>JADMLD010001152.1:0-600000 GCA_017589585.1 Phylloscopus whistleri | reverse complement strand
AGAACACCAGGAGAGAGGAACTCTTCCTTACAGGTCACTCAGATTCAGTATTCCTGTGTTATCCCATGATCCTGTATGTATTGTATTGTCTATCAAATATTTTTCCTTTAAAAAAAATATCTTAGTCTTGGCTGTATGTTCTGATTCATCAACTGACTTTAGTGCTTTGGCAAAGTAGTGAAGTGGACACCTTGGAAGTGAGACTGTGCTTCAGCCCTGTGAGCCTGCTTTTCCCTTTCCTCTCCAGGGAGTAGCCAGGTAGCTGCAGTGCCTGAGTAAGTGCAGCTCTCACACAGGTTTCTCACACCTGAAGAGCATGAGGACATGGCATCCTAAGTGTTCCTCTCTGCTGGGCTGCAGTCAGAGGGCTGATTCAGACTTGCCTTGTGCCCATTTTTCTTACTCTCTTCCTTGTTACTGCTTTCAAGTGGAGACTGCAAGTGGGATCCCTCTGGGTCCCTATGGTCTGTAAAGGCTTGGCAACCAACTGGTTATGACTTACACACTTAGTGCACTTCTCTCTACATTTTCAAAAGGCCAATAGAAAAGTTTCTTCTATTAAAAGGATTGATTGTGGTTTGTTGCTGAAGTTCCACAGGGCTTTTCTTAGGCTTTACAAAACTGTGATTGCTTTGTTGCAGAAACTAAATCAGCCTTTTCATAAAAGCATTGCTGCTTTAATTTCTGTAACAAAAAAGGCAGCATAAATATACCCAGAATGTATTACACTGATTCTCTAACTGAAATGTGTAAAATTGCAAGGAATTACATCTTTACAGCTGAGGTTCTGCATGTTAATGCATGTAGCACCTATTAAACCTGATCTAAGACTCCTCAGTCTGTCCAAGGTTTCCTTAAGAACGTTTCATACGTGTGCCTCATTCACTCAGGCTTGAGAGTGTAGGAGCAGATGGCTCAGACAAACCGGGAACTTTCAGAGACATGCTGAAAGGGTTCCAAAACATCTTACAGAATTGTTGTGCAACTTAAAACACAGCCTTACAACTTTACCAGTGAAATACACACACCCACACACATACAGGTATTTTTAAATTCAGCTGTTTAAATCTGAAGCTTACTTGTCTGTGGAGAAATAAGGAAAACATTGTCTGATGTATTGTTCAAGGCTGCTCATGCCAACTGCATGAGTGTCACAGTGTCACAGCAGCTCAGTAGCTGCTGCCTGTTCATACACATTGCTTGTCTCACCCACCTGGTCTTCCTGTCCCCCCTTGAGCATGGCCAGCATGCTCCTGCTCTGCTCTGCTCTGCTGAGAGCCCACCTGGGCTGCTGCATCCAGAGCTGGGGCTCACAACATCTGAAGCCCATGAATGTGTTTGAGCAAGTCCAGAGGAGGGCATGAAGATGCTCAGAGTGCTGGAGCACCTCTCCTGCAGACAGGCTGGGAGAGCTGGGGCTGTTCAGCGCAGAGAAGAGAAGGCTCTGGGGAGACCTTACAGCACCTTCCAGTACCCAAAGCGGGCCTACAGGAAAGCTCTAGAAGGACTTTTTACAAGGACAAGTAAAGAGGACAAGGGGAAGTGGCTTCTAACTGACAGAGGGTGGGTTTAGATTAGATATTAGGAAGAAATTCTTCACTGTGAGGATGAGGACTTTTAATTGTTTTTCATTTTGGATTTACATATTGTATACAAGTTATAGTCCTGTTTGGCACTCTGGTGTTCTGGCTTGTGGCTACTTAAGAAGGCACATTTATTCTTCATTTTCAATCTACATTTTCAATCTGGCTGTGTTCTCAATGTTTTCAAGATGGTCACTTGCATATTTCAGGCATGGCCCACTAATGCATTACACTGGAAGCATAGATAAATCACTATCCTGTTTTATAATAAGAAATTACAAGGAATTTGTTTCTGATAACAGAAATAAAAATTTACATGCAGTGCTTTTGGGCACTTAAAAAAAGATCTTTCTTTGAACCAGCTTTAGCTGTACAAAATTAATGAAACAGTAGGAAAACACACTGGGAAGTTCTCTGCTTCACCCTGCTGTCCTCAGGGAAGATCAACCCTGACATGCTTGTCTAACCAAGACTTAGAGACGCGCAGTGTGATTTGTTCCTGGGCCATCATGATGTTGTAAAAGAGAACATTAAAAAGACAATCTGCACAGAAGCTCTAGAGGAAGCGGATCCCTGTGTTTCCCAATGACCACCAGGCGTCATTGCTGTGCTTAGGAGAGCTCTGACTTTCATCACTAAGCTTTGTAAAGTTTCAGGTACTGCCAGAACTATTGCTCAGCAATGCTGGGCAGCAGAATACATCCAGAGATCTTTAACCTGTGTAGTAAAGCATTAAAAAGGCAATAAAGAAGGTATGGCTCAAGGAACCAGAAAAGAAAGAAACAGAAAATAGGAAGGGGATATGGCAGAAAGTCAAACATTCTGGCTGAATGGGCAAACTTTCTTTTAGTTGCATGCAGTGGGGAGGCCACAGCAAGATGCCATAAGTAATCCTTTGTTTTGTTCCCTTTCCACTGAGCCTCAACCCCCTTGGTTCAGATTTCTGAAGTCAGGAACCCCAGTAGTGTTCATCTGCATCCATGTTGTGACAATTTCCTGAACACTAGTACTTCAGGTTACTGTACTTTCCCCCTTCTTGTCCATTTCCTTTGAATTGTCCATCCAATTCCATTGAATTCAGGTCAATGTGCCTTTGCTTTGGCTTCCACATGTCCCATGTCATAATATATGCTCACTGACCCTATGTTTGCTTATGGAGCAATAGTGTTTGATTCTAGACATGACTCTGCAGAGGAGCATCTGAGTGGAAGAGAGCTTCTCTGAACAGCCCCATCTCAAAAGGCTTCTGGTCACAAAGTTGACAACGATGGTGGGTTTTGCAGTGCACACTGGCATGCTGCACAGAGGTGTAGTTGGCCAAGGGGATCCACACTGATGGTTATTCCAAAATCCTGTGTGCATGACAAGGCACATGCACTCAGGGCAGTCTTGGGGCAATGTGACTGTCGGCTGCAGGAGTGTGGGATGTAGCATTCCTAAAATCCTTAGAGCTTGAGGATAAGGTCAGGGAAGTTTGAAGAGTTCCAGTGTTTGATTTAAACAGAACATTTTATTGCTCAGGCTGCGTTGTAGATCACACCAAAGATTAGAGGTTCACTGCACCACTATTGGTATTGGTTCATATTAT
The DNA here is from genome assembly GCA_017589585.1 of Phylloscopus whistleri. Classification (NCBI taxonomy): domain Eukaryota; kingdom Metazoa; phylum Chordata; class Aves; order Passeriformes; family Phylloscopidae; genus Phylloscopus; species Phylloscopus whistleri. The sequence goes on along the minus strand of JADMLD010001152.1, from coordinate 596,829 downwards.
TGTAAAGTATCCATTTATTCTGCTGGAGGGTTTTAAAATAAGCTATCGGTAAGCACATATTCTTCTTGTCATAAGTTATTCTGAAAAGCAGAGATGGATTTTAGTGTGTCTCCCAAATCAAAAGCTGAATGCACTTTGACCCATCTTTGAAATGTGTTAATTGTCTCTCTTCCAAGAAGGTGGCTTTGTTAGCTGGAACAACAGCATCTACTACTGACAATCCTAAAGCCAAATAACCAAATGTTTGATTCATATTCATTCCCCTTTGCTGCATTTTTACTTCAAGTAGTGTAAGATGTGCTTTTTAATTTCTTGTTTGCCTTGTTTGGCTGTAATATTTTCAGAGACCTCAAAGGAAGAAAAAGCATTATTTAAAAAAGGAGTGTTCGTACTTGATTGACTACTCTCCTAGGATATTATTTTCCCCTTCTAATTCTTATAATACTTGCTCTAAACCCACAAGCTAATTTGCACCTTTAGCTTTTCTTTGGTTTACTAAAATGAATAAGGCATTGTCCCGTGAACAGTTGATTTATTTCCCGTGTGTTTTGGAAAGGTGTTTATTTCTGGATGTCTTTGTTCATGTTCTCACAAAACTGGATGTCATCCCATATGAGCTTAATTCAGCTCCATTGTGTTGCTGTGCACATTTATATAATCTTCAGATATGATCCCTAGACTTTTTGAAGGGCATAACCTGCCCTGCCAGCTAGTTCTGCTCAATCTCTGTGCTTCAATAATAATGAGCACTTGCAGGGTTTAGTATACCTAATATTTTGGACATCCTTAAATATGCAGGTGGAAAAATACAAAGGGGTTGGAGCAGTCACAGCTTCAATACTGTGTAGGGTGAGACTTCAGAAATGTTGCTCTTTTCTTCCTATCTTCTACTAACATGTGTGTCCCAGAGCTTCTGTGTCACTGAGTTCTTCAGAAGTGACTTATAAGAGGGTAACTTGGAAGCTGCTATCACAGAGTGGGATGAAATGATGGAATTTCAATTTAAACACCCTTCAGAAGGTTTATTTTTCTTAACAGCTAAGTCACTGAAAGAAAGAAAGGTACCTTGGTAAGCTTAAAAATCAACATGGTAGATAAGGAAGAGGAAACCTATTTTAAAAAATGCTAAAGTTTTAGCTAAAGCTAGTATGTATTTTATTATTTGTAGGACAGAATGTATAGTTGTCAGTAAAACTTGTGATGCATAACTGCCATTAAAAGTTTTTGGGGTTTTTTTCTGTAAAGAGTTAGGTCACTTGAGCTGTAGTTAAAATAGTCTCCTGTTAAACAGAGCCAGGTTCAGTGTAGAACTAATTTTCCATTAAAAGAAAGCTGTTTCAGAAAGCACTAGCTCTCTTCACCTGGAGTCAGCATCATGCACTGCTTCAGGCAAGTAAGCAATGCAAGGCTGCTCAGCCCTGGATGGGGTAAGGAGTGGGAAGCAGGCTGTGCTGTTTGTGAAGTGGCAGTAAAGAACCACTTTCCCCTACAAGTGCCTTGTAGTCAGAAACTGTAGCTATGGCTGAAATCTGCTGAGCATAGTCAATGTTTCATAACATTTGCCCAAGTTACAGTCCCCAATTGAAGATAACCTGGAGTTGCAAGAACAGGCCTTTGCCCGCTGCTTCTAACTTATTTTGTGTGTAAGGTCACCAGCCATGAACACCTCCAGTATGTTCTTTGTCTTCAGCCTCTGACACACATTTCACTGAAGGTTAATAAATCACTGGAGGGGATATTTGTGCATTAGGTTCAGTGAGATAAAAAAATGATAAAGGAATTATATATATCATATTTCCACTGAATTACAGGCTATCCTGAGTTGGAAGGGACCTGCATCAAAGTCCAACTGCTGCCTCTGCACAGGGCAGACCTTTGTGTGAGAGCACTGTTCAAACCCTTCTTAAAGTCTGGTGCTGTGATCACTGCCTTGGGGAGCATGTTCAAGTGCCCAACCACTCTTTGGGTGAAAAATCTTTTTCTAATATTCAACTTAAACCTCCCCTGACACAACTTCATGCCATCCCCATGATCAATGCACTGGTCACCAGAAAGAAGAGATTTTAATTGCACAACATGTAGATAAACATAAAGAAAAATTCTCTTCATAGTGAACAGCCCTAAAAGTGGAGGGGTCTAGGGATCAGCTAAGTATTTTCTGGCACAGGGTTGAGCTGGAGGCCTGTGCAAGCAAGTTGTAAAGGGGCGGCACTGTGGTTTCCCTGCGTGCCAGGGCCACTGTATGCCCCGAGCTGGAGCCTCACCCTCATTTATCTTTAGGAATCAGGCAGAGCAAGGCAAATAAAGCAGCTTCTGCAACATGGTTATGCAAGTCTGCTCGTGCTTCACTGGAACCCTCTGCACTCTCCTTTGTTGTCACCTTTTGCCTGAAGACCATGACACCTATCCCTGCACAGGCTGCAGACGAGGGTCCATGTCTGATCCAGTATTCTCAGCCAGAGAAAAAAAGTCATGGCCTTGATATGCATATAGCTAAAGATATAAGGAAAGTTTTGAGGGGAAATGTAAAGGGATATGAGAAATAAACCAATAAGGAAAAGGGATGGGAACTTTAGAAGAATCATTGAACAGTTAAGGTTGGAAGAGACCTCTAAAATCATCAAGTGCAAAAGAAGGGAAGAAAGAAGACAGACATCAAGGAATAGAGTGGACTAGAAATACTTAATTCTGATACAAGTTATTTTTGGAAGTATAAATCTCTAGGTCATACCTCCTGAGAGGACTGGAGAGCTTTGGCTGGAACTCAGAACAAAAAATGAGAGTTCATGGACTTTGGAAGAAAGGAGGAGGATTACAAGGATGTTACGAGTTTTTGCAGGGAGAAAATTAGAAGGGCCAAAGCCCAACTAGAATTTAATCTGGTTATTGCCTTTAAAAACAATAAAAAAATGTTTCTATGAATACATTTACAGGAGCAGGGCCCCATGAAGTGTAATGGTGGCTTGGGAAGACAAATGCCATCACTCCAAGTGTCCACGCCTTCCTCCTTCTTCCCCCACTTTATATACTGAGCATGATGTCATGTGGTCTGGGATAGGCCTTTGGTCAGTTTGGGTCACCTGTCCAGGCTGTGTCTCCTCCCAGCCCCCCATGCACTCCCAATTTCCTCATCAGTGTGGCCATATGAAACACAGAAAAGGTCTTGGCTCTGTAAAACCATGCTCAGCAATAACAAAAACATTCCTACATTATCAGTCCTGTGTTCAGCACAAATCCAAACCCCAGTCCCAAACCAGCCACTCTGAAGAAAGCTTACTCTGCACCAGCCAAAACCAGCACAGAGGTTCAACAAGGCCAAGGACCAGGTCCTGCCATTGGTAACAACCCCAGGCAGCACTACAGGAAAAGCTGCCTGGAGGAAAAGGACCTCGGGGTGCTGGTTGGCAGCAGCTGAACATGAGGCAGCATGTGCTCAGGTGCCCAAGAAGGCCAATGGCATCCTGGCCTGGCAAAGAAATAGTGCAGCCAGCACAACTAGGGAAGAGAAGAATTTCTTCTTGAATTAATTATAGTCATACAGCTAAACATGAGAGACTGCTATACTTAGTAATTACTACTCAGGTTATATGTAGCATTTTATCTCTTTTTAACTTATTTCTGAAGGAAAAAATCTTGATTTCATAATGCTGGGCATAATTTAAAAACAGATGAAGCTTGAAGTCCCCAGGAAAGGCATGCAGTGCTGACTTCAACCCAATCCCTTGCAACTGCATGTGGTGCCAGGAGAGGGCAAGCGTGTGGGCATATGAGCAGTGATGGGGGCTGTGCTTGTGGGCATTGATGGAACCAACAGGTCAGGCACTCAAAAAACAAGCAGGGTGTTGCATGTGGTAAGAAACATTCTGTTGCAGCACTCCTGACTTAAGGATTTTTATTTTCCCATCAGCATGACTGGCACATTATCCTTTGACACAGTTAAGTGAAGTGAAGTGAAAGCCATTCCAACAGATTAATGAGTAGCTGGGCTGTAAAACTAAGAATTCAGAAGCAGACAGAGCCACAGCCACACAGTGTGAGTTTCTTAAGCAGCTTGCACAACCCCATGTTTTAACGGATGAGCTGGGCTCTTACAAGTGTCACCAAAGTTCATCAGCAAAGCCTTCATGTTCTCACTGTCTCCCTGCTGCCGTGAATTTGAGAGCCACTCTCTCAGTTTCTCTTTGCAGCAACAGTGACACTGAGAGTAGTGGGTTTGGAGGGCAGCTTCCAGGGAGGTGGAAAAAGGGAAATAGCTTCCAGCTAGGGCTGTTGCTTTTGTCCCATGATGTTGAGGGCAGCCACAGGTGGCCTGTAAAAAATGGTAGGGAAGAGCATGACAAAGGAGTCAGGAAGACAGAAGCACTGAAAGACTGAGGTTTCGTCAGATGAGTGTTTCACTCTCATTCTAGCACTTTTTCTGATTAAGGGGTGGGACTCTGAGCTGGGAGGCTTGGCTAAAAGATTAGAACAGTCCACTTGCAGGAGCACTTCGCACAATCAGCTTCCAGTGTGCTGGAGAGGACTTGCGGTACCAGCAACCCAGCTGCTCTGGGGGTGACTGAGTTCTTGGTGCAAGAAATCAGCGGTGGCAAGATTCAAAACAGACACACCAGTCAACATGAGCACGGCGGGCAAAGTAAGCAACAGATTGTATTAGGAAAGTTTCTTTCCTGCAGCTGGGAAATGCATTTTTAAATGTGAATTCTTTGCAGGAACACTGTAAGTTCTGCTGCTATAGCACAGATTAGAGTTTAGGATGAAGCTGATACAGAAGAGCAGGCTGCTGTAGTTTCTTTAGGAAATGGTTGTTAACTCTTCAAGGCAAGAGTTTATTTGAGGCAACAAAAGGTAACAGCACCAGAATAAGAATAACATCCCGTGTGGGTTAGCAAACTGTTTTTCTTCTCTGATTGGATAGTTTAAAATACGATAGAATGTACTAAGTGTTTAGATCAATGTATTTATTTGCTCTACCAGTTTCCATTCTGAGATCCTACAGTATTTTAAACTATTTTTAGTTTATTTAGTATTCTATCAGCTTGTTTTCTAAAAAGAAGATATAGCTAATATTGTGTTAAATTTCAGGGTAAATTGTGCTGGCATTAGGACAGTCATTAAATTTGAATATGCATATAACAAATCTCAAACTTTAGTTAATGAAGACCAAAAGTAAATTTCACATGCAATGCAATATTGAGCTGGAATTGAAATGAGTACGTTACATCATTGCCAGAAATTAGATGACAAGAGAGATGAATGTTGATACCAATACATGTTCCTTCTTGAACTGCTGGCGAGATGCAAACAGACACCCAGGGACCTGCAAGAGGGGTTAAGGGAGAAGCAACTAGAAATGGAAAACAACTGAAAGCATTCACCTTGCTAGAATGTGCCTTAAGATAGTTCCAGGATCATTTGCTGTTACTGCCAGCTGTCTTCACTATTCAAAAACCAAAAGAAAAAGGGAAAAAAATTCTCTCTTTAACTCTCAGTTACTGCAAGTGCAAAATAAATTGTATCTTACTTGTAGGTAAATTCACCAAGTTCAGTCCTCTACTCAGCATTGGATGGAGCACAGTAAATGCTGTGATGTAGCTTAACTGCTTTGATTTCCCTGTGTTTATCTTAGAATAACACGGGAGTTACAGTGCAATTTATGTAACCGAGCAGCATAGTCCTTGTGTCCTGTACAAGGGTGCATTTGCCCTCTCCCGCCACAGTAACCCACACAGCTGGTAGAAGAACACATTGAGCAGAGAAAAAACTGTCAAGGCAACGCTTGTCTTAGCAGATGAAGTGGGTGATAGTGTGCTGTTGCTGCATCTGTGGGATCCTGTTGCAATTGGTAAAAGCTCACAGACTAAACAGAACAATACATAATTAACTAATGTCTAATTATAGGAGAGATTTGTTTGTTCTAGGCAATCAACACTTCTTGGCCACCTTTGTTCTTAGGAACACTACATGTGCTTTTCAGGTGCAAGTCATGAAATCATCACTGTGCCATGTGGGATACAATATAAATATATAAACTGCTTTTTTTTTTTTTTTTAAAGTAAGTTGGTGCCCTTTGAAATGTGACCTTTGATCACATTGTGATTGTGAATTTTTCACTAATCACATTTACTGCAAATATCTCTTGAGGCAGTTTTTTCAAAGCATTGTGCTCATCCCACTTCTGTATCTAGCTGCTGAAAGTCTGCTATTTCATTTCATACATTTAGTATTTCCTAGTAATTATTTTCTTTCTTACCAATTTTCAGTTTGTGGATAATCAGACATTATTTCTACTTCTACTTCAAAAGCTGTGATACTAAAAAATTTGTTTGTTTGTTGTTTTCCCCTGTGAATTTTGCTGCACATTGGTGTTAAGTTATCCAGTCACACAGGATACATATGCATGTGCTAAACTTCTTGCATCCCGGATTGGATTCCCCTCCATTTCCTTCTCAAGATAATGCCACCCGAACATTTGCAATCAGTAGACTTTACAGAATGACTGAGGACTTTATAGTGTGTCACTCAGGAAAATCATAGTTCGGTGACTGGGGTTGTTTAAAGACCTGGGATGAGATCTTCAAACATCTCCAAGGTGGAACAGCAATTACAGGGACAGAGAGATCCCATTGCTTTTGAATACACTAGGATTGAGCTTGCAGGGAGGAAACCTGTTTGAGAGCCTGGGATGTGTGGGGACAATGCTCTTCTCTTTTCTGAGCACATTTTTCTCTCAGTGTCGGTGGTCAGAGGAGCCCTATGGCCTGGCATTACCAGGGCAAAGCCTGAAGAGTTAATGGACAAACTTCAGTCTAAGAGATGAAAAAAGACTCTCTTGAGTAGTTGGGTAGTAAATCCACCTGGGTTAGATATCCCTTCTGAGAAGGAGGGTACCTTGGTGTGGATAATACTGCACTTAAAGGGACCCTTCAAGATTACCTCTGTGTAGTGCTACATCAGTTTGCACAGGTGTCCTTTCAGCCATCACCTCACAGCTGAACTTGGGTTCTACTAGAATGTTTATAAATCTGTACTAGGCTCTGAATCCCATTTTAGCAATTTTGTCAGTTCCCAACACAGACAGTTCTAGGGTATACAGACTTTATCACAGCCTGATAAGTGACATCATTTAGTGTGCCATGTTCAAGAAGATACAAAAACAGACAGGTAATCCAACACAGCAAAAGAAATTGATCAAGGAAGTCAGCAAAGGAGCATTGAGAATGGGTGAGGTATCCCATTACCTAGGAGACTATCACATGTGCAGCTAAAAACTTAATGTGACAGAAATATGAGCAAAGTCAGACATGATCTTGGTGGGGGGAAAAATAGGCTTACACTGACCTTTGGTGTTGACTTTTTTGTTGTTTGGTTTGATTTTCTTCCCTGTAGTTTCCCTCTCTTCTCCATAAATATAATATGAGCAGGAGTTTCCCATGCAGAATGGATGTCTGTGTGGTGACTAGAAAAAGCAAGTGCCATTCCTGTTTTCTTTGCTCTGCAGGTTATTAAATGCAAGGCAGCAGTGCTGTGGGAAGCCAATAAACCATTCAGTATTGAGGAAGTGGAAGTTGCCCCACCAAAAGAACATGAAGTTCGCATAAAGGTATTAAAAATAAAATTTAAAACAACTCCTATGACTTGCATTCTATGTTGCTTTTAATCAGAGTTAGTTCTATAAATTTTTAAGACCCAATCAGAAAACATTCTACTAGAAAGTAGTTACTAATCAGTGAGCTTCTATGGAACATGCTTAAAGTTCTTAATTTGATAATGAGTTTATTTTTAAAAAAATGGTTTTCAGGGCTGTATTTTTTGTTTACTGACATCTGTTTTTCTAATAGCCTGAAAAAATTACAGTACAAGGCAAAAATCAGAATTTCCTGTAGTGTGGAGCAAGAAAATTTCTTTTACTTTGTTTGAATCTGTGCTAGGAAATAGCTCATTATGCCTGGGAGCTTCCTTTTTTACCTGGATGTTGGCCTCAGTGGAATTCAGCAGCTGCCTTAATTTTTGAGCAGTTTCAAGTGTTACAGATGTGAGGAAAACCCTCTCATGGGGTTGACAAATTCATTTGTTAGAATAAAAGTTGTAAACACATACCTGAATATTTCAAAAGAAATTGTGCTGTTCTAGCTGCAAGAAAAGGCAAAATGTCATATAAAACACTACGTAGCTTAAATTTTTTAATGTAACGTGTACAAATATTTTAAATATATACACAGTACAATAATATAATTATTATGTAATTGTCTAGAATATAAAATCATTGTATAATACATCATTTATATAAAATACCTACTATATACTGTCATATAATCTAAATATAATAAACATAACATATACACAATATATCTATGTTTATAAATAATATGTGATGGTTAATGTGTATTTACATAATTTTATAATATTTATATAATATTACACATTTTTCTTTTTAAGTATTTATGTAGAATTACTATAATTCTATTTAATTATTAATAATATATTTTAATATTTGATTTTTAAATATTTAAATTTTTAATAATAAGAATAATTTAATTTAACTCTGTTCTCCCTATATAATTGCATTGCTAGAACATTTGCTCTACGGAAAATCCATCAGACTCCCCATAGAGCTCAGTACTGCATAGCAAACATTCACGAAGGAGCTTTCCCCTGCAGATTAAAGACTAATGAATACAATGAAAACCTTAAATCAGACAACCGAATTTGTTTTACCGGTAGATTTATTGTGTGCATGTTGGATTTTGGAGAGAAGCAAGTAGCTTCTCCAAATGTAGAATATAATTTCACTTCCGCGTATGACCTGACGTAGTTAAATGCAGAAATATTCTTGTCTCTCCTGTGAATCAGATCATGGCCACTGGGATCTGCCGCTCTGATGACCATGTGATAACTGGTGCACTGGTTATGCCTTTTCCAATAATTCTTGGGCATGAAGCAGCTGGTGTTGTGGAGAGTGTTGGGCAGAGTGTGACTTCAGTCAAACCAGGTATGAAACAGCACTGGAAACAAACACTGTGCTGAGTTTCCAGACACCTCCTTAAGTCAAAGATTATTATATTCATGAGTACTTTTACTGCACGTATTATTCCAATTCCAATTTTTTCAAGGATACCCCAAAGGATATAAACCTACTGTTTACACCTTTCTGTGTCCCCAACATTGATTTACTTTCAGAATTTTCTGCTCAATTTCTTTTGGTTTTGGCAAAAACATCTGCAGCTTGCTTTCCACCTACATAATTCTTTTCCTGTCGTGGGACTAAGAACATCGAGTCTTTGCTGTTGCTCATTTGAAATCAGGCATTAGCTGCAGGTTCTCTGAACACAGTTCATACAGCTCACCTTTCTCAAGAATAAGGCAAAGCAAAGCACAAGATGACAAACATGTCAAAGCACCTTTTAATTCTCCTAACAGCTAAATAACCCATTGATTTCAGTTGACCAGAATTTAGGTCTTACTTCAGTTTAAAAGCATCAGGGCACAACTGGGATGCCCACCCTGCTGCAGGCTTTGCATGTGAGCAGCACCAGTGCAGGTGAGGCAGCGCTGCTCCCTGAGGGCTGGATTGCTCTGAGGACACTCATCTGCACCAGCTGCTCCTCTCCCTACCTTCTCTTTGAACCACAGTGTGTAGATAGTGAAAGACAACAATTTTCAGCCAACTGCTGCAAGATGAGATGGGATTCCTCTACACTTTTATAGGACCAAAAAAATTTTAACAAGGGCTAAATTATTAAGAGAAAATATGCAGTAAAAATAATCTACACAGAATCACTCGATTTCCAGGCAGTTTGTCATGATACTTGAGTAGCCCACTTTTAACACCTCTGTACTTCCAATGTCTTTGTCCATACTGACAAGTATGAAGTCTGTCCAAAGCACGTTGGTGTGCATAACAAAAAATTTTATTAGAGATTTCTGCTTTAATGCTAAACAAATATGCACATTGCAAATTTCAGTGACAGCTCTAGCTGCTTTTTCTCTTGTGTCTTGGTTCCTAAATCTCTCTGTTGCCTAATTCTAGCTGTCCTGTGTTTCCAGGTGAGCTGAAATAGCAGGCCAGAACACATACCTGTACAAAATCACATTTCTCAGATGTTGCTTAATTTACACCTCCAAGTTCTGAAAAAAAGGTTTCAACTTGTGCAATGTTTCTTTAGCAAAATGATTATTAAGCCCATATCACAGCTCTAAGTTATCTCAGAGTCAAAGTAGTGGAGGGATTTAATGTTCTGTAGGTATTTTTCATTTTTTGGTGGGAATCAAAAATTCCCCTTGACTTTCAATGTGTCAAGGATTAGCCACATTTTAGAACTGACAAATCATAAACTGATATGTATTAGGAAATACCTGTTTAGAGATTATTAGTTAATTACCATATATCATTGCTATGGAAATTGCATACGAGTAAAAAATTGTACTGGGAAGCTATATGCTACTTTGTTAATCACATAATTGTGCTAAAGAATTAGAGATACTGGCTTAGACTGTGTGTACCACTGCTTCTCAGACAACTATTTTGCCTACTGTCTTGGTTTGGAAAGACAGGTATCTGCCAGGGAAAGCTGGAGTTTCCTTTGGAATGGAGAATGTAAACCCCTCACCCCCTCCAAATTACAATTTTGCAATTAAGGGCTTTTAGGCAAAGATTTGGGAATAGGAATAACAGTTCTTTACTAGGAATATTAACAATACAAATGTAGTAGAAAAAACAAACCAAAACAAACAAGCAAACAAACAAACAACAATCCTAGAAAACCCTGACAGAGTCAGAGCTACAACCTCCTGTTGGACACCCTGTTGGTCAGGGTGTTGGAAGCAGTTTAAAAGTAAGTCCTCCTGGAGTGGCAGATGTGGTTTTGTCGGAGTAGAGATGATCTTGTAGAAAAAGGGTCCAGTGATGGTGAGAAGGGCTCCAGTCTTCCTCCGGTAATCGGGTGAAGCTAGATACTTTCTGTTCCTAGTTTCTGTCTCAGTTTTATCCAGGCAGGAATGGTTGGCTCCTCCCACTGGGCGGAGCATCTCACAATGGGATGACTGCCTGGGGAGCCTTAATGGTCCATTAGCAGAAAATATCCCCCTGGAGGGAGGACGGGCAGTGAAAGAGAGAAGAAACACTACCCCACTTGGTTTTAACAGTTGGCCCATTATCAAAAGGCACCTGCCCCCCTCCCCCCAGAGTTACAAGAGATAAAGAAGAACATCTCCCCAGCTGCTTTCAGCAGATGAAATAGAATACGCATTTTTGGTTCCATAACCCAAGACACCTACCTTTACTCAAGGCAACAGTAATAGGACTGCAATATAGCAAAGGTGCTCAAAAGGATTGGCAAATTCATGCTTAATTCCCCATTCTTTGTATGCATGGTTTACAGCCTTTTTATCTTGGCACTCCAATCTGCTGTCTTAGTGGATGTCAATTTTTATCTCAGTTTCTTTACTGAAAGAAGGTGTATTACTACCTTCTTTTTACACAGAAGGTGCAATAAACTCTGAGTAAGTACTTCAGAAGTGTCAGTAGGTAACATGGTTTTATGACATAGCTCTGACTCAGTTCTGTGGAAATACACCAGAAATTTTGCATATCAAAATTAATTATCATACCATTGCCCTAATTATGTCTTTTATATAAAACACAGAGAGTTGGTTAATCTTACAAATGCAGCTGAAGGAAATAAAACCATTGCTGCATTCCTAGTGCATATTTGCCTGAGGATTAAATACATTTGCTTCATGTTTTTACCTGCATGCTTCTTGTTTGCCTTTTTTAATCCTCTGTCATTACTGTTTTATTTCTAGGAGACAAGGTTATTCCACTCTTTGTTCCACAGTGTGGGGAGTGCAACAGCTGCTTAAACACCAAGGGTAACCTGTGCAGTAAAACTGAGTGAGTTTTCCTGGATTACTTACAATCCTAATTTGATTTGACTTTATCCAAAACTGATTACAAACAACAAATTTCACTTGCCATTATTTCTGGTCATCTTTCAAACAGCCTTGGTACAAGTGGTGGACTAATGCCTGATGGCACCACCAGATTCACCTGTAAAGGAAAAGCAATTTACCATTTTCTTGGTACAAGTACCTTCACTGAATACACAGTAGTGCATGAATCTGCTGTGGCCAAAATCGATTCTGCTGCTCCTCTGGAGAAAGTTTGTCTAATTGGCTGTGGATTTTCAACTGGTTACGGGGCTGCTCTGCAGACTGCCAAGGTAAATATTGTGGTGGGTGTTTCTGATATTTTATGGTGTCTGTTTAAGATTGTGTAGCCTCCAAGTGGGTTGTCAGCATGACAGCCAGGAGGTATAAACCACTTTGTTCAGTGTGGGAAGAAGATACTAGTTCTTTGCCTACTTCAGATTATGTCTCTAGGGTACTCAGAAGCCTTCAATTCAAAATCCAGTAAAATTGCTTATTACCATCTATACTGTTTTCCCTTATAACTTTATCACCCCTAGAAAAATGTTACAACAGAGTTCATTTTTTATTGTAACTGAAGTCTAGGAATACAAAGAGGTCTATATAGGCAACACTCACAACTGTAGCAACATATGGATGTGAGGTTTAGAGCTGGCACTGTCTCCAGTTGAGTGACACTACAGATCTTAACACCACTGGAATATAAAGCATCATAAAAAAAAGGTGCGTCTAGACCTGAAGCTGAGACATATAATTAAAACCTGGTCTCAGAAATGTATTTTAGGGACAATTTCTCTTAGCCACATGTAGCATTATAACAATACAGATGGCTACTGCACTAGCAGGTATGCATGTGTAAATTCCTTCTCAGCGGGTAATGTCTAAATTGCAAGAAATGGCTTATGTGATACCATGTTGATAATGAGGAAATGCATAGTACCTTCCTGTGACAATATGCCACGTTTACGTGGTTGTTATTATAGGTGGAACCAGGCACCACCTGTGCCGTCTTTGGCCTCGGAGGAGTTGGCCTCTCTGTTGTCATGGGCTGCAAGGTGGCTGGAGCTTCTCGCATCATTGCCGTGGACATCAACAAGGACAAGTTTGCCAAGGCCAAGGAGCTGGGAGCCACTGACTGCATCAACCCTAAAGATTTCAATAAGCCCATCCACGAAGTGTTGATGGAAATGACCGGCGGGGGTGTGGACTACTCCTTTGAGGTCATTGGCCGTACGGATACCATGGTATGCAACCAAAAGATGGGGTGACATGAGGCTTTAGCTCGTTAGCACTCTCTTCTCCAGGCCACCAAGCACTGAGGAGGAGGAGCTGGGAGCCACTGGCAGAGTACCAAGTTAACTTCAAACCTGTTAAGTCCAGCTATTGGCCACTGAGATGCAGGGACAGAAGCATGCTCAGAAATTTAGGGAAGGGAACTTCACTGTAGTGCCCTGGCCAACCCAGGGTGGCTACATTTCACACAGCCCATTATCTGCTCTCCAAAAGTGGCTTATCCCTAATAGTTTAGACAAAATGGGCTAGTATATACTTAACCAGTGAGAGCAGACACAATGGTGTGAGCAGATACAATGGACAATTTTTTTATGTGGTTTCAGTTACAAAAAATGAATTGCAAGCAGAGCCCTGAGAGGAGGAGATGGAGTTCAAACTTCTGTGCCCCAAGGACAAATCTTGCCTGACTCTGGGTGTCCCTCTGTTTCTAATGCAGACTGCAGCCTTGGCCTGTTGCCATTATAACTACGGTGTCAGTGTGATTGTGGGAGTGCCCCCTGCAGCAGAAAAGATCACTTTTGATCCCATGCTCCTCTTCAGTGGTCGCAGCTGGAAAGGCTCCGTCTTTGGAGGTAAGGACTTGGAAAGATGTGATTTAACTGACTTGGGAAACTTGTAAATCATCTTGAATGAAACAGGATATATCAAATTAATTGCTTTGGCTGTCTTATTAGAAATAGTATTGATGGCTATTTTGCTGACAAAGAAGTTAAAAGGGAATTAATTATGGGAACTGTTAGTGAATGGCAAGAGAAGGAAGGGAAAAAAAACAGAAAGGGAGGGAGGGGGAAGAAAGGAAAGACAAGAAGACAGAGAAAGAAAGACACAAAGACAGAAGAGAGAGAAAAAGAGGGATGAAAGGAGAAAGAAGAGGGGGAAATGAGAAAAAAGGGAGAGAAGCAAAAGAGAAAAAGAAAATTAGGGAGAGGGGAGAGAGGAGGATGGATAAAAATAAAGGAGGAAAAAATAAGGAGAGAGATAAAAGGAGATAAAGGATAGAGGATAAAGGGGGAGGGAAGAGAAAATCATAAAGAGGGAGAGAGGACAGAGGGAGGGGAGAAAAAGAGCAAGTGTGAAAAGGAGAATGAGAGGAATAGAAAGCGAGGGAGAAACAGCAGGAGAGATGGAGAGTCAGGAATGTATAGGACATCAGGGCTTATACTGAGCTGATTTCCACAGAGGTCAGACCCCACCTTAGCCCCTGGCCAGCTGCCAACAGTCCCTTCCAATTCTTTCTCTTTTTGGAGCTCTCTCAGCAATCCCACACTCAGCAAGTCCTAGCTCAATCAACACAAAGACCACAGAAAACCTGTTTCCAACAACAGGTTTTCTCACTTGTAACCAGTTCCTGCCATGTATTCAAAAGACACCTGAATAAAATAGCAGAGACAAATCAGGTACCTCTGGAAGGGCGTCCTACTATTTATGACAGCTTTATCTAGAGGTGCTTGTAAGAAAAGAGAGACACATCCACCACCCACTCCCCAATGTTGAGCAGACAATCAAGTTTCAACTTACCAACATGGATGTCAGCACTCTGGCTTTTGTATGAAATGTGAGTAAGTTGAAACAGTATTTAATGTGGGGGAAAGTTTGGATTCTGCAAAGACTGACATTTGTACTGGTCTTCTGCTGGGTTTGTCATATGTGGAATAGCTGCACTTTGTCCCATGTTTCCTGGTGACACCCTGCGTTGCAAAGGTAAAGCCATGCTGCCACATTTCATCCCATTACTCTGCTACAGAATGTTTATCTAAAAATTTAAGCTGCCCTGGGTTTTATATATTTTCAGAAGCATTTAATTTCATTATGCATTTTCTGTGGGTGTTTTGTTGTTTTGTTGTTGTTGTTGTTTTTTGGTTTGGTTTGGTTTGGTTTTGGTTTTTTTTGTTTTTGTTTTTGTTTTTGTTTTTGTTTTTTTTTTTCAGGCTGGAAGAGCAAAGATGCAGTTCCCAAACTGGTTGCTGACTACATGAAGAAAAAGTTTGTTCTGGATCCATTAATAACCCACACACTACCTTGGACAAAGATCAATGAAGGATTTGATCTTCTAAGGACGGGAAAGAGGTAAACATTACTTCATTGTAAAGGTTCTGTATAAATAACCTAAAGGAGGTGTATGGTAAGGCAAAGTCTGACTTCAGGGCAGAGAATGGGGAAGGCAGCCCAGCATGCCCCTTAATCCCTCCCAGTGTGTTCCCATGGGTTGCAGCTGGAGTAATAAAGCCAGCAAACCTTCAGCTCTTGTAATGCAGTGGGCCCTTGCAGAGGAACTTTCAGATTCTAGTTTGAGCAGAGACACTGGATGGCAGAGGGAGAAAAAACTACACAATTGAGGAAGTCTCTTCCCAGTACCCATTGGAAAAAAACACACAACCAAGTGAGCATGGGAGTGCCGGGCTGTGGAGTGCCAAGGGCTAGCTACATCATATTCCAAGAGACATTTCAGGATAAGGAGCAGGAACACAGAAATGGAAATAGCCTATTCCTCTTGTGAGTTAGGGAACAGAGTCCAATTGGGCCTAAAGTCCAACTGGGCCTAAAACCACTGGGTACTTTACCTTGAACTTCAGAGCTTTAAAGAAAGGAAAGTAATTGGTATATATACATATACATCACAAACTCAGAATTCAGCTCTTGTGCTTTCCTCAAATATTGTGAAAGTTCAGCACAGACTGTTCTCCCAGGGTATTGAAATTGGAAACATTTTTTGACAGAGACAGTTGACAAAATTCAATTGTCCTTGGCAGAAGTAGGAAACACATTTGTATATTTTAGTATGTGTGTGGACTACCCTTTTTGAAAGTTCTAGATGTTTATAACTTACAGAGTCTGGAGAATTACATTCATGTTTTCTTTTCATTGTCATTTGCTAGCAGTTATTTTAGATGTTACTCACTCTGAATATAAAAAGCAAGTAACAGAAACATTTCAGCCCCTGAGGTTTATTCTCAGGTTCTAATGATTCAGCACACACTTAATGTTTTGATTGTCCTTATTTTACATAGGCTATAATTGTTAGTTTTAGTTTTTAGTATAACGAATGGGAGAGTGGTGAGGACAGAGATGCCAGCAGCTTTGCTAGGATACTGATAGTCAGCCTGAAGGTGGAGGCATATTGCAGCTGATCATTTTCCAGAGTATAATACTTCAGTGTTTCAGTGCAGAATAAGCTGTACCGGTTACCCTATAATTGGAAAGATGTGTCTAAGCCCCTCTCTGAGGAACTTCTCAGGCTGAATATGGTAATTAATTATCAGGAGCCCCGGGCTTCATCAGTGAAGGCTTTGCAGTCTTCTGTGAATTTTGTTCTCTACATCTGCAGCAAGGTTTGGGCATCTGCTCTGTCATTTTGCTGCAAGCTGGGGTGGGAGCAGACAGGGAGGGAGTACCTGTTTGACAGCAATAGTGCAGATTATCAGAGAAAACAGCAGTGTTCTGCTGATGTTACCCAAGAGGATTTTCTAGTCACTGACTTGTCATTTTGTATTGCAGCATCCGCAGTGTCCTGACGTTTTAGGATTCCCTGATGTTAAGCAGCAGATGGCTCAGCACCAGTATGAACTTCACCATCCTCCAATACAACTTATATGAAATGCAAAACAGGACGTTCCTGAGAGATCTACCACTACCCTTAACAAAGGGATCAAGCTCAGACCCCACATTTCAAGCAGAGAATTTATAAATGAAACCGTCTTTTCCCTTCTACCTCTTTCTCCTCATTCTTGTTTTAAATCCTTTATATTGTGCTGCATTTTCTTTTAATAGCCAGTTATGAATTGCAGGACTTGCTCCTGTCACGGGTATTATAAAAACACCTGTTTGATTTTTTAAGATTACTTATAATATGCAATCTTTTAATAAAATAAAAAGGAAGGAAATAGTTTCTTTAGACTCCCATAACACTGCAAGTTTAAGAAATTTGTACATACAGTTCAGCATAGTAAAACTGTAGGTTAGTGCCTAGTAAGCAATGAATGATAAAGCAGAAATTAAAATTTATGGCGACCATGTGTTTGAATTAATAATTTAAGTAAATCATAGACTTAGGTACTGGAGAATGTCTCGCCACTCAGTATTTTACCAGATTAACACTCCCAAACATTTTATGTAAAACTGGTGCGTTGTTCTGAGTCATGGTATCTGGTGTTTTGGGGTTTTTCTGTTTGGCTTTTGGTTTTTTGTTGTTTGTTTGTTTGTTTACTTTTATGCCTCTTTCTTGAGGTTGTTTTAGTTGTTGATCAGTGTGGTTTTAGACCTTTGGCCAATTTATGCAAGTGCCTCTGATGTTTGGGAAGCAGTGGGAAGAAATATGAATGTGCATCAAGTATTGTTTTTTGCTTCAATTATACAAAGGGGAGGCTTCTTAATTTCTTCAGTATGAATACAGAATAAATGGGAAGAAACAGGTGGCTGGTAGCAGTTTCCAACAACTCATTCATAAAGCATCTTACTGTTTCCTGAATTTACAATGTGGAAACAGGAACAGAGACTATTTCTGTCTTGGCAAATACGGTCAACATTGACATATCTTTAGCATGGACTAATCAGAGATTGCAGGCACTCACATGTGTGGAAGCTGGGTTGAAGAGCCTGTGAAGTAAGGCGACTGTGCTACTGATGACTTACCTGTTTGTGTCAGCAGAAAGAGTCTTTGAGTGGCCCAGCTAGTTTAATGATTTGAGGACAAGAGATTACAATTTAACAGACAAGATCCTTAAACACGTCTACAAACTAAATTTGCACAACAACTGAGAGCTGAACTTCAGTCAAATTTACACAAAAATTGAGAGCTGAACTTCAGTTGTCAGTGTAAAAGAGCTAAAGTATAACAAACCTCACTTCTATCCTCTTCAGGATGGTGTAAAGCCCATTTTTGTGGTTGTCATCTGTCAAGCGTAATGAACACCAGCTGTTAGTATCTTTAGTAGGATAGTTTCTGGAGTCCAAAATAATAAACGCATTAAATTGTTCTTATTAGGGATATTTTATAAGGCAGCCATCTAGATCTGTCTTCATGTGGAGGAATGAAGTGTATTCTGACTGGGAAACAACAAAAAGTTCATACTTTCCCAGAGTATTTTGCCCTGCGGACCCTCATCAACACTCAGCTGAAGATGAATTTGTTTGTGTGATTGTATAGCTTGGACAGAAGGCTTCTGATGGCCCTTCCTAATGACTCTGGCTCTGAGGTACTCTAGGGGGGTCCAGGAGGTCTGGACACCTCATGAACAGCTCTGTGTAAGCCTCCATTTAGGAGTTTTCCTGGGATCTAGTAGATACCACATGCCCCATCAGAACACCAACTAGCACATGATGACACCATGAAAAATGCACAAAAGACATGAAAAATACAATAATTTCCTGAGAAACAAACTAACTACCAAACAAAGCACAAATGGTGTTTCCTCAGACCTTGAGCTATGGCAGAGTTTAACTGAATATCACTTGGCTTTGCGTGCAACTGAGCACTCCCATGTTTCTGCTCTCTCACCACATCCCACCCAGACACTCCCCAGGAAATGGCACATGCTCCAGTGTGCAGCTCTATTTTCACATGCTTTTAAGCTCACACTCCCTGACAGTGCATCAAAGCCAAATGATCATTCCCACACAAAATAATTCCCTCCAATGCTTCCAGGTTATCAGATGGAGACCACAGGTCTCAGTAATAAAAACAACTGTGCTACACAGATACCTGGGAGAAAACAAGCCCATGTTTTGTTCAGGGGTTGTTACATCTTTGGACAAGTGAAAAAAATTGCTCTGGACAAGTGAAAAATTTTTTCTCTAAAAAGATGCATAAATCATACTGGAAGTCATGATAGATTTATTTTGTTTTAATGCTGCAGATTGACCAGGCTGAATACTGAAAATATTTAAAACTTCATTCTAAAACCCCTTATTCCTGGGAAATTATACATCATCATTCATGGTCTGATTGAGACTACCAGAGGTGTGCAAACTAATGTATGAAAAAGTAGAAATTTCTTGGGAAGAACTCCTAAACATCCCTGTTTTCCTGAAATACAGATAAAAAATGATCTACAAGTGCACGTCTGCTCTAGAGCCAGTTGCTCGGCCCAAGACAGGAATACATCATCACCTAGAGGTTGGGTTGACCAGCAGGGCTGGGGAACTGAATGCCAAGCAGCACTTCCATGTGGCTGAGGCCACTGTCACACCACAGGGCTGTCCACCTGAAGCTGGAGATGGGTTCAGGGAACTTGAGAGATGGGGGCTTGTCCTTCCAACTTTGAGTCCTGCAGCTGCTAACAACATTCCCCCTCAGCCCAGGAAACAGGGTTGGGACATCCAGTATGAAGCACCAACACAAAACTCTGCAGGCAGTCTGCTAAACACATAAACATGGGGCTGACATCTTCCCAAACACAGAAGCAGTTCCCAAACACACACGATGCATATCTTAGCCTGGTCCGCCAAAAAGCTCTTGCTCATCCTGTCTCCCCTATACATCACCTTGTCCAATGCCTCAGCAGAAAACAGCTCTGGGGGAGTATGAAGGGCCCAGGGGGTATGAACCCACAAACCTGGTTACACAGCAGTGATGCAAATATGTCCTTGGGGAAAAAAAATCCTTTCCTGACAAACCCTGCCCTTACTGCTCTGGTGAAGACAGCAGCAATAACACAGACAGTAAAGCTTCAACCCAGGAGGACATTTGTCTTTGTCCCCCACACCACGTTTTCACTGATATTTGTTTTGTTTGTTTGATTGATTTTTTTTAATTTTTAATCCTTTTGCAAATATCGTGGTGTGAATAGCCACCAGGTCAAATGCTCCAACCTGGCAAAAACGGGACTCCAAGGAAGCCCCAGCAGTGCCGCACATCTCCTCCCTCCACACCTGCCAGAAGCAACTGGAAGAAATAAACCAATCTTTCTGAGCTCTCTGAGCCTTTGGGGCGGGGAGGGCAGGGAATGACCCAAGGGCAGGGTCCCTGATAAAAGCCTCCCTGGACGACTCCTGCCCTCATCCATCTCGCTGCCGCTATCCAGCTCCTCCCCTCAGCACTCGCTGAGCTCCTCAGCACCCAGAATCCGACACAGATTAACCAGCGCTCTCCAGCGACGGTGCCGCACCGGGACTGCTCCCGCTCCACGCCTGGGGAATTCTGCAACACGCCGAGGCAGCAGCTTCCCTCCTGCCGCCTACAGCGACAGACACAGCTCTGCTAAGCCCACATGGCCACGGCGGGAAAAGTAAGGACATCGCCTTTCCCATCCTTCTTCCCCAGGTGCCCTGCTCTTGGCAAAATCCGCTGCAAAAGCCTCAGCCTGCACACCACTCTGTGTGCCCTCTTTCCTCTGACCTCCCTGCCCCACCTCTTCCAAACCCCTGGGAATTTCACCACATTCTGCTTTCTGACAATGCACGTGTCCATACCTGCATTAGGCAGTGCGTTCCCCCTCTGTCCTGCCCAGCTGCTCAGGGCACAAAAGATGGAATTGTGCTGCTCTGAAAAACACCCCCTGCTCAATCCCACTCTGTGCTCCTGCTCTGGCAGCAAACTTAGCTCTTCAGTGGTGCCCTCTTCAGCCACTCATCTCCTGCACTCAACCTTGGCCACGGCAATACCCTCTTCAAGCTGCAACCTCCATTTGGCTGAGGCCAAACTGCTTTGAGTTGATCAGGGAGGGCTTTGAGCGATGTCACACACTGATCAAACCTTGGTAAGGGAAAAAAATTATCCAGTTGCCAATCAGATGGGGACAATTCCATAACCCCTCTCACTCACCTTCAGCCCAGTGTGTCGCAAGGCTGACGTCAAAGCTCTCCAGAGGCATTTCCACTAGGTAGGGTCCATAGTCCCCATGACAGCACAGTCAGGCCAGTAACATACGGGGATACTATGAAAAATGCACCAAAGCCATCAAAACCCAATAATTTTCCAAGGCTCTACCTGACACTCTTTGGGTGACAAACCACAAACACCATTTCCTCAGACCTTAAACTCAGCCAGTGTTTATTGGACATCACTTGGTTTCAGGGGCAGCTGAGCATCACCAAGTTCAGGTGATTGCAGGATGACTTCCCCCAACCGTCTCCTAAAGGAAAATGTTCCCATGCCATGTAATGCTCTCGGTTTCTCCCAGGTTATCCGGTGCAGGGCTGCTGTTGCCTGGGCCCCAGGCAAACCACTCTCTGTTGAGGAGGTGGAAGTTGCGCCCCCAAAGGCAGGGGAGGTCCGGATCAAGGTAAAAATACATTTCAATAACTTTTTCTTCCTTCCTTGTGGGAGTTGCTCTTCTTGTGGCTGTACCTTGGGTATAACCAATGGTATGTGTCCACCCATGGGCCTTAACTGTCCAGAGACATTCTCTGGAAAATCGTCCTGCAAAAACTGAGATAAACAGCGACTGTACTATTTCTAGAAATCACTATTTACTCTTCATCTCCAAACAGATTGTGGCCACAGGCATCTGTCACACAGATGACAGCATTTTGAAAGGTTCCTTGCCTAATGTGGAATTCCCGGTTATACCAGGCCATGAAGGAGCCGGGATTGTGGAAAGCGTTGGAGAAGGAGTGACCTCTGTGACACCAGGTAACCAACACACACTCAAATGCATGCCCAGGGTTCAGGCCTCAAAGCTCTGCCAAGAGCTCCAAAGATTCCCCCTCCTCCTGAGTCAGTGGTTAAAAACCTGAGTGCACACTCATTGCACTGGACTGTCATGTCCACTTTCCCAGTCTGTTCCTCATGTAAACGAGTGGGGCCTGCAGCACTCATCCTAACAGGGAAAGCAGAAGGTTCATGGTAGGTTTGTGCCCTCAGAAAGCTCAGGAGAGGTGATTCAACAGGCCATGCATTTGGGGCCTGCAGAGCAAAAGCTGCCTAACAGAGACCAACTTTGTTGCAGGAGACAAAGTCATCCCACTTTGCGTTCCTCAGTGTGGGGAATGCAGCTTCTGCCGGAATCCCGAATCCAACTGCTGCCAGAAGTGCCAGTAAGTTTGTTTGCCTTCCCCTACACCTATATGGGGTGGACTTTATGACAAATCTGACAGCCCCTTCAGTGCCTTAGTCTATCAAATACAAATACTTGCATCTCCTCACAGTCTCTCTGAACCACAAAACCTGCTGCCAGACAAGACCAGCCGCTTCTCTTGCAAAGGGAAGCAGATCCACCACTTCCTGTGGGTCAGCACCTTTGCAGAATACACCGTGGTCCCAGAATACGCCGTTGCCAAGATTGATGCTGCAGCACCTCTGGACAAAGTCTGCTTATTTGGCTGTGGGTTTTCCACAGGCTATGGGGCTGCCATCAACACAGCCAAGGTTGGTATTTAGGCATGTTTAGCATCCATGGCCACCCTCACAACCTCATCAATCCTGTGCAAGAGAAACCTCCCCCTCTTCCTGCCTGGAGACTCACAGGGTCCCATTTGTGCAGGTAAAACCAGGCTCCACCTGTGCCGTCTTTGGCCTCGGAGGAGTTGGCCTCTCTGTTGTCATGGGCTGCAAGGCAGCCGGAGCTTCTCGCATCATTGCCGTGGACATCAACAAGGACAAGTTTGCCAAGGCCAAGCAGCTGGGAGCCACCGACTGCGTCAACCCTCGAGACTTCAAGAAGCCCATCCAGGAGGTGCTCACGGAGATGACCGGGCAGGGCGTGGACTACTCCTTTGAGGTCATCGGGCACGCAGACACCATGGTAGGTGACACTTCAGCACCTGCCCTCCCTGCCAGATCATCACAGGCTCCTCTCTGGGCAAAATTCATCCCCATGGGAAGTTCCTTGCCTCCTGCCTGCACTGCTGGATGCAGAAAGGCAGGCTGTTGGCTTGGGGATAAAACAGTGTATAAATCTCAAAAGAGGCCACAAGCTTTCCAGGTCTGCTCCACAAGGATGGATGTGTGTTTTTAGATTACCTGGGAGGAGCGGGAGATTGCACAAAAAGAGCATTCCCCTGAACAACTTCTTTAATTCTCCTGCCTGTCCCATCAGATTGCTGCCTTGGCTTCCTGCAATATGAGCACTGGCATCTGTGTAATGGTTGGGGTACCGGATTCTGAGATCTCCATCGATCCCACACTTCTGCTGACTGGCCGTACATGGAAGGGGTCTATGCTTGGAGGTAGTAAACTTAAGAACACAGTCTAAATATTTCAGCTTTTCCTCTCATGGTAGTTGACATGTCATAGTAAACGAGGGTTTTCAAGCAGAAAAGAACTAAAGAGAAGCCCTGCATTGCCTGTATTGAACATCAGCATTACACATGCAAATAAACCTCCACCTGTTCCACACAGTAATCCACTCATCCTAAAGAGCAGATAATCTCTCACAGGAGTCTGGCACCAGCACTGGTTACTCTGTCCTGACACTCACAGTATCGCTGCCTTACCAAAACAGCCTTTCTCCCATTATTCATCCAGCTGCTTTCTCCTCTTTCTAGGCTGGAAGATGAAAGAATGTATCCCCAAATTAGTTTCCAGCTATTTGGAGAAGAAATTCAATCCAGACTTGCTGATCACGCACACACTGCCATTCGCTAAATTGAACGAGGGATTTGAGTTGCTACGTGCAGGAAAAAGGTGAGACCCTGACCAGCAGGAGTGAGGTTCAGCAAACCTCAACACCTCCTCCTAAAATTCAAACAGGCAGAGCATGCAACACTGGCTTCCCAAAGAACACCTGAGCCTTTTGTGGCAGC
This sequence comes from Phylloscopus whistleri, assembly GCA_017589585.1. Taxonomy (NCBI): domain Eukaryota; kingdom Metazoa; phylum Chordata; class Aves; order Passeriformes; family Phylloscopidae; genus Phylloscopus; species Phylloscopus whistleri. The sequence continues at coordinate 572,928 of JADMLD010001152.1, read as the reverse complement.
AGGGCCTCACAGCTGAGCAAGATCTGCCCTTGCCCAGAGGGAAGAGCCCACGTTCAGCACAGGGAACCCTCCTGCTCATGCTTCAGCTCAGCACCGATCCTGTGGCCTTATCCCCTGAGGGGTTCCCCTCAGCAGGGATTTGAAGGCTGCCCCGCTGCTGCACGCCTCATGCAGCTCAGTCAGGAAGAGGCTGGATGACACAGAAGTGGCCGGTCCCCAGGCACACCTGCCTGCCCCACTGCCTGCTCCTGAGCTGCAGCAAACCCTCCCTTCCCTTCCACTTTGCAGTATCCGCACTGTCCTGCTCTTCTGAAGGACACAGCCAAGGGAGCTGAGCGGAGGGACCAGCGCAGCAGATGCTCTCCTGGCCCGGGCCCTTCTCAAGCAGCATCTACTTGTGGGGAACAAGGAGGAGAATGAGGAACTCACCTGTGCTGGTGTCACTGCTGTTCCAGCTGTGCCTGGACAAGATCCAGAAGGATGTCTCTCCCACAAAAATGCTTTTACTAATAAAGATTTTTAAACAAACTCATCCAACACAGTGCACTCGATCAACAGAGACTCCAGGGCCTTGGGACAATTGGTTGATGGATCAGGTGCACAAGCACTGATCCCCTTGACCTGTCTGTAGCAAGGAATTATTCTGGTAGGAATAGGCAGATCCATCAGCATGGCTCTGAGGCTGGTGTAAGCAAAGAAACATTGGGTTATTTGACTGTGGGGTGAGCTATTCGACACCTGGTCTACTGACATCTGACAGCATGAGCCTCTCCTAATTTTTCCTTCTTTGATTCACATTTGTCCTCTTTAGATCCTGATCTTAGCCTGGGGGCTTTTCTCTTGGTCGAGTTTTGACCTTGGAACAACATCAGAGAAATGTACAGACTGTAATGGGAAAGAGACATTACATGTGCTTTTATGTCCCATCACATATAAATGTGTGTGCTAGAGGTGCTATACCGAGGCTATCAGAAATCATAAAGTAAAAATCCTTCTGTGTTGGGTTATAGAACCAAGAAATGTGTATTCTATTTCATCTATGAAAAGCAGTTGGAAAGATGTTCTTCTTTATCTCTTGTAACTCTGGGGGGAATTGGGGGCTGATGCCTTCTAATAATGGGCCAGCTGTTAAAACCAAGTGGGGCAGTGTTTCTTATCTCTTTCACCATCCATCCTCCCTCAGGGGGACATTTTCTGCTAATGGGCCATAAAGGCTCACTTAAAAGCACAATATAGTCTATCATCCCCATTGTGAGATGCTCCACCCAGTAGGAGGAGCCAACCATTCATACCTAGATAAAAACTGAGACGTAGGAACACAAGCTATCTGGCTTCACCTGATTCCCGGGAGAAGACCGGACCCCTTCTCACCATCACTGGAATCTTTTTCTACAAGATCATCTCTACTCCAACAAAACCACATCTGCCACTCCAGGAGGACTTACTTTTAAACTGCTTCCAACACCCTGACCAACAGGGTGTCAGGTTATAGCTCTGACCCTGTCAGGGTTTCTAGGATTGTTGTTTGTTTGTTTGCTTGTTTGTTTTGGTTTGTTTTTTCTACTACATTTGTATTGTTAATATTCCTAGTAAAGAACTGTTATTCCTATTCCCAAATCTTTGCCTAAAAAGCCCTTAATTGCAAAATTATAATTCGACGGGGGTGAGGGGTTTACATTCTCCATTCCAAAAGAAACTCCAGCTTTCCCTGGCAGATACCTGTCTTTCCAAACCAAGACACCTCCTTACATTGCAGAGTGAAATTCTGTAGGAAATACTATGATCACAGCTGGTCTGACAAAGGAATTAATTCTGAGCACAAAAAAAACCAAAACAAAACAAAACCAAAACACCACAAAACCACCAGAAAAGCCCAGCAAGATTATGGTCCTAACGGGTCCCACCCAAGCTGAGATATTCCACCATTCTATGATAGCATGGACTCAAAATCAGCCACTGCTGTAAGAGTCTTTGACACTGTTAAAGACTACAAAGACACAGACTCTGACTTCAGAAGGCTGACAATGACTGTGTTTATTTCCAGGAATTTCTTCCCTTTTATACTATTCTACAGAGAACAATACAATTGGTGAAACAGAGACAAAATTCTTTAATTATATTGGTCAAACCAGAGGGACATAAAGAAGAAGTCCCTCCTAGAGAAAAAAGGTAAACAAAGGTTACAGTTAGAAAAACATGTCTCTTGTTTACAGAAAACACTCTGGGAAAAGAGTTTCAGAAAACTAAAACATCTCAGGCACGAACCAGGGCTACAAGTCTTGTTCTCTATTTTAACAATTTTTTCCCTCAAACATTCTCCTTAACTTGGGTGAACAGAATCCATTGCTCATTTTAATAGACCTTTATCTGTATTTTATTTTATATCTCTGCTATGTACAATATATCAGGATGGATCTAACTCCCACTTTCCTTACCTCATTTGCCTCAATCCGCTATCATTTTGGACAATGTACCCCATCTTTCTGTTCTCATGGAAATTAAAGCACCAGGGCATCTTATAGAATACTGAATTAGCAATACTCCTAACAAATGCAAAGCCATACCTGCCAGGAAATGATCTGGTTTGTCCTTCACAGTAGCATGCACCTCTGAAAGAGGTGCTCAGTTACACTGTGGACAGAAACATAATGCTGAGTCATTAATAAAGGCACTAATATCAGACTCTGACTTTTAATTAACAATTACTGAAGCCTGCCGCAGGCAGCAGAAAAGATAAGATTTGTACTTAGCCCTCCTAAGTGCATTTCAGCTCTGTTCCACAGAGATTTCGGTCGTATAGTCTTCCATCTTCCCACCTCTTTGATACAGGCAGCAAACAACCAGAACACAGAGAGGGGGACAGAAAACTGCCTACCAAGATGAAGACAAACACCTTGAGGTCTGTGCCTGTGTCTACTAACATCTCACCTCACAGATCAGCTATTAGAACTTACAAAATACACAACTACAGACAGCAAGTCAGGATAGCACACATTGTAGAATGCAGATACACAGGATCTGCCCTTAAAAAGTTAATCATTAAATCCACACCTGCTGACATACAAGTTTGATCTTATTTTCCCTCTATTACCTAGATAAGAAGAAAACAACAACAACAACCTCCTGTCTGAAATGGACACCAAAAGCTGCACAGCAACAGCATCTCAGGATCAACTCCCTGCAATAATTACATACATTTCAAATGTTCTGCAGAGGTGCCAGCTCCCTGTGGCACTTAACAACTGCAAGCAGGGCAGACAGCAATTCTTAAACCTATGTTGTCTTCACATCAGTGGTGGGTTTGCAAGTTTGGGGGACTAGAGCATGACATGGATGTTTTAAGGAAAAATAAGAGTACACATTTGAAAGACCTTTTAACAACCATTGTGTAGGTTATACACTCAGCAGCAGCTATTAGACATGTCTTAAGAGCCATGAATGCCAGCACAAGTAGCACATTTTACGTCCTTACGTGTGAGATGAAATCATAAGCCATATGTATGGATGCTCTCTAGGAAGCAGGTGAAAGATTTCATTCTCTGTTACAGGACCTCTTAAATTTGTTGTTTCAACTTCAAACACTGCCAACCATATGACATCTCAGCCATCCAGCTTTTGACCTCTGGAATTGCTTTCCAGCTCTTGTGCAATGCAGAAAACAGAATGGGAATCAAAGCCAGCTAGTCTATGTCCCAGGAGCTCTGTATAGTGGGTCTGTCTGAACAGCCTACAGAGTAATTTTGGCTTTGGCTGAGCACTTAATCAGCCCTTTCAGGCTGAGGTGAGGACTACAAGGCACAGGAATGTACATGAGAATTTTGGAGAAGAACCGTAATTTTTGCTCCACAATATCTGGTGGGTGACTGGACAGGATAACAGGATCAGATATTAGGAAGAAATTCTTTACTCTGAGAGGACTGAAGCACTGGGACAGGCTGAGGATGCCCCATCCCTGGCAGCATTCAAGGCCACTGGGATGTGGCTACAAGCAATTTTGTTGAGTCAGAGGTGTTCCTGCCCATGGCAGGTGGTTGGAACCACATGATCTTTGAGGTCCCTTCTAACCCAAGCCATTCTGTGATTTTGTGAAGGACATGTGAATCAACTGCAGAGCTGAGTGTGCCAAGCTTCAGCCTACGGAGTAATGCCCTCCTGATTCATGAAGGCTACATTTTTTTCTGATCACATCTAATCCTTTTGGCATCCAAATGTCAACAGATGTCTTTCAATTTTTATAAAAAATTGTCTTTATATGTAAGTATAATCTTCCTCAATAGCCACAGAGTTAACTGCTGCTCATTACAGCATTCTAAATGGCTAGTGATCCAAACAGGGGGATTATGTCAGTAGTGGCAGTCTTCTAGGAAATGATCCCATTCCTTAGGTTTGCTAAAGGGTCCTTCCAGCCACACGGAAGGAAGATTCCTTTCTAACTGTGGGGATTACATCACACTCTGGGTGCTCATCTTAGCCTGGTCCTCCAACAAGCTCTCCCTCATCCAATCCCTGCAATCCATCACTTTGTCCAATGCCTCAGCAGAAAACAGCTCTGGGGGAACCAAACAAGCCTGGGTGGAGCAAACCCACTTACAAACCTGGTTACACTGGAATGAAGCAAATGAGTCCTTGGAGAAAAAAATCCACTTCTGACACATTCTGCTCTTACTGCTCTGGTGAAAACAGGAGCAATAACACAGACAGTAAAGCTTCAGCCCAGGAGGATATTTGTCTTTGTCCCCCACATCACATTTTCACTGACATTTGTTTCGTTTTGTTGGGGGGGTTTTTTTTTTTTTTTGGTAGTGGTTTTTCTGTTTGTTTTGTTGTTTTGTTGTTTTGGTGATTTGTTGTTTTGGTTTCTTCTCTTTTATTTTTTTTTTTTTTAATTTTTAATCCTTTTGCAAATATCGTGGTGTGAATAGCCACCAGGTCAAATGCTCCAACCTGGCAAAAACGGGACTCCAAGGAAGCCCCAGCAGTGCCGCACATCTCCTCCCTCCACACCTGCCAGAAGCAACTGGAAGAAATAAACCAATCTTTCTGAGCTCTCTGAGCCTTTGGGGCGGGGAGGGCAGGGAATGACCCAAGGGCAGGGTCCCTGATAAAAGCCTCCCTGGACGACTCCTGCCCTCATCCATCTCGCTGCCGCTATCCAGCTCCTCCCCTCAGCACTCGCTGAGCTCCTCAGCATCCAGAATCCGACACAGATTAACCAGCGCTCTCCAGCGACGGTGCCGCACCGGGACTGCTCCCGCTCCACGCCTGGGGAATTCTGCAACACGCCGAGGCAGCAGCTTCCCTCCTGCCGCCTACAGCGACAGACACAGCTCTGCTAAGCCCACATGGCCACGGCGGGAAAAGTAAGGACATCGCCTTTCCCATCCTTCTTCCCCAGGTGCCCTGCTCTTGGCAAAATCCGCTGCAAAAGCCTCAGCCTGCACACCACTCTGCGTGCCCTCTTTCCTCTGACCTCCCTGCCCCACCTCTTCCAAACCCCTGGGAATTTCACCACATTCTGCTTTCCGACAATGCACGTGTCCATACCTGCATTAGGCAGTGCATTCCCCCTCTGTCCTGCCCAGCTGCTCAGGACACAGAAGATGGAATTGTGCTGCTCTGAAAAACACCCTCCTGCTCAATCCCACTCTGTGCTCCTGCTCTGGCAGCAAACTTAGCTCTTCAGTGGTGCCCTCTTCAGCCACTCATCTCCTGCACTCAACCTTGGCCATGGCAATACCCTCTTCAAGCTGCAACTTCCATTTGGCTGAGGCCAAACTGCTTTGAGTTGATCAGGGAAGGCTTTGAGCAATGTCACTCACTGATCAAACCTTGGTAAGGGAAAAAAATTATCCAGTTGCCAATCAGATGGGGACAATTCCATAACTCCTCTCACTCACCTTCAGCCCAGTGTGTCACAAGGCTGACGTCAAAGCTCTCCAGAGGCATTTCCACTAGGTAGAGTGCATAGTCCCCATGACAGCACAGTCTGGCCAGTAACATATGGGGATACTATGAAAAATCCACCAAAGCCATCAAAACCCAATAATTTTCCAAGGCTCTACCTGACACTCTTTGGGTGACAAACCACAAACACCATTTCCTCAGACCTTAAACTCAGCCAGTGTTTATTGGACATCACTTGGTTTCAGGGGCAGCTGAGCATCACCAAGTTCAGGTGATTGCAGGATGACTTCCCCCAGCCATCTGCTAAAGGAAAATGTTCCCATGCCATGTAATGCTCTTGGTTTCTCCCAGGTTATCCGGTGCAGGGCTGCTGTTGCCTGGGCCCCAGGCAAACCACTCTCTGTTGAGGAGGTGGAAGTTGCGCCCCCAAAGGCAGGGGAGGTCCGGATCAAGGTAAAAATACATTTCAATAACTTTTTCTTCCTTCCTTGTGGGAGTTGCTCTTCTTGAGGTTACACGTTCACTATAACTCAGGGATTTGTGTTCTCCATGAGGCTTTCATTGTCCAGAGCTGCCTTGGCTGCTGCCAGGGGCTCCTTTTCAAACTAATCCTTGCCTAAGCTGCCACATAGGAATTCCTGTCTCCAGCCCTTGCTCTGCGGGACAGGCCCTCGTAGGGGCCTCCCTTCCATTTTCACCTCCAGCTCAGTGCAGAGGAAAACCACAGGGAGCATTCAGAGTGAGCAGAAGGGGAAAGCCCAGTCTGGGCTCAGTGTGTGGCCATGGAGTACCAGCACTGACTGAGGGGGCATCATAACACCCCTGAGAAAATTGCCTCCACAAACCGAGTAAGACAGAGGCCAGGAAATCTCCTTTTTCCTCTCCAAATAGCTTGTGGCCGCAGGCATCTGTTGCACAGATGATCACCTTCTGCAAGGCTGCTTTCCCAAAGCAGAATTCCCAGTTATCCCTGGCCATGAAGGAGCTGGAATTGTGGAAAGCGTTGGAGAAGGAGTGACCTCTATGAAACCAGGTAACTGACACATACACAAACACATGTCCAGGAATCAGCTCTCCCACAGCCAGCATCCTTAGACCCACCCAACATGGGATAATGTTTTCTTCCAGGTGACAAAGTCATCCCACTTTGCCACCCTCAGTGTGGGGAATGCAGCTTCTGCCGGAATCCCGAATCCAACTTCTGCCAGAGGTCCCAGTAAGTTTGCTTACCTTCCCCTACACCCACATCGGTTGACTTTATGACAAATCTGACAGCCCCATCAGTGCCTTAGTCTATCAAATACAAAGGTTTGGACATCCCCACAGTTTCTTTGAACCACAAAACCTGCTGCCAGACAAGACCAGCCGCTTCTCTTGCAAAGGGAAGCAGATCCATCACTTTGTGTGGGTCAGCACCTTTGCAGAATACACCGTGGTCCCAGAATACGCCGTTGCCAAGATTGATGCTGCAGCACCTCTGGACAAAGTCTGCTTATTTGGCTGTGGGTTTTCCACAGGCTATGGGGCTGCCATCAACACAGCCAAGGTTGGTATTTAGGCATGTTTAGCATCCATGGCCACCCTCACAACCTCATCAATCCTGTGCAAGAGAAACCTCCCCCTCTTCCTGCCTGGAGACTCACAGGGTCCCATTTGTGCAGGTAAAACCAGGCTCCACCTGTGCTGTCTTTGGCCTCGGAGGAGTTGGCCTCTCTGTTGTCATGGGCTGCAAGGCAGCCGGAGCTTCTCGCATCATTGCCGTGGACATCAACAAGGACAAGTTTGCCAAGGCCAAGCAGCTGGGAGCCACCGACTGCGTCAACCCTCGAGACTTCAAGAAGCCCATCCAGGAGGTGCTCACGGAGATGACCGGGCAGGGCGTGGACTACTCCTTTGAGGTCATCGGGCACGCAGACACCATGGTAGGTGACACTTCAGCACCTGCCCTCCCTGCCAGATCATCACAGGCTCCTCTCTGGGCAAAATTCATCCCCATGGGAAGTTCCTTGCCTCCTGCCTGCACTGCTGGATGCAGAAAGGCAGGCTGTTGGCTTGGGGATAAAACAGTGTACAAATCTCAAAAGAGGCCACAAGCTTTCCAGGTCTGCTCCACAAGGACGGATGTGTGTTTTCAGATTACCTGGGAGGAGCGGGAGATTGCACAAAAAGAGCATTCCCCTGAAAAAGTCATCAGGGCTTTCCCTAATTCTCCTGCCTGTCCCATCAGATTGCTGCCTTGGCTTCCTGCAATATGAGCACTGGCATCTGTGTGATGGTTGGGGAACTGGATTCTGGTTCAGAGATCTCCATCGACCCCACACTTCTGCTAACTGGCCGTACATGGAAGGGGTGTGTGGTCGGAGGTAATAAACTTAAGAACACAGTCTAAATATTTCAGCTTTTCCTCGCATGGTAGTTGACACATCCTAGTAAAAGAGGGTTTTCAACCAGAAAAGAACTAAAGAGAAGCCCTGCATTGCCTGTATTGAACATCAGCATTACACATGCAAATAAACCTCCACCTGTTCCACACAGTAACCCACTCATCCTAAAGAGCAGATAATCTCTCACAGGAGTCTGGCACCAGCACTGGTTACACAGTCCTGACACTCACAGTAACACTACCTTACCAAAACAGCCTTTCTCTCACTATTCATGCAGCTGCTTTCTCCTCTTTCTAGGCTGGAAGATGAAAGAATGTATCCCCAAATTAGTTTCCAGCTATTTGGAGAAGAAATTCAATCCAGACTTGCTGATCACGCACACGCTGCCATTCACTCAAGTGAACGAGGGATTTGAGTTGCTACGTGCAGGAAAAAGGTGAGACCCTGACCAGCAGGAGTGAGGTTCAGCAAACCTCAACACCTCCTCCTAAAATTCAAACAGGCAGAGCATGCAACACTGGCTTCCCAAAGAACACCTGAGCCTTTTGTGGCAGCAGGGCCTCACAGCTGTGCAAGATCTGCCCTTGCCCAGAGGGAAGAGCCCACGTCCAGCACAGGGAACCCTCCTGCTCATGCTTCAGCTCAGCACCGATCCTGTGGCCTTATCCCCTGAGGGGTTCCCCTCAGCAGGGATTTGAAGGCTGCCCCGCTGCTGCACGCCTCATGCAGCTCAGTCAGGAAGAGGCTGGATGACACAGAAGTGGCCGGTCCCCAGGCACACCTGCCTGCCCCACTGCCTGCTCCTGAGCTGCAGCAAACCCTCCCTTCCCTTCCACTTTGCAGTATCCGCACTGTCCTGCTCTTCTGAAGGACACAGCCAAGGGAGCCGAGCGGAGGGACCAGCGCAGCAGATGCTCTCCTGGCCCGGGCCCTTCTCAAGCAGCAACTCCTTGTGGGGCACAAGGAGGAGAATGAGGAACTCACCTGTGCTGGTGTCACTGCTGTTCCAGCTGTGCCTGGACAAGATCCAGAAGGATGTCTCTCCCACAAAAATGCTTTTACTAATAAAGATTTTTAAACAAACTCATCCAACACAGTGCACTCGATCAACAGAGACTCCAGGGCCTTGGGACAATTGGTTGATGGATCAGGTGCACAGGCACTGATCCCCTTGACCTGTCTGTAGCAAGGAATTATTCTGGTAGGAATAGGCAGATCCATCAGCATGGCTCTGAGGCTGGTGTAAGCAAAGAAACATTGGGTTATTTGACTGTGGGGTGAGCTATTCAAGACCTGGTCTACTGACATCTGACAGCATGAGCCTTTCTCAGAGGGGAAAAGGAGTTTTGGCACAGGAGCTAGCAGGGCTCCTTGATAGAGTTTTAAACTAGTCTGGAAAAGGGAATGGGAAAATACCAGGCTGGCCAGTGATGAGCAATGGCATTGTGTGCCCAAACCTCAGGACAGGAGCACTAATGGGATCCCTCAATCTGCTTCACAAGTGCTGGTTACAAAGTACCGCACGTGGAAATGTTTTTATACCAATGAATGCAGCTTGAGGAACAATCTCATGCTCAACTGGAAGCTTTTTCCCGGTGTCAGAGACTGGATATCATTGGAATAAGTGAGTAAGTGAAATGAGTGAAAATTATTGGAATAAGTGAATAAGTGAAAGTGCCGGGACAAGTCCTGTGACTGGAGTGCCCTGTTGCATGGTTACAGGCTCTTCAGGAGGGAAAGGCACGGCCGAAGAGACAAGGGGGTGGCACTGTATGGGTGGAATGTAGGGAATTGTAATGGCACAGTTAAGAGCCTCTGGGTGAGAACCAAGGGGCAAACAAATAATGTAGATGTCACCATGGATATCTACTATAGACCTATTCCTCTGCTCTGTACTATTCTCTCCTAACATTTCCTTCTTTGATTCATATTTGTCCTCTTTAGATCCTGATCTTAGCCTGGGGGCTTTTCTCTTGGACGAGTTTTGACCTTGGAACAACATCAGAGAAATGTACAGACTGTAATGGGAAAGAGACATTACATGTGCCTTTTTGTCCCATCACATATAAATGTGGGTGCTAGAGGTGCTATACCGAGGCTATCAGAAATCATAAAGTAAAAATCCTCCTTACATTGCAGAGTGAAATTCTGTAGGACCTACTATGATCACAGCTGGTCTGACAAAGAAATTCATTCTGAGCACAAAAGAAAAAAATAAAAAAGGGCAAGACTGGTATTGTAATGGGTCCCACCCAAGCTGAGATGTTCCATCATTCCATGATAGCTGCCACTGCTGTAAGAGTCTTGTTCTCTATTTCAACGTTTTTTTCCCTCAAACATTCTCCTAAACTTGGGTGAACAGAATCCATTGCTCATTTTAATAGATCTTTATCTGTATTTTATTTTATATCTCTGCTATGTACAACATATCAGGATGGATCTATCTCCCACTTTCCTTACCTCATTTGCCTCAATCCGCTATCATTTTGGACAATGTACCCCATCTTTCTGTTCTCATGGAAATTAAAGCACCAGGGCATCTTATAGAATACTGAATTAGCAATACTCCTAACAAATGCAAAGCCATACCTGCCAGGAAATGATCTGGTTTGTCCTTCACAGTAGCATGCACCTCTGAAAGAGGTGCTCAGTTACACTGTGGACAGAAACATAATGCTGAGTCATTAATAAAGGCAATAATATCAGACTCTGACTTTTAATTAACAATTACTGAAGCCTGCTGCAGGCAGCAGAAAAGATAAGATTTGTACTTAGCCCTCCTAAGTGCATTTCAGCTCTGTTCCACAGAGATTTCGGTCGTATAGTCTTCCATCTTCCCACCTCTTTGATACAGGCAGCAAACAACCAGAACACAGAGAGGGGGACAGAAAACTGCCTACCAAGATGAAGACAAACACCTTGAGGTCTGTGCCTGTGTCTACTAACATCTCACCTCACAGATCAGCTATTAGAACTTACAAAATACACAACTACAGACAGCAAGTCAGGATAGCACACATTGTAGAATGCAGATACACAGGATCTGCCCTTAAAAAGTTAATCATTAAATCCACACCTGCTGACATACAAGTTTGATCTTATTTTCCCTCTATTACCTAGATAAGAAGAAAACAACAACAACCTCCTGTCTGAAATGGACACCAAAAGCTGCACAGCAACAGCATCTCAGGATCAACTCCCTGCAATAATTACATACATTTCAAATGTTCTGCAGAGGTGCCAGCTCCCTGTGGCACTTAACAACTGCAAGCAGGGCAGACAGCAATTCTCAAACCTTTGTTGTCTTCACATCAGTGGTGGGTTTGCAAGTTTGGGGGACTAGAGCATGACATGGATGTTTTAAGGAAAAATAAGAGTACACATTTGAAAGACCTTTTAACAACCATTGTGTAGGTTATACACTCAGCAGCAGCTATTAGACATGTCTTAAGAGCCATGAATGCCAGCACAAGTAGCACATTTTATGTCCTTACGTGTGAGATGAAATCATAAGCCATATGTATGGATGCTCTCTAGGAAGCAGGTGAAAGATTTCATTCTCTGTTACAGGACCTCTTAAATTTGTTGCTTTCAACTTCAAACACTGCCAGCCATATGACATCTCAGCCATCCAGCTTTTGACCTCTGGAATTGCTTTCCAGCTCTTGTGCAATGCAGAAAACAGAATGGGAATCAAAGCCAACTAGTCTATGTCCCAGGAGCTCTGTATAGTGGGTCTGTCTGAACAGCCTACAGAGTAATTTTGGCTTTGGCTGAGCACTTAATCAGCCCTTTCAGGCTAGGGAGGACTGCAAGGCACAGGAATGTACATGAGAATTTTGGAGAAGAACCGTAATTTTTGCTCCACAATATCTGGTGGGTGACTGGACAGGATAACAGGATCAGATATTAGGAAGAAATTCTTTACTCTGAGAGGACTGAAGCACTGGGACAGGCTGAGGATGCCCGATCCTTGGCAGCATTCAAGGCCACTGGGATGTGGCTACGAGCAATTTTGTTGAGTCAGAGGTGTTCCTGCCCATGGCAGGTGGTTGGAACCACATGATCTTTGAGGTCCCTTCTAACCCAAGCCATTCTGTGATTTTGTGAAGGACATGTGAATCAACTGCAGAGCTGAGTGTGCCAAGCTTCAGCCTACGGAGTAATGCCCTCCTGATTCATGAAGGCTACATTTTTTTCTGATCACATCTAATCCTTTTGGCATCCAAATGTCAACAGATGTCTTTCAATTTAAAAAAAATTGTCTTTATATGTAAGTATAATCTTCCTCAATAGCCACAGAGTTAACTGCTGCTCATTACAGCATTCTAAATGGCTAGTGATCCAAACAGGGGGATTATGTCAGTAGTGGCAGTCTTCTAGGAAATGATCCCATTCCTTAGGTTTGCTAAAGGGTCCTTCCAGCCACACGGAAGGAAGATTCCTTTCTAACTGTGGGGATTACATCACACTCTGGGTGCTCATCTTAGCCTGGTCCTCCAACAAGCTCTCCCTCATCCAATCCCTGCAATCCATCACCTTGTCCAATGCCTCAGCAGAAAACAGCTCTGGGGGAACCAAACAAGCCTGGGTGGAGCAAACCCACTTACAAACCTGGTTACACTGGAATGAAGCAAATGAGTCCTTGGGGAAAAAAAATCCCCTTCTGTCACATTCTGCTCTTACTGTTCTGGTGAAAACAGCAGCAATAACACAGACAGTAAAGCTTCAACCCAGGAGGATATTTGTCTTTGTCCCCCACATCACATTTTCACTGACATTTGTTTCGTTTTGTTGGGGGGGTTTTGTTGGTGGTGGTTTTTCTGTTTGTTTTGTTGTTATTTTTTTGTTTGTTGTTTGGGGTTTTTTTTGTTGTTGTTGTTGTTGTTTTTTAATTTTTAATCCTTTTGCAAATATCGTGGTGTGAATAGCCACCAGGTCAAATGCTCCAACCTGGCAAAAACGGGACTCCAAGGAAGCCCCAGCAGTGCCGCACATCTCCTCCCTCCACACCTGCCAGAAGCAACTGGAAGAAATAAACCAATCTTTCTGAGCTCTCTGAGCCTTTGGGGCGGGGAGGGCAGGGAATGACCCAAGGGCAGGGTCCCTGATAAAAGCCTCCCTGGACGACTCCTGCCCTCATCCATCTCGCTGCCGCTATCCAGCTCCTCCCCTCAGCACTCGCTGAGCTCCTCAGCATCCAGAATCCGACACAGATTAACCAGCGCTCTCCAGCGACGGTGCCGCACCGGGACTGCTCCCGCTCCACGCCTGGGGAATTCTGCAACACGCCGAGGCAGCAGCTTCCCTCCTGCCGCCTACAGCGACAGACACAGCTCTGCTAAGCCCACATGGCCACGGCGGGAAAAGTAAGGACATCGCCTTTCCCATCCTTCTTCCCCAGGTGCCCTGCTCTTGGCAAAATCCGCTGCAAAAGCCTCAGCCTGCACACCACTCTGCGTGCCCTCTTTCCTCTGACCTCCCTGCCCCACCTCTTCCAAACCCCTGGGAATTTCACCACATTCTGCTTTCCGACAATGCACGTGTCCATACCTGCATTAGGCAGTGCGTTCCCCCTCTGTCCTGCCCAGCTGCTCAGGACACAGAAGATGGAATTGTGCTGCTCTGAAAAACACCCTCCTGCTCAATCCCACTCTGTGCTCCTGCTCTGGCAGCAAACTTAGCTCTTCAGTGGTGCCCTCTTCAGCCACTCATCTCCTGCACTCAACCTTGGCCATGGCAATACGGTCTTCAAGCTGCAACCTCCATTTGGCTGAGGCCAAACTGCTTTGAGTTGATCAAGGAAGGCTTTGAGCAATGTCACACACTGATCAAACCTTGGTAAGGGAAAAAATTATCCAGTTGCCAATCAGATGGGGACAATTCCATAACCCCTCTCACTCACCTTCAGCCCAGTGTGTCGCAAGGCTGACGTCAAAGCTCTCCATGGGCATTTCCACTAGGTAGGGTCCATAGTCCCCATGACAGCACAGTCTGGCCAGTAACATATGGGGATACTATGAAAAATCCACCAAAGCCATCAAAACCCAATAATTTTCCAAGGCTCTACCTGACACTCTTTGGGTGACAAACCACAAACACCATTTCCTCAGACCTTAAACTCAGCCAGTGTTTATTGGACATCACTTGGTTTCAGGGGCAGCTGAGCATCACCAAGTTCAGGTGATTGCAGGATGACTTCCCCCAGCCATCTGCTAAAGGAAAATGTTCCCACGCCATGTAATGCTCTCGGTTTCACCCAGGTTATCCGGTGCAGGGCTGCTGTTGCCTGGGCCCCAGGCAAACCACTCTCTGTTGAGGAGGTGGAAGTTGCGCCCCCAAAGGCAGGGGAGGTCCGGATCAAGGTAAAAATACATTTCAATAACTTTTTCTTCCTTCCTTGTGGGAGTTGCTCTTCTTGAGGTTACACGTTCACTATAACTCAGGGATTTGTGTTCTCCATGAGGCTTTCATTGTCCAGAGCTGCCTTGGCTCAAATGCACCGTCTATCTACCAGGGGCTCCTTTTCAAACTAATCCTTGCCTAAGCTGCCACATAGGAATTCCTGTCTCCAGCCCTTGCTCTGCGGGACAGGCCCTCGTAGGGGCCTCCCTTCCATTTTCACCTCCAGCTCAGTGCAGAGGAAAACCACAGGGAGCATTCAGAGTGAGCAGAAGGGGAAAGCCCAGTCTGGGCTCAGTGTGTGGCCATGGAGTACCAGCACTGACTGAGGGGGCATCATAACACCCCTGAGAAAATTGCCTCCACAAACCGAGTAAGACAGAGGCCAGGACATCTTCTTTTTCCTCTCCAACTAGCTTGTGGCCGCAGGCATCTGTTGCACAGATGATCACCTTCTGCAAGGCTGCTTTCCCAAAGCAGAATTCCCAGTTATCCCTGGCCATGAAGGAGCTGGAATTGTGGAAAGCGTTGGAGAAGGAGTGACCTCTATGAAACCAGGTAACTGACACACACACAAACACATGTCCAGGAATCAGCTCTCCCACAGCCAGCATCCTTAGACCCACCCAACATGGGATAATGTTTTCTTCCAGGTGACAAAGTCATCCCACTTTGCCACCCTCAGTGTGGGGAATGCAGCTTCTGCCGGAATCCCGAATCCAACTATTGCCAGAAATCTCAGTAAGTTTGTTTGCCTTCCCCTAAACCTACATGGGGTTGACTTTATGACAAATCTGACAGCCCCATCAGTGCCTTAGTCTATCAAATACAAAGGTTTGGACATCCCCACAGTTTCTCTGAACCACAAAACCTGCTGCCAGACAAGACCAGCCGCTTCTCTTGCAAAGGGAAGCAGATCCACCACTTCCTGTGGGTCAGCACCTTTGCAGAATACACCGTGGTCCCAGAATACGCCGTTGCCAAGATTGATGCTGCAGCACCTCTGGACAAAGTCTGCTTATTTGGCTGTGGGTTTTCCACAGGCTATGGGGCTGCCATCAACACAGCCAAGGTTGGTATTTAGGCATGTTTAGCATCCATGGCCACCCTCACAACCTCATCAATCCTGTGCAAGAGAAACCTCCCCCTCTTCCTGCCTGGAGACTCACAGGGTCCCATTTGTGCAGGTAAAACCAGGCTCCACCTGTGCCGTCTTTGGCCTCGGAGGAGTTGGCCTCTCTGTTGTCATGGGCTGCAAGGCAGCCGGAGCTTCTCGCATCATTGCCGTGGACATCAACAAGGACAAGTTTGCCAAGGCCAAGCAGCTGGGAGCCACCGACTGCGTCAACCCTCGAGACTTCAAGAAGCCCATCCAGGAGGTGCTCACGGAGATGACCGGGCAGGGCGTGGACTACTCCTTTGAGGTCATCGGGCACGCAGACACCATGGTAGGTGACACTTCAGCACCTGCCCTCCCTGCCAGATCATCACAGGCTCCTCTCTGGGCAAAATTCATCCCCATGGGAAGTTCCTTGCCTCCTGCCTGCACTGCTGGATGCAGAAAGGCAGGCTGTTGGCTTGGGGATAAAACAGTGTACAAATCTCAAAAGAGGCCACAAGCTTTCCAGGTCTGCTCCACAAGGACGGATGTGTGTTTTCAGATTACCTGGGAGGAGCGGGAGACTGCACAAAAAGAGCATTCCCCTGGACAACTCATCAGGGCTTTCTCTAATTCTCCTGCCTGTCCCATCAGATTGCTGCCTTGGCTTCCTGCAATATGAGCACTGGCATCTGTGTGATGGTTGGGGAACTGGATTCTGGTTCAGAGATCTCCATCGACCCCACACTTCTGCTAACTGGCCGTACTTGGAAGGGGTGTGTGGTCGGAGGTAATAAACTTAAGAACACAGTCTAAATATTTCAGCTTTTCCTCGCATGGTAGTTGACACATCCTAGTAAAAGAGGGTTTTCAACCAGAAAAGAACTAAAGAGAAGCCCTGCATTGCCTGTATTGAACATCAGCATTACACATGCAAATAAACCTCCACCTGTTCCACACAGTAACCCACTCATCCTAAAGAGCAGATAATCTCTCACAGGAGTCTGGCACCAGCACTGGTTACACAGTCCTGACCCTCACAGTAACACTGCCTTACCAAAACAGCCTTTCTCTCACTATTCATGCAGCTGCTTTCTCCTCTTTTTAGGCTGGAAGACGAAAGAATGTATCCCCAAATTAGTTTCCAGCTATTTGGAGAAGAAATTCAATCCAGACTTGCTGATCACGCACACGCTGCCATTCACTCAAGTGAACGAGGGATTTGAGTTGCTACGTGCAGGAAAAAGGTGAGACCCTGACCAGCAGGAGTGAGGTTCAGCAAACCTCAACACCTCCTCCTAAAATTCAAACAGGCAGAGCATGCAACACTGGCTTCCCAAAGAACACCTGAGCCTTTTGTGGCAGCAGGGCCTCACAGCTGAGCAAGATCTGCCCTTGCCCAGAGGGAAGAGCCCACGTCCAGCACAGGGAACCCTCCTGCTCATGCTTCAGCTCAGCACCGATCCTGTGGCCTTATCCCCTGAGGGGTTCCCCTCAGCAGGGATTTGAAGGCTGCCCCGCTGCTGCACGCCTCATGCAGCTCAGTCAGGAAGAGGCTGGATGACACAGAAGTGGCCGGTCCCCAGGCACACCTGCCTGCCCCACTGCCTGCTCCTGAGCTGCAGCAAACCCTCCCTTCCCTTCCACTTTGCAGTATCCGCACTGTCCTGCTCTTCTGAAGAACACAGCCAAGGGAGCCGAGCGGAGGGACCAGCGCAGCAGATGCTCTCCTGGCCCGGGCCCTTCTCAAGCAGCAACTCCTTGTGGGGCACAAGGAGAAGAGAATGAGGAACTCACCTGTGCTGGTGTCACTGCTGTTCCAGCTGTGCCTGGACAAGATCCAGAAGGATGTCTCTCCCACAAAAATGCTTTTACTAATAAAGATTTTTAAACAAACTCATCCAACACAGTGCACTTGATCAACAGAGACTCCAGGGCCTTGGGACAATTGGTTGATGGATCAGATGCACAGGCACTGATCCCCTTGACCTGTCTGTAGCAAGGAATTATTCTGGTAGGAATAGGCAGATCCATCAGCATGGCTCTGAGGCTGGTGTAAGCAAAGAAACATTGGGTTATTTGACTGTGGGGTGAGCTATTCAAGACCTGGTCTACCGACATCTGACAGCATGAGCCTTTCTCAGAGGGGAAAAGGAGTTTTGGCACAGGAGCTAGCAGGGCTCCTTGATAGAGCTTTAAACTAATCTGGAAAGGGGAATGGGAAAATACCAGGCTGGCCAGTGATGAGCAATGGCATTGTGTGCCCAAACCTCAGGACAGGAGCACTAATGGGATCCCTCAATCTGCTTCACAAGTGCTGGTTACAATGTACCACACGTGGAAATGTTTTTATACCAATGAATGCAGCTTGAGGAACAATCTCATGCTCAACTGGAAGCTTTTTCCCGGTGTCAGAGACTGGATATCATTGGAATAAGTGAGTAAGTGAAATGAGTGAAAATTATTGGAATAAGTGAATAAGTGAAAGTGCTGGGACAAGTCCTGTGACTGGAGTGCCCTGTTGCATGGTTACAGGCTCTTCAGGAGGGAAAGGCACGGCCGAAGAGACAAGGGGGTGGCACTGTATGGGTGGAATGTAGGGAGTTGTAATGGCACAGTTAAGAGCCTCTGGGTGAGAACCAAGGGGCAAACAAATAATGTAGATGTCACCATGGATATCTACTATAGACCTATTCCTCTGCTCTGTACTATTCTCTCCTAACATTTCCTTCTTTGATTCATATTTGTCCTCTTTAGATCCTGATCTTAGCCTGGGGGCTTTTCTCTTGGACGAGTTTTGACCTTGGAACAACATCAGAGAAATGTACAGACTGTAATGGGAAAGAGACATTACATGTGCCTTTTTGTCCCATCACATATAAATGTGGGTGCTAGAGGTGCTATACCGAGGCTATCAGAAATCATAAAGTAAAAATCCTCCTTACATTGCAGAGTGAAATTCTGTAGGACCTACTATGATCACAGCTGGTCTGACAAAGAAATTCATTCTGAGCACAAAAGAAAAAAATTAAAAATGGCAAGACTGGTATTGTAATGGGTCCCACCCAAGCTGAGATGTTCCATCATTCCATGATAGCTGCCACTGCTGTAAGAGTCTTGTTCTCTATTTCAACGTTTTTTTCCCTCAAACATTCTCCTTAACTTGGGTGAACAGAATCCATTGCTCATTTTAATAGACCTTTATCTGTATTTTATTTTATATCTCTGCTATGTACAACATATCAGGATGGATCTATCTCCCACTTTCCTTACCTCATTTGCCTCAATCCGCTATCATTTTGGACAATGTACCCCATCTTTCTGTTCTCATGGAAATTAAAGCACCAGGGCATCTTATAGAATACTGAATTAGCAATACTCCTAACAAATGCAAAGCCATACCTGCCAGGAAATGATCTGGTTTGTCCTTCACAGTAGCATGCACCTCTGAAAGAGGTGCTCAGTTACACTGTGGACAGAAACATAATGCTGAGTCATTAATAAAGGCACTAATATCAGACTCTGACTTTTAATTAACAATTACTGAAGCCTGCTGCAGGCAGCAGAAAAGATAAGATTTGTACTTAGCCCTCCTAAGTGCATTTCAGCTCTGTTCCACAGAGATTTCGGTCGTATAGTCTTCCATCTTCCCACCTCTTTGATACAGGCAGCAAACAACCAGAACACAGAGAGGGGGACAGAAAACTGCCTACCAAGATGAAGACAAACACCTTGAGGTCTGTGCCTGCGTCTACTAACATCTCACCTCACAGATCAGCTATTAGAACTTACAAAATACACAACTACAGACAGCAAGTCAGGATAGCACACATTGTAGAATGTAGATACACGGGATCTGCCCTTAAAAAGTTAATCATTAAATCCACACCTGCTGACATACAAGTTTGATCTTATTTTCCCTCTATTACCTGGATAAGAAGAAAACAACAACAACCTCCTGTCTGAAATGGACACCAAAAGCTGCACAGCAACAGCATCTCAGGATCAACTCCCTGCAATAATTACATACATTTCAAATGTTCTGCAGAGGTGCCAGCTCCCTGTGGCACTTAACAACTGCAAGCAGGGCAGACAGCAATTCTCAAACCTTTGTTGTCTTCACATCAGTGGTGGGTTTGCAAGTTTGGGGGACTAGAGCATGACATGGATGTTTTAAGGAAAAATAACAGTACACATTTGAAAGACCTTTTAACAACCATTGTGTAGGTTATACACTCAGCAGCAGCTATTAGACATGTCTTAAGAGCCATGAATGCCAGCACAAGTAGCACATTTTATGTCCTTACGTGTGAGATGAAATCATAAGCCATATGTATGGATGCTCTCTAGGAAGCAGGTGAAAGATTTCATTCTCTGTTACAGGACTTCCTAAATTTGTTGCTTTCAACTTCAAACACTGCCAGCCATATGACATCTCAGCCATCCAGCTTTTGACCTCTGGAATTGCTTTCCAGCTCTTGTGCAATGCAGAAAACAGAATGGGAATCAAAGCCAACTAGTCTATGTCCCAGGAGCTCTGTATAGTGGGTCTGTCTGAACAGCCTACAGAGTAATTTTGGCTTTGGCTGAGCACTTAATCAGCCCTTTCAGGCTAGGGAGGACTGCAAGGCACAGGAATGTACATGAGAATTTTGGAGAAGAACCGTAATTTTTGCTCCACAATATCTGGTGGGTGACTGGACAGGATAACAGGATCAGATATTAGGAAGAAATTCTTTACTCTGAGAGGACTGAAGCACTGGGACAGGCTGAGGATGCCCGATCCTTGGCAGCATTAGAGGCCATGGGGATGTGGCTACGAGCAATTTTGTTGAGTCAGAGGTGTTCCTGCCCATGGCAGGTGGTTGGAACCACATGATCTTTGAGGTCCCTTCTAACCCAAGCCATTCTGTGATTTTGTGAAGGACATGTGAATCAACTGCAGAGCTGAGTGTGCCAAGCTTCAGCCTACGGAGTAATGCCCTCCTGATTCATGAAGGCTACATTTTTTTCTGATCACATCTAATCCTTTTGGCATCCAAATGTCAACAGATGTCTTTCAATTTAAAAAAAAAACTGTCTTTATATGTAAGTATAATCTTCCTCAATAGCCACAGAGTTAACTGCTGCTCATTACAGCATTCTAAATGGCTAGTGATCCAAACAGGGGGATTATGTCAGTAGTGGCAGTCTTCTAGGAAATGATCCCATTCCTTAGGTTTGCTAAAGGGTCCTTCCAGCCACACGGAAGGAAGATTCCTTTCTAACTGTGGGGATTACATCACACTCTGGGTGCTCATCTTAGCCTGGTCCTCCAACAAGCTCTCCCTCATCCAATCCCTGCAATCCATCACTTTGTCCAATGCCTCAGCAGAAAACAGCTCTGGGGGAACCAAAAAAGCCTGGGTGGAGCAAACCCACTTACAAACCTGGTTACACTGGAGTGAAGAAAATGTGTCCTTAGGGAAAAAAAATCCCCTTCTGTCATATTCTGCCCTTACTGCTCTGGTGAAAACAGCAGCAATAACACAGACAGTAAAGCTTCAACCCAGGAGGATATTTGTCTTTGTCCCCCACATCACATTTTCACTGACATTTGTTTCGTTTTGTTGGGGGTTTTTTGTTGGTGGTGGTTTTTCTGTTTGTTTTGTTGGGGTTTTTTTTGGTTTGTTTCGGTTCTTTGTTTGTTTTGTTGTTGTTCTTGCTGTTGTTGTTGTTGTTTTGTTTTTTTGTTGTTGTTGGGTTTTTTTGGGTTTGGTTTTTTTTTTTTGGTTTTTTTTTTTTTTTTTTACTTTTTAATCCTTTTGCAAGTATCGTGGTGTGAATAGCCACCAGGTCAAATGCTCCAACCTGGCAAAAACGGGACTCCAAGGAAGCCCCAGCAGTGCCGCACATCTCCTCCCTCCACACCTGCCAGAAGCAACTGGAAGAAATAAACCAATCTTTCTGAGCTCTCTGAGCCTTTGGGGCGGGGAGGGCAGGGAATGACCCAAGGGCAGGGTCCCTGATAAAAGCCTCCCTGGACGACTCCTGCCCTCATCCATCTCGCTGCCGCTATCCAGCTCCTCCCCTCAGCACTCGCTGAGCTCCTCAGCATCCAGAATCCGACACAGATTAACCAGCGCTCTCCAGCGACGGTGCCGCACCGGGACTGCTCCCGCTCCACGCCTGGGGAATTCTGCAACACGCCGAGGCAGCAGCTTCCCTCCTGCCGCCTACAGCGACAGACACAGCTCTGCTAAGCCCACATGGCCACGGCGGGAAAAGTAAGGACATCGCCTTTCCCATCCTTCTTCCCCAGGTGCCCTGCTCTTGGCAAAATCCGCTGCAAAAGCCTCAGCCTGCACACCACTCTGCGTGCCCTCTTTCCTCTGACCTCCCTGCCCCACCTCTTCCAAACCCCTGGGAATTTCACCACATTCTGCTTTCTGACAATGCACGTGTCCATACCCGCATTAGGCAGTGCATTCCCCCTCTGTCCTGCCCAGCTGCTCAGGGCACAAAAGATGGAATTGTGCTGCTCTGAAAAACACCCTCCTGCTCAATCCCACTCTGTGCTCCTGCTCTGGCAGCAAACTTAGCTCTTCAGTGGTGCCCTCTTCAGCCACTCATCTCCTGCACTCAACCTTGGCCATGGCAATACCCTCTTCAAGCTGCAACCTCCATTTTGCTGAGGCCAAACTGCTTTGAGTTGATCGGGGAAGGCTTTGAGCGATGTCACACATAAATTTTCGTTTTGGCAAGGAGAGAAACTACCCAGTTGCCAGCCAGGCTGGGACTGTTTTGTAACCTCTTTTTAGATACCTTCAGCCCTCTGAAACTACAACTTCTTTCCTGCTTGCCTTAAGCTGTAGAAGTGCTGATGTTTTTGTCACATCTGCCCTGTACAGCAGATGAACCAGTCACTTCATTTTGCATTTCACACTTCACACGAAGCCAGTGTTCACTGAACATTTTTTGCTTCGCATACAGCTGACTACTCCAATGTTTCTGCTCTCCCATCACATCCCACCCAACCAGCAACCCCCAGAAAACAGCAAAGGACAGTTGTGTAGCTCTAGAAGTGCTGCAGTGTGCAGAGACACATGTTGCTCAGCTCTGGCTTTGGTGATTGTAGGACAACTGTGTCCTGACCTTTTGCCAAAGGTGAACCCTTCCTTGCAATGTAATCCTCTCGGTTTCTCCCAGGTTATCCGGTGCAGGGCTGCTGTTGCCTGGGCCCCAGGCAAACCACTCTCTGTTGAGGAGGTGGAAGTTGCACCCCCAAAGGCAGGGGAAGTCCGGATCAAGGTAAAAAACCATATCAATAACTTTTTCTCCCTTGCAGGAGTTGCTCTTCTTGTGGCTGTACCTTGGGTATAACCAATGGTATGTGTCCACCCATGGGCCTTAACTGTCCAGAGACATTCTCTGGAAAATCCTTCTGCAAAAACTGAGACAAACAGAGGCTGGACTATTTCTAGAAATCACTATTTATTCTTTCCTCTCCAAACAGATTGTGGCCACAGGCATCTGTCACTCAGATGATCACATTTTGAAAGGTTCCTTGCCTAATGTGGAATTCCCGGTTATACCAGGCCATGAAGGAGCCGGGATTGTGGAAAGCGTTGGAGAAGGAGTGACCTCTGTGACACCAGGTAACCAACACACACTCAAATGCACGCCCAGGGTTCAGGCCTCAAAGCTCTGCCAAGAGCTCCAAAGATTCCCCCTCCTCCTGAGTCAGTGGTTAAAAACCTGAGTGCACACTCATTGCACTGGACTGTCATGTCCACTTTCCCAGTCTGTTCCTCATGTAAACGAGTGGGGCCTGCAGCACTCATCCTAACAGGGAAAGCAGAAGGTTCATGGTAGGTTTGTGCCCTCAGAAAGCTCAGGAGAGGTGATTCAACAGGCCATGCATTTGGGGCCTGCAGAGCAAAAGCTGCCTAACAGAGACCAACTTTGTTGCAGGTGACAAAGTCATCCCACTTTGCCTCCCTCAGTGTGGGGAATGCAGCTTCTGCCGGAATCCCGAATCCAACTATTGCCAGAAGTTCCAGTGAGTTTGTTTGCCTTCCCCTAAACCTACATGGGGTTGACTTTATGACAAATCTGACAGCCCCATCAGTGCCTTAGTCTATCAAATACAAAGGTTTGGACATCCCCACAGTTTCTCTGAACCACAAAACCTGCTGCCAGACAAGACCAGCCGCTTCTCTTGCAAAGGGAAGCAGATCCATCACTTTGTGTGGGTCAGCACCTTTGCAGAATACACCGTCGTCCCAGAGTACGCCGTTGCCAAGATTGATGCTGCAGCACCTCTGGACAAAGTCTGCTTATTTGGCTGTGGGTTTTCCACAGGCTATGGGGCTGCCATCAACACAGCCAAGGTTGGTATTTAGGCATGTTTAGCATCCATGGCCACCCTCACAACCTCATCAATCCTGTGCAAGAGAAACCTCCCCCTCTTCCTGCCTGGAGACTCACAGGGTCCCATTTGTGCAGGTAAAACCAGGCTCCACCTGTGCCGTCTTTGGCCTCGGAGGAGTTGGCCTCTCTGTTGTCATGGGCTGCAAGGCAGCCGGAGCTTCTCGCATCATTGCCGTGGACATCAACAAGGACAAGTTTGCCAAGGCCAAGCAGCTGGGAGCCACCGACTGCGTCAACCCTCGAGACTTCAAGAAGCCCATCCAGGAGGTGCTCACGGAGATGACCGGGCAGGGCGTGGACTACTCCTTTGAGGTCATCGGGCACGCAGACACCATGGTAGGTGACACTTCAGCACCTGCCCTCCCTGCCAGATCATCACAGGCTCCTCTCTGGGCAAAATTCATCCCCATGGGAAGTTCCTTGCCTCCTGCCTGCACTGCTGGATGCAGAAAGGCAGGCTGTTGGCTTGGGGATAAAACAGTGTACAAATCTCAAAAGAGGCCACAAGCTTTCCAGGTCTGCTCCACAAGGACGGATGTGTGTTTTCAGATTACCTGGGAGGAGCGGGAGATTGCACAAAAAGAGCATTCCCCTGAAAAAGTCATCAGGGCTTTCCGTAATTCTCCTGCCTGTCCCATCAGATTGCTGCCTTGGCTTCCTGCAATATGAGCACTGGCATCTGTGTAATGGTTGGGGTACCGGATTCTGAGATCTCCATTGATCCCACACTTCTGCTGACTGGCCGTACATGGAAGGGGTCTATGTTTGGAGGTAGTAAACTTAAGAACACAGTCTAAATATTTCAGCTTTTCTTCTCATGGTAGTTGACAAGTCATAGTAAACGAGGGTTTTCAACCAGAAAAGAACTAAAGAGGAGCACTGCATTGCCTGTATTGAACATCAGCATTACACATGCAAATAAACCTCCACCTGTTCCACACAGTAACCCACTCATCCTAAAGAGCAGATAATCTCTCACAGGAGTCTGGCACCATGTTGGGTGTTCAGTTTGTTCCTTTTTCCTTAGAGAATTTTTCCCCATAAAGTTGCTAGGAGACTAACTACTGGGTACTTATAGGTGCTTGACCAAAATAAAGTGGTGGCCAAAAGTCGGGAGGGGAGAGTTTTTGGAGCAGGTAAAGGACAGGGCTCATGGGCAGCTTCCCTCTCTTGCTCTTGGCATCGGAGAGAACAGCCAGGCTGCTGCTTGCTGTGGGAGGAGATCGCTGTCCCCGCTGAGTCCGTCTTGAGAAAATCTGCCACCATCTGCTCGTGTGCCCTGGAACTCTGAGATGCTTCCTCCTGCCCTGCTGGAGCTGGGCTAGCCCTGTCCTGCCGCCGCCATTTTCTTCGACACTTTTTTCTACTCTGTGGTCCCGCACTGCCCTGCCCTGCTGGGACATCCCCGCCGTTCCAGCTACCACTGGCAGAGCTTCTGATCTCATCCACCAGCCCGGGATTTTTCCACCATTCCAGCTTGGTGCTCTCGAGAGATCAGATTGCCCCGGGGTTTGTAAAACAAAGCCCCTCGAGGTTCCTGGTTCTGTTTATTATTAATGCTGTAGTTGTTGTGGTTGTTTGTTTGCCTTGTTATACATACTAGTAAAGAACTGTTATTCCTATCCCCATACCTCTGCCTGAAAGCCCCCTTTAATTTTCTAAATTATAATAATTTGGAGGGAGGAGATTTGAATTCTCTATTTCCTAGGGAGGCCTTGCCCCTCCTAAGCAGACACCTGTCTTTCAAACCAAGACGCACCAGCACTGGTTACTCAGTCCTGACACTCAGAGTAACACTGCCTTACCAAAACAGCCTTTCTCCCACTATTCATGCAGCTGCTTTCTCCACTTTCTAGGCTGGAAGTCAAGAGAATGCATCCCCAAATTAGTTTCCAGCTATTTGGAGAAGAAATTCAATCCAGACTTGCTGATCACGCACACGCTGCCATTCACTCAAGTGAACGAGGGATTTGAGTTGCTACGTGCAGGAAAAAGGTGAGACCCTGACCAGCAGGAGTGAGGTTCAGCAAACCTCAACACCTCCTCCTAAAATTCAAACAGGCAGAGCATGCAACACTGGCTTCCCAAAGAACACCTGAGCCTTTTGTGGCAGCAGGGCCTCACAGCTGAGCAAGATCTGCCCTTGCCCAGAGGGAAGAGCCCACGTTCAGCACAGGGAACCCTCCTGCTCATGCTTCAGCTCAGCACCGATCCTGTGGCCTTATCCCCTGAGGGGTTCCCCTCAGCAGGGATTTGAAGGCTGCCCCGCTGCTGCACGCCTCATGCAGCTCAGTCAGGAAGAGGCTGGATGACACAGAAGTGGCCGGTCCCCAGGCACACCTGCCTGCCCCACTGCCTGCTCCTGAGCTGCAGCAAACCCTCCCTTCCCTTCCACTTTGCAGTATCCGCACTGTCCTGCTCTTCTGAAGGACACAGCCAAGGGAGCCGAGCGGAGGGACCAGCGCAGCAGATGCTCTCCTGGCCCGGGCCCTTCTCAAGCAGCATCTCCTTGTGGGGAACAAGGAGAAGAGAATGAGGAACTCA
Source organism: Phylloscopus whistleri (assembly GCA_017589585.1). Classification (NCBI taxonomy): domain Eukaryota; kingdom Metazoa; phylum Chordata; class Aves; order Passeriformes; family Phylloscopidae; genus Phylloscopus; species Phylloscopus whistleri. The sequence goes on along the minus strand of JADMLD010001152.1, from coordinate 546,183 downwards.
CCTGTGCTGGTGTCACTGCTGTTCCGGCTGTGCCTGGACAAGATCCAGAAGGATGTCTCTCCCACAAAAATGCTTTTACTAATAAATGGTTTCTGTCAAACTTGCCCCATGCAGTGCATTCAATCAAAAATGTTTCGAGGACTGGAGGAGCTTCCCCTCACATCGAAGGCCTTTCCACCACACCCCTAGTCTCAGTAGTGAACAATTGCCTATGTCCCTCCTCTATGCTGCCTCCCATCTTCATCTTCTTCAGTGAGCTGGGGCCTCTCCTCTCTGCCCCCGTCTCAGCTGGGTGAATGCTGCAGCTTCCAGCAAAGCCCAGCAGGGAAACCACCTCTGCTGCTGCTGCTGCTGCTCTGAAGCATATAGAGCAGTATATAACTTTAGTATATACTGCTTTATATAAAGCAGTAGATAACTTTCTTATTATCATGTAACACTCATACAGCATCCATGGATGTGGCTTTATTTTGGCAAATGCTATTGTACTTTTAATTCATTTTCCGCACCAAGTCCCACAGTATATTACAGTACAACTCTGAAAAATTTTCCCCAAAGAACAGGATTGTCACTCCAAGGTGGTCATTCTGCTAAATGGATCCTTCTTTCAGTGCTGAACATTGGACACATAACACTACCATGCCCTTTGACCTCTTTTGTTCAACACTTATCACATCCCACAGCCCTTTGAACTTCTGGAAACCCCTTAGCACAATCAGCAACTACACAGAATACCAAGAACACACAAATGACCATCAAAGGTAAACAAATCCCATCCTGTTTGCCAATTTTTAGTGACTTTGGCACGTATCACTCTGCCATGACATAAAAGTTAGCTATAATTCTCTTAACCACTTTTTAAACATAAGACCTTAAGAGTGCCGGTAATGAGTTAACACCAATATAATTCAATAAATGTTGATTAATTGAGTTCTAGCACTTCCCTACTGAGAAAACTCCAAGAGGTTCCTTTCAATAAACAATGTTTCCCTAATACTGCACATGCATCTGCACAGTCTTTATTTTATACAAGTGACAAGTCTCAAAAATGTAATCAATTTGCCAAGTAGCTGTCTAACAAACATAAACACAAATAAATCTGTGCAGGGTTGGGACAAAAAATAATATTCCTTTTTGGAAAAAAATCTAAACCTGGATGAAATAAAGTTTGATCACTATAAAGAACCTCCGCCTAAAGTAAATTGTAACTAGCACTTAACCAATTATTTTGAACTGTCGCTACGTGAAAATCGCCTGAGCCCTTCTGAGTACTGAGGAGCTCCCTACTACTGCAGGGCCACCTGGTGGTCACCTGCCCCAGCTCTCCGGGCGTGCTGCCTTGGACCTCGGAGATCCTCCCGCCCCTTTGACAACCACCACTAAATGGGCAGGACTCGAAATTCCAGCAGACAATTAGAGAGCTCCTCAAATTCTGCTCGATTCCTAAAACTTGGCTTGTTTCGCAGCTGGCCAAACAGTTACATTTGAAAGCAAAGACATTTATACAAACCAGAAAAAAATGCTGCCAAGTGCAAAGAGGAAGGTGACAGCACATTTCATCTTTCAAATTTCCCTTGCATAGTTAGTTTAATATTAACATATTAAAATCAGCACATATTAGATCAGCTTTTTGTATTTTATTTGGTATTCAATGAATGCAGATACCTGAGAATATTTAATTGCAGAACCCCCCAAATTTCTTATTTCCATATCTAAAATATTAAACATCTTTCAGCATCCCAGCTTCATGTGTCTCTACTGCAAAACGGTCATGGTCACTTTCACACTTATTTTGAGTACACCAGATTTGTTTTGAAAAGTTATTTTACTCTACTATGCTTTAGAATTATACTAGGATTAATTAGTGAAATTATTCCTACAGTTTTATCTTTGGAACAAACCATTTCTTGAATTACCAGATAATATTTAGATTTATGCTTACAAAACCAGAATATTTCAACTACCTAGGAATTATGCAAAGAAATACCAACCAGCTTTGAGCATTTTTGGACATAGTCTCAAGCTGCATCAGGGCAGGTTTAGGTTGGACATCAGGAGGAATTTCTTCACAGAAGGAGTGATTAAACACTGGAATGGATTCCCCAGGGAAGTGGTGGAGTCACCATCCCTGGAGGTGTTTAAGGAAACACTGGATGTGGCACTCAGTGCCATGGTGTGGTTAACATGGTGGTGTTCAGTCAAAGGTTGGATTAAATTATCTCAGAGGTCTTTTCTAACCAAAATGATTCTGTGCTTCTAAATTAACACAATTCTGATTTTTAAAATGTTTCCATTTTTTAACCAGCTATACTTATACTTTATTTAAAAAATTGATGCTGACTTGAGGAATTTCTATCTTTTTTTTGCTGCACATGTATTAGCCTCCAGTACTTCACAGGAAAATGTAGAAAACTTAAATCAAAATTCAAAAGGATGGTTTTGAGAGCAATGCCCCACAAAAAGAGAGTTACACTCAAGCATCCACTGTTGGAACTAGTGCACAGGTTATCCCAGCTCCAACAGGTTTGCTCTAATGAAATATTTCTATCAAAATCACTGGTTTTATTTGAAAAATTTATAGTATTAATAGAAGGAAAATTACCTGTAGGTTAATCTAGGATCATATCTGCTTGGGGAAAACAAACCAGGTAACGTTTGTATTAATGCATTTCAGTTTTGCCTCTGGGTGGACTTGCCAGTCTGCTCCAGCCTCCCTGTGCCTTGCCAATCTGTCCACCAGCGTGTGAGGCTGCAGCCAGCAGCTCCAGTGCCAAAGCACCAGCTCCTCCTTCTGACAGAGGCACACAGCCAGCTTCTGCCTCTGGCACTCAGACTGTCCCAGGATGGGCACCCTGGCAGATCACTTGCATCTTCATTCAGCCATACGCTGCCTGCCAAGCTTGCAAGTGATTTCTTGCCCCACATCTTCTTGTGATTCAAAGTCAAACTAAGGTACAGAAAAATCCTCACTAAAAAACAAATACCTCTGGGGTAGGCATAATAATACAGGTTTTTTAAAAAGGAAAAAATGTAATACAGACCCCTGGCTGTTTTGGACTTTTCTCCCCACTTGGCACCCAAAACAGACCACATCCACCAAACAAGAACATGATTGCCAGGTCTCCCCTCCCACATGCTCAAAGTGCTTCCAAGCCCTCCTCTTTTCCCAATCCAAATTGATGTTCCTGAGTAACATGTAACACCTGATAGAACAACACCAAAACCAAACCAACGTAAAATCCAGAGCAGCAGTGGAAGTCCTCACCTCTGGAATGAACTTACATACATAAACATGAAACATGACAAAGCCTAGATAGATTAGTCAAGAGCATGGAGTGGTAACTTGATTTGCTTGCATAGTGCTGAGAACAGGAAGAAAGTGGCAAAACCACTTACGGTGTCCAGGGGCTTCCAAAAGTACATAGCAGCACTGAGGGCAGCATCACAAAACTGCAAGAGAAGGAAAGATGTAAAAATAAACAACTTCTTTCATCTTTGAAATTGGACAATGAGCATTAAAAAGTCTGATTTATGTATCTGTTCCTTTGTCCACCAGAATCAATGCCACAATGTTCAGAATGCCAAAGATACTAAAACAGCAGAGTGTCTGGGGAGTTTAGCTAAAGATAATATACTTGGAGGCTTTTTGGAAGCACTGACAAACCAAGGGTGGCCAAGGCATGAAATTTGAAGGGGAGGCTGGCAGAGGTGAATTTAACCAAGGAACTAGACAAGGCCTGTGTTGATTTCAACAACAAGGTGAGTAACCTGTATAGCACCCTCACTGGCCAAATTACCTTCCAGTCCCACGTCAGCTTTCATGAGCCTACAGATTTTGTTTCTCATTTTAGTTTTGTTATTAGATGTTATGTTACTTTCATGTTATTTACTAAATGCCATAGTTGCTTATGTCCTGTTATGAATTTTCCACATGCTGATGCTGTTGTCTATATGTGGTATCTGCTAAGCTTTTGTTAGCATATCACTGGAAAAAAAAAATCCCTTTCTTACTGAAGGGGACTTAGTTACACCCTGCAATTCCTCAAGCATCATCACCTCTCATGGAAAATCCCAACAGCTCCCGGCAGAATTGTTCCCCTCATCTTACACAATCATATCTGCAGACCTCACAAGAAGTCCTTCCTACCCTGTCTGGAGAAAAAAAAGGTTTTTCAGAAAATAAAACAACAGAATGAGCCAGAGAATTATCCCATCTTGCAGCAATAGCTCCTCTGCTTCAAAGGCTACTGGATGGAATGTCAAGAAGTCCAGTCAAAACTTCCATCCCACTGCAGGTCCCTTCACCTACCCTGGCAGCCAGCTGCCCTCACCCAGTCTGAAGTCTTCACACTGCCACCCAGTAAAGCCTCCACCACTGCACTTTATCCAGCCAAGAATACATTCAGGCACAAAGGACATGCTCTGCAGACATGGTCAGCTTCCCCCTGTGTCGAGGTGAGATACAGGCGGTACCAAGCACGTCCGGAACGGGAGCCAGAGCGGGATTCCCCGGCATGGGAAGGGCAGGCACACCCGGGCACTGCTGCGGCCCTCAGGGAGCGGCGCAGAGGAGGCCCTGGCGTCCCGTTAGTCGGGGAGGAATCTGGGCAACCTGGTGTGGGCAGGAGCCGGCCTATAGCCAGGACAGCGGGCCTGCTCCCCCACGGCACAGTAATGTCCATCTGCCGGCCGGACTAAAGGGGCCGCGATGGAAGACGCTGCCGCAGCCGTCAGCAGCCACAAACGCAGCCACACCGCATGGCAACACTGCGGGCACCCTCAGGGAACACAAAGACCTTGGCTCGCACCGCGGTCAGCGAGAAGAAAAGCACTACACGCAACTTGCGACCGATCAGAGTGCTCCTGCCCTGCGAGGACCGAGGCGAAAGGGGGAGGAGAGAGCCAGTTCCTTCGCCCGCCCCTCAGAGGGAGGCGGGGAGAGAGGCAGCGGAGAAGGAGGCGGGCTCCCCTTCCCCTTCCGCTGGCAGCCGTAGCCGTGCGCGATGGCGAGCGGGGTGAGCGTCTGCGTTCCGCGGCGGGAAGGTCGCCCGGGGGCGGGCGGAGGGTCCCGCACCGGGCAGGATGAGGCGGGGGAGCTCTTCCTGCCCGGCTCTCGCTGCCGGGTTCCGGAGGCTGCCCGGCCCGGGGGCGCGGGCCGGGGTCGCCGTGGCCGCTCCCACCCCGGCGCTGGCGAGAGCTGGGGCGCGGGGCTTGTGCGGGCGTCTCCGCGCTCCTGCCCCACGCGTGTGAGGCATGCGGCGGAGTCGGTGCCGCCACTTAGGCGTGGGAGGCTCCCGCTGTATTTGCAGGACTGGGAAGGAAAACACGCGTTTGCTCCCCGCCGGGTGTTGTACTCGACCCCCGTGCGCGTCCTGTGGGTGTGAGGGCTGCGCTCCGGCCGCTCCTGGGTCGCGGCGGTGGAGGAACAAGCAGAAGACCTTGAGCTTGTGTGGTTTCCCGTGGGCTTCGGGCAGGTGCGACCGAATCAGCTGAAAAGAAGGGGTGAAACAAGACCCTTCCTGCTCACAAAGCCGTTGTCTGGCACGTTTGCTGCATTGCTTTAGGAACGGCGCGATAGGTCAGACCTCTGCCAATGTTTCTCCGAATTGTGCACAGGCGGTCAGTGCCCGGGCCCGAGCGGGCTCGGTGGCCGCGCTTGGCCGGGCGCTGAAGCTGCTTCAGGCTGGCCCTGGGTTTGGAGCAGCTTCTGTCACTGCCCAGAGCTCGGTTTCATCCCGAGTGAGATAGCTGATCGTGTGCATAGCCACAAGCAACCCAACAGCTGTGCTCCAGTGCTAGCACGGTAATAGAGGAAATGAAGAACTGCTGGAAGTTGGCGTTTCGGTTTTTATTTTCAGTTGTTGGCTTCAAGATTTTCAGCAAAGCAACAGCGGAAAGCTGTGAATAATAAAAGGGCAGAAGAAGATTGGGGCTTTCCTGATACCCACTCTGAATAGTCCAGGGGCCTTTGTGGCTGTATGAACTGAATCAGAAATTACAATTTCAAAATGTGCTTCCAGATGAGTACTGTTAGTTTTAGATGATTAGAATTTATCCTGTAAGGAGGCTTTTTTCGTTCTTTCTATCCTTGTGTTTAACTAAGCTTGCGGAAATCAAATTTTAGGAATGCGCAGTCTCCGATGCAATAACAAAGTGATGACATAATGAGGGGATGATGAGGGGATGATTGAAAACCAGTAAATGATTTACTGAGTGATGGGTCCTCTTGCACTTTGTGCTTTGAATTTAGATTTTCTGGCAAAATCTCTGGGTAGATTTAGAGATTATGACCGATGGCTCACACTGTGACCCCACAATTAGTTACTACGGCACATTCCATGCCTTTTTGTAATACTTACCCTGGTATTAAAAAGCAGGACAAGAAGATTTCATGGTTCTAGTTAGGGGTGTTTCTGTCTAATTTAAACCCCTGCTGGCTGTTGGAATAGACCTGTTACAAAGCTTTTTGGGTCTGTAGTATTTATTTTACCAAATTTAAGCCAGGGTAAGTCTCTAAATTCTGCTATTACAGGTACAGTGAGGATTTTAACTGGCTTTGGCAAGTTACTGTTTATTGTACAACAGAAATACTACAGAAAGGCATAGACAAGCCATTATCTTCTCCCGATCACAGGTGATGAATCAGAGCTGGCAAGCTCAAAAGGTGGTCTCGGCACTGTTACTTCTTCCAGCAAGTGAAATTTCAAAAAGGCTGAGTGACTGTATTTCTGGTCTTGGGAATTTACATTAATCCTCTTTCTTTCAAGCATCCCATGGGAACACCACAGCTATTTTAAACACACAAAATGTCATGTTCTTCTACTGGTTTATATTTCTAATAGCAATGGTTTAGACCTTGTCATCTTCATGAAACCAACCTCTCAGGGTAATCCAGATGCTTTTCCTGAAGCTGCTCTAGAGTGTATGGCTACAATGCCTGCTGATTTTCTCAGTCAGTTGTGTGTATGTACCTCTTAATGGGATTTACAGATCCAGAAATCCTGCTCTTTCATCCAGGCTCTGCACCGTTGGGATTGAAAAGCTTCCTGGGATGTTTAGGTGTGGTTGCAGAGCAGGATTTGTGATGCTCTCTACTCTGCTCTTGTGGTGCTGAGAGTAGTGAATGAAGACTTGCAAACAGTGATGATCCCTGTGGCCACTGCAGAGGTGTTAGAGCCTCATAGCAAAGTCCCTCTGGTCCCTCTGCATCACTGGGGGCTCTGCATGTCAGCTGCACACACGCATCTCCTTGCTGCAATCCTGCTTGGAAACCATCCTGATAAGGAACAGGAGATTCACTTTTGGTGTAGATCCCCACAGTTTCCTTTCTGAACTTTCCAACTTCAAACACTGTGTTTAATGAACATATCTGGAATGAATGGCAGTCTTTGATTTTAAACTACCATTTTTATTATGCAACCTTTCCATTCACGTTGCTCACTTCACTGCAGCGTGTCTCCCAAGCACTCCCAGGCTTATTATATTTTTTACTCAGTAAAAGAATGACATCCAAATTTCAGATCTTGGCTTACTCATTATTGTTTAGCTTCCTGAAAGCAAATGTGGGGCAATTAAACCTTTGTGTTGAAATTATGAATTTCAGATCTGGGATTCTTTCCAAAAGCCAGTAGTGGTGCTTTTATTTTCTCACTTGGCTGAACAAGAATTATTTTAAATGAACCATACAACAGATGTCCTCTTTTTTTTTCCTTGTTTTTCTTGTCTTTTAGGTTATTAAATGCAAGGCTGCTGTTGCCTGGGAGGCAGGTAAACCCCTCTCTATTGAGGAGGTGGAGGTTGCTCCACCAAAAGCTCATGAAGTTCGTATCAAGGTAATTACAGCAATTCTTATCTATATGTTTTCTATTTTAGGAGACTGAGTATTAAAGATGAATGGTTTGTTTGCCAACAGAAGAAATGCTGAATAGATATCATTAGTTCATTAGTATCTCAGCTGGCTTTTCAGAGAAGAAAATTACAGTATTTAGATCTTCTGTTTATGAAAACCACTTAATTTCTATTAGTCTCACTTTATAGTCTGGTCTGAGGATAATGGCTTGAGGATCAATTCCAGTTGTTACAGACTAAGTTCCCTCAAAATGTCTGAACTGTGAACATCTTTATTTTGTTTGAAGTACAGCAATTTGTCATTTGTGGCAGCTGTGTAACATGCTGGATTTTACTTCAGTCAGGCGATAAGTTACTGGCTGCTGAGCTGGGATTGGTGTCTTGGATTCCCTATACCCATGTTTCTGAATTTATCAGGACTTTCCAGGAGCCTGTATCTGCCAAAAAGTGTACATTAATGTGAAATTTATTTCTGTGGAAAGGATTTCTGCATGGAGCTGAATACTTAAGCTGGATTTATGCAGTACTGAGAGTTCTGCATGGTCTCTCTGGTAATTTTACCTCTAAGTCTTAACTTATTTCAAATCTGAAATGCTAAACTACTTTGAGATGACTTGGAGCACTGGTTTCTTATATAGAAAAAAACATGTAATCTTTTACCCCTTTCAGGGTCACATTTTGGTTGATGGAAATGATAAAAATGTACTGTCATGACTTTGCTTTTTCAAAGTAAGAAAAATTGCCTTGCCAGGAATTGAAAATACCTTGTCCATATCCCAAATGCTGCCAGAACTTTGACCTGGCAATTGTTCTGAATTTCTGACCAAAGGGAATTCTTGAGATCTGTGCTACTATTCTGTTCTTCAGGGTGTCTCAGAGTATATATTTCTTCACAGATAGTTGCCACTGCTGTCTGTCACACTGATGCCTATACTCTGAGTGGTGCTGACCCCGAAGGATGTTTCCCTGTGATCCTGGGACATGAAGGAGCAGGAATTGTAGAGAGTGTTGGGGAAGGAGTAACAAAAGTAAAGAAGGGTAAGAAAATAGCTTACAAGTTTTCTGCCTTCCTTGAAAGTGTTACTTTATTTGAAGACCAACTGTTAAATTGGGCCACTGAAATGCCATATTGCAGGAGTTAGTACAATAGTGTTAGTACAATTAGTGTTGATTTCTGTGGTCTGTGGGACACAACACTAATCTATTCAATGAACTCTTGATTTAAAGCTTGAAAGAGCCCAGAATAGCATTTTTTTACTTGAAATCAGATCAATGTGTAGTTGGAAGAGGGTTAGGGGTTTATTATTTTTTCAAATTAAAGTTTTTTCTGTTGGTTAATTAGAAGGCTTAAAGTGTTTAGTCATGTAGTTCACTGTTGATTTGGGGTTGTTTTGCTTTACAGTAACATTGCTACTTGTTCTGGAACGATGAATTTTGGATGGGCTATCTGCTCAGCCAGCATTTAAGTGGTTTATCTAGCACTCTGTAATACCACTTTATACCATACACAGCTTTTAGTATGCAAAGGTTTTAAGTGAACTCAAGCTCAAAGAAAAACATGGAGAATCAAGTACCTTCATTTTTTTTTCAGAATGCCTTGCTTGACTCAATAACTAGACACAGAGTATTTTTTTTTTCTTAGGGGACACTGTTATCCCTCTATACATCCCTCAGTGTGGAGAGTGCAAGTTCTGTAAGAATCCTAAAACAAACCTGTGCCAGAAGATAAGGTTTGTATGACTTTGACACACACCATAGTATTTGTTCAATGTATACTTGCTGTAGTTAGCAAAAGTAATTGACAGTTTTCTTTGAAGAATAAATTTGTTGAATGCATCATTTAATGACTTGGAAAGTAGGTGTTTCAGGAGTCACTTAAGCATTTTTTTTTCCCACTCTTCCTTAAAATTTATATTCTTCCCTTAAAAAAACTGTTTCTCCCTTTTCATGTATATGAAGGTGCAGACTATTGCCTTGTGTCCACAGGTTGGAAAACATAAATGTTCTGACTCCATATTTCATCTGTAATTAATGGAAGCACTTCAGGAAATTTAGCTCTTGGGAGTGAACACCAAAGCTTTCAAGTGGTACAAAATCATACAGACAGCTCTTTTTTTCCTTAACACCTGCTTCACAGATAAATTTGCAGCTCCCGTTATGAAAAAAAATCTCCCAAACTCAAAAAAAGCCCTGGTGCCATAACTGCTGCTCAAGGGGAGGGCACTGAATGAAGCCAAGACAGTGGTGTGTGGTACTGTGGCACAAGCAGTTAACATTGGTAACTAATCAAAGTGAACATGCAAATAAACTCCGTTTCTTTCAGTTTTTCCCTGGAGGAATTAACTGAATGAAGTTTTAGGAGTTTAGCATCTCACTTCTGTGAACTCCTACGTTTATTGAAATGGTCAAAATATAAAGGTGCAAGTATGCAACTGCCTCTCTTAGTGCTGCTTAGTGGATTCTGTCTGGTGAGAATATTTGCTGCTTAAAACTCTGACTGCACTTTCCTGTCTTTGCCTCAAGAATTACTCAAGGGAAAGGAGTCATGCCTGATGGTACCAGTAGATTCACCTGCAAGGGAAAGCAGATTTACCACTTCATGGGGACCAGCACCTTCTCCGAGTACACCGTGGTGGCTGATATCTCCGTAGCCAAGATAGATGCTGCAGCACCTCTGGATAAAGTGTGCCTGCTGGGCTGTGGCATCTCCACGGGCTATGGGGCTGCTCTCAACACTGCTAAGGTAAAGGCTGGGCTGGTGGCACACACAGCTTAGTGACTGCATTATAGGACTGTAAATGTGATGTAGCAAATTTGTGTTTCTTCTTCCTCTTCAACTGATGAAGTTTAGCTAAGAATTTCTAACTTCCCCATAAGAGGCCAGATCAGGTTAGAAGAACCTGTTGCCCTTTGGAGGAAATTCAGGCAGAGTATTCTGCATCTCTTTTGATAGCAGCTATCTATGAATTACTTTTCCAGTTCATGTTCATCTTGCTGCAAGTCGTTCTGATAGTCTGAAGCTCAGGGTGAGACAGAGGTAGTGGGTGAGAGGGAATGAGTCTTAAAGCAAAAGAAAAAGATCAGTACCTACATATTGAATTTCCATATACTTTCCCTTGTCCATAAAATCTCATAGCCATATATATTTGCTTCCATTTTTTCCTTTATTACAGCCTCCTTAACCTGCCTTTCCTCTTCCCATGGAAGGATGAATTTTCTTCTGCTGCCCATGACTCCTTTCTTACTCCTAGGTGGAGCCTGGCTCTACATGTGCCGTGTTCGGTTTGGGAGGAGTTGGGCTGGCGGTTATTATGGGCTGCAAAATAGCAGGAGCATCCCGGATCATTGGCATCGACATTAACAAGGATAAGTATGCCAAAGCCAAAGAGTTTGGAGCTACTGAGTGCATCAGCCCCCAGGACTCCAAGAAGCCCATCCAGGAGGTTCTGGTTGAGATGACCGATGGTGGTGTGGACTACTCATTTGAGTGCATCGGAAACGTCGGAGTCATGGTGAGTGCTTGACCAACAGGAGCATGTGCAGGGAGGGACCAGTTCAGCTAAATAGCAAGGTCAGCTGCTTTCTTAACACAAAACATGCCAGACTCATTAATTTATGTTTTTTCAATAGTAATGATAACTGCTGTGACTAAAAAGGACAATTTACACTCAATCCTAATTATGTAATGAAAGCAGTTGCTACTTCTTGGGTTGAAAATGGCACTTAAAAATGTCTTTTCCTTAATCAGATTTTTTTGAGATCCCGAGTTTCTCTGTGCTGACAGTTGAAATTAACAAAACTCACATAAAATATATTGTGCAATGAACAGTAAAATCTCAGGGATCACTCAGTATTTCCCTGATTTCTCAAGTTATTAATTTCACCTTTGGAAATGCAGAAGTATTACTAAATGTAAGGCTAGATTTTCAGGAATTACAGTGGCATTCCTAACTGTTGGTAAAGTGGTCTGTGATTACAGTTTATCCCAACTCTCAGTGGCAGTTCAGAGTGACTTCTCTGATGGCTAGCTAGGATATAAAAAGTACAAAGTGAACCTTTAACAGTGTAAGGGAATCTGAATCAATGGAAAATAAATACAATGTAATTTTCAGTGTATTAATTGTTCCTTAAATGCTGATGTGGTGATTCATTAACTGGGGGAAAGGAAGTGCTACCAGTCCAGGCAGTATAAACCTCAGCACTAAACACTCTGCTTTGTCCTGTCTGTGCACGAAGAGGGCTGCCTTGGAAGCCTGCCACAAAGGCTGGGGAGTCAGTGTGATAGTCGGAGTGGCTGCTGCTGGCCAGGAGATCTCCACACGGCCATTCCAGCTAGTAACTGGGCGGACATGGAAAGGGACCGCATTTGGAGGTAACTCTCTTGCCTGTGCAGATAAAAATCATTTACTCTGGGCTAAAGCTGGGAAATTCACATCCCCTTGGTTTGGCTTGTGCAAGAAATGCACTGCTGACAGGCTATTCACAAATGTTATGTTGGCTTTTAAGATAAAGACTCTTAAAAATCTATTATTCCTACAGACAGGATACAGATTAACACATTGGTATGATATCTAACATATTTTGAAGAGAGAAGATATCTATATGCTACTCAGTACTAAAGGAGTGGGATAGGGAGACTGCTTTATCATCAAGTGAAGGTTTGGTTTGGTCCAGTGAAAGGACCTGCTCTTTGGGGAGATGGGAACACACATCAGTATGTTTGTGTTGCTTAACCACTAACTAAATTGTGGGGCCAACATGACAATGTGCTATAAAGACCTTTAAAATAAAAAGGGAACAAGTGCTTGATACACATTTTCTGCTGTCATCTCAAAACCACATTGAGTTCTTTTTCTGGGGAATTCAGTAATTGCTGAAATTCATGGAAGTATTCAGACTTTGAATTATTACACTGCTCTTTGTCCAAGCAATACAAACCTTATTGGGTTGAATTATAAATATTATATTATTATATATAATATTATATATATTATATGTAGGGGGCCTGACAGATATGCCTTGTGTATACTTTCTTAGGTAAGGGCTGCTGTTAATGTTAAATGCTGGAACAGCTAGTGAAAGGTTCATCAACACTTTTGTGTGTTTGGATAATGTGTGCTTTTGCCAGATCTCCATGAGAGGGACAAACATGTCACTTGTCTCTATTCCTTTCCATATTGATCATACAAGTGCCTGTGTAAGGGCTGTGTTTTTAATTTTCTGAGATGGGGGGAAAAGGGAAAAAACAAGGCATGCTTTCCTTCTTTCAGGCTGGAAGAGTGTAGACAATGTGCCGAAACTGGTGACTGAATACATGTCCAAAAAGATCAAGGTTGATGAATTTGTGACTCACACGCTGCCTTTTGACAAAATTAATGATGCTTTTGAGCTGCTGCATTCGGGAAAAAGGTAACGTTCACAATACTGAAAGGTATACAAGACACGTCTTGATCAGACACTATCAAAGTACAGGTTCCCTGCCCACTGTCATGTTTTAAACAGGGAAGCTAAAGGGTGACATCCATTGATTCTGATATAAACACACTTCTCTGAGCTTCCAGGCATGTGCCAAAACATAGACACATAGACAATAAAAAGCAAGCGACGGTGTACAAGGGAAATACCCACAAATGTAAAGCTGATAAAGGGGACAGGTCAGTCTCAGGCTTTCACCATTGCTAAAACATTCTTCCTTATAGAAAGGAATATAAAGAGACTGAAGATTACATATTCAGTAATATTTAGGTTCCTCTGCAGATAGACAAATAGTTACAAGCATTATCTCCAGAAACCAGCATGGTCTTTGTACTTGATCTCAGTCTGTATCTATCTATTGTATATAACTTTGAGGAAAGTACTAGCTCTATCTGCTTTAGCTCATATGGATTCGATTTTGGATAAATCAGTTGACTGTACTTGTTACAATTGAAAACACTGCATTTTTGCAAATTTCATATGGCAGTTGATCCCTGTCCCAGTTATAAACTCCAGTATGATTTCAGTACTTTATTCATACATGAGCATGTCCTAGGAAACTAACAATGAAAGCTACTTAACATTTTCCAAACAGACAAAAGAGAGAATGCCTGTAAATATTACTGCTCCTGATCAATCTTGGCTAACTACTGAAAGCTGACACCTAGTTCGAAAAAGCGTTCATTTGGAGTTTATTTTACTGGAGGAGGGATGAAAAAAACCCCTCAAGATAACCAGCATTATTCTGGATTTTTAGTAAATACTATAGGCATAAGCATGACTTCATTCCTACAAAAGACAGAAGTTAAAATACGTCTCAGCAATGAAAGGGAGGGGAGAGGGGAGAGATGGGGAGAAAATTGACTTCTTGGTAATTTTTTTTCTTTTTCATTTTAAGCATTCGAACTGTCCTAAAATATTAGAGCCAAATGTGGACCCACTAATTGGCCAGCACCATGCTAACTGCCTTTTTATAATGGAATTTTTGATAGAAGATAGAATCAAGCAACTGAAAACTCACTGGGACTAGGAAGACCATGTATTTTAGGGTGAGCATTCTGGGTATTAAATAATAAAAAAAAAAAATCGTTAACCACTGAATAGCATTACAGAATTAGTCCTGATTATGGAACTTCTGTTTCTATGCTCATTCTTCAAATTCAATTGTGGCTAACTCAAATCTACTGAATAAAAGCTTATTTCTAAACCCAGTGTTGGAATTATTTAGCATTAAGAGTGATTGTGACTGCTGTATTTTACTTCTTTTCCTCTAGTGATTTTACAGTGCGTGTGTGACAGAGGAATTGTGTTCTGCAGAGTCTACAGCAAATGATGTGGGATTCACTGCACAAGGCACAGCTAAGCACAGGGGCGAGAAGCAGCATGCTTTTGCTGCAGCTGTGCTGAGAGTGGCCAGAACTTGTCAAGTATCTGAGGCTGTTCTAGGACTACATGGATTGTAGCATCCTGCTCAACCTTGAAGCCAAAATGTAGAGCAGAGTTTGGTGAGCAGGGGTACCCATGTTCACTGGGGTGGTCCATGTTCTGCCTTATTTCTCACTGGTCTCTTTGGCAGGGCTCTTGTAAAGATCATGGCACAAACTCCTCTAATCGCTTGCTCAAGTAGTGTCCTCCAAGGCTTCAGGACAGTTCTCCCATTTCCTTAACTTACTGGTAAATGAAAAAAACTTTGCAGGCAACACTGCAACAACAAATTGCGTGGGATTGTTACCTCACGCCATTGAAACAGGAAATAATACTGTTAGAGCAAGTCTGCTCTTGAGGGCTACAGGAGAAGAGTAAAGAGCATTGTGGATTTTTTGGGATTTTTTTTTGTTGGAGGGGGAGGGGTTAAGTCTCAGTTTTGGAGTTGCAGGTTTTCTTAACTCTAAGTGAAGTGATCTGACTGGAGAAGGTTCTGTTTGTATTGAAACCTGGAATCAGTGCCTCACATCCAGAAAAACATAGAGAAATAGCAGAAAACAGACTGCAAAGCAGAGGCAGAAAGCCCAGCCAGTTAAAAGTTCGATACATAGAAGCTCAGTGTATTTCAGTGAACCAAGGACACAGATAAGTGAGAAGTTTCATGTTTTAAAGAACCCTGGTCAAAACAACTTCTAACAGAGAACACTGAAAGATTACAAACAGTAATCTTATTAGAAGAAATTCCCCCTCACCACCACCAATTATTCCAAGCCACTGCTATACAACTGGGACAATTATATCTTTTCCATCTCTCATTAGAAACATCCCCTAGAGCATATTGTAAATAGTTGAGGTACTGCATTTTTACTTCATTTCAGACAGTAAAGAATGAATGTGAATGCTCTAAGAATTCTGAACATCAGGAGGAACTAAAAATGTATTTATACCAAGAAAGTGAGCCCTTTAGCCCAGCAATGAATGAGGAGATTCTCAGTACCTTGTAGCTCCAAGGAAGGCTGGCTGAACATCAGAAAATCCAGTACAAAACTTGCTGTTAAGCTGTTCCCGTGAGAGTACTCCATAATTACAAGATGGTATCGATACAATACTAGCTAATCTGGCAAACCACCCCCCAGCTGAATCTAACAGATTTAAAATACTTACACTGGAACAGCTGTTCCTCTATGCTGTGCAGACTAGATCAAGACCACACAATCTTGTCTGCACTACATTATTACTTCAGAGAATCTGCAGTGTTTGTGGGAAGGCAGTCTGTAATACCAACGACAAGGAAATGCAGTGATACCAGAGCACTTGGGTCAAAGACCTGCAGCTTCTTCCCAGCCTGAGGAGTTATGTCCCAGCCACTATTTCGTCCTGCAAAGCTTTTGATTGAACAGAGCATATTTGAAATAGGGCTTTTTTGAAGTTGTTCAGCAAAGGGACTCAAAACCAAGAGCTTCTACCCCATTTCTGGAGATCAGGGTACTGTATTGAATGGCACCATCCTGACAATGGTAAGAACTTCAGTGGACAAAAATGTTCCACCAAATCACTGTGCATGAAATGTGCATGTACTCTGCTGGCTGTCCTATAAAGTGAGTGGCAGGCTGGCCACTCTCCTCCTGCTGTTCATCTTACTCAGTACGATCTACCAAACCTTCTCTCCTTAAATATTCAAGTCAAGTTGCAGAAACAGCGTGAAAAATTTCCACACTGACTTACACAACAGTAAAAGGGAAATACATTAAGAGATTGATTCAGAACTAGCTGCAGGATTGTGTTTTTAGTAAAAGCATATACAATTGCTGAGAATGTCATTAAAAAGTAGATTTAAGTGGGGATCTTTTATTTAAGTGGATAGCAACTTATGTAAGAATCAAAAATAGTTAATTTCCACAATCCAGTCAGCACAAGTCTACTACATCATGTTCAAGCAAAGACACACCTAGATAGGTGAAAAAATAGCTTTTCTCAATACTTTTATTTAGTTAGTTTTGTTCTCAAGGCTGATGTGCCCTCTCATGTTAAAAGATCTGGTGTAGTTGCTAACTAAGCCTTCCACTTATTTAAAAATACTGCAGTAGTATGAACTGACTATAATGAGTATGAAATCACAGTTACCATGCTGTGATTCCAATTTACAGGCAGAAATGCATAGCACCATAGATTACCTGCACTAAAAATGTGCTAGATTTGGTTGTATCAGTGCAATAACAAAGAGGTATCCAAGTGGCACATGTGTGGGTTTAAGGGTCAGTTCTAACTGAGTGCATGCATACCAGTGGGACTTGCACTACTGCAAGCAAACCTGGACGTAATTGAAAATTCTGTGTCTGGGTTTGGATTACAAGACAAAAAATAAGTTATTTCTGTTAAAAGCAGCTGCAACTTTTATTTCATAGACCAAAAATGAAGATCCCCCACCCCCGCATCATACACACACATAGAAAAGGCAAGACCATTGTAACCATTCAAGTGAAGGATATGGTGGGCAAACCTCCAGGACAGGCATCTCCCTCAACACAGCTCACTCAGCACAGGTAATCCCACTCAAGTACTGTTTCGTTAAAAATCTCTACACACACACGCATACGCACGCACACGCGCTCTCTGTGCATCATCTCAGGTCACTTTACTGCATAATTAAAACAAGAATAAAGGTAATGAAAACATCGCAGTGATACAGCAACAGAGGTCTGAGGCACTCAGGGCAGAGAAGACATTTTCTGGCAAATCTGGGAGTAGATGAGTTCAGTTCTGTGAAGTGCTAACCCCCTTCCCCCACCTAAATTCTGCAGTGCCAAGAGGAGCCAAGGGTATGCAGCACTTCATGTTCTTGGATCTGTGGCAACAAATTCACCAGACATTTTGTAAGAGGTGTATTTTATGCCCATGATTGTATGATTTAATGTCTGTGTTGGTTTAAGTATTTCTTGAGTTACAGTGGTGTAAGACGAAGTCTACAATGTGGTCTGAAAAATTTTTCATTACAATTCAGAAGAAAAATTCCCTCAGCAGAGACACCAAAGATGATGGAAGGGAAATGGGCATGGAAAAAGAAAGGGTAGAGAGAAGAGAGGCTTAATCAATCCACACTCCTTAACATAACCATTTCCAGCTCACCATGACCCATTAACAAAATATAAAGGGGTGTATATACCAACACTGCCCACTCTATACCCTGTCTGAGAAAAAAAGATCAGTTTTCACAGCTGCCCCCCTAAGACTTTCCAAAAGCCTGAAACTCACTCAACCAAGGGGTAAGAAAATGACCCGTTTAAAAATTACCAAAAGAAAATGAATACAGTGTTGAACATGTTTCATTTTCACACACTCAGACTTGTTTGAGTTACTTTACTGTAAGTCTTGCAAATCCAATCCCCCACAGCTACTGTGGATGTACTTTTAAAAAATGCTCCACCGTTAACACATGTAGGGATCCCATGAATCATGGGATCTTTTTGGTTCTTGTTTCATTCCTTTACCTAAGCAAGCCTGATACATCAGCTTTACTAAGCTTTTGGTGCAGGAGGCTGCCTGCAAGTAATGCTTTGCCAAAAAGCAGCTTATTCCAGGGAGCTGCATATAAGACAGACTGTGTTAACTTCCCATCCTATCCAATCTCCAGCAAGAGAAACAAGTCCTGCCATCAACACAGTGTGCCACCCCCAGTGGCAATCACCACAGAAGCCACCAGCAGAGAGATGGGGCAGAATTAAAGGTAGCCTGCTCTTGTATGTGCATGTCTTTCTCCTTTCTGCCCCCTTCTCAACTGATAAACAAACAAAGCCCAGAATAGTACTTGCAGAAGCAAGAGCAAGTCTTTGGAATAAGAAATGCTTAAAATCTCAGGTGCCACTCACAAACCAAGTGATAGGGCACACTGATATGGTGAAAAAAACCTGGATCCCAAAATATCAAGTCCCAGTGGGAAAGCTTACCCACGCTTTTCTAACTAATATCATGGCAGCAACAGAAGCAATTGTGTATCTAATTGGAAGAAAGGTGCTAAAGAGATAACTGTAGAAAAAAGGAAAGTACAGCGTGAGTGTTGTAGGCAGGAGGAAAGCAGGAAATTCTTTTAATTCATCTCTGCTTTTGCAGACATTGGGTCAGGTTCTTCGAGATATTCCTCTTATCTACAATCACTGAGAACAAAGTAAATGGTGAAACCTTTCTATTCTGTACTCTTAAAAAAATGCATAGTACAGGGGCAAAAAATATATATATTTCTCGTTCTGCTGCACCTGCTCAGTGTGGACTATCACTGGGTCATGAAGTGGGGGCGAACGCTGTCCAGGCGGCGGGTCAGGATCTCACAGCCTGTGTCCGTGACCAGCAGTGTGTGTTCAAACTGCGCCGAGCGCTTCCCGTCCCTCGTCACCGCAGTCCAGCCGTCGGGCCAGGTCTCGTCCTGCCAGCCACCTGAAAACACAATCACTTCTTGCCAGTTTTTAAATAACAGGTATCAGTCCCCCAAAGAGAAATGAAAAGTCTGTCAGTTCTACAGGACAGAACCAGCATCCTGCCCCATTACTACTTAAGAACAAACGAGAGTAACCATTTTACTCTACTGAGAAATTGCTCACCTTCACAGATCATTGGTTCAATTGTAAATACATGACCTGGCTTCATGACTCCAACAGCCTTGTTTTCTGCAATAAAATAAACACTCAAGTTAGGAAAAAGAATATCATCTTAGTAAATGAACAAATCCTTCTCCTAACAGAATACAACAGAAACACAGTAAAGTCAGAAAAGCCCTTCTGAGATGATCAGTTCACTTCTCCGTTTTTACGTGTACATAAAGACTTCCCTGAGTTCTTTCCTTCTCCCCATCCACCAACACGGTAATGCTTATCAAGCAGCTTAAAATTAATTGCTGTCTTTCTCTCCAACAACTGGAATTTCAACTCCAGTTCTATAAAAACACTGAACAAATAAAATACAGAAATTTCTGCACACTTCTATAATGGAAAATCATAATTAAAAACCAACAGAAGTAAGAAGCACTTAAGATATTCAGAGAAGGCTTGGAATCTCCTTATTTGTTTGCACGGAGCCATTTGCTTCAATAAATTGTCAAAATGTGACAGTGGTTAAGTAATCCCATGATTTCATTTATGAAAGACACACTGCCCCCTAACTACCCTGGATAATGGGGTCATAGTAATGTCAGAGTGATAATGCTGTGTTCATCAGCTAACATAAAATAGCGGAGCACTTTGAGGCACCCAAGAGGGTAACACAGGAACTTTTTGATGTTAAATGCACCAAAAATGCTTATGTGGAGGCACATGAACTGATGGACACCATGACTCCAGGAGTGCAGTTCGAACAGAGAAAGGCTTCAGCCCATTTCCTCTGCCCTGTTTCACCTGAAAGGACAGCACAGCTGAGATGTAACTGAGCCTGAGAGCTGGAACAAACTCCAGAACTGCACAGGAACCATTAGCTCCCAGCTACTTTGCTGCTGTGAACAATCTGCATTCACTTTACATCCCCCCATCTAACCTTTATTGTGTAAATTTATTACACCACCTAAATCACCTAGAGGCTTTAAAAATCTCAGACATTAAGCTGCCACAACAGCAACAGAACATTTTTCTTAGAAAATGAGCTTTTTGCTTTTCAAACTCCTTTCCTAGTAGGTTAAAAATAAGCAGCAGCATTCCTTTTCCTCCAAAAGCTTTAAGTCCTTCAGATTTTTCCACTTTGCTTTTGCTGTGATTCTGTATTTGAAAATAGCAGAAAAAACATCCAGCATCTTTCTGGAAACAGACGTATTTGCTCAATGAAAAAAATGTTCAAAGTTCCAAATAGTCAGGAAAGATAGAAATTTCCTTTATCTTGGATTGGATTTTAATCAGTTTAAAAAGATCTCCAAATAATCCATATTTTCTTCATTTTACACAACAAAAAGTACATACCAGGAGTTGATACCCTTTTACCCTGCAATTAACAGATTTTCTCTGTTGTCAGAAAAAAATAACTTAGGGAAATGATGACATGAAAGTGAGGAATTGCTAGACTATATTCTATAGCCATAACGCATTAAAAAAGCTCATTAGGAGATGAGAAGATGGAGGCACCTGTCAGGTCTGAGGAAATAAAACTCCTATTATCAGGGCAGCTTTACAGCTGAAGTGAGTGTGAACTGTTCATCACTGCTTCATGAAGTTCACTCTGCCCTTAGCTGTCCACTTGCACTTAGCCTTCTGTCCTTTGCCTCTCTGGATGTTTCTTAGTCTTGCTGGAAAAATTGTTACGGGGCCATGGACATTTCCAAAAACTACCACTACTGGGGGAATGCTCATTCCTCCTCTGCCACACAACACACCAGGATGAAGTTTCCAGAAATACCAAATCACAACAATCAAATGAAGAAAAGTGAAAGAAACAGGATCCAGATTCAGGTACAACACCCATCTATCTATTCAAAGAGCTTTTTATTTGCATCTGTAAATGGTGGTAAGGTTTTGCTTAGAACTTCTAAGGAGAAAAACATTGTCATTGGCAGTTCATGTCAGACAAGAATGTCTAAGGGAATTCAGCTGGGAATTCAAGAAAAAACTTTGAGCACTTACCCAGTACTGATGAGACCTAACAATAACCATTAGTGCAGGCAGATAATGCAAGCACAGGTTCATAATGTATGCTACAGTCCAGAGCTAAAAAAAAAAATAATTTCTCAAGTGCCAAAATGCCAACTTGATAGCTCAAGTAAATTGGGTGCATTCACTGCAAATCACTTCTCGTCTACAGGACAGCACAAAGGGAACAAATACTCACTGGCATAATGGGGCACGTTAGGAGCTGTATGGAAAAGTTTATGGATTCCATGGCCACAGTAGCTCCGAACCACTGAAAATCCATTTGCTTGAGCGTGTTTCTGAATTATGTTCCCCAGTTCTCTGTACCGAACACCAGGTTTTACTGCAAAGTTGAAGAGATACAGAAGGAAATTTAGAGAGCTTTCTTTCAACACAACTAACCATCCAACACCATCTCTGTAGCACCCATGACCTGTGTCCACCTGTTCCAGTATATAGCTTCCTATGATCACTTAACCCACTAAGTATGTGCATGTGTGCAATAACATGAGAGAGGGAGGAAACTGTACCATATAAAAAAATCCCAAGAGAGACAGAAGAAAACACCTTTTTCACAAGAATACTACTTCCTTCCCTTCAGGGATGCAAGTGCTCACATTAAAAGGATGTCGAAGTTTGAAATAAAAGGACTTTCAAAGCACTTGGTGAGATCTCACACCCTGAGCTGCAGTGCTTCTTGCAATGAATATATGAGCTATATTTTAGCATACAATTATCCCTCCATTATGTGAAAAATGCACACAAAGGACCAATGTTTAGAAAAAGAAATAAAGGGGAAACCGTTATCTCTACTCTTAGATGAGATTCTCACTGACAATGCTACAGCAAATAAGAATGTTCATATTCAGGTTTAACTTTTTTTGACAATCCCTTTAGGAAGCCTCACAAGTTAAAGAGTTTGAAACACATGAAAATGGTGTGAGAAATTCACTTTGAGCATTTGGACAAGGGAGTAACAATACCATAAAAGCAACAATGTTTCATCATTCAGCTAATGAAGATTGATCCCAAAAAAAACATTGACCCCCTTAAAACAATATATCAAGCTTTCCCAAGACTATTTCCCTGAATATATGCTATTCCTTCAGGAGCCAGATGTGTGGCTGTATAGAGCCATCTTAAGCAGAGTTCACATAAAGCTAAACCTTGACGTGAAGCAACCGTTTAGTTCAATTCCCTGCCAATGTAAGTGACTACAACTGAAACCCCTCAGCTGAATTTACAGAAAGTACCAAAAAACTTATATTACTGGAATATACATGCTTCTCCAAAAATTAAAAAGGACACGATGGGGAAGAGGTTAATCTGTTGCGTTTGTGCTAAAGAGCTGTGAAGTATGAGCCTGACAGCACATGCAACACAGATTTCAATGGAGCAAGGAACCCTCTGTTTCTCTCTCATACAGCTCTCCCAGCTAGAGCTCTGCTCATCCAACACCAAGACATTAAGATGATTTAAAGAGGGGAGAAGTGACCCCTTTTAACAGCTGAGACACTTGCTGCCAGAATTCCTACTCACATGCAACGTCTAAAACCCTTTAAAACATGTTACAGCATCTAAAAAGTGGTTAAAAAGACTTACAGTGAGATTTTTAATCTCATTGTAACGAACACAGGGAAATTCCTGTCCGTTTCTACATCAAAGCCAGGATACAAAGGATAAGAAGCAACACATGTAACATTTGCTATAAAAAAGTACAGGACCAAAGATACACACTGTTCTGGTTTAGCTCTGAAAAACAAAGTGGTCATTTCAGAACAGTAATCCCACATAAACAGGTAATCTCTATTCTTCACAGCTCAACCTGGCAGTATTTTCTCGATCACACAATGGATACACAAGACATCAACCCTATGTATTTTTGTCTTTTCAGCTGGACTAGCTATCTCCAAATAATTAACCCAAATTATGTTCATTTTAATTTCTTTTATTAACATTTACTTTTGATTAAATGCAAGTTTAAAGCCTTACCATATAGCACCTTAAACTTCAATCTTTAGAGGCCATGAAGTGATTAAATTATAATGGGGATTTTAAGAAACTGCAGGGTACAAAAGATACAGATGACACAAGTATTTCCAGGGACTTGAGAAATTCTTCTTTTGTTTTCTGAAGTTGACCATAACATTCTGCAGCTACCTTTCTATCTTATTGTATGTCTCAATGCAGCTGCCCTGACTGTTAACTAAGCAAGATAATTAAAGTCCTGCATGTACTGGAGGATATGGATCTGTCTTCTCTGGCACACTCCCACAGAAAATTAAGAGCTGACAACTAGCTTTATGAAATAAACATCAGGTTTGGCAGGGCTATCAAGAGATATCATAAGGTGTTCAGACAGTGTTTTACCTTACCAGTTCTCTGTGCAACACCATACAAATTATAAAAGTGGGGTTCTCCAAAACATACTTTGCCCGTTACATCCTCTAAGTTACTCAGCTCAAGGATGTCTTACTCATCAATGGTCAAAAAAAGGCTGTTTCCATGTCAGTATCATCCACGGATCAGCTCAGCATCAAACACATTTTCTTCATCAGCCAACATTTAAAGTTGCAGCCACCACTCAGAGAGCTGTGCCATTTGAAGGATCACTGCGTTACACAACACCCATCATCAGCTGCTGACAACACACCAGTGCTTCTGTGTGCTGCACCAGCAGTCACTCTGAGCAGTGGCAATACGAGCAAGCACGTTTGAGAACCAAATCCATCATGCTTCAGGCATGCCTTACCTGCATCGATGGCTTGCATTAGGCACTCATAAGTTGTTTGGACAAGCCTCCTGGCACCCTCGTCCACGTCCCCAACGTAAAATGTCTCGTTCAGATCTCCGTGGTAGCCATTGCGATAGACGGTGATATCCACTGCAAACAACAGAGACACAGGAAATGAGCGCTCCATTCCTCACCTCCTGCCTCCTACCTTGGGAAAGAACCAACATGTACAAATGGGGGATTCCAACTCTGAAGCGATGACTTCACAAGAATTCCGTATGAAAACTCTTCCAGCAGAATCAATTCTTTCATGCCTATCCTCTAGATTCTACATAATAATTTATAAGTTAGTGTTTCACCGGTGAACAGTTTGATTTAGTGAAATAAAAGGGGGAGGAAAAAATCCCCCAACAATGCAACACAGACACAGCAAGCTAGCACTGTTTTTTTAGGTAAATATAAAAATGGGGAAGAAAAGCTCTTTGCTCCATGGTGATTTACCTGGCTAAAGTACTTTCTTAGAATTAATTCCACCACTAACAGGGGGACATTAAATTTCAAAAGGTATATAATCATGGTTTTACATACCAAGTTGTCTTGCTGTGGCAGAATGGGAACTTTTGTTTCTAAGTCTTTGTCAGTCAGCTGGTAGGTCTAATAGCTGCTAGACCACCAAACCACTAGAAGAGCTATTGCTTTGCTATTCCATGAAGAAATCCACACCCAAATTCTCTCAGAGGTAAACAGAGATGAAGGAAACTAGTGAACAATAATACTTTAGGAATATTGTACATGAGCTGCTGAGAGACACCAATGCAATCTTGATAGGAAGATGTGGGAAAACACACTTTGGTGTCAACAACTAGACATCACTTGCTAGTACCTTCTGGATGATATATTCCTGTGATTCAAAAAACCTGTTTTGGACTTTGGCATGGCTTCCAGGCTAAAAGGTTTCAAATAAAGAAAAAGATGGACACTTCCTTTCAATTGTTCATTGGGTACATTCCCTCCAAGGTACTTCTTCTTACCCTCCTTGTAAGGACCTGTTTTGGTCCTCCTTTTCAAGAGGCTTTTGAGCCACTGCCTTACAGAAAGGAAGCCCAGTTCTTCCTCATCATAACAAAGCAGAAGGCTCCAAGCTTGATCAAGTGCAGGAATGTGGACAAAGGTATGACTAAAGCTTCTTACAGAAGGTCTTCTCTAGGGCTGAGGTACAGCCTTGGCATGCAAACAGCAGAGAGGTAAGGCACCGTGTAGGTGAAGCCAACCATGTTGATTAGAAGGCTGGAGCACCTCTTCAATTAGAAAAAGCTGAGAGAATTCAGATTGTTCAGCCTGAAAAGGAAAAGGCTTTGGGCTGACTTAATTGTGGCTTTCCAGCACACTGAAGGGAGCCAAGAAGAGAAACGGAGAGGAACTTTTACAAGAGCTTGTAGGGACAGGACAAGGAAGAATGGATACAAACTGAAAGAGAGTAGGTTTAGCTAGATACTAAACAAAAATTCTTTACAGTGAGAGTACTGAGGCACTGGAACAGGTTGCCCAGAGAAATTGTGGATGTCCCATCCCTGGAAATGTTCAAGGCCAGGCTGGATGGGGCTTTGAGCAATCTGGTTTACATTGAAAGTGTCCCTGCCCACAGCACAAGGGTTGAAGCCAAATGATCTTTAAGGTCCTGTTCAACCCAAACCGTGATTCTATGAGCTGGGCTTCTTAAACTGGACTCCAGCAACGCCAGAATAGCTGGCAAGAGGCACCATCTTCAAAATTAAAACTATATAAAGGAGCTTTGGCATACATTGTTACATGTACCCTACAAGCATAGAGCTCTCAACCAGACCACACCTTAGCTAGACAGGGGCAGCAATCACAAGACTTGTTCTGAAAAGGCTGGTACCCACCCCACCGAGGTGGAGACTTCATAGCTATTATGTATCAAATATCTGATAATGTAAAAAGATTACAACCAGCTTCTAGAGACAGGTCAAACCTTAGCATATGCTGTGTATTTATTTACAGGTAAGAAAAAAGCAAACCAATGCAATAAACAAAGGTGCAAATGTTTGTACAAAAAAAGTGTCATTAATTTTTACTGCCAAACCAAGAAGAAATGGAAGTTAAAACAAGATACAGTCTAATAATTTATAAAAGTATCTCTCACTACCCAAGGAGGCCTAAGTACCTGGAGTACCAAGAACAAAAAGTAGCTGGTAATGTTAGGCTGTGAGATGCTCAAAATAAGATAACATGCACCTATACAATGCCTCCATATTGGGACCCCTTGCAGTCATCATAATCATCATGAGCATAGCAAAATTGTAAGAATCTAGAGCCATCTAATCAAGAATTCACACGGAACTAATCCAGTTGAGTAATTCAATATACATTTCATTCACTACATATACACAGCCTGGAACAACTGGAATCTAGCCCACAAGTGGAATACTCAGGCACTACACTAACACACAGATCAGGGCAGAATTATAAAGCTCTTAAAGTGAACTGAACTTCTGAAATTATTTTATTAAATAAATTCATTAATTTAAGTATGAAAAGAGCAGGGTAAATGAGAACAACCTAACTGGTAAATGAGAATAAAAGCCTCTCATAAGAAGCTATTCAAATGATGATGTCTGCTTCTGAAACCTCACCTTACTGCATGGTTTAAGTGCACAGAAGGTAGAATTGTTGAAGGTTAATTTTCACAGCACTTACCATTAACAATATCTCCCTCCTGCAATGGCCTCCTGTCAGGAATTCCATGACAGATCACTTCATTCACTGACGTACAACATGACTTGGGGAAATTATAATAATTCAAAGGGGAAGGATAACAATTCCTTGCAATACAAGCCTAAATAGAGAAGATACAATTTACAGTAAGTTTTGTACAAAGAAAAGATAAGATATAATAAGTTTTGTACAAAGAAAAAACACAGAAGAAAACATATGCGCAACAGCTTTACAGTAAAAATTATAGGCTGAGAAGCAATGACTCTTGAAAATAATTTTCTTCAAGCATTTCTTGGCAGTGTTTTCATTATGCCTTGCCAGGAAGAAATTAAAGCTACTTTAATTTTGTTTCTACTAATTTTCATGTTTGACTGCGAATGCTGAGATATTCAGGTTTGAAACAATGCATGGCAATATTTATTCAGTTTTAAAAAGTCATTTTCAATTACTGCTTTTAAGCACCCAGTCCAAGATTTCTGCAAGACACACAAGCTAAACAAAATAATATTTAGTACTACGCTTCCCCTCCAGCCTTAAAACCTTAAGCTGCTTCCCTTGCACTATAATAACCTTTTTGTATTTCTGCAAAACTGACACATTTCATATATACTTCCACATACATACATACATATACTTTGTGACATACTGAGCAAAGTGCTGAAAAAATACTGTGTTAACTTTTTTTTTAATTAAAAAAAAAAATCCTGTTTTTAAAACTGCAAAATATCAATTAGGGATATCAGTCAGTATCAACAACCTGCCAAAGTTTCCATAAACTGCAGGAAACTGCATGGTAACTCCATGTAAACTACTAGCTGTTCATATTAGACATTATGCCTAAGCAAGTAGTTTGGTGTTTAATGCAGTTCAACAGAAGTCTCCAGCCTAATGGAAGCAGACAATCTTGGCTCAACAGCTGCAGCTGCAGATAAAAAGAAATCTCTCTAACAAACTTCACTATACCAAAATTGTTTCCTTTTACACAGTGCACAGAAGTAGCCTCAAGTACCAGATTACATAATTCATAGAGAAGACAGCAAAGAAAAAAATTACACAATTCAAATATCTATGGAAAGTTAAGGCAGGAAGATTCTTGAGCATGTTTTTTTAAACACTTCATTGGACTGTGGCTTTATTTTGTCAGACTGCATCAAACATCTTGCTCTGGTTCTCTCTGAGGCACCTCAGTTCTGATTCCCAATCATAAATAATTTAACTTTCACTCCTATATGTCTTAACCAACCACAGAGAGTACAGGAAGTTTATGGCCTACATATGATGTTCTTTATATAATGGTATCCATGGAGCAAAAAGGGTTTAGAAGAAAGAAAATGATATGATGTTAACTGAGGAAGCAAGTGAAGAAACTTAGAAGAAATCTGAAGCCAGAAATATGGAAGGAGCTGATACAGAGAGAGGCCCAGGAGTTTTTAAATCACTTTGAACCTACCATTGCACTGTAGCACACTTCTGCCTTCTGCACTACCCACCAGCTCCCAACCGGGAAACAGTTTGAAATAAAGAAATGGAATTCATGCAACAAAGAAAACCACACAATAATAATTTAACATTTATAAACAGCAGGAGAATAATAAACTAATCTTACTAAATGGACAGCATGATCAATTTCTTCAGTAGTTACTCCTGGTTTCACCATCATGGCAGCAACATCCAGTACTTCTCTAGCAAGCTGCAAATGAAACAATTTAAAATTTAAGACTTTAAAATTTACATTTAAAATTTATCTATTGGCTTAATTTAAGTTGATTTAAAATAGGCCAAGACTACTGTCTACAAGATTTGTAACCCATTTTTGACAGCTACGCTGAGATCACCAGGAAAGCTGTGTGGAGTTGGGCTCTAGAAAGACTTTGAAATGACTCCAGGTCATGTACTAAGCCCACCTCTGTGAGAGCTGAAAATACCCCATTTAAGGTTTGGACCACATTTTCCTTGAATGCCATAATCTTAAAATGGACTACCTAAATACATTTCAAAGTCTGACTTCATGCATAAGGAAGTGATTACAATTGAACAGCTCTTTTTCAAACATTGTTAGGGATGGGGCTGTTTTTTACTTTTCAGTTTTTATTTAGTACCGATTCCAGGAGAGGAGAAAGTTCTCATTTATGCACTATAAAACATATTCTTAATAGTAACAACGTGTCAGGCACAGATTGTCTTACTACTAATAATAAATGCAGGAAACAGATAGAAGTCATCCTTCTGCTTGCAAAACACTTTACTGGGAATTGGGGTCACAAGACAAGAAAAAGCCAGAAAATATCAAACCTCCCAAACTAGTTTTCAGTGCTCTAAAGTAGTTTGAAAGTTTGTACTCTCAAATGTGCTGTGACAAAGTGGTAAAATCATTATAGATTTTTAAAGAATATAAAGGCACCTTGTGTAAGAAAAATCAAAACCCCCTTACTCTACACACTACTCGCATCCCTTCTATATCCTCAGATGACAGTATTTTTATTTGAGAGGTTCCTTTTAAAGCTTGTTCTGATTCAGACATTCCTGAAAAGATAAAAGGGAGAAGATTAAAAAAGAAATAAAAAACCCCATGTTATATAGGGTGGTGATTGCTACACATATCCAATTCAGGAACTTCCTTATCTTACCAAGAGCAATAGAGGTACAGACTTTCTCACCATAGCCTAAAGTAGGAAACCCACCAAACCATAGTATTATCATCATTATTCAGATTAATTGGAATTCATAAGCCTTCCACAATACCATAATGCCCCATGTGTTCAGGAAGCCCATTCACTTACTGCATAAAACCATCATGTCCACCTAGTCAAAACACAACCTTAAATATTAGGTTTACAAGGAAGTTATTTTATTCATAGAAAAGCATTTTTCAGTGGCTCTTAGAAAATAATTAGTGAAAATTACATTCTAAAACAGTCATAAAGGGTTACATGAGCTTGGGAATAGATCTGGTTATAATACTGCAATAATCAGCTGACAAAAACACGTAAACTCTCCCTACCAAATTCTGTGCAATCTCAGCTTTTAGATGAGCAACCCCTTAAAATCCAGTATTTTGTGTTGTTTTAATATTTACACTCTTTAAAAAATAACTATGGAATGTCTTAAGAATAAAAAATAATGCTAACAGACTTTATAGCAGCCTTTTAGGGAAATGCAAAGCTCTAATACTGGTATAAAAAGGGGAAAATACCAAAACAATCCAATAAGCGAGCAATTTTGAATGCATTCCCTCTCTGTCCAAAAACAGCTGGAACTCATACACCAGTTTTCTTTTGGGGGATGCATACTGCAAGGTTTTCTTGGTTTTGTTATAAAATAATACATTTTCAACAGATACACTGATGCCACAGAGAATGGTCTAGCAGAATTCATCTGTGACAGTCAACTGATTGCTGTTTGTTATCACATTAACAACAGGACTAGGACTGGTATGTTTGAGATTAAAAAAACCCCAAAACCAAATTAACTAACTCTTAATTTCCTGTACAGCTTTGAAAGACAACCCATTACAAACTTTGGACTTCCAAAAAATACTTGCAACCATGATTTTTTAAATATCAGTAAGTTGCTGCAGGGAAGAAGTAAAGTGAGAACAGATAAAAGAGTTCCCTTCTCCAGTATCTCCTTGATGCTTTATAGGCTTTTCAATGAAAAGGAAAATAGAGAGCAAACATAACACTCATAATTGTGATTGGTTTCATGTTACCTAGTGGGTGATCAGCATAATCTGGTCTCTGAATATAACTTGGCACAGGTCTCGTTGGCGTCTAAATAAATCACAGGCAAAGCTGGTTAGGTTGCAAGAACAGTTATTATGGTCACAAAACCAGATTCACATGGCAAAATTAAATACAATATGAAATATTTCACGTGAAATATGGCTAAGTCCATTTAGAAAAAGTTGTGAAGTATGTAAACACTCCAAAAGTTCCAAGTTTCATTCCCAAACATTCTGCTGTTACTCTCTATTGCTATCATATTATACAACTTTAATAGCCAACTGCACAGCTTTGTAAAAAAAAAATCAAAATTTTATTGTCAAATGAATCAAACTGGTTTTATAATGTATTATGCTTTATTGCAATAGGTTTTTCTGCTGCTTTCCAGACTGCAAGTGCACTGGTTCCAAATAGATCCCTCTTCTCTTTAGCAAGATTGCTACTTCTGACCATCACCTTAGTCAAAATCTCTAATTTCATTTGCATCAGTCTCACAGCAGTCACAAGACAAAAAAGCCAATGTTCAGAGATAACACAACTAAATTACTTAGCCAGTGAAATATCCCAAACACCTTTTTCTCCAACAACACTAACAAATACACACAGGCTCAGGCTCTCCTAGTCTGTTCTCTAATGAGCCTGTAACAGATGGAGAAGACTAGAGAGAGGATGCCACTGGGGCAGCTTTTCTAGCACAGGCCAATTAGAAAAGACAAATGTGAAGAAAATGCCATTATTGCTGTAAAACAAGCTTCAGTTTACTCCATGTATAAACTTGTACCAATTTAAAAATACAGTTACGTCTGTGTAGATATATATATATATATATATATACACACATACACACAGTTATATGTCATCATCTTCTAAAACCACCTTTCACAACCAAAGATCTTACTGACCTCTGTTGACTTTTCACCATTCCAACGCTGGAGATTACTGTAACCTCTGTTCTTCCAGCTGTTCACCAGTTCACTCACCAGGTTATTCTAAATCACTTACATAATATAATATAAAACCATTTATTTAAATTCTAAGTTAATTCACCTGAGCTTTTCAGAAACAGACTGCTCCAGAACTGGTGAAGACAACAAACAGCAAAGAGATACCGTCTGAACTAGCAGTAGCTTTTTTGCAGAGTAAGTATCAGTGTACATCCAAGAGGTATGAGTTTAAGCCTGTTACTGATGCTCACAGGCACTCCCCCTTAATTACAAATATACCAGGAGATAGAACAAGTTAAACTAGAATGAACCATGATAAGGACAGCCATGCATGTCCTTGCCATTGGGTTCAGATCAAGAAGCTCTCCTCTCTCAGCTAAAATGAGGGAGGTCATCAGGTCAGGAATGGTCCATTAGCTGCTGCAGAATGTAGCAGTGCTGGATTAGAGTGGCACCCCTTGCTTACCAGTGGATAGTGTGGCCTGAGTTTCCCAGTGTATCGATAACCAGACCAGGGATTTGTGTTAACGTCGCCTTCCAGGCTCCAGGAGGAAACTTCACGCTTAGCTTTCTCATCTTCTGAAAAGACAAGAAAAAGGGGGGGAAAAAGTTGCAGCAGCAAAATCTGTCCTGCTAAGAATGAGAACTGTGGGGTTTAGAAAGTGGCTTAGAAGAGCTTAAGTCTAGACCTGACTCTGTCTGGCATTTTAGATACTGATATACAAAAGTGAAAGTAGCAGTTATCATTTTGTATTGTCCATTCCAAATTCACGTTCTTCCTACCCTATTCAATAGCAAACTGGGGAACGTCAGGACTGAATGCACAAAGGAAATGTAGTAATTAAGTTGTTCTTCATTTGTAGTTTTATAACACAGTACTTGTTTTTATTCCCAGGAAAAAAGCCTACAGAGCCTATTTACAGCCTGTTTCTACAGAGGCACTCACTATCCCTTCAATTAACACTCTTGCACTGCAGATGAATGCTCCTTTCTTGTGATCTCCCTTAGCACCCAGTGACCAATATGACCTGAGGTGGGAAGGAGGCCATCCAAAGGTGGAAGGGAGGCCATCTAACTGTCAGGCTCAACACATGGAGGCTGCTACTCCTCCAGAACTGACAAAGAGAGTGCAGGTCCTGCCACTTCTGCAGTTCAGGACAAGCAGTGCTCACACCTTAGAAGATGGTCCCAAACTGCTGGAGCTTCCCAGCTCTCTGAACCTAGTGAAATTCACGTCTGATGTGGTCCACTGACTGACTTCATTCACAAATAACACATTCCTGTGAGGGCAAATTGAAGGTGTTTACATAAAGGACTGAAACAAGCAGATCCTGAGCAATATCAAAAGGAGAAGTATTTACTCAGAAAGAGAAGGCAAAGGTTAAGAAAGAGCATGGTATCATAAATCTTTAACTCATAACTGGGTAACTGGTTTGTTTTCTCTTTTTATCTCTCAGAAGGATGAAGAGATAGCAAAAGGTCTGTCATTGCAAGCCCTAATGTCAATTCCTCAGAGCCTCTGTGGCTGACATCTGAGCCATCTGCTCAAATGACATTCAGTTCAGATGAAACTGAGAAATAACAATTTAAAAATCCAAAGCTTTTCATATTCACATAAATTAATAGGATACAGAATGCAAGTGTGAACTATTAGATCCCTACACTGGGAAAGGCAGAAAGAAGGAAACCATTTGTAATTGTCTGTACTACTCCAACCTATTTACCATTCGACATTTATCATGGAAAAAGAAGCTTGATTTTAGGAAAGGAGGTAAATTATTTGAGGATGTGAGTTTCTGCCATATCACTTTTTAATCCTACCTCCCTTTTTAGCAGGGCTTAATGAAGATAGGCAGGGTGGTGGCAGGGAGGAGGCAAGGGGGCAGGACTGAGGTCTGCCCTCTCCCCTCTGGTTTTAAACTCATGAGTTACTTTCACTTAGGTAAGGTAGAATCTACCAGTCTCCTAGTATTTCTGTGCCAGAGCTACCAGCTGTCACTAAGGCACACAGATACTGCCTTGAACTGAACTCAGCAAAATCCTAGCTATGATACATCCTCTATCAGAGGCTGCACCATGCACACAAGCATTCTCCCTTTTTTCCCAAAAATGTACAGAACAGCTGTACTCTGACTCACTTGTGTTCCAGCAAGTGTCTAATCACAAAGACTTTGCAAGAACCTTTCCCACTGTACTGCCTTTGACTGCAATAGACGTTGAAATGCTATGAAGGAACATTGCCCTACAATAGTGATTTATTATTCTCCTTGCCCTTTATTTCAGCACCCCTCTGTGTTTATATACCTGGCAATGTAGCTCAAGCAACAATTCATGCAAATAGAAAAGTGAACAGAAACAAACACTTCTGTGAACATCTGCCTCTGAAATTCTACTCAGCACTTCAGATAGTCAAGAACTGGACAAAATTTCAGATATGCATCATCCAGTGCCAGGCATCTTGGAAAACAACCCAATACCATTCCTAGGCAGAGAAGCACAGAGCAGTTGAGGTTGGAAGGGCCATCTGGAGGTCATCTGATCCAATCCCCAGCTCAAGCAAGGCCACCTAGAGCTCACTGCACAGGACAAAACCAATTCAAAGCAATATGAAAATACATTTTAAGAAGCAATGTACTTACTTGCTTTCTTGTGTAACAACTTGTGGGTGGCCCAGCTTCCCTTAAAGCATTCCTAGAATTGCAAACAAAAAGTATAAATACATGTTTTAAGCAGTATTTACATGGACAGATATGCCAACCTGACAAAATAGAGAAGCAAATGTATTTTAAAAGAAAACCAGAAGACTGTTTTTATTAACCTATTTGCTAGTGTAACCGCTAGTCTTAGCAATAGAAAATATTACATTCAAAAGTTTACAAACCAGAATAGGCAGAAAAGGCACAGCCAAACAGACAACACCCATGGCAGTGAAATACACTGATATAATCCTATATATTATTGACCCCTTATCATTTTAATGTGTAACTAAACACCATGGTGGCTGCAGGTTGCCTGAAACAGAGTCTATCTCTGTTTCTATCTCTACCTGATCTTACAGGGCTGCAGTGAGCATCAAGGTCCTCCCTTGACTCCTACAAGAAGCCATCTATCTCCTCCTGCTAATTGCACCCCTTCTACCTCCTGCTCCAGCACAGGAAAGCAACAGAGGCCAATTAGCACAACCACAGGGGAACTAATGAAGTGGACTAAAGGGCGGAAATGAGGGCTATTGAACGAATATAGGAAATTGAAAAAAAAAAAGTATTGAGAAAGTTGAAATGGAAATCAAGGAAAGAGTAAGACTCTGGAGGAGTTTGGTCTTTTCTTCCCAAGCTCAAATAGAGCAGTTCATGCCAGGAACAAAGAATCAGGAAAGGGGCAGATGGAAATGGCTAGCAGCTGAAGAATATAGAAAGACTAAGATGAAGAAAAGTCGTGAAAGAAAAGAGATTTAAGTAGAAAAGCCAAAGAAGGCAGCATTAAAGGTGATCCTTTAAGGTGCTAATTAGCAAATTACTTGGGCTTGTAGCAGAAATTCCAAATCAACGGCTACGTGTACTCAAAACACCCATTAAGAAACTGCTAATTCCAACCACTGACAATTACAACTGAATTTCTGAAGAAAGAGGCAGGAAGCAAACTGTTTTTCTTTTCAAGGAAAAACAATACTAATGCTGAATCACTACTGTAAAACTACCATCCAGAGCCAACAACTGATTCAACCTAAAGTTTACAACACTCAACCAGTCCAAGATGACACACCTGCGAGCTAAGCCCAGCTTGTAACATTCTACCCTCGCTTCAGGGTTGCTCTTGAGCGCTCTAAACTGTCTGCTCCTCTTGAGCCACCTTGTCCCTCCTCCTTCTACAACCAGTAGTTACCAAAGTGCACCCACAAACACACAGTACAGTGGTGCACAAGCACACCGACATTCAAAGAGACCCTGCTGTGTGTGTGCTGCTCCCCTCATGACCAGAACCAGTTGCCCCTTGTGTTCTGCTGCCCCACACACCAGGAGTGTGACTGCACTGCCAGGAGCTCTGAAACCAACACTTCGATGACCAGAGAGAATGAATGTCACTTCAAGCAACAGCCCAAGGTTTTGTCACACTTACATAACCCACTGCACACACAGACCTTGGCACTGCACTGTTCTCTGCTGGGGAGCTGGGAGAAAAAGAACAGGTTTTAACTGAGGCCTGTTTCTGGGAAAAGAAAATTTAAAAAAAAAAATCTAAAAATGCCATTTCAAGGACACTGGAAGCACCAGTATGGCTTTAATCCCCTTTCAAACACGAGGTCTTTGTTCTGAAGCATAAGAAGGATTACACAGCTAAGGACTTAGAGCAGCTACCAAGTCTGCAAACCTAGAATCCACTTTTTTGAATATAAAGGAGTATTTGGGGAAGGAAGACATACATCAGCTGTGGTAATTACTGATTGCAGTTCATTCTCTGCTTTCCCATAAAATTTTGGGAGATGTTGTCCAACGCTCTTGCTTTGTCCTACACCAACAGCCTTTCCCCTTTGCTGGCCCATAACCAGAAAACACAGGGCAAACACAGCACTAGGGACAGTACCATAACCTGAGAGGCTCCATTTTGGCTTTCTATTTCCTGCAGCTGTGGACAGCCTAAGATGACTCTCTGTAAGGCTGCCATATGCCCAAGTTTTCCCAAAGATGTTTCCCAGATTTTCTTTGCCCTCTATCTCCAGAGGAGCAGTAGCTCTGCCAGAGCTCCCGGGCACAGCTCCAAAGCTGCTGTACCCCGAGACAAGCCAGACACGTGCACCATGTGCACATCCATCAACTGCAACAGGCACACACAGTAAGTCCGAAGCGTTTTTGTGAGCAGGGGCTGTTACAAGTGCAATGTACAATCAATGAATCTCTCTGCCTTGGTCTGACACTTCTGGAAGGCACTCAGAGGATATGCTGCACATCCACCTACAGCCCATCTATTTTGTGTGGGATCAGTCACATGCTTCCTGCGAGCACTGGACTTACCGGGTACATACAAATTATTTATAGTCAACAACCTCCTGCACCAGCACCACACTGCACATGACTGCAGAGCTCTGCCTTAGCAATTCCACATAAAAATATGGCAGCTGTCATCTCACAGGTTGGAGAATCATAGCTCTGGCAACAAGCACTACCAAAGTACCACTGCACATTGCAAACACCCTCACTTTCTATACTGCAGACTTCCCGACAAGCTACGGAAGAAACCTCCTCTTTCTCTCCATCTGGGCCATTTTCTGCAGAAAATTATGCTTTTCACTGAGCCTTTTCCTGAAACATCTACTTCAATCCTGCTATTACCATTCCTGTCTCTTAACAATTCTTCTGTGTTCCTATGCCCTACCCAGGTCAGGATAGAAAATGTCAATGACTAAATAAACAAAATCCAGGGAAAAAATACCCAGGGTGATTTTTAATATTAAAATGAAGAAAATAAAGGTTTTTTCTTTTCCAGATATGTGAAAAAAGGAACATGTACCACTGCATGGCTATATTTTAAAACATTAAATAGCTTCAGGGAGAAAGTACACAGAACAATATGAATTTGGCTTCAAGTTTCTTGGAAGATTTTTTGGGTTTCATTTCAAGCACTACATTATCCATTAGCATGCCTGATATTAATATCCCCACCCTTCTCAACTACAGCATTTTTCTTTTTATTGCATGTGACTTTTACACCTCAATTAAGACAGACGTGGAAACACTGAAGAGGACTGTACAAGAGAGGTCAGATGTATGACAAAAAAGAAAGCAGAGTGGTAATCCTTGACTTGTTCAGAGCAATCCTAGGTAAAACTATTCTATCAGTAAGAAAAATATAATTGTGTTTTCTAGACAGAGGCTGTCAACATATTGAAACATTTAACAACATTTCTGGCTTCAAGACACTCAAGCCAATCCCACTGGTTTTGTGTTTAGAGACAAGTTCAACCCAGTGTTCACCAGAATATATCAAATGGTAACCAAAGGCACAACCAGCACTACCATTTGGAAACATTCCTGTTGCATCCCCTTGTGGAAATTGTTATTCCTGAAAATGATTTCTACCTTAAGGACTCACCCAGTATCAACAGAATCATGCAGCACAGCAGCATTTATTTTATTGTATGGTGCATTTTCACTATGAACACACTGCTCATTACCACATACCGTGAGGTTTTGTTTTTTTTTAAATCAACCATTGAAAAAACAAAACCCTTTAAAACAGTTATTGGAGTAATTAGGGGAATAAATGTGCTATGTTTATTGCCATCTTTAAAATAACAACAGAAAGCTGCTTATTCATTCAGTTCATATATGCATACAATCTGATTTAGAGGTGGGAAAGTACAGCCAACTGCAAATTCCAGAGGAGAAAAGAATGCTCAATCAAGATTTGGATATTACTACACTACAAACCTCTGTATAGCACAGATCTAATAAACTAGATTTAAACAAGAGACAGGGATGCCCCATCTCTGGATGTGTTCACAGCCAGGATGGATGGGGCTCTGAACAGCCTGGTCTAGTGGAAGGTGTCCCCTGCCCACGACAGAGGGTTAGTACTAGATGGTCTTTAAGGTCCGTTCCAAGCCAGGCCAATCTATGATATCCAAGTCCAGGAAGCTATGCAGGCACCACAGCACAGAATTCAAGGCATGCTGACAGACTATGTTTCTGAACTGCATTTGCACAGAAGCAACTTATTTCAAGTTAGCTCTGGCAACCCCTCTGTCAGCACTCCAGCTTGTGTCCAGCTTCCACAGAATTACCCCCTCCATCCTCTACGGTCACCATTTAGAGCCACTGTGATGATTTCAAAAATTACCTACTTTTACAGGGAAAAAAAAACAAAACAGACAGTTGGAATCAAAACTGTGAGGACAGACTGTCTTGTCTCTTTGCATGTCATTATACCCTGAATTGCAATGGACAAATGTCTAGGAAACAGTGCCAAGCAGCACACTGTATTTAAAAATATTCTGAGCAATCTTTTAAACAGAATTTACAAATGTCCTTTAGAATGTACAACTGTCTGGGGCTTAACCTGAGACCATGTCATTTTGCATAATGAGAACTCATTTTTAACCAAATACCTTAAGGGTATGCAAAACAGAAGACAAAAAAAGAAAAACCCTGAAGTACAGCATTTAGCTTAATACCAGGCTGTTATATATATATTAAATACAGTACAGATCAAGTCACATTTTATCTGTAAGTACAAGTATGTTGAGGTGTTAATACATTTGATGTTAAATGAAACAGCTGACTCTTTTCAGCATGCTGAAATCCTTCTACAGCAGTAAAAGCCCACAGAGACAGCCTCTGGTCTGAAATACTCCATACAAAATTCCCAAACTAGCTTAAGCAGCATACATGAATAGTCAGGTTTTCAGGAGAGTCTAATATGTGTTTTCAGACTCCACTCCAAGAGAAGTACCTACATGCAGAACCTTGGTATCAGCAGAGTTTATCGACTTTCTCCTTCATCTAAGACCTGATCTTACCCTGAGACGCCTGGGTCCCTCATGATTGAGCCCTTTCTTTGAGGAAAGGACTGCATTTTGCAGCTCTTCAGATTTACAGAAATATACAACTGATTTCTGAAAGTAATGAAGGAACAACAAACCAGAAGAATTCCAACTGGACTATCCTGTCAGTACATGGAACACTAGCTCAGCAAGTCTGCCTACGGGAGTCTGAAGTTTCCCTTTCAGAAAGTCATGAGGGCTCAGCTTTTATATCTCACCAACAATTAGGTGTTTAGCTAGGTATTCACGAATACATAGGCATTCATGGTGATTTATAGGCAATTGAGAATGTTAGCTTCCTGATGAAGGAAATCTGATTTTCTAGAAGATGGTATCAGCTGAGTGCCATTTATGCCTGAGGAAACTCCTGTGTGCTGCAGTTGAATCCAAGCAGCTGGTTTCAGCCTATTTCAGGCACAAAGAACAGTGAACTAAGGTCAAAACATTGCGCTGATGTCCTATGATCTGATGTGAGAGAGGACAAAAAATAGTTTCATCCAGGTCCATTCCTCCCTGCTCCCCACCCCCAACACATTAACAGTGAAAGGAAACAGCAAAGCAGGAGATAGGACAACAATCTTCTCTTCAGGTCCACAGTTTCTTACAAATTACTGTGACCTTGAGCATCCAAAGCAGTCAAGGGCCCAGGGCTAAGCATCAGTGAAAACGTGCCTTCCAGAAAGCACTCTATTGTATAGAAACTCACTGAGAGAACAAAACAGCATTTCTTTCCTGTCACCAGAATTTAACAAGCCATACCCCACCTCAGATATCAAGAGGAATCAAGAGATATTGGGAGGCACCCACTAATGCAAGAGAGATGCTGCCCCTGACTGTACAGTTCAGAGAAATTGCTACCCTTCAAAACACCTCAAACACACGGGGCACAGTCACCATATAACCCCAGTCCTCACTTCTGATCCATAAACAGACCACCTCATACACCTGGGGCTGACAACACAAGGGCGCACAAAACAGGGAGGGGCAACACTTCTCCTGGAGTAAGTTATGACCACTATTATGATACAACCCAAGGCCAGCAGCTTTCAAGAGAAACAAAAATGGCAAAGGTCACTGACTTCAGAGTAAGAGAACACTTCCAGTAAGTGTCTACAAGTAGGTATTTCTGAATTTGGCTGGAGAAATGGCCCTGCACCAGCATCAGGTCCACACCACAGTAAACCCACTCTGTTTCGTCCAAGACACTTATGTAAGTAGTACGAAAGAGGAAGTTTTTCACAAAAGCAACACAAAATCACTAATAAGTGATCCATTTGCACTTAGAAGGCTCATATAAAAATGGCAACTGAAGATCTCAAGAACAGTCACTACTCTCCCCTTCTTTACCCTTCAGCCACTTGCAGAAGACATAAATGCAAATTGTCTACTTAAACACAAACTCTTTATGTATACTACACACAATGTACAGGCAAATGACTGTATCAGTAAGGCAGATTTCACAGCAGCAAATTCATCCTAGCAAGAGAAACTCTACACTAGAGATGTGATGCTGGACATCTGTGTGATTTCCGCATTCAGAAGACAGACTGAATTACTGTATCTCACCACAAGACGACAAACACATACAATGCTGCAGTAGGTTTCTAAAAAAAAGAAAACAAAACAGTGAGAAAAGGTAGCTGGTAGTCACAATACTTGATTTACTAGTCTAAAATATTACTAAGGGTTAACAGCTGACAGAATCCCTCGGTAAAACAGTTCCTGTTGTTACACCTTGAAGTGAAAGGGAAAAAAAAAAAAAAAGCCAGGGTTCAACATACCACCTTCAAGAGCTCCTCTGCTGCTAAAAGCCATTTTTACCTTGTCTCCACGACCAGTTCAAAACCTCCCTGCTAGGCCAGAACCTGGCCACGTGGCCTCCTTTCCATCCATGACCCACAAGCGCAACTATTATTTGGCAGCTGTACAGTCTCCAAGGTGCCCAACAGCCAGTGAGGCAATAGTGTTGGCTCAAAGAAATCTCAGAATGTCAAATTACTCCAGCAAAAGCATTTTCATGTTGTTGATGCAGAGAGGGAGAAAAAAATAAGTGACCAGAATAACACCCCTTCTCCAGGAAAGGAGAAACACAAATGATAAATCCACTGGGAAAATCATTGTCTTGATGCAAACTACTTGAAAGGTTCACTTCAATTCTCTATGTGCAGTCACAAAAAATAATTTTAAATCAATCTCCACACTACACTGAGATTCTCAGTCCTATACTTCCTATATCTCCTCTACCTTTCAGTCCTATACCACTTTTTTTCTTAGCAAATGATATATTAGTAGCTTATAATCCAAACACATGGCTTCACATGGTTACCTTCCTACAGGAGTTGACAATTTTCTGTTGTTTATTCTCAGCACTAGAGAAAATAAATTCCTACAAGTTTGGTTTTAGCTCTGATTGGAGTTATGGCTGTATGAAAAAGTCATTGTAGGCTTCCAAGCAGATTAATTACCTGGTGTCCATGCCCATACAGATGCTTTTACCTGTCAAGGAGACGCCAGATAGCTTGTGGCTCCCAACCCACCCTCTGCCCAAAGAAGTGCCCACACACCTGGCTAACACCAGTACATTCCATAAGGACAGGCTGACTTTATGGCTGGGCCAAATCGGGCCACAGCGGGCAAAGCCTGCTCTTCAGCAGCACACTCCTGAAGTGTTTCATGACACTGCAGTGCTAAACCAGAATAAAAAAAACAACCCAAAACAATTAATGCAACTGCTTTTCCTACATTTAAAAGAAAACTCTGAAGACCTCAGAAGTGGCTCACTAAGGAGACAGCCTAAGGAAAAGGGTAGAAGATCCTTAGATGGAGGGAATAGCACCAAGCCAGCTACAACACAGGCTGTGCTGTGAGGTGGAATAACATCCTAGGTCCACTCATTACCTTATCTAGGAGTTATTTATGCATGTAAGACCAGAATGGAAAGAAAACCACCAAAGAGAGAACTCCAGAGAAGTTTCACTGATGCTAACCAGTCCACTGCAGTCAGCTGAAACTTGCTATAAGTTCAGAGAAAATAATAGTCCTTCACCTATCACATGTTTATTTGAAGAGGCAGCCAGGTTGTCAGCAGCACCTCACCTACCCTCCTGACTGTGCTTGCCAGACACTGGGGCAGGACTGCAGCGAGTCTCCTCCTCAGCACATGCCAGGTGATGAGGAGAGCTGGGCCCCACACAGGGTACTAAGGGGGGGTTAAGGGAAGAACACAGGGACTCTTCTCTCAGTGCATGACATTTCTTGCACGTCTTAAAACAGACTGTCCCTGATGTCCTTCTCTGTAACACCTCACCCCAAAACCTCCAAAGCACCTTCAGTGTGCTTACCCACATTCCCGATTGGGACAGCAAGGCACAACACGCCCCAAGTCACTCAGAAATGAGACGACTGGGATTCCCAGTTCAGTATTTCATTTTCTAGGCAAGACAGCTTTACAAGCATGTAGTCAGTTATTCAGCACCCTATTTTAACAAGCCAGGAAGTATTTCCAATAATTCCCCTTTTACCTAACGACAGGAGCAGATATTTCAAAATAATTAAACTTCGTATATAGAATATAAGAATCTCTGCATCTTATATGGAATTAGCTGAGTTAGAGATGGGAAGGAGGGAAGTGAAGATGTAACTGAACTCTTCACATTGGCCTGTTCGCTCACTTAACAAATGGATTTGTCATCACCAACTAACATTTGTATACACCAATGACGCATTTATGATGAGTTTCGTATCAGACATGTCAAAACACACAGTAAAATGCAGAGCAAATCCTAGAAGTTAATCATAAGCACCACGTGGGAACTAGAGATACAGAATTGTCAGAACAATTCTGAGTTGCAGTTGCTCTAATTTGGCATCGATTCCCAACACAGAGCACAGAGACTTCAGGGGAAAGTACCAGAAACTGTGCAGTGGGTGTGTCACAAGCACGTGGGAATTTTTCCCCTAGTCCTATGCAAACCATAACATCAGCTTCAATACTGACTCAGAAAAAATTTCTTCACAATTAATAAATTAATCTAGCTGA
This sequence comes from Phylloscopus whistleri, assembly GCA_017589585.1. Classification (NCBI taxonomy): domain Eukaryota; kingdom Metazoa; phylum Chordata; class Aves; order Passeriformes; family Phylloscopidae; genus Phylloscopus; species Phylloscopus whistleri. The sequence goes on along the minus strand of JADMLD010001152.1, from coordinate 503,127 downwards.
CGTGATTGAATTATTTTCTTATGTTTATCTACAAAAGTTCAATGACTTTACTCTGAATCATAACTGTGACAAGGAAAGGCACTGTTAATCTCTGAACTAAACACATATGTCCCCACTGATTTTGCCAGAATTACCCATACAAAAAGATCAAAGGATCAGGCTATGTATTTTAGTGCACATTTTAAAGTTAATTAAAAAACCCAACAAGACCAAAACAAATCCCACAAACAAAAAACACACTCGGCAGTCATCAGACAGGTCTTTCTATTGAAGGACCACACTGTGTTACCTCAGTGGCCTATAGAACACGTTCAATTCTCACATTTATACGTGGGAGCTGACTGCTCTATGACATGTGGCCTAACCTGAACCTTCCTGTTTGGCACCCTCAGAGTAGAACATCAAAGAACATAGTGGAAAAAAAAAAGAGTTAGGAATGAAAAGGAATAATTTAAAAAAGGAAGAGGATCAAATAATTTTTACAGAAACTCATAACTTAAAGAAAATCTGTTTTCAGAGCAACAAGTCTCCCGGTGTCTATTAAAGCTGAGCAACTCCAGAGCTGACGCCGGCAGAGAAACGCACCCGCTGGAATTTGATGAGCACGTCCTCACTTTGTGCCACTAAGCCTTTATTTTTAAGGGGAGCACACGGACCACCCACACCTTCAGGCAGAGGAACATCCGTGCACCCCCTCACGAACGCTCCGGCTGCGCTTTAGTGCCGCTGAGGTCCCGCATCGCCCGCGGCCACGAGGAGAAACGGGGCTCCCGCCCCGCCCGGGGCCGCCAGCCCGGCTCCCCCGGCTCCAACAGCCGAGGGGACCGAGGGGCAACTTCGTGCGGGGTCCCCGGCTGGGCGCTGCTGCGCCAGGCTGGCCGGGAGCGGGCGGGCAGAGAGGCAGAGCCGGGCACCCCGGGCCGGGCCCGGGCGGCCGGGAGCCGGCGCGGGGAGCTGGATCCTGCGCCCGCCGCACGCCCGGAGCGCCGAGCGAGGGGCTGGGCCGCGGGGAACCTCACCTGGGAGCAGAAGTAGGAGCCCTGGATGCCCAGTTTGAGGCAGGTGGGGCACTGCAGCTTGGCCTCGCTGCTGCAGCCGGCGGTCTCGCACACTCTGCGGATCTCCACCGCCGCCGCCATGCTGCCGGGCGGCCACGGGGGAGGAGCCGCCGCCCGGAGCTGCCGCCGGCTGGGGCGGGCGGGGAGAGCAGGGCGGAGGGAGGGACGGACGGAGGGGGGAGGGAGGAGGCTCCGGGGGCTCAAAGCCACATGCAAACCGGCCGTGAGCGCTCCCAGTGATGGGCCATCCGCAGCTTCCCTGGACGACGTGTGCCAGCGCCTCGCCGGGTTCACAGTAAAGAGGGTGTTTAGCCTATTTAGCCCAGAGAACAGAGGACTGAGAGGGGGTCTCATAAGTGTCTCAAAGGTGGGTGTCAGGAGGATGGCGCCAGACTCTTTTCAGTGGTGCCCAGTGACGGGATGAGGAGTTAACGGCCATAGACTAAAGCACAAGAAGTTTCACCTCAACACGAGGAAGAACTTCTTTACACTGGGGATGGCAGAGCACTGGAACAGGCTGCCCAGGGAGGTCATGGACGCTCCCTCTCTGGAGACATTCCAGACCCACCTGGACACACTCCTGTGTCACCTGCTCTGGGTGACCCTGCCTTGGCAAGAGGGTTGGCCTGAATGATCTCCAAAGGTCCCCTCCAACCCTCATGGATTCCGTGAAGAACTTCCCGTAGTCTTAATCTGCGAGGCTGTACATGAAAATTTTCAAGCATGTCTTCTTTATTATGGAGTGTGGGCTGTGGTATGTAGGTCTGTCTGTGTGGTTTATAACAATTCTTTCTCTCTATTTTTAGCCCAGGTAAAACCATCACAAATTCAATATTCAGTAAGGCAGTAACTAAAATTAGAAAAATAGGCTGCAGAGTCAAGGTGGCATTGTCACATGAAGGATGCTGATTGTCTTCCTGGAAAGAGAAAGATTAGAAACCAATGATCTGTCATAAAAATAAATGTGATTAATGCACATATTATATTTCTCCTATTTGCATGGGTTAGAGAGTGAAAAAAGGTACTACCTGTGCCTGTAAAGATGACTGCCTATGTTCTCTGGGTATTGTCAAACCTAGTGTCAGTGCAGAATCAGAGAGTTGTTAAGGTTGGAAAAGACCTTTAATGTCATCAAATCCAACCATCAACATTGCACCACCACCATGTTCACCACCAAACTACATCCTCAAGTGCCATATCCACAGTTTTTGAACACTTCCAGAGATGGTGACTCTACCACCTCCCTGGGTAGCCTGTTCTAATGCTTTACAACCCTTTCCATGAAGAAAATTTTCCTAATATCCAATCTAAACCTCCCCTGGCACAATCTGAAACCATTTCCTCTTGTCCTGTCATTTGTTACCTGGGAGAACAGACCAACCCCCATGTGGCTTACAGCCTCCTTTCAGGCAGTTATAGAGAAAAATAAGATCCTTCCTGAGCCTCCTTTTCACCAGGCTAAACACCCCCAGCTTCCTCAGCTGCCTCTCACCAGAGTCGTGCTCCAGACCCTTCCCAGCTCTGTTGCCCTTCTCTGGACACACTCCAGCACTCCTTGTCCTTCTTGTAGTGAGGGGCCCAGAACTGAACACAGGATTTGAGGTGCAGCCTCACCAGTATCACAGAGGAATAATCACTATCCTATGTACTAAAACATGTCGAACTTAAATATCAGTGCAAGGTGCTTTTTACTGGTTCATGTTACTAAGCAGTTCCTTTCAAAAAGAGCACAGGGAGATGCCTGTTGAGTGGGAGAATAGCTGCAAAACACTTCAGAGCATGCATGTATCTGCAAGATCCAGCCATTAGTACTGGGATCCCACTCCTTGTTTAAATTTCAGCTGTCTTCCCACTGCTGGCAAGTACAGACTATGATTTCAGTTAAAACTTTGCTGGATGAGATTCGGTCTTTCTACTTCAATGCCATGAACTCCAATTAAACTACACCAATCCTTATTCTGATCTTAGTACACAAAATATTCTCCCAATTTCCCAGCGTCCAGATGACTCCCCAGAAAGTGTGATTCAAAATCCAAACTATAATCTCAGTATTTTCTATAACTGTCTTATTCCCCATGGTATTCTGTCCCCATCTTTAACAAAGAATAATAATAATTTAAATTTTTTTTATCTCCTAGGCTTAGAGGTTAGGTGAAAATTTCTGCTTTTCCAGAACAGAGAAGCATACATCCTATTTTTTCAGAGTAAGTGTATTCATAAAAATCTACTTGATGCATTATGATAGCATTAATTGGCAAAAAGTGGCTAAGTCGCCCAGCTGACTATAGGACAAGACCAACAGATAAAGTGTATGATCCAGGTTTGCTGTGTGACAAGCAGTTTCACTTAGCTTATGGCAAATTAACTGAAGGAATTTGATGTCATGCTCTTACTGAAGTGTAGTTGCAGGTGGGCACCTGTGTTTGTGACAGTTCTCACCTTCACTTCTCCAGTACTGATAACACTTGTATCAGCCTACCATTTGTGGAAAGCGTGAATCCAGTGTCAGAGTGAATTAGGAATGTTTCTAGGATGCCTGCAAAACACAAAGATTACAATCATTATTTTCTTAAACAAGTGAAAATAGCTGTGTTCTGATTCATGCAGCTCACGCTGTGTGACAGCATTTATGTCCAAATTCTGAAGATAGTCAACCAACTGCCAAACAACATAATGAAATATCTTATTTTAACCTTCTTACAGCAAAATGTTACCAAATTGGCAGAATCACTCCTTAATGACCAATGTCGCTAGCAGGTGTTGTACTGTGAAAAATCAGTTCTGCTTTTCCAAGTAACCAACAAACCAAGCTATCAAGCAAAGCAGGATGGGTACCTTCAGACACTTCAGTTGCCTCTTTGTTCCATTTAAAGAACCCTAAGGAGTTGCAGACATCGTTTACCTGGTTAAGCAGGGTTTGCAAGTACTTGTTGTCACTGACATGGTATAAAAACCTGAAGTATACTGGCTGATCTAGTTTCAGTGTCTCCTGCTCAAATATCATCATCTGCTTCTTGATGAGATTTCAGTACAATTGTTATTAATAATTTAGGATACTTTATTATATTTTATGAACATCTAATTCACATTCAAATTCATATCTGAGTATAAATTCACAATTTATTCCTATTTTTGTCTTTCATCCTTACTGAGACAATGTCAGTATACCTTTGTGCTCATCTTGTAGTGCTCAGCAAGGAGGCAGGTAAGGAAAAAAGAGGACTCCTGCTCTAACTGGTAGACAGAGTTCCTTCTGTTATTCAGTTTCATTTATTTGCTGTATTTCTGAAGTGCAAATTAAAGGCATGCTGTTTCCCTGCTTCCTTATAGAAGCCAAGCATGCATGTATTAATTAAACAATTTGAATATATGTGTAATTTAAAGAACAGCAAGCCCCCTAATTGAGGAATTTGCAATCTTGTGTACTTGTCCTCCGCAGTCTTTGGAAAGAACACAGACTGCGACGGCAGATCAGCCTAGAATAACAAACCCTGAAAGATTTGGCCTAGGATTTGCTGTTGAAATGGTTTTTAAACAGCCCTACATCATCATCCCCATAGTAAAAATTATGTGGTTTCTGTGGTATTTCAATGCTTTTGTTTCCCAATTTGGCCTTGATGTTCTGATTTACAAAGTGAACTGACTCCTGCCTCCTGGAGGTCCATCCACTGCCATTTCCCATTATGTTGTGGCACACTCATTCTCACCAGGGAAGTTCACTGACCTCTGCTGTGACCTTACCTGAGCAGAGGTCTTTTTTCCCTGTCAGGCCTTTCACGTCCCTTTCTGGCTGCCTGTCCCCCTGTGTTACAGACCAACGCACACAGAGGCACGTGAGTCACGACTTTGTAGCCCACTCATGACGCTTGATTTATGTCCACTGCTGTCCTCCCAACTTCTCCAAAGTGATGCAAGGCTGGGAGTATGTGAGGGCAGCAAAGAGGGCAACAGGAGAGGTCAGCTATGTCTCACGGGTCAGAGAGCAGCCGCAGAAAAGGGAGAGCAGCTGGCAGCTGAGACAGCTGCTGCTTAGGGAGAAAATGGCCACTGAATTTGACATTACTTAATTAAGAGAGCACCTTAGCTTGGGTCCCCCCTCCTCGCTTTGCTTCCCTACATTGCAGTACTGGGGGCTGGGCACTCTCCCTTTCCCGGTGAAGCTCTTGGTAGCTGTGTCCTGTTCAGGCTCATTGAAGACACAATTAAATGCCTCTTTGTCTAGCGATGGCTGAAACAATGCAAAAATGCCACCCAGGAGCCAGACCACATGCAAATGTGCACTGTTGTGGCTTGGCCAGATGGTACAGGCACTTACTGAGTTTCTCATACCAAATGCAACAGTTATGTAGGTTGTGTGTGTCTGTATGAGCACGCAAAAAAGAGAAATTGCAAACCCATCACAAACACCTCAAAGATGGCCACAAAAGCATGGTCTTAAAAAGTGAATGGAAAACAGCTCTATAGGAAACATTACCCAGAGGAAAAAGACACACCTGTGCTCATAGCAAAATAGTCTTATTAAGAGTGTAGGGGAGAAAAAATCATTGCAAACATCCTTTGTAAATGAATAGAGTTGCATTGAAGAAATACCTGTCTCCATTTTTCCTCTTTAAGGAAAAATTATGTGGGATTTCAGGTTCTGTCCAATTCTCTAAGTCAAAAGACGTTGCAATATATTTTAAGCCCCTGCATCACTCTTTTCCCCTCCACTGGTGCAGATGCAAACTAAACTACTGAAAGGCCCACTCCAGCCACAATCCAGGCTGGAGGAGCTTTACTCAAAGCTAATTCCAAGCAAGCTTTAGCTGTGCTGAAAAGGAAGGTCCTGCACGTTCTTTTGGTTTTGTTTTGGTTTGGTTTTGTTGGTTTTTTGTTTTTTGTTTTGTTTGTTTTGTTTGTTTGTTTGTTTTGGGGTTTTTGTTGTTGTTGTTGTTTTGTTTTGATTTGATTGTTCAAGCTGTACTGCCTCTTGCATAATCTGTATTAATATAGGGCATCAGATTTGCACTAGAGATCCTCTCTGATGATGCAGTGGTTCTCTCTGCATGCAGAACACTCTTCTGGTACCCAAGAATTTTAACTTTTCCATTGTATTCATATGAAACTGGTTGTTTTATCATGGGACAAGATCAAAGGGAAACAAGCTGCATCTTTGTTAAAAAAATGGTGTTTTTATAAAAAGCATTCCTATTTAACCAGTAAGTTGCAAGCTTTAAAGAGAGAAACTCCACTGCTGGAAATATTTGAAAGATATCCATGGATACGTCTGGAGATGAGAAAAAAATTATTCTTTGCTATGAAAACACAGTAGAAATCATGGCTGAAGCTCTGTCCCAATGAATTCAACAAGAATGTTACTGCTATCCAAAAAGATTTCACTTAGTTTGTGTCATCAGAGGGCCATAAAAATTGACTAAATAGTAGTAAAATACAATCAGTGTTTTTTTCCACTTTAGATACCATGGACAATACTGTGTCACATTAAAAATTCTTTTTATTTTCAGGTTTCAAAATCAAAGTAAGATGGTCAGATTTTTAATCCCATACAACACAGTGATTCTAAAAGTGTTATTTCACTCAAATCAGTGAGATACAGGCATGCAGATCAATTAGAGCTCATAACTAATTATACTCATAACTAACCTCTGACTTGGATGCCACTCTTTGCAGAATGAAGATGTTCCCAGCAACTACCTAAATTCACACTGGAAACTGATAAATCCCTGAAGGATTACTGAAGAAAAGATACTTAGCATTTCTTTACTTCAGCCCCTTCTTTTCTCCACTATAACTTCAAAAGGTGGGATTTTCTGGCTGTATCTATGATACCTCTTTGCCTTCTAACTTAAATTTCCTTCTAGTTTGAAGATTACATCACTTGCAAGGCAGCCACATCACTTCTGATCATCTTGTCTATTATGTGTGTTAGCACTTGAAAAGATTACAGTAGCTCATAATCCTCTCATTGCTACTGTAAGTTGTTGGATAACTTCTGATGTCATCTTTAGAGGCATTTTGCCTCCAAAACTCAACAAATCAAAGAAAAACAAATCCCAAATCACAAGAAGTGCTTGCTTCCCATTTGTGTGGCATTGAGGTAGGCCATGTTCTGAACTCAGCTGTGCTATATTCATCTAGCTAATTAAACACTGTTAATAAGCATAGCTGTCTTATAGAGGGCTTCATGCTGTTCTCCCTGCTTTGCATAAGAGAAATAGGCAAATGTTATATGATATTCAATACAATTTGGTGGTTAACGCTCACAGTTCTTCTCAGTAAAATGACATTCAAGGCTGTAAAATGTAGGTCTGTACCCTTGGCTCATTGAGAATAAAAACACAAAGTTAAACACAGAAGGAAATGAAGAAAAATGATCAGGGAGGAAGACAATTCTGGATGGATTATCTAAAAGACTTAAAGGCAGGATTAGAACAGGCGGTCGAAGAATGTGCATGGCTGCCAAACAAGTAAAGTGGAATATAAGATCCATATGGCATCATATCAGGCAAATAAATAGGAAGATTTATTAATTACTGTTTTGCATCAAACCATCTATAAAGAATTAGCAGAAACCAAATGTTACGAAATAGGTAAAATGAACAGTATGTCACTGGACAAAAAAAAAGAAAAAAAAAAGTTCTTCATGTGTTGATGTATTTCCTGAATGTACAAATTTCAGAGATTATGTTCTTGTTTTGTCATCACACTGTGATTTAAAATTCTGCAGTTTAGGAAGAAATACTTTCTGTTTCAATTTCTGTTTTGTCACTGGGATTAAGATATGCCCTATTTCTTTTACTTTGAAAACTGTTATGGTATTTGTTTCATCAAGCAGTATTACAAAAGGTTAAGAACTTAAATATATTTTTGTTGTGTTTTTCTTTATTGAACCCTTTGGCTTTGTTAAGTACTAATCAAATCGTAACACTGAAATGAATCCCATGGCTGGGGTTTACCTGGTTTAACAGGCTGTCCAGGGGAGTGGTGGAATCACCATTCCTGACAAATGTGTGGATGTGACGCATATGGGCATGGTTTAGAGCTGGGCTTGGAAGTGCTGGGTTAACAGTTGGACACAATAGTTCTTAAAGGTCTTTTCCAACCTAAATGATTGTGGGACTCTGTTCCGCGGACAGGAGGCCACGGAGCGCAGTGTTCGGGGGACAAGAGACTCCACACCGCTGTGTTCGGGGACAGGAGGCCACGGAGCGCTGTGTTCGGCGGACAAAGGACTACACACCGCTGTGTTCGGGGACAGGAGGCCACGGAGCGCAGTGTTCGGCGGACAAAGGACTACACACCGCTGTGTTCGGGGACATGAGGCCACGGAGCGCTGTGTTCGGGGGACAAGCGGCTCTGGAGCGCGGGGACCGCTCCCTCAGCGGCCGCCAGAGGGCGCTCCCGCAGCGGCCGCCAGAGGGCGCGCCCGCGCCCGCCCGCCTCTTCCTGCCCGGGCGACAGTGGGAGGGGCTCCCGGCGGCCCCCGCGCTTGACGACTACATCTCCCGGCTGGCACCGCGCCCCAAACGGCCTCCGGACGCACGTGACCGCCGGGCGGCCAATCGCGTGCGACCCGGGTCCTTTACCCGCCCCCGCCCCGCCCCGCGGTGCGTCCGCGATCCGAGCGCTCTAAGATGGCGGCGGTGGAGCCGGTGAGTGCCGCGTTCCCTTCTCCCGCCCGCCTTTCCCTAGTCTTCCTCCCACCGAATCCTTATCCTCTTCCTCCTCGTCGAGGCGCCGTTCCGCCGACCGTGACGGGCGAGGGCGCGGCGGGCGCGCGGGCGGGTAGGCAGGCAGGAGGCGGCGGCCGGCCGGGGAGGCCGGCGAGGAGCGCACGCTCGCCGGGGCGGGGGGAGGGGGCGGCGGGCGCTGTGGCCGTGCCGGCACCGCCGCCCGGGTGCGGCGTGCGCGGCCGCGGCTCCGGTAGGGCCCCGCAGGAGCGGGGCCGGCGGTCCGGCGGCGCCCATTGTGTGGCGCCCCGCCCGCGGCCCCGGCGGCCGCCCGGCGCATGTGGCGCGGTGGGGGTGGCCATGTTGGTTCCCGCCGCCGCGGCGAGAGCCGGGCAGCGAGGGGCGGCTCCTCCGGCGGCGGGGAAGGGCCGCGTTCCCGGCACGCTGTGCCCCGGGGAGAGGCCCCGCCGTGAGGGAGCGCGGGGTCGGCAAGTCGCAGATGCGCTCCTGGGGCAGCCGCGGCCACAGCGCGGCCGGTGAGAGTAGGCAAACGCAATCGTCTTTTCCAGGTTGTGTCATCTTTTATTCGAGGTGGGTTTTTTTTTTTTTGGTTGGTTAGGTTTTTTTCAGGCATTTCATGATAATTCAGTACTTCTTTTTTTCTTCTTTCTTTTTTTTTTTTTTTTTCCAGGTGATAAACTATGTTTTTGGTGTTAGGCTTGGTCTTACAAACGTAGCCCCAGCCTGCACTTCCATAATGAGCTGGAGCAGCTGGAAGTGATCCAAGTACAGTTGTTATTCTAATCCCACATGATTGTGTATCATGAGGAGAAGACAGCAGAAAACTCTGTTAGGGTTTCAAGAAAACGCAGTTAAGGAGGGCTGGTCTCTTGCTGCTGTGCTTACCAGCTGTGAATAAATAGCCAGTGTGCTGTTTGGGGAGGCTTTGTAATATTTAGACAAAGTGAAAAAAAGTTTGAAAATCAGTGGCTTTAGATAAAGAGTAATTTTGCCCTTTGGTGTAAGGGACACTGATTTTTCTTTTAATGGGTTTCTTCTGTGCAGGCAAACCCTGTATTTTTACCTATGAGGAAAAGATTGGAGTAGGTCAGCATTTATAGAGTGCGTGGCAGCAGTTCTGTACAGGGAGAGTGTCAGCTAAGAGTGCAAGACAGACCACCAGCAGCACCCTTCCCGTGTTCTTCAGTCAGTGTTTAACACTTGTTTTCGCATCCAAAAGCTAATTTTTGAGTTGTTGCCCACATGCCTGAGGATGAGGGCTTCCTCTCAGTGCAGTGCTTTGTGGTGACTGTGGTGCTTAGTAGGAATTGTGATAAATAATTTGTAATACGACCGTTAGAAATTGAAATTATTCTGAGGGCCTGGGCCTTGTGGCTTTCTTTGCTGTGCTGCTGGCTCAAAAACTCTTTGCACCATTTTCTCCCCTAACTCCATCTGCATGTTGAGGTAGATCAGGACCTAATGTAGCAGAAAGTAAACAGTTGGTTTTGCCGTGCTGTGTCCCAGCAAGATTGATCTCCCAGATCCAGTTCACCATGAACAGTTGTGCTGAGCCCCTAAAAGTAGAAGATGGGGCAACACTTAGAACAGTTTAAGTAATTAATGCAGTTGTTGAATGTTCTGCTGTAGCTGCAGTATCTTTGCATTCAGGAGTCAGCTACCACCTGTGCTTATTTTTGAATTGGAATAAATAACAAAGTCTTTGTTTATTGTCCTCATAGGTGGCTCACTTCTGCCTAAGCCTGAAGTTAGACTTGTATAGTGACTGAGGTCAGAGGTGCACAGTGTTGCAGAAACGCTGCATACTTTGCAGCTGAACAGTTTAATTGCATGTGTGGTTAGAGATTGCTTCTTGATCATAGGGAGGCCTTTCTGTTTCTCACTTGCAAAATCTGGGTCTGGGTTTGTAGAGGTGTCATCTGTAATGCTTTCATGGTGGGAGAATGTGGGTTGGTTTTGGCTTTTTTAATACAGGCTTCTACAAAGGGCAGTGATGTTTCTTGTACTGTCATGGTTTCAAAAGTAGCATACATTGAGAGCTTTAAGAGGCTTGAAAAATGTTTCAGACTTAACAAATAGGGAAACTTGAGTTTAGAGTTTTGTAGAGAGTCCCATAATAGTTGTCAAAAAACCGAAGAATATTGTAAATAAATACAGCCCAATTGTGTAGGGGTTTACTTCTCCACTGTAGGGAAGACTTAAGCCTTTGCAACACTGACAGGTTAAAACTCTCAGTTTAAGATGTCTAGGTTTTCCTTTTAAAAATATTCTAGGTTAATTTTTGAGAATATGCAGAACTGTTACCTGTTAGAGTGCTCATACAGCCTTTGAGGGTTAAATGTGATCAGATAACACCATGCAAAAGTCCACGAAGTAAACAACAAAACCAGTAGTAATGCTTTAGTAAGCAGTAGTTTCCCAAATGTGACTTAAAAGCAGAGCTGCACAAAGCCTGTAACTTCTAGGTGCATGTAAATCTAACTCCTCATTGTGCAAATTGGAAATGGCATCATAGTTCTTTTATATTTTTGCATAATGGCAGCTATTGTTATAAATGCAATTCTTGTAAGTTTAACTTTTTTTTAGTGTACAACAGTGATGTTTCAGTTATCTGTAATTTGAAAAGTGCTTGTTTGAAAGGTGATCGTACACAGGCGGGAATCAAAACTTTATTTAAATGAAACTGTTATCTCAAGGGGTTACAAACATAGTGGTGTAGGACCATAAACTTGTGGAAAGTTCATAATAGCTGCTAAAATTCAACGTAGGTATTTATTTAAAATTTAAAATGTATTAATTTATTTAAAATTCAACGAAAGGTATTTATTTTGTATTATTTGCAAACAGTTAGCATGTAAGTTTAATTCAACTTTAGGCTTGTTGCTGGGTATTTCTGCTGTAAAAGTCAGTGACCTGCTCTGTGTGAAGTCAGTATAGCATTGAACCGCAGTGCTGTGAACACAGTTGCTTGCTCATTGCATTTTTCTGAAATGACACAGGATAGATGTCTCTTTCATGCTGTTTAATAATTGAGAATATCTATCATAAGCTTTTGAATTGTAAATAACATTTCTGAGTATGAAGCTTCCTCTAAGAGGAGTGTTTTGCACATCTTGTAAGTTTTTTGAGATAAACACTTTCTGAAAGCAATTTTGAATAATTAAACATTTCATGCAGCTTATAAAATACCAAACTTATTGCAAAGAAATGCATAAAAAATAGCATATGAAATCAAGCTATGTTTCATTTATTGGTACTACCTGCAGGCGTGGAGGTACGTGGGAAACTTTTTGATGAGAAAATGTCCCTTTTGGCATCTTTGTAAAGATTAGTTTGAATGTTGAGGAGGTAGAGGGGAGAATTAAATAAGGGATGTTGGTAGTGTGCCTGCATCGTGAAAGAGGAATGTGAACTTTAAATGTGGATTAATGTGACTTTTTCCTCAGATAAATTGTCTTTCACTTTTGAAATATTCTATAGTGAAGGTTAAACTTGATTTTTTAGAAGCTGTGTAGTAGCTTGTGGTAGTCCTCATTTCTTGAAGTCTAAATTAAACTTGTTCCTCTGTACGACAGTGACTTTAGGAAGATATAATTGTGTGCTCTGACATTGTGCTTTTAGTGGCCTTAAAGTGCCAGTTGTCCTTGATTCTGTATAGTGCATGTAAGACAGAAAAGTTTTAACTGTTTAAAAGTCTTTTTTTTTTTTTTTTTTTTAATAGAGGTTCGTTTCTCTTGTGCTCCGTGCTGTTCATCAGATAACCTGTATGTGTGGCATCCTTTGCAATCACTGGGCATACCAGTAGTACATCCAGTACTTTTTCTTTGAAGACCTCTCTGGACCATTCATACATTCTACGTTAAAGTCTTTTCTGAAGATTGTGTCTGAAATTTTCAGTGAATGTAAAATTCTGTGCTTTGTTGAACTAGGGGCTCAGTATACTTGCAAAACATGGAGGTCTTTTGTGTTGGAGTGTTTGTGGAGACTAGAGGCTTTTTGTTCTTTGAATCATCTGAACTGTTCTCCCCAGCAGTTTTGGGAAGTTTTCTTGTCTGAGTGCTTTAGAACTGACAGAATGTTAGATGTAGAAACTCATCCCATGGGTAGATTTTGTGTTCCAGTAGCAAAGGCAGCAGCAGAATGCAGACTGGGGTAAGAGGTGTTAGCACAAGGGCAACTTGCTTAGGCAGCTACAAAAACCACAAAGACACTGAGGTAACTTGATATTCCTTGAAAGCTATTTGCTAATGTTAGAAGTTTGTGAGTTAAATAGTGAAAATCTGATGGGTATTTTCAAGTGTATATTACCTGTTTTGCGGAAGTCGAGAGGGCTGTAAGTAATCTTTGTATCTTTTAAATCTTTTTGGATCATATTTCCTAGAAAACTTTTGACCATGGAGGAAGTGTGTGACTTTTTAGTTAGTGTTTTATTCTGTTCTCCTGTACGTGTGTTGCACTTCTGTTGTAATTTGAGGGGACGTCACTCAGTTAAAATCAGGTTCCAGGTTTGTGTTCTAATAGTGATTGCCTTTCTAAAAATATGTGGGCTTCTAAGTAATGATGAAAGCAGTTCGGATAGTTGCTCTCTATTAGGCCTTGCTATGTCACAAGTAGAAATACTTTTTGTCCTGCTGGCTGGAAATCTACTTCACACTTTTAAATTGGTAACAGTTGGCTTGTTAGTACCTCTCTTCCAGTTGCTATTACATGTACTACATATGATTTTTACCACTGTACACTCATTCCTCATAGTTGTGTGTCAAATCACTTGGTTTTTTTTCTTACAGGATATAATCCTTGTTTGTGGGTGTGCTTTAATATTTTTATTGTCCAGAGTGTTTTGAAATAAATAGCTCTTGAATTTTGTGCCAGGAAATTACCCCGACTGTAGTGTAGTAGCAGTTACCTGCAGGAAGTGTAAGGACCAGTAGGTAGTAGAAATGGTTTTTCCCAAGACATCGAGTAACTGGGGCATACACTTTTCTTCTTTTGGAAACCCTAAACAAGAAGGTGAAAGCTCTGGAATGTAACTTATTTTGGTTTAGTGCAAGAAGACTTGGAAGGCCTCTTTCACGAATTAATGCTCTTAGCCTTCACCAGAAGTGCATAATAGTGCACTTAATGCCAAATATAGGTTATTTCCTTTTGGGCAATAATTGTCACAGTCCAACTGGACTTGCTAAACAACTTCTGTGGACAGCTAATTACATGAATGTGGTCTGGGCAGCATCTGCAAATCCTTGCTGTAACCTAGTCAAGCTGCTTGTTCTCCTTAATAGGCACACCTGATGAAGCAGTTTTTACTGTAAATGCTCTTTGTTTCCTGTCCTGGTGACATGCACACCTTTCTTTGATATGTTGGTCATTATGTGCTCTGGAGAAAGAGTAAATAACACCAATTAAATCTCCAAGTGTCAGAGTCCAAGTAATTGCAGATACAGTCATTAAATGCTGAGTAGGCAAATGTTTCATGGACCTCTGAGAGCTGATTCCTACATCAAAAACTATGTGGGTAGTAAATAAATGTCACTTAATTATGTGCCGTCTTGCGTATGAGAAGTGGGATTGGCCATGTGAAGCTTTCCAGTTTATCTGGTAATACCACCCTGTTTTATTACTTATATTTAAAAAGCAGCAAACTCACTGGTTGCTTAGTGTAAAGTCACTTTGAGACTAAAGAATACATTATTTATTAGCAATGGTAAAGTATTATGAAGGATTTTAAATAAAGCAGGTCAGAAACTACTGGTGGAGTTAGTCTGACTTTGGTTAATAGTGTTGCAGGGTTTCAAGCAGTGAATTGCTAAAATGTAGACAGTAACATGAATTCATGTGATATTTATAGACTAGAATTCTATGCAATTTCCTGTAGAATTTCTTGGATACCAGGACTTTAAATGAACTTTAAATGCCAATTAATGAACTTATCTAGTTTCTATTTGACAACTAATGAAAAGTGCTTTGGTATACAAACATTTCATTTTGTACTCAGAATAGTGAGATAAAGGTAAGATGAATGGAAATAGGAGCTGAAAATTATTAACCAGCCAAAAATTAAAATGGTTCTTTTTCTTGATGTCTGTGGGAAATAGAAGGAAGTGAAAATAAGCTGCTTTAGGCTTCTCTCTGAGACTAGCCAGAAATCATGTTTTTTAGTAAGTTCTGGTTCCAACTTTATACCTGGTGTGTAGACCTGTAGCTATCCTTGATGGGGCAGCCTGGTGCTGGAAAAAAAGTGCTCTGGTGGCATTGTTTTTGAGGGGAGTGGCACAGTCCTGGGTCGGGGTCATAGTTAGATGGGCCTTGGAGCTGAGCTGTCATTGTCTCTTTTGGACAGGAGCTTGAATAATGATTAGTCTGAGTTTCATGAATGCCATGTAGTTTTCAGGCTATCTAAAGGACTTGATATTGTGGTGGCTTAAGTAAAATGCTCGTGCTGAGTCAGATGTCTTGTTTGTCCAAAAACAGAACTTCATGTAGTTGTGTGAAGGATGATCATCAGTGTACCAGACAGGTGTTGAGGCCCATTGCATTTTTCTTTTTGTCTAGATGTGCTACTTTAATCCTTTCTAATGTTGTCTTTTGTTAGAAGTTATGAAACAGTTCAGCCATGCATTTGCTCAGTGGCATTGTATTGATTCTTCCATTTCTTGTAGTTATGATAATTCTGGGAGAGTGACCAGGGAGGCTTTGGGATTAGCTTTTTCTATGTTGAAAGCTAGTTGCTAAGCAAACATGAGATTCTCAGCTGAGATTGGTTTTGGAAGATACTCTGCATCTGCATTCAGCAAGAGTGAATCTGTTTGATGTTAAAATTCCTAGTGTAATAGCATTTGTAAATCAGTTGTGAATGTTAGATGTCACCACTGCAGAGTATTGTGACTGAAAGCAAGCTTTATCACAAACCTAGTGCTATTCCAGAACATCAGCAGAATTTTTTTTGTAGGGTCATTGTATTTGCACATGTAACTTTCTGAATTTTCTAGTTAGAAGTCCCTGAAGGGGCCACACTTAAACTTTAGTTGTCTATACTTGTTTCTTTGTAATATAATATAGATAACGTGAAGGAGGAGGTATTAAAATGCTTCCTTGATGAATTCTACAGCTTTTGTGTGCTGTCTGTCTTGAATTGTTCAGTGGGATGGTTGTGTGTGATTAAAAATGAATTATACCAAAAATAAGTGGGGGTAACACTAGAAATTCTATTCTAGATAGAATTTGAGGAACTTACTAAGTTTTTTTGAAGGTCTTCTTAGCTTTTTATAGTATTACACTGGAGGAGATGTGACAGATCGTTCAACACTGTGCTTCTGTGGGTTTGTTAGTGATGATCTCTTTGGGGAATCCTCAGAAAGCATTTAGTTTTATTAAGAGGAAGGGAATTGTGCTATTGTACTGTGTAAATCAAAGCACTGGCCAAGTGCTCCTGTTAGATCTCTCTGCTGTGAATGCAGGTGTGAGTGCTCTGAAATGTCATGAGGTGTTTTTCTAGGTGGGCTGTTAAACTAAAGCACACTTGATTATTTTCAACCATAAAGGAGTAACTGCTCTGATGTAAAACATAATATCATGCTTAATGCCAAATATATTGATAATGAAAAGAAAATCTCTGTTAAGACAGATCTTTAGGTGTTATCCAGAAGACTTTGCCAGCTGGGTCTGTGAAGATTGAACAGTGTTATCACTTCAAATCCATTCCACTTTTCAACAGCTTTGGTCTGATAAAATATATGTGGAAGCCTGGAGTAAACTGTTCCATTAATTAAATTACTTAACATTACTTAATTCACTCATGTTATCTTTTTCTGTTAAAACCACAAAGTGTAAATTAATTTTTAAATACTACTCTTATATTGCCAGGTTTGGAAATGTCTAGAGTCTTTGGGTCTACTGTAGTTAGCTTTTGTTTTTATTACTGAAGTGCTTTTTCTTTCACGGGGTCAGCTGTACAGGCATTTTTGTGTTAGCTCTTGGGAAGGAGCTACAGTCCTCATTCCGTGTTTCTGTCATATTCTAGCATGGATTGCAGATTAGGGAGGGATGGTGGTAACTGGCAGGGACACTTGGCCTCACAATACAGCTTTGTATTCCCTGGTTTGAAGGAAAGGCATTAGAATTTCAAACCTGACACAGTGACTTCTCAAACTGAATGACAAGCCTGAGGAGATTTGCATGCAGAGAGAATATAATTTAGTACTTTATGTTAAAGTATATTTAACATTTCTAGAGCTGTCTCTAGAAAGTTGAAAAGATAACTCTTGAAATCAATCTAATACATACTAAACCATTAAGTACATTTATTTCAGTTGGAAATTTGAGAACTGATGTGTGTTTAAATTCTGCTGTTTGGTTCATGATGATGTTGCAAATACAAAGATAACTATGCACTGGCTTGGCTTCTGGCTGCTTGCAATAGCTGATTTTAGATCTAAGAATTTTAGTTTTATCTTCTACTTGTATTAATAGATTTTTTTCCTAAATAACAGGGTCTGTACACCTGTTTCAAATGATGCTGTCAGAAGCTGATAAAAATAACTTTTGTTCTGAAATTGCTACCCTGTGAATTTTAGATGTGCATATTCTAGATAACATGGTTTGTGTATGCCTGAAATAGCATTCAAAGTTATTGCAAAATTAGACAAGTATGTATAGTAAGCCACTTTGGAAACAAATTACATTGAAAGCAAATCACTGAACAGCAAGAGTGTGAATTCCTGCAGTTAGAGTTTATTATAGGACCTGTTCAGATGTTGAAGAGTAAAGGGATACAAATTGTGCTTCCATAATGTGATTTGGGCCCCTAATCAAGATAAATTATAGGAACTCTTAGCTTCACCCTTTCTAAGATAACTTCAGGGAACTAAATTACTTCAATAAAATTTGGGAAGGAATGTATTAATAACCCCTTTCTTCAAACAGGAAACCACTCCCAACCCCCAACCTGCAGAAGAGGAGAAAACCGAGCCAGCACCTAGTCAGGAGGTTGCCAGCCCTGAACAGTATATTAAACATCCACTACAAAACAGGTAAATGGCACAGAAAAGTGATTGTAGTTTTTCCAGGGATATAGAAAAATGCCTGTGGCTTTGCAGCTGTTGTTGACCTTACATTTTCTAGCAGTATTTTGGGAGTTCTCAGGTGGGTTTTTTTGAAGATTTTTGCAGTGAGGTTGCAGAGTAAGGAGAATCTGATCCATGTGTTAATATTCAGAGTCTTCTTCAGGCAGTTACAGAAGCTGAAAATCTTTGCAAGTTTTCAAAATGCAGCCAGGTGCTTTGAAAGAGCATGGCTTTGCTTTTAGCTGGGGGCAAGCAGCCTCCCTTTGTTGTTTTTGTCTGGTGTATTTTAAGAGGCTGACACTGAGGTGAAGCTGCTGCCCACTAGAACTGGAAAACCTTGCATTCTGCCTTGTCCTTGGATAAATTAAAGTGGCAGGGGTAAAAACTTGTAGTTAAAATTAAATTTCAGAGTTACAGAAAAATTCAAGCCCTCTTACAGCTTCAAAAAGATCAGCTTGGAAGTAATTTTCTAAGTGAGCTGACGAGTTACTGTGCAATGCTCAGTACTTATTCTTGGCAGGTACCTTTTACCTAAATGATACCATACTCTAAGTTTTGAGCAAGTGCGGAAAACAATGCTTCCCTGTGGTGCTCTGCTGGATGTATCCCGTTTTCCTTGTCTTTCAGATTTCATCCTCATTCTCTTTCCTCTAGACACCTTGAATAAATTGATGCTGGCACTTCTTTACAAGTGGTAGTGAGGCTATTACTGGAAAGGAGTAAACTTCTAAAACAAGGTTTGAGATGTCAGGAAGGGTCTCAAAACGATAGATTGACACCTAGTGACTTAAAGTTCTCTGCTGAGAGAAGATGAATCTAGTCTAGTGTTAACCTGAGTATTTTGTCACCCTAGGACAGTATCTTCTTCCAGCATTTTAAATTGCTGCAATGATGCTTTTTAGATTCAGAAAGAGCAGCTTTATGTGAAAGGTTCAATTTTGTCTTGATATTTGTACTTGGTAGAGATGATTTTTTTCATTTAGTCTTGTCTTTATATATGCTAATTTTAAATCTCGAAACAATCAATTTGTGCGGATTTGAGGTGGTTGCCATTAGTAAGCTTAATGCAGCTTCCATTAAAATTTATGCTTTCCTAGTATGTGAGTGTTTGGGAAGATTACATGTCATACATAGCTTTGGAGTGATATAATTTGCTTATGTAACCTTTATAAGGAAATTACTGGCTAGGGAGCCCAGTTTGAATAGCTGGTGTTGTTTTAGACCATAATCAGTTGTTTGTGGTAAGGGTATAGCAGTTTAGCAGTGACAGCAAGGAGAAACATCTGAGGTTTAGAGTTTTAAAAGAATTCCTAAGCTATTTAAAATATTTACCTAATGGATTGATGAAGTCTGCCATGATTCTTGTATTATAAAAGCACAAATATTGTTGGTCTGGAAAGAATTGATCAGGCAGCTTATTGATGAAAACTGACCTCCAATGCTCATAATACATTCAGGTTTGCAATTAGTTTGAATATACCAATAGAAATAATTATATTTTTAATATACTTTAATTCCTATATGTTTTTATTTTGCTCTCCTTTAGATGGGCGCTCTGGTTTTTTAAAAATGACAAGAGCAAAACTTGGCAAGCAAATCTTCGTCTTATCTCAAAGTTCGATACTGTTGAAGATTTTTGGGCGTAAGTAAAGATTTTTCAATCTGCGTGATAATCCTGGGATTTGTTGGCAAAGCTTATGTCCAAGTCAAAAAAGCTACAAAGTACTCCATTAACTGCAAATTCTTGTGTAGTCTGAAATATTTGCAAAACTGAAGGTGAAGTCTGTTGAGGAAAACATAAATGGAGCTCTTCATCCTTTAAATGCATGTTGTCCTGCTGAAACACTGCAGCACTGCTTTTATGTACATAAGATACATGTAGAACATTTATGTCGTGTGTACATAAGAGACATGTAGAACATTTAATTTGTGCAGTAGTTATCTCGTAGTAACATGAACCTGTAAGTTCTGGTGGCCAACTGATTGCCGCTTCAATGGCCCCACATTTTCCTCCTTGATTAAATTGACTACTGGCTGTCTTGGTTTGACAAGACAGGTATCTGCCAGGGAAACTGGGGTTTCCCTTAGAATAGAGAATGCAAACCCCCCACCCCTGCCAAATTATAAATTTTCAATTAAGGGCTCTCAGGCAAAGATTTGGGAATAGGAATAACAGTTCTTTACTAGGAATATCAATAATACAAATGTGGTAGGAAACAAAACTACCCCACCAAACCAGCAAACAAACAACAACAATTTGGGAAAGCCCTGACAGAATCAGAGCTGCCACCTGGCACCCTGTTAGTCAGGGTGTTGGAAGCAGTCCAGAAGTGAGTCCTCCTGGGGTGACAGACGTGGCTCTGTTGGAGCAGGGACGATCCTGTAGCCAAAAAGGGTCCAGGGGTGATGAGGAGGAGTCTAGGGGTGATGAGGAGGGGTCCAGGGGTGAGGTGATGGTGAGATGGGGTCCGGCGATGATGAGATGGGGTCTGGCGAAGATGAGATGGGGTGCCGTCTTCCTCCCAGGAATCGGGGTGAAGCCAGCGAAGTCTGTCCCCCGCCGGCTCAGTTTTCCCGGCAGCAATTGTAGACTCCCCCCACTGGGTGGGGCATCCCACAATAGGACCATGCATGCAGATGGGGCTCTGGGGGGAGCGGGTATAGTCCGGGGGTACAGGCTGTTAATGGCCCATTACCCAAAAGGCACCCGCCCCTCCCCCCGTCCCCCTCCTTCCAAAGTTACAAGAAATAAAGAACAATTCCCCAACTGCTTTCAGCAGATGAAAATAGAATACACATTTTTGATTCCATAACCCAGGACACTGGCTCATGCCACATGTTCAAGAGTGCCTGAATCTGGAGTGTAGTACTTGAGATTCATGGATTAATGGCATCCTTGAAAAAAATTCATTAGAGGTTACAGAAGAAATGACCTTCCTTCTAAGTTGAAGGTCTGTGAGAGTGGTTAGGCTCCAAGAGCAATAGAAAGCCTTCAAAGGTGGGCCTCTGCTTTCCAAACACTTGCTTCAGTCAAGATTTTTGCATGCCAGAACACTGAAACATGGATCAAATGTAAGTGCTGTAAAATTGAGAGTGAAACAAAAAAAAAGCATTGTATATTTGATCTTAGTGTTTCATGCCACATTGAGTGGTAGGGTTCTTGTTTTTGTTGTATACTTTTTTTTTTTATATTCTCCCCATGGAGGGAGATGTGGTCTGAGCGTAGTAACAGGACTCCTCAGTGGCCCATTAGCACCAGGAGGAAAAATGCTTCAGCCTTTCCGAAACTTTACTGGTGCACTCCTGACAGGGGAATGGGATTCTGGGCTTGTAAGCAGCTTTCCCATTCCTGCTGTGGGGGGTGACTGCAAACTGGTTCACTCAGCTGACAGTGGTGAGGGTATGTGATGGGCAGCTGAATTGTTTGAAGCTCACTACTAAAGTCGGTTAAGGGTAAGTTTTTGAGCTTTTATAACTGAGATAGTCTTGGTAATTAAGAAGTGCTTAATCTAGAGGTCTGCAGTGAAGGTATAAAATCAGCCACCAGCAGTTAAGTTACATCTCCTTTGTGGTTGGAGTGGGAAATAGGTTGTCATTCTGGGGAGAAAATTTCAGTGTCAAGGTAAACTTAAAAGAGGCAAACTGTTAAATTTGTAACTGCTGTTACAAATTCCTGTGCGTGATTTCTCATTGTTAGAACATCACAGTAATCAGTTTTCTTTTTGATGCTGAGCTATGCCTTAATATTAGTTGGTCTTGGGCTACATGTTGCTGTAATATGTGCAGGCCTCTTTCTGAAATCTGACCCTAACAGTGCAGGGGTGAAAGAAGGCATCTGTCTCTTTGAGGAGGAAACACTATGTACTCCTTCAATTGTTTTTCTGAATTGCACAGTTGTAAATTTAATTCTGAATATATATTTTGTTGTCTATCTCCTGTTCTTGCCTTTTGAGTCCTTAATTTGAATTAGCAGGCCTACAGCATTCATACCTAGAGTACTATGTCAAATAGCAAGGTTGAACATTCCTCCTAAAGAACTCTCAGCAGTGAGAGTAGCCCTAGAAATGTAAATAATTATCCCTATTACATGTATGTATAAAGTACACATGTACACAGAACCTGTTGCCATGAAAGCTCACTGAGTAATGTTCCTAATAACTTTGAGCTTTAGTTCTAAACCTTAGAACTAAGCTTAAAAGAAGCATTGGAAATCAGTTTAAAAACAATTGTGGTGTTCCTATTCCATTCTGCTGCTTTAAGCCTAGAACATCTTAATTCTGGTACTTTTATATTGTTAAAAAATACTTGAGAAATAGGGTTGCTTCTGAAATAATTTCATTGCTCCTTAAGTTTTGGGCTTTTTTTGGTCATATGTTTTAAATTCTTTAAGAATTTTGTAGCTTAAAACAATGCTTGGTTTCTAATCCTGCTTTTTTCCCTTCCAATAGTTTATACAACCATATCCAACTCTCTAGTAATCTAATGCCTGGATGTGACTACTCGCTCTTTAAGGTAGGCTTGCTAACATTTCTTCTTCAGTGAAGGAGGTTGATGGGTGCTTTCCTGACTAAGTAAGACATCGAGGAACACGGTTGGGAATGTCATAAAGATGGGAATTTTTTTGAGGAGTCCCAAACACGTGCTGTCTGAAAATCAGGTTGTCCCTACTTCTGAAACTGCAAGCACTGCTTTAACATGTATCCCATTCAGTAGATTTAATCTGTGGCTGTTAGTCTTCATTCTGTGTTTGCGATGTTTGTGCAAACAATTCAGTGTACATTTTTCTAATAGGAAAGGTTTTCCAGCTCTCTCACTTGATGTGAAATGAGTTAAAATGTCTGTGGGAGGCAGCAATGTTGCCCAGTATTCCTTATGGCTACTACTAGCCAGATGCACAGTACTCCTATTAATTTTTATACCATCAATGAAATGCTGTATTACTTAAGCATGAAATAGAAAAGTGCACCCAACATGTACAATTAGAACATGCTGAGGAAGTGTCCAGACTAGTGAATAGGAAATGCTGAGGGGAAAGTGTACATGAAATTATGTCTCAGCTGGGGTGGAGATCTGAACTGGGGCTCTAAGTTAAGCCCTGACCTCTTGGTAGTGCGTCTCTCATGCAGCTTCCTTTCTGGATTCCAGCACCTAAATAGTCCCTGAAGTGCTGGTGCCTCCTTTGCTCATACAATGTAGCCACAGGCTCAGGCTTCTCGGCAGACTGTATGCACTGTTTGTAGACTCAGCAGCTTTATGTGGTGAAGAGGTGATGCTGTTTGGGTTTGGGAAGGTATTCTAGGTGACTGAGAAACCTTACTAGGATTTTAAGAAGCTGTAGGCTCTTCAGAGATTAGGATATTTATGGATAATGCTTGCATTTTTTACATGAATCCTTAATTTGTGTTTTAAGTGTGTGTATCTGTTCTGGGTTTGCCTGTCATCAAGCAGTAATAATTATATAACTTCATGGCACAGGTATAGAATTGGCAACTGTTTCAGGCTTCTGGGCAATCTCTTCCTGCTGTCCTTCAGTTGTGACCTCTTAGAGGTCCTCTTAAAGGTGATGAAGTAGTTTAAGCTCTGCAGCTGCCAGTGAGGGTGTTATATTTAAAGTGAGATGACACCACTCCATCCTGCATGCTGAACACTTAGTTTTCAGCCATAAGTTCTGTAGTGCAGCTCTTAGTGGGCAGTTCTTAACAGAATTGCTCTATCTAGACAATTACTTACTTTTTAAATGATTTTCTGAAGGGAGCATAGCTGGTTGCTGTGGGGGTAGTAATTGGCTGCTTTGCTGTATCAGCACATGCAGAATCATTTAATTCAGTGCAGGGCCACTGCAAAATGTGAATCAGATCTTGCTTTGAAAGGGTATCTTGATTTTGCTTTTTTTTTTTCCTCCCCAACAATGAAAACTCTCTTTTTTTCACCTTGTGTGTGAAGGAAGTTGAGAGAGACTGCCAAAGGTGTCTGTTGCAGTGAAATAATCTGTATGCATAAGTGAAGCACTTGGCCAATCTTGCACTGAGTGCAAGACATAAAGTGAGGACTCCAGATAAAATTAGCAGCTACATTCTGGTTTCATGCGGGGCAAAGCAGGTGGTTGTCTTTGCCTGTTGCCTCAGGTTTTTTTTTTTAATGTAATATAGCTAAGATTACATAATAAAGTAGCTAAGATTTTTGCCTGCATTGTGATGCTTCTGTAGAACTAAAAATTCATTAGAGTGTACACTTGTTGTTTTGGAAGTTTGATATTGATGTGAGACTATTTCTGGACATTCTGGTATGTGTCTTAAACTGACCAATTCTTCTTAAGTTACTGTTCCAGTTATCACTGGCCTTTTGGTGGCTCTTTAGGAAAAATAGAGATGGAGTCTGATTTAACTTGTGGCCTTCCTTTGCAGGATGGGATTGAACCCATGTGGGAAGATGAAAAAAACAAGCGAGGAGGCCGATGGCTAATTACACTAAACAAGCAGCAGAGACGAAGTGACCTTGATCGCTTCTGGCTAGAGACAGTAAGCACCAGTGGCAGCTGAGGAGTCTTATGTTTGTGTGAAAATACATTTAACTGATTTGATGTTTGTGTGTTGCACTATTCTAACTTCTTGGCAGAGTGTCCTGTGGGGTTTTATTGACAGGCTATATTTGAAACATGTTTTTTCAATAATGATCCTTCCTGTGGGTGTAATAGGCAGCAACAGGGAGAGTTCTGCAGGACAGATTAAGCTTTTCCCCATATAATGTACAGAACTTGACTGTTGAACTACTGTGAAAGTAACATGTTGTCCTGAGTGCAACTTGCTGATTCAGGTGATAAAACAATTTGTTTTACAAAAGCTTTTTAAAAAAGTGAATAGTTTTCAGGTTTTAGCTTTGCTGAACAAGGGACTTCTGGATTTATTTATTTTCTTTCTGTATTTATCTTGATGCTGGGATAGGCAATAATAGCACATTCATTCTGTATATACCCCATAAAAATACTTTTTTTCCCCATTGTTGTTATCTCTTTGGAATAGAATTGAGTGGTAAATATATTTCTAGTGTGGATTGCAGTAAATGTATTACAGAAAAATGTCTTGTCTAGGAACTAACTCAGAATAGCCTAAAACAGTCTTGTGCGATCTAGGATTTAGGGACATGGATTGCAGACAGGACAGTCTTGGCAAATCTCTCATCTTTTGTCCTTGTTTTTGTGAGAGGCAAGGAGTATTGCACCCCTTTGAAAGGGAGAAATGGCCTTCAAAATCAAAGCAGAGGTGTCCAAAGTATCAGAACTTTGAGGATCTTTGTAGTCACTGTAGTTGTAATGTGAGGAGAGCATTATAGTATTGGGCAGTGTGACTGCACGTGAACAAATTAACATCCTGCTGTGTGTACTTGGCCTAATGCATGTGTGAGTCCTGACTGCTAATAGCCATGGCTTGGAAAGATGTAGATAGACTGTAAACTGGAGGCTGGAGGGCTCTGCTTTTTGCTTAGCAGTGAGCAATGGCACAGAGCCTAAATACCCAGGTGACTGTGATATGTGCCCTAAAACAACCCTGTCACTTCTAATTCCAGTAATTATATGCAACCAATTTTCTACAGTAGAAATCAAAGCCTTTGTAACTCCCCTTTGGAACAAATTTTTATTATAATATAATGATCTTAACTGTAAACTAAACTTCATTTGAGAAGACATTTTCCCTGTTGTGCAATATTCATGAAAAATGTACCTGAGAAGTGTTTATTGAGCATGGTAGTCATCTTTGTTTGTATGTAAACTAAAGCAGTAGATTGATATTTTGCATGTTTGTGTGTAATTTGATCTTAACCATTTATGGCTTCAATGACTCAGTAAGTGTGTGCAGCCTGCAGTTGGGTGTAACATTTAAAGCATGTCTAGTTATACCTGATTTATTCTTTGGCACACTTTGTCCTTTATTTCCTCAAATAACCAGCCTTAGTGGGTCAGATGGGTACTGGAAGGCCCGCTTTGTTTGAAAGGTTGCAAATGTGTTGAATTTCCAAATGTTAGAAGTGATATCAGAAAACTGGTATAACAGCAAGTGTATTTAGTGTACTGTGGAAGTGAAGGAAGCAAGTGTCCATTTGCAGATTCAGTATGCAGAAATATTTTTTTTAATTCAGCATGGTCTAGGTGAATCTGTCTCAAGCACAAGAAACCATTAATTTTGTATATCAGGATTGCTTGTTTTGCCAGTTGCAAGCCGAAGATTTTAAATGCCACTTTCACAGTTAGCATGTTGCAGGGGCTGTGACCCTGCTCAGTCTGGTGTTCCTGGTCAATTCCAGGCTTCAGTGCTAGAAACATGGGAGGAAGAATCTTGTGTTACTTGTGCACCTCCACTGGTGCATTGTATGAAACCTGTTCAGGATCATTGATGCCCACTTTAGAGTTTATGGAAATGCTGCAGCTTCCTGTGTCGATGGGAAGTGACATTTCATTGGATAGCACTTATCATCTGGCTGTGGTCAGATTTACCTCTGAACTGATAGACTTCAGCACTGAAGTTAAACCTTATGTACCTGATCTTGTGCACATAGTCCTTACCAGGGTCTTCCTAGGATCGAAACACCTAAAATTTCTGATTAGTCCATCTGTGTTAAGTGTACTGTAGAAAGAATATAGTGCTTTAATTCTTGTTTTGAATTGGGAGGATGGGGTGGAAGGTAGCACTGTGGAAATGATCAACTGTGTCAGAACTTGCAGCAGGTGGCAGAGGAGGAGGAATGGAAAATTCAGAATAGAAGGAAGATGCCCTACTAGAGTATGTTCACTTGGAATATTTGGAACTTCAAGAAGACACTGCAATAAATAGAAAATGATTGTTGTATAGCAAGTGGCTGTAGGCTGTAAAATGTGTTCCTCAGTCCTTGTGTACACCGAGTGCTTGCCTACAGAACAGGCTTCTGACTCTGAACTGCTTTCTCTTTCACAGCTGCTGTGCCTTATTGGGGAGTCATTCGATGACTACAGTGATGATGTGTGTGGTGCTGTTGTTAATGTTAGAACTAAGGGTGATAAAATAGCAATATGGACAACTGAATGTGAAAACAGGGATGCTGTTACGCATATAGGGTAAGTAACGTGATGGGTGCCTCGGCTGTGTGAAGTGTAACCATGCATGTAAAGCCAGTTGGCTAGATAGAGAGGCATTCCAGGCAAGTGGAGCCTGTGCAGAGCTGTATCCCAAGCTTAACTGTGCCAAATTGTGTTCAGTTCTTCATTTCTAAACCACAGTGAAGGTAGTGCAGCAGTACAGAGTAGTTACTGACACATGCCTGTACACAAATCTTGGCAAAAATTCTCATTTCACAGTGAGGCGTTGTAAATAACAACTGTAGGTAATGTGCAATCTGTTCCAGCCTGTCAGTTTGTAGTCAGTAAGAGCAGAGCATTGATAAGATTTTTTTCAAGAAAAGTGGCGCTTGCAAATAAGATGGGAAAGGTGCTGCATTCTTAAGCACAGAAGGATGTACTTAAAGTTGGAAAAAAAAGTACAGTGATGTACTGTACAGGTATTTTCCTACATTTAAATACATATAAAGCAATGCTGAGATTCATAGGTTATTTGACCTGTGTAACAGCATGCTATAGTCTTTAAGCAACAGTAGTTACCTCAGATTGAGTCTGTGCTATGAAAAGTGCATGTTCTGCTCTAGTGCGTAGCAAGTATTACTAATTACAAGGTTACTATTTACACAATTATGTGATTACAATTACTAATTACACAAGTATTTATTGGATTCTGTAGTGCTGATGCTTCGGAATAACTTGCTGTTAAATTTATCATTGTAGGCCATTTACCTTGTGCAAACCAATGAAAATATTTATCTTCCTGGCTTAGTGCATCTGTCTTAAGCCAAACTTGAACTGCCAGGCATAGCAACTTACTTGTTTCACTACCTGATGGCTCTTTTGGCACATGCCTTTTTTGGGCCTTTAAGAATCTCTATCAGCCTTTTACTAACAATTTTATTATACAGTCATATTTTCAGGCTTAAATGGTAAGTGTTTAATAACAAACAAGCAAAACCATGGTGATCATCTTCTGCTACCAGAATGTTGCAATAAACCTAGTAGGCATCAGACAGCATTTTGGAATGGTATTAACCATTAACTGAGGAGTTGACTCCTTTAGAGAACTGTGAAAAAGTTAAGATTTTTGCAAACTGACACGAGGACCAAGGTAAGTTATGTTGCCTGCTGGCTCCCATATGATGCTAACTCCAAACAGGAGTGGCCATTAGTGAGTTGCAACTCACTCTGCTAAGGAGCACTGTGTGTGTTTGTGTCTAAGACAGGTACTGTTGCTTCTTTCTCTTAAGACGTAGGATCCAAGCTGGTTTTTCTTAAAGCTTCTGTTGGGTAAGGTGCCTGTCACCAGGTCTGTGGAGGTCTGCTTTCTATCAGTAGTTAAAGGAAAGACAGCAACTCTCTGCAGCCATAATGTGTGGAGTGATTAAAACTATCTGTTCCAGGGAATTGCTGTTTTCTTTGGTTCAGGTAACCTTGTCATCTCAGTAGTTCTGGAATTGTGATCTATGAGTTCTTCATAGCTGTTTTCTTCCTGTGTTTGGAAATACAGCTTTCTGGTATTAATGATGCTTACATGAAGGCAGTATAGAGTCCCTGCATTTTGCATTTATTTAGGCCTGTTAATTAGTTTTTTGCAAGAGCTTGTCCTATTTCATGTGGTAAGTAATTTTACAAAACTGTAAGTGGGTTTTAGATGCAATATATTAGAAAAATCGTATTTCAAGTCCTTTATTCATAGCTGAGAAATTGTTTTGAAATAGGCAGCTTTTTTTTTTTTTTTTGTGTCAACAGGTCTTAAAAGCAGGTGTCCTGATCCTAATTCCTTCCTAAGGACTTGGCTTAAACTGTTGTTTTATTTCTTTTCCTCTCCAGGAGAGTATACAAGGAAAGATTAGGACTTCCTCCAAAGATAGTGATTGGTTATCAGTCCCATGCAGACACAGCTACTAAGAGCGGCTCCACCACTAAAAATAGGTTTGTTGTTTAAGACGACACCTTCTGAGTATTCTTTCATAGGAGACTGCGTCAAGCAATCGAGATTGGGAGCTGAACCAAAGCCTCTTCAAAAGCAGAGTGGACTACATTTAAATTTGATTTCCGTCTAAATGTTGCTAAGATTTGTGAGAAGTCTCATTCGCCTTTGTCTTGTACTTCTGTGTTCAGTTTTTCTATTTTGGCCGAAGTAACCGTTACCAATCGGAATTTTAGTACACTTCACCCCCCAAATCCATAAGTGTGTTTCTGGCCCACTCTGTAATAGCTTGGTAGAAACATTACTATTGCAAAAAAATAATTTGTTTATCCACAGTATTCAGAAAAGAAGTTGCATTTCTGTACCTGCAGGAAATTACTCTGTTTTACACTTGCATTGTATGCAGTAAGATTTCGCTGGTTTGGAAAAGAGTATGGTGCATACAGTTTTCTAGCATTTTTTATACAGCATCATCTTTGCTGTAACCTATGCTGATGGCTGCTAGATTAATTTATTTGTTTTCCCTATTTGATAACATTAGTGATATTTTGATTTCAGTTGTTTTTGCTCATGTAACATTTGGTGAAGAATCTGGGAATATGACAAAGGTGGAATAAACATTAATTTTGTGCATTCTTTGGTAATTTTTTGGTTTTTTTGTAACATCAAAGCTTTGCTACAGATTTATGCATTTCAGTCAAATCAGTGATCTTTTTGTGTGATTTCCTGAACATAAATGTGGATTTTTTTTTTTATGTAACACCATAATTTACATTCCTTACTAGAAATAGTATGTCTGTTTTTGTATCTTATGCTGTATTTTAACACTTTGTATTACTTAGGTTATTTTGCTTTGGTTAAAATGGCTCAAGTAGAAAAGCGGTCCCATTCATACTAAGACAGTGTACAAAACTGTAAATAAAATGTGTACAGTGAATTGTCTTTTAGACAACTAGATTTGTCCTTTTATTTCTCCATCTATACAGCAAGTATTTGTACCTTTTGTGACAAGGCAGTCTCCACTGTGGCTTCTATTGTAGTGTCTTCCAAGAAAGATAAAGTCTGGAGCTATAGTCTGTTGAAACTTTCAATAAACCTATTAGATAGCACCCTAAATCAAAGTGGAATTATATCAATGTGGCTACTGTTCTTTCTTAGTGCTTGGTCTAATTGATCATGATTTGTGTTGTTTCTCTTTTGACTTCTGTTTTACGCCCAACCAAGAATTTCAAGGGTACACAGAAAGCTGTTTAGTTTCAGGTAGGAGCTACAGTAAAAGTGCTTTAGTGAGTGATTCTGCTCTAAGGATGTAATGCATAAAGTACAAGTAGGGCATACCAGAGACATGGCTACAAATAAAAGTATGAGTATCTAGATAGCTTGCTATTACCTGTGTCTGACTAATTGAAGCTTTGTTTCATTGTTTGAAAGTTACTCCAAGAGAGCTGTAAGTTTACTTGGAAGTTCACAGGATGGAGGAGATTTTGAGGATTGAGTTCACTTATTTTGAGCAAAAGATGAGAGGCTTTTCCTTTCCACCTCTTAAAGCTGAGCATGCAGCAAAATCGGTGCTTTATTGCTGATTTCTTACTTGTTTTAAGGTGTGTGATGTACTTAAAGGTCTTGCCAGGGCTATGGAGCCTTTCTTCAGCTAAGTGTCAAGGTAGGTGCTTATTGAGGTTTTGATCTTTGTGATAACTTATTAAAGCAAGTTTAGTCACTGGCAGTGAAGCTTTAGTTGAATCTGCCTGATAAAGGCACTGAAGTGTCTGTGTGCTGAAATAGACTTGAACACTTTTCTTGCACATTTGATCAGAAATGTGCCATAAGGAGCATATCAGACTATGCCAAAAATGTCTGGATCATTATTACGGCTGTTCAATAGAAACACTTAGAGTAGACATCTCTATCTAAAGATCCTATGCCTTCAGTATTGGTCATTAACTAGGGTAGCTGGTCAGGGTGGAGAGAGCTGTCAAGGCTGTGTGCTGGTTTCTGTGGGTTCTCATGTAACTTGTTGCCTGTCCTGATTCAGCAGGTGTGCAGGGCAAGTCAGGTTTGTTTAATAGGTCCATTGATAGTAGAATAGAGCATTCCATGCCTGTTTCCCAGCTTCAGCTAATCATCAGTAATGCTTGCATGCATGGGAATGTGAAGATGAATCAGCCTCCCGAGTGGTGACTGTGTGTGTAATTTGGGAGCACGGTGGCCAGGCTCCCTCAGAGGAGTGTCACTGGAAACTGGTAGTGCTGCCCTTCTGTAAAGAGCATTGAGATTAACCCGAGTGCAGTTGTGAGAACTACATAGTATGGGGTCTGTTCATTTTGCTACAAGACTGACGAGTATTATTTAGGGTAGCAGCACTTTGTTCATCTAGAAAAGCTATTGATAAGTGGTTTTGGTATGGCCTCAGGTTTTTGGGCCTGAACCTATTGAAGCAGCCAGCTAACTTGCCTATAGTGTGAAAACAGCAGGCAGGTTGATTTGAGGCTGTTTGCTGCTCACATAACAATTGCAGTGTCTCTAGAAGACTCGAGAGGAAATCAGCTGGCATGGTTGCTTTATCAAACATACAGACTATACCTTTAATTCATTTATAGAGGAAGCAAATGACCACAAAGCTTGTTTTCTCCAGCTTGCAAATCATTTTGTGCTGCATACTAATGTTCTTCTGATTATAATGGTGTAGTTTGTATTTGTGTGCTAAGGGAGAAAGCTGAGAGCTTTCCATTCTGCGTATTACTATAACAGCCACAGGCTCAGGAGAGGACAAAGCAGTAAATGTTGAAGTGTCTTGTTTTGGTGCAGAATATTCAGTGTCATTAAACTCCCAGCTAAAGGGGTGGCTATTGTTGATGTGTGGTTTTAGTAAGCCTGGGAAGACCACAGAGTAAATGTCTAAAGTATCTTTTCAGAAGTGGGGTTATATGGTACAAAACCAGCAGAGCAAGGAAAGACAGCAGAAATTGCTGTGCTAGAAGAGGTGTAAGGATGTGCCAAAATACAGCCTTGTGAAGATGGGACAACAGATGAGGAATATGTGTGAATTGTCAGCTTCTGGGTATTATATTAAATCTTGGGCTGTGCAATGCTTTTCATTGTCACTTCTGTTTGTCCTGCTGCGCTGTCACTGTCTTGTGTTGAAGTTGTCTCTAGCTCAGGAAACTAATGTTACCCAAATTCTGGAAACTTGGGGTAGTGGCTTTTAGCCAAGCTTGGAGTGAGCTCGACGTTTCCATCCTACCTAGTGGAATCCTTTCTTACTAAATAGCTCGGAAAAAGTACTCTGGACTCCTCTCTGGGACTCTTACTAAATGCAAAAAAAAATTATATATATATATACACCAACCCTAAAACATTGCATTTTACTCTCTGAAAGTGACATGGATCTTCCCTTTGGTATGTGACCTCCCACATTTCCAAGAAGCTTTATTTTTGAGTCTTGGCCTGATGGTTTTAAAACTAGTTTTTAAGAATATCCTGCATTCAAGTACTCTACCCAGACAGTTACGCTTCATAGTTAAAACCATAAAGCTTTCAGGCTGCCTGGCACTTAACTTATAGATGACTTTGCCCTCTTAAAAACAGTTAGTGGTTTCTGCAAAATTTTTTTGTGAATAGGTTTTACTTAGGTAAGTAAAAAAAATAATATTTTTAATGCAGAATTTGTGCCTTTTCCCATTGGGCAAGAAACAGGCATACAGAAATGACGTGACCAGGAAGGAAATAGGTATAACTATTGAATTTTGAGACATTTCATACCTGTCCATCTAAATGGTTTGGAGGACAGAAGTGCAGAGTACATTAGCAAGCAGTATGGAACCAGTCCTATGGAAGGCACCTGCTGCACCTCTCCCTCATTGCTTCAGAGCTCCAGGAGCTGTTCAGTCCCAAAGGCTTGCTGTTTTTGATCTCTTGGTGGGACACCCATTCACTGCAGCTGCTTGAACAGATTTTCTGTCTTTTAGCTTAGAAGTTGTGTTCTGCTGGAATTTGTTTTCAGGTGTCTGACTCTGGCACTGCGGCAAGCCTTTTATAAGCACTTAAATTCCTTCCCCTGTGATAAAAACCATGGTCACTCTTTTTGCCTGGTGGCTGCTTGGCGCTTTCCCAGAAGACTATGGGATTCCCTCCTAGCCTTTCTGTTCTGAAATAAAGCAGGTTCTGATGTCCAGAGCTAAATGTGAATTATGGCTGTGCACATGATGGTTGTTATGCTTCCCAGCATTAACTTGTTATTTTGTGTGATGCCTTAAATGTAAAAACATCCTAGCTGAAGTCTGCCTGTTGGTATCAGTTTGCCTGCTAACCAAACATAATGCAGATTTTTTTTTTTTTTAATTCCCTGCCTAGTACTGAGCGTGTGACAAGCTTAGCTGTGAATTTGTGGGGTTTATGAGTGCGTGGGGCTTATGACTGCCTATGCTTTTCTTGTCTCCATTTTTCTAAATTCTGATGCTTTTCAAGCCTTACTAAAACATGTTTAATAAAGGGAAAAATTACACTGAGTCTAGTCACTGCTTTTTTAGTCACTGTGATACCATGGAGAATTCCAGGTGTTGCTAAACCCAGATAAAGACAGTTTGTGACTTCTTTGGCATAATAATCTGCTTATGGGATTTAATTTTTTTTATCTCTAGCCATGTAAGTATGATAATAGTGAAAATGATACTTGAAAGTGTGTGTGAATATATCGTATATAAAGCAAAAATGACTCATCTATTTTTTCAAAGTAGAAAACTGTTTTGTTATTTCTGAAAGGTTTCTTTGACTTTCTGTAATTAATTACTGGATTTTGCTTACAATAGGTAGTTTAGATCAATCTTTTTTTCCTATGTTGTGCCTATTATTGTTATCAAAGAGTTGGAGCCAACCTTCTAGGTCAGGTTTGGCGTTCTTTGAAGTAAAGCTAGTTTTTGAGCCTTATCTTCCTCCGTATGTACAGGGTAGTTT
The DNA here is from genome assembly GCA_017589585.1 of Phylloscopus whistleri. NCBI lineage: Eukaryota > Metazoa > Chordata > Aves > Passeriformes > Phylloscopidae > Phylloscopus > Phylloscopus whistleri. The sequence continues at coordinate 469,348 of JADMLD010001152.1, read as the reverse complement.
ATCCCAGTGCATCTCACCCTGAGCCGTACAAATACGCAGAAACTATAATGGGAAATTGGAAGGTACTACTTTATTTCTGTAGTTTGAATGAAAATAAAGTTTCTGAGGAACTAATGTCTCAGCTTCTTGACTCTGTACGGGATGTAGAGAAATGCAGATCAAACATAAATGGTATGGAACTACTTTGAAACCTGTGTTTGCTCTTCAGTTTGGAGCTTGTGTGTCACTGGGGCTCCTGCAGCTCACCCACACATCACCCTTGTTCTGAACAGAGCTGGTGTAACACAATTGCAAAACCACTGCTCTTCCCTTGCTTACCAGAGTTCCTCCAGTAGGAAGGAGTAGTCTAACTATGGTGTAGTGGATCAACCAGCAGAGAAGTGCAGCTGAACCCTTCATGGGAGCTCCTGTTGTGCCACTGCAGGGACATCAAACAGCTGGAGGCAGCGCCGGGAAGTCGCAGGAGGGCTTTGGTCATCCAGTGCTGTCCACTGGGGGCTTCAGCACCAGAAAGAAACTGTGTAGGTGTGATCACTGCACAGCTGTGTACTTCAGCACCAGAGAGGTTTTCTGATACTAGACTAGATGTTTGATGTGGCTGTACATTGACCTCACTGCATGGCCTCAGTTCGTACCGTGTGTTTGAAGTGGGAGTGCTCCTGCACAGTGAGGAAATGGTGACTACCAAAGGCCTGAGGTGGAGATGCTGCTTCAAAGTTCCCTGTACCTGGAAAATTTATCCTTCAGTACATTCCCCAAAAGTGAGGGAGAAATTTGCAGGCTCCTGTGGGGACAGATGCATCCCAGATTGTTTGGATAAAAAAAGAAAAAAGCGTAGAAAGGTCCCTTAAGTGTTTGTTTATTTATTACTTCACTGGTAGAGGTGTCTTCCCTGTACCCCCTGGGGGGGGGGGGGTGGGGGTGGGTTGCAGGGGGAGGTAGGCATCACGGGCAGGCTGAGGTTTGATTTTTATTTTTATTTTTTTTCCCACCTCAGGCTATGAAGGTTTTTCAAAGGTCATTTGGGGAGAAATAAAAATTGGCAAATAGATTCAAGCACTGACAGTTTTATGGAATTTTAAGGTAAATTCCCCCTTCAAGGTTCTGGTATTCCTTTAATTACAGCTAAAGTAGCCCCAAACTGTCAGTATTATTTAAAGTTTGTGAGTGTGACAAGGCCACATGAATGTCTCTTTTTGTCTTCATTAAACTGGTGCTTTGCCAATGTCTTGTGGGGCTCATAAGGGTGCAGAGTGGTCATAAGGTGAACCAGCAGTAAATGTTTGAGCAACATGCTGCAAAAAAAAACATTGGATGACTTCTTAAGAAATAGATGATCCTTTCCCATTTGTGCAAAATGTGAAAATGATACAAAGGGAAGAATTAGATTTTGTAATGGATTTGATGCTTTTCCCTGGCCATTGTTTCTCGGTAGAGGTGGTGCTGTCCAGCTGTCCCTGCACAGCTGTCTGACAGCAGCAGGAGCAATGGCATTGCTGAGGGGACACCTGCACTGAGGCAGCTCTGGGCAGCTGGGAGCTGCTGCTCTTCTCTGAGCTTGTGCTGTGGGTACTCTTGGTTATCCCTAATAAGCTGCAGGACTGAGATGAGGTTTCACTTCTACCCTCTGACATGATCTCCAGCTGCACTTCTGCAGTGTACAAACATGCTTCTGGTTCTGTGCACTTGATGTTGTTACACTAACCCTGCCCCTCCTGTGGCTTTCAGTATGTGTATTCATGTGAAATTCTAGGTGTTCTTCCAGAGTGGGATTAATTCAGGATAGAATACAACCCAACCAACCTTTCCTCTTCTATGCTTTTGAGGCTACAACTTAATTGTACTAGAAGTTGTATGGTTTGGGGTCATCTCTAGATAAATTAATTGCCTTGAGGTAACTCAGTCCTACTCCTTGCCTTTAATTTTAGAATTTTTCTAGGTTTGAACAATAGAGAATCAGCTTCTTGGAAATGCTGGAGTGTAGATATACCTTTGTTTTAATACAGATAAGCTTGAACTATGGCTTAGGTCTGCCTTCTGCTCCCCTAAAGGAATTTGCAGCAGAATTGGCATGTGTCAGCAAGAGAATAAAATGCCTTGGCAGTGTGAGGTGTTTGCAGTGAGATCATTTGCTAGCTGTCCTGTTGCCAAGTGCTATGTCTTGCAGTGCTGGTTCCAGACTTTAGAAGGAGGTTTGTACAGGTGTTAACTAAGTTTGCAAATACTTCTGTCTTAAAATCCTGGTTTCTTCCCTGTCTTGTGTCAGTTTTCAGAGGCTTTATTTTTGCCATTTTATAAGTTTCTGAGGATTTCTCCAGCATTGCTGAGCTGTGCTCAGTGGTTTATTGACACTATTATTGACGCTATTAACTATTTTATGTATATGTAACTGTTACTGGAGTGCTAACATTTTCTAGCAGTTCTGGAGCACCATGCTGGTCAATGCACCTGCATGCTGGCTGCAGCTGGGTTGGTTTGCTTGGAGTAGAAGAGATAAGAGATTCCTAGCTGCCTGGTGTGTTTATTTAGGGTTGGTTTGAGGAGTATTTTCCCCCAAAGCTGAGCCATAACCTTAAAATGGAGACTGCAGCTAGTAAAGGCATTCTTTCAGTTTGCCTATCAGTGGAGAGGGGGTGGTCAGCAGCAGATAGAGGAACATCCTCACAGGAATGTGCCAGAGGACAGTGAAGCAATTACTAAAAAGCAACTGAACTACTGGGGCACTGAAACAGCTTCTGGATCAAAGTGGTCAACCAGAAATGCTGTTCAGATCTGTAGGTTTTGTCCTAAGCATTATAATTCCTCCTTTACAGCTGCTCTGTGAGGTGACTGCTGTGCATGTATCAGTTCTCTTGGCTGCTCAATATCATGCAGCGGTTTTGGTCTTTCCAGTTCAGCCTGTGCTGCTCCCTGACTACAGTGGGCAGAAATCAGTTTCTGAAACGATTTTGTTGGACAGGGCAGTTCATATTTTCCAGTTTGTAGCCTGAGGTCTCCCTTGGGACAATTGACTGTAACTGGCCTTTTAACTGCAAAAGACAGAGTGGGGAAGAAAATTAGCTTGCAGCTCTATGCAGCAAAGTCTCTGTGTAAATATCAACCAGACAAGAAAAGAAAGACTTTTGCTCTCTTGATGAAGTTTGCCATAGCATTGGTCCAATGTTCAGCTCAGGTGTTAGCAGAAGGCTCTGGGGTCACATGAAAGGAAGAAAGGCAGTGACAAGTTTCTGTTTCTTCCTAATAGTCTGCCAAAGTCCATCCTGGTCTTCATGTCTGTGTGGGGAGTGCTGGGGTAGAAAATGCAATCACAGGGCTTCCTTACCTTTCTTCAATCTCTGTGGTATTTTACAGAAAAGTAATTCAATTGAGTTTGAGGCCTTGTAGAAAGGGAAACAAGTTAGATAAGCTGCTACTTAAATCTTTTGTTTTGGTCATCTAGTGAGACCTAGTCATTTGGGACTATTTTACAAATTTCAGTGAACACTGAGGACTGAGTTCTTGTTTTCCAGTAACTTCAGCCCTGTGGCATTTAGTCTGGTCCATTCTTGCCACATTGTTACCCATGGAGAAAACAGTCATTGCCAACTTCAAAAAAAACTTGGTTTGGGTTTGTTTTTTTTTTTTCCTTTCAGCAAAGTTTCTTTTTTGCTTTGTCAGTAAGGAACACGAGGACAACCTGTGGTGGTCTAAATTTTGCTGCAGAGGCTCTAGAGTCAGGGAAAGGAATGTGTGGTTTAAGAATTTTGCCCTGGAAAAAGGAACTCCTCCTCAATGACACAGAACTGGCCAATACTAGTAAGGTGATGTGCTCTTTTGGGGAGATGGTTTGCCAGAGGCACAGGTAAGAACAGCTCCAGTCCACCCAGGCTGCAAACTCTGGGACTCCAGTGCCATTCCTGCCTTTTAGGCATCCTCTCTTCTCTGTTCTGTGCAAGGCTGTTCTGCTAAGGGAATGTGGGCACACATTTCCCTGCAGCAGGCTGCGGATCACACACACAGGAGTGTTTGGGAACTTCACCAGGTGTGTTTTGTTTCCAGCCAGGCTCTGGAAGGGTTTGATAGCTGGGCCTGTTCCCATCTCCTTCCTGGCTGAAATGATTGGAGGCTGACTCAAATACTTGCAAGTGCACATTTTCCAGGTGCTGGCCTCCAGCTGCCATCTGCCCTCTAGCAGCAATAAGATGGTTCTATAAAAAACCACAGGCACTGAACACGTGTGGAAGGAGATATTTGGCAATGCAGCAGTAGGCAGCGTATCCCAAATGGAACTCCGGTAAAAAGAGACACACAAACCAGCAGTGCTGTGCCCTTTCCCACCAGCTGGTGTTGTGTTTGCCATGTTTAGGATCACCTAAAAACACCTTCTCTGTTTTTCCTGTAAAGCTGTTCCTACCTGCCCCAGCAAGAAGAACTTCACACATTTGGAAAAAATCAATAGGCTGCTGCTGCAGGGGGTTGTGGCATGGGCTGGCTTTTGTAGTGAGCCCTTGAGAGAGCTTATTTCTTTTATCTAATGGCATGAGATGTTCAAGAGGAAAATAACTCTTGCAGAAATTGTTCTTGTGCCTTGCCACAGTCCAAAACTGGAAATGCCATAGTTGGAGCAGTTCTCTGTAGCTGCCTGGAATAGAAAGGTAACTCATAAACCATGGTGGATGTTTTTGAAAATGCTGGTAGTTGTTTCCAGCATGCAGTTTGATGTGACTATTGTTCCCCCTTCAGTGCAGGATATAATGCAGGAGGATAAAAATGTAACATATTTGTTAATTCTTGTCTTTTACTATGAGATGTGGTACAAGTAGGAAAAATGAGTTATATGCAACTGTAACACTGAACTGGGCTGATAGGAACTTGTGTTCTGTAGACTCAAATGTCACTAAAAGGGGATATGCTTTACTTGTCTCCACGTGGTAAAATCCAGGACCTGTTTATTTTCTGGAGGCAGTTTAAAAACCCAAAATTTCCCCCAAATGCAAGAATTTCATTACTGCTAGTAAAGCTTTAAAGATATTTTATTACTTGGAACATTCCATGCAGAAAATTACTTTTCTGTCTCTCTTGGGAGAAGGAGTTCTGCTGTTGGCCTTCCTTTGGCACATACTGTATTCTCAACCATGCTTATTTTAAACTTGAGGCTGACAGCAGAGGTGTCCTACTGACTTGGTTAAAATATTGTCTGAACTTTGTGTCCTGTTTCCAACAGTGACCAGTGACAGATGATTAGGAAACAGCTTGAGTAATGAAAGATCCATAGTTTGATTTTTCCTTTGGGATACCTTGTCCACTTTTAGCAAAAAACTGTGCACCTAAGACTGCTGTGTTTAATAGCTCCTGATTGATCTGTCTCCATTAATTTGGTGAGTCCCTTTCTGAATGAATTTATAATATTGTTTTTTGAAGTCGACACAGCAGTTGAATTTCCAGCACAGCAATGCACTGCAAGAAGGCACTTCCATTTGTGTCATTGTAGCTTCCCACAAAAAAGTTCAGATTGAACCTCCCCTTTCAATTCAGTCTGGTGGCAGACATGTCAGAACTACCACTTAACAAAAGGGAGTGGCGATACCTTTGCTTTAGTTTTTGGACTTGTTTGTTTGGTTTTTGAACCGTGCTCTCTGCCAGTCCTGTTTGCAGTTTAGTTTGCATATTTTTTGTGTGTTTCAGTTGCTGAGTACTGGAAGCCTGGTTAACAGCTTAATATCTTCCACCTAGGGCCATGCAAACCGTACTGTTACAGTATGTAAATAAAAGTCTTGCAATTTAGCCATGAATGCCATAAAAAGAACGGAATTACAGAAGCAGAAAATCTGATTGCAAATTAAAAAAAGAGCAACTCCTGATAATTAGCACAACTTTTCCAAAGTAGTACTATGTGCCCCTCTCCAAGTCTGCCTCACCTGATCAAGGGGACCAGGGTTGTTTCAAATGCAAGCACCCTGATAATAGTTAAATCACTAAGTCCAGATGTCACTTGGCAGAGCTGTCTGTTGGAACTGTGTGATTTTCACTTTGCTGATGCTGTAAATCCTCTTTCAGTTAAAAGTAACCAAATGCAAATGGTGCATATTTGCAAAGGAACCTTCTCTGCCTGTGCTCTGGCCTCTCAAACAGCCCCGTGGTGACTTCAGGAACCCCGTGACCTAATAAATGTAACAGCCATAAACAAAGGCAGCCTAATCTCCTCACTCAGGCATTTTGCCACGGAAAGTCAGTGTTTGCTGGCTCAACACTGTCAAACAGGAGAGGCACTGAGAGAGGTGACTCATCATGGAAACTCATCTTTGTGTCACAGTGAGGGAGCTTTCTGCATCCCCCTCTGGGCTCTGCAGATCAGGACCCACAGCAGCCCGAGCAGCGGGACCCCAGCTGTGGGGCATGAGCTGTACTTCCGTGGGAGCAGCTCCCTGGGTGAGCACCTGCCTGCCTCTTCTATTGCCTTCCTCCAGAGCTCAGGCTCCCTCCTCCACTGAAAAAACCCCCAAGCTTCACAGCCTTTAGAGGTAGCTCGCTCTTTTAAAGCTGACCTTCAAGGGAGTAAATGCTGTCAGCCAGATCCTACTTTGTGCTGTTGGAAGAAAGGCTGAAGTGAGAGAGATGGTTCGAGAAGATCCCAATTACTTTTTCTTTATTTTCTATTCTGCTTGTTCTTTATGTCCCAATTAAGATCCTGTCTATCCTGGATGACAGAATGGCTGACCTGGAAATGTAGAAGTATGAATTAACAAGAACAAAACTTGGGTCTGCTTGAGAGGAAAGTTTTTCTGGTTTTTGGGGTGTGTTTGGTTTTTTTTGGTTTTTTTGGTTTTGTTTTTTTTTTGATTTTTTTTTTTTTTGTGTTGTTGTTGTTTGGGGTTTTTTTTGTTTTGTTTTGTTTGGTTTGGTTTTTTTTTCTTCCTTTGGTTATTCTAGAATAATTAGTTCATGATGAAGCTTGCAAAAAGGAAGGGACTACTGTTACTGATAAATACTAATATGTATAAAACCCTCAATTGCATTAACTTTACTTTTTAGGGAATTTGACCTGTCACTGCAGCCTGAGTTTCAGGTTTCTAAATTTCTGAATTTCAGAGTTTCCATGTTGAAAGAGTCTGTGTCTGCAAAGGAGTAAAAGCTTGACCTTGATGTAATTGCTACAACTGTTCTGTGAAGAACTGTGGATTTTTCTCTGCCAAAGAAATGTCTTATCAGATTTCATGCATCATGTTGCCTCCTGAAAAACTTAACTCCTTTCTAGACAAATTTAGTTGAAGATAAAACTACTCTTAAAACTAATAGTGCATTATTTGTACACAAGTTTTAGCAGGAAAGGAAGCTTAATGAACATCTCTCATCTTACCTCTATAAAATTAACTTTCATGCATCTCTACTGTAATTTATTAATAAAAAATTCTTATTTATTAAGCTTACAAAAATATAAGCCAGTCCACATAATAACTTCTTGAAGATACATTTTCTATAGTCCAAGAGTAAGGGGATACAAATCTTTCAAGAACCCATTGAAGATAAACTCAAATAGTAAAGAATTCCAGGTATTACTTACCTTTATTAGGAAAAAATATAGAAGGGGAGGAGATAGTAAGATTTATAGCTACATCAAGTTTGCATTTTTTTTCAGTCCTCAGATACAACTGAGGTAATTTCATTTGTTATGGACCTTAATGTAATGCATAGGCTGTGTTTGGTGCCTTTATCTTACATAAAGTTTCTGAGGAGATCTGTAATGCAGCTGTAAACTCTGCACAGGAGTGAGAAGCTCAGTGTGAGCACTGGGTATCGGTGCTGCTGCTGAGTCATGCTGACACCTCAGCCTGGGCAGCTTTAATCAAGGTTCAAAGTGGAACAGAGCATCTCTGAGCATTGAGGTAAGACCAAGGAAGTCCTGCAGGCACTACTGGTGCTCGGTTTGCTTCTTGCTGGACCTGCTGTGCCAGCCTCTGAGCTGACAGTAAGGGAAAGAACGTGGCTGCTGATCCTCAGGTTTGTGGTACTGTAATTAGGGCTTTGGCTTTTTGACTCAGAGCAGAACATCTTCTTAAAGCAATCAGAACAGTTCCTTTGCTGTCAGATGTCACAAGGGGTGTAAAGAAATTTTCACTGACTTCAAGGATGGTGCTCAAAGTGTGGCTTTATAATTTTCCTTAGATGTGATTAGGCACTCTTGCAGTGGAGGCTGCCAGTGCTGCCAAGGGACTGTGGGAATATTTATGAAATACTATTTACATGTGAGTTAACTGTGAATGGATGAACTTACCTTCTTCTTGTAACCAGTCAGGTTAAAAATCACACACATGGAAAGCCAGTGGAAAAGGGACTTTTATCTTGTGGAATCACAAGACGAAAGGGTTTTCTCCCCCAATCAGTCATTTGTGGTATCTGCCACAGGATGTCCTTTTGAAACATATATCTGCCATAGAAAATGGCTCCCTGGAAAAGTTGCATAATGACAGATGTTCTTTGTCATCAGGTGGGTTTATGCCAGGGGCAAGGATGTACTTCCTGTTCTCTGGCTTTATGGACATGCATTTGGTTGGGGAAAAAGAAGATGTTATTTGTATGTGATAGTTCATATCCTGTCACGGACTGTTTATCCTTTCAGTATGAGTCACACTGGTCTAAGCACTGCATGATGCCAATCAGTTGTTTCATTTTGTTAGTTGTTAAAAATAAGGCCAGCTTGCTCCCTCACCTACCTTGCACGAGTTATCTTGCCTTAGATGATATAAACAAAGAGCACTCCTTTTCTCACAACCAGAGACAAAGCCCACTTTAAAGTGCACGTGACTCCTCCAGCTCTGCCAGCTCGAGTTTGCAGCTGCTGTCAGTTATTATTTTGTCAAAGTTCAGGTCTCAAATTCACCTACCTGCCTGACACTGGGAGGCTTCCCTTTGGATATATTCATTAGAACTGACTTTAGGTTTATTTACCACTAGGCTTGTTTTACTGTTCCAAGTAAGGGCCAGCCCCTTCCAGGAGCAGAACGTGTGGTATTTGTCAGAAAGAGACAGCTTTAAGGCTGCCAGATAACCTGACCAGCCTGCTCCTCTGTAAAAAAATTTGTGGGCTCTGCTGATAACGATAAAGCAACTGCACTGGAGATGACTGGAAGATGCTGGTATCTGTAGGGGAGCAGACCAGTACTGCTCCAGCATACTTGTGAAGAAAAGCACTTTGAAGCTTGTGAACATTTATAACCTCTTGTTACTGATGATGGCACCCATCTGCAGTTTTTCTGCTGTCAGTGTGTGTCATCAAGCCCCAGATGCTCATTGTTTTGTTCTCAAACTCCCTGCTTTGGTTCACAGGCCCACAAGAAGCTCTCCATGGCTCTTTGCAACAAACCAAACAATTACAAACCCTTTCCAGCCCAGTCGGGGTGATGCTTATCAAGTGTTACTCATGTATATCTTGCCTGTATTAGACAAGGTGTCTGCCCCTAGAATGAGACAACTGGATCCACGGAACTGCTGGTTAACTCTGTTCAGTCTGTATCTGAAATTGATTTTAAGCCTTGCAGGATTAATATAAGCTTTTTCAGCTAGGGATTACAGGCCTATGAGGACATGCAGGTGCCATTTTGCTAGTTCTAAATTGTATTGTAGATTAAATGCTAAGAGATTCAGGTATTTTAAGAGTGTCATTCACCCCTGCACAGGTAGGCCAAATTTATCTGGTATGCATCTGTGATGAAAACCCTGAGAAAGAAGAGCGGGTTTGTTACAATGACAGCAATAGAGAAGTGATGGCTTTAGGTCAAACCTATCAGGTTTCACCCCTGCAGGGAGGGTAAGGAGAGAAACACCTTTATCCTTCCTGCAAACCACACAAATAGAAAGCAAAGACTACAAAGCAGATGAGGGTGAAGGGAGAATCCAGGTTTAGGGAGGAGGTGGCTCAAAAAGAAGTACTGTCTCTCCTGCAAATATTTGCTGTGATGAAGCATGGGAAGGCATAAAAGCAGTCTGAAAATCTGAGTATTTGCATTTGCAGAAGGAGAGAATGGAAATGAGAGTGCAGATCTTGCTCTTTTTTCTCTGACTTTGTTGCCAGAGGGCCAAGACAGGTAATAGTTGCAGGTGAAGCTGCTACCTTCCCCTGTCCCCAGGGCATGTGGGCAACCCAGCAGCCTTCCTTCATTGCTTTCATTTTGGTGCAGCTCTTCACCTTGCACCAAATTCTTTTAGAGATGTGTGGACTGTTATTGCCTGCCCTTGCCTTTCCCTGTGTAAAATTTGCAGCAGAAATGGATCAGTTTTGCTTGATGTGACTTTGCTGTCTGCTGCCTTTAAATCAGCTTCAACTGCTATGAGACTCAAGTGGTGGCAGCTGGGACACTGCTTAGCTTCAAGCATGGCTGGAGTTGCTCTGTGACCTGAAGAAAAAGGTGACTGCATTTTACACTCTGGGTGGCAGAATGCCATGCATTAACGGCGATGGAGAAGAGGTATGTGGGAGGAAGCCCTTACTCACTTAATACACCTAAATGTGAAGAAAGAGGATTTGGTGTCAAAGTACATCTGTTGCCCATGGTTTGATGCAGACAGCATGAAATGTATTGCTAAACCTTTGTTCCAGCTGTCACAGGCACCTAAGTTTCCATGATTTTTCAAAGTGTGAGTGAGCTTGCAGAATGAGGGTGTTGATAGCACAGAGCTGACCGCACTGCTGAAAGCTTTAGCCCTGCAGAATTTCAGCTCCTGGTTGCAATGGTAGTTAGAAAAAAAGAAGATCAAATTGGACAGCTCTCACCAAGTCCTCTGATTTGTAGTTTCTGAAGTGGTTTTTTTCTCAGTCTACTCTTCTTTGCTATATAAAGCAAAACACATGTATTTTTCCCTTTGTGTTTAGAGAGCAGGCATGGATTAGGTTTACCAAGCAGTAATCAGCTTTCACTGGTTTAAAATTAACTAAAACAGGACTAGTCTTTTTCTCACCTGGTGCCAGTAAGGGACAGAAGGTGTCTGGAGGAGGTGGCTCAGGCTTTTGTGAAGAGAGATGTGACCTGCAGCAAGCTTTCTATTGCCAAAGGCATGGTGCCACATCCACCCTGGATGGGTTTTCAGGCCTATCTTCCCACCTGCCAGGATGGCTGTATGAGAGAGGTGAATTCTGCACTGTGCAGGGAGGGAGGGATAGGTGTTATCCTGGTGGTGATGGGAATGCATGTCCTAGGGCTGGTGGAGAGCCAGCAGCAGCAGGTGTCCTATCCTGTTGTCTACCACCCTCAGCCTGTTCCCCTGAAGAGAATGTCCTCCCCTCTCCTATTTTTGCTGACAGGGAAATGTTAGAGTTGTAACTGACACAGGTGTGTGGGGGATTTTAAACCCCTGCCCCTTGCAGTGGGTAAGGCCACCAAGAGGCCTTTGCTGCCTTCTCTTTGCTCTCTCACTGTCATGCTGAGAGCTCTGGTGTTTATGATGGAGATGCTGTACTGCAGCTACGCTGAGAGTTCCTTGGTCTGTGGGCAGAGGTGTCACCCACCACATCAGTGTGGTCCCACCCAGCCTGGCCTTGACTGGGGCCTCCCAGGAACAGGGCATCCACAGCTGCTTTGGGCAGCCTGTTCCAGTGCCTCAGCACCCTCTCAGTAAAGAGCGTCTTCCTACTATCTAACTAAAATCTCTCTTCCTTTAGTTTAAAACTGTTCCCCATTTCCTATCATTATGTGCCCATGTTCTTGTTACAGGACCTGACCCTTTCTCAGTGTGTCCTTCCAGCTCTGTGTAGCCGTGTTTGTATCCCTGCCAATGGGCTTCATGTGCCAGCATAAGGAGGCTGGAGCCTCCACGTTCCTCCATAGCTGCTTTGTGGGGCTGAGGATGTTTGATTTTACTTTATCTTCTCTGATTAAGTTGCTTTATTTTGATTTTGTGTTTGGGTGTGGTTAACATGCCCACTCATCTGGAACCACACAGCGAATGTAACTTCAGTGTGTATCTTCAGGCTCACATCATGCTGGGTTTTGATTGTTTGCTTTGGCAGAACAGCAGCTAGTTTTCCCTTTCTCACTGTTGAGCAATTGGGCCAATGACCTCCTCCTGAAATCACAACTGTGACCCATTTTCTGTGCTAAAGCAGCAAAGGTGTAATAGTTCACAGCATAGCACAGAGCTGTGCCTAGCAGGCAACACTTCCCATTTTCGGTTTCTTCTGCTGGCCAAGTCATGCTGGGAGATGTAACTTAAGGCTAAAAAACCTCCACAGGGTGTGCAAGGCCTGTCTGTGTGTCAAGCATCTTTCCACCTCCTCTTAGACAGCACTGGATTGGAGAAGGCTGTTTTCCTTTTCTAGCATTAGGGGGAGCATGGTTTGTAAGAGAGAGGCTACACGGTTGGAAAAAAAAAAAGAATAACTCACACACTGAAAAAAACCAAGTTCTGAACCTTAACAGTCCAGTTTAAACCCTCTCCCTACACAATGGCCTGTTTATAATCCCTGTGCCACCAAAGCTTCTCCAGCTACTGAAGATTGAAGGACCTCAGACATCATGCAAAGAGGAGGAGTAGAAATGGACAGCCTGATAATTTTGCAGTTCCCTAGGAAGAAGCAAATGATACTGAGTGGGATTAACAATTGTTGAAACCTTGTTTGGCATTCCAGAGGCCTTGTTAACAACAGTGTTACAACAGCTATTCAGGAATGCTATTATACCACCAGGGCTGTCTCTGAGAAGTTGCATTTTCTAAACTATAATTACTTGGTTTAGCTTCCAGGGTTGTCATTGCTGATTGTACATAGGACCTTGGATACAGGGGAGAATATTTTTGTCTTGTTCTAAGCCCTTGGCTCTGCAAATTAGTCTAGTTTTGCACTTTGGTAGAAACATTGCCCAATAAGCTGTGTGGTAAAACCTCTCCACCCCCAGCCAAAATCCCCAAACTCTTACTGATTTTCTCAAAGCTGGGATTTTACATGTGGACTCAAAGTTCACAGACTTATGTAATTCCTCTGCTTCTACCTCTGCTGGCTTGTGCTCGCTTCCTCCACTCATGGAAAGTACCTTATTGATCGGTTCCCTTTAAAGCCCTAAGGATACTTCCTGCCTACTCAGTGAGCAAGGCTGGCAGAATCAGTGCCTGTGTGCACAAAAGGTACCAGATAATGACATTTAGGCCAAATGTTCTACCGGAGGTATTTTGCTTCATATGCTTTTCCACAGTTTAGCACCTCCTCTAATCATTGCGTCTCAAGATAGTCCATTCTGCACAAATTCCATTTGCTTCTTTAGGAACATACCAATATAAGTATCACCAAGAGAATCCAGGACAAAGTATTAAAAAGAGTGATTCTTTCCAAGGGAAAAGTCTGGAATGCCCAAAGCAGGCAGGCCTGGGTGCCAAACAATGGTACTGGTAGCTGCAGGAAGACTTTGCAAGGAGGACAAAGAGTAACTGGTACATGTGGATCCTTCCCTGGTAGTACTACTCAAAAGGAAGTTTTTATGAGACCTGTGGTGTTGCAGTGCAGCTGGAAGTCAGAGAAGGAGAAGAGGGAGAGAGTTGGAAAGGGACTAAAGAGGGAAGAATCCTTGGAAGGGCAAGGAAGAAAGCCAGAAAGAAAAAACTTTGTTGCTCCATGAAGGGCACAAGGGCAACTCACGTGCCCCAGAGTGACAGTGCCATGGAAGTTACAATAGGAATCACCAATGGAAAAGAATATTCTTCTTTACCCCATTTTTAATTTTTTTTTTTTTAATTTAGTTCAAAAGGATGGCAGGAGCATGAGGCAAAGTGTTATTTGTGTAGCTGGGAAGAGACACATATGAGGACATATGTTTTAAGGAGCTGCTTCAAAAATAACCACAGGAGAGGAGTGTGTTTGCAGAGCGCAGCAGGCGACCTGCAGAGTTGTGGAAAGTGAGACAGCAGCGGTGCCCCAAGTGCAGACAGCCCCAAATGTCTCCAGGATTGTGTGCATTTGTACTCACTGCCAAACCACCCCACCCCCCAGTGGGTGTTTTACAAATTGAAGGAGGTGCTGTATCCATGTATTCTGCCCCAAAACATTATCCCTTTTCTGTTGCTCTCCTTCTTGACCCCTTTTTCTTAAGTCAGCAGCTTTTGAATTCCACTTCCAAGTCTTTAAAAAATAACCCTGTTTCAATGAATCTCCAAAACATATGGCAAAAGAATGCAGATTTGGGTACTACTCCATCCCAGAGATGAGGTCTTGTTCACCAGAAAAAGAAAGGAAAAGCAGACTGTTAGATTTTGGAGCAGGATGCTCAGCATTCTACCCTAGCCTGTTTACTACTGACTACAGGAACAGGCAGCAAACTTGGCCACTGATTTACTGAGATGCTTTAAGAAAGTCCACTCACTACACCTTACCTGTTGCTTCAGCTTCCCAGTGGGTAGAACAGAGAAGTGAGAAGTACAACTTTTATCCTCGTTTTCTTTTCTAAAGTTTGTGGTTTCAGACAGCTCTGAAAGTGGTGTAGGATTCAATGCAAATATCAGGTGTGATCCATTAGTGAAATGAAAGTGGTAAAGCCAGATGGCTTGAGGCATCCCACTGGGGAACACAATGTTTCAGGCACCAGGCAGTTAATTTCTCCTGTTAGCCAGGTAAGAGAGCATGTTTGGGACAGATGAAAACTGAGCCTAATTGCTCATTGGGAAATTCACCCTTTCCATGGCCAAATACTCCTTAGAACAGAATTTTCTCAAAACATGCATGATGAATTTGCATCTCTATTTTTCTAGTGTTAAACTGGAAAATCAATGGCAAGTACCACTTCAAAGTAGTAACCAGATGTTTCCTCCCTGCTTTTTTTAGCTATCCCGTGTGAGGAACAGAAATGTTTCACAAAGAGCAGTGAGGGTTTGAGATATAGTAGCTGATACCACTCTGGGAGGACACAGCTATATCTCTTTTCCTCACTAGCGGCTGTCAGCAAGTAACACTGAGCTGACTTTGGCTATCCCATACCTCAAGGGAAGCATTATCCTCTGTGCTCCCTCCAGGACTGTGTTTCCTCATAAAGAACAAATGTTTCTGCTAAAATCAGTTCATGCTGTGGTAACTACTTGGAACAAAGCTTTGGTTTCAGTTACAAAAATTCTCACAGCACGAAATTAACTATTTGGAATTTCACAGAATTATTCCATATTCACCTGGCTATGCCTGGTATAACCATGACTGCACTTTGGCCAGTGTTTGGAAGCTGAGTACAACCTGTAATGCAGCTTCAAGTGTCTGTAACCCAATAAAGGGTTGTGCTTTGGACAAAGTTTGGTATTTCAAAAGTGTTGTGTTGCAGTCAAATCAGCTAGTCAAATGAGTTCACCAATTGTCATTTCATATCCAGACTGCTTACACCATCCTACTGGATACCTCTTTTCAGTGCCCAAGCAAGTTGCAAACTAGGCCCTGTAGGGCTTGCATCTGACTGCTTTCAAGGAGACTTGGTCTTCTAAGCATCAAGATCAGTTTTGCAATGGGAGCTTTGGCATATTGGGCTGAATTCTGACAGGTATTTAGGCATACAAATTGTTTGGTTTTTAAACTTTCCTTGAAGTACTTAATGGTTTACTGTTTTGAGCTCTCTTCTGGCTTTGCCAAGTTTTTTTTTTCATTACTTTGTAACCACATAAAGATATAAAACAGTTCACACTCAATAAATTTATGGGTAAGTGCTTCATTCCAGCTTGGATTCAGCATATGGCTTTCTTTGTGTAGTTGTTTGATTGCATCATCCTTGTTTCAAATGTGACAATTTGGCTTAAACTTTTTTTTCCATGTGTGAAGTGGGACACGAGTGCATTGCACCATTTGGTTGTGCATATCCACTGGACATGCTGTTCTCTGCTACGGGATTATGGAAAACTGCCCAAATTTTTCTCTGACTGCTGCTGTACAGATGCAGGCAGGGTAGCAAGGATAAGCTCATTAGGACAAAGATGTATTCTGAAAGTGAACAAGCACTGTAAGCAGGCACCTGCAAACAGATGTTCTTTATGTGCAGAGCTGACTGAGTGCAGGCTCTTCCTTGTCCACCCAGCCGAAGCTGCCCTTGTGTTGGATATGGTCCCTGCCCCTGCCACCCTTTCTCCCAGTTTTGCTGCAGGGTTCCATGCAGCTTGGCTTGCTCCCTAAATGTCTCACTGCTGCCGAGTCCTGAACCAATCAAAATCGGGGCACTGTCCCTTCCTCTCTGTCGGGAGCACACGGAGGCCCTGAGATGCAGCATCCCTCTGGAAGGCAATCACCAGCAGGCTGCACGCTGGGGTGATTTACCACTAGATGGCTGGACCTCCTTTTTGTCCAGCTCTCAGTTTTGTGCCCAGCTCAGTGACTGTGCTTAGCCCAGAACAGTGGGCTCGCTGTAAGCTCTCTGCCTGCCCACTTTATAGCTTTACAGTTTTAAACAGCTGATGCTTTTAGCAGATTTACCTTCATGATGAATAGTTCAAACTTCTGAAATGTACTAAAAGAGCTGTGGTAATATCTAAGAAAATCGCAGCTTTTTTTTGCAAGACAAAAAGGAAAAGCTCCCTGCTCCTGTTCTTGGGGTTTTTTTCCATTCCATGTATAATACAATTTTCACCGAGTCTTATTTTGTAGGTGTATGCATAAGTGGGACACATTTAACAGTTCATCACTCTGACTGGAATACAGCATCATAGTGTCCTGAATAGTCACAGCCACGTGCTTTGATCTGGTGAATTTGGTGATATAAAATCTGTGAAACTTTTAGACACTGACATACATGTCACTGTGATTTGGGGCAGCAATGTCTTTCCTTTAGGAAAAATTATTTCTCCCACAGTCAATATCTTCAAAAAATTAATACCTCTGGATGAAAAATGTCAACTCTCCTGATGCTTGCAGGCTGATACATTATACAGAGTAAGAAGGCCCACTTCAAAAGGAAGGTTTCTCCTGCCTGAAAGCAGACAAGAGGAATAGGCAAAGAATCTGTCTCTTGAAGATACCACTTTTTTTTTCCCTTATCAGTCTCTTCACATTTTCAGCTCTGTTACTGGTATTTACTGGGTTCACACTGTGTGTCTATAGATGTATTTGTATCCTGAGTTCAAAACAAGAGAGAGGTATGTTTTTAAATTAAAATTATTTCAGCTGTTTTGCTGTCACAGCACTGGCATTTTATGCTTGCCACCTGCAGGAACAAGGAGAAGTCATTGTCCCTGCTTCCAAGGTAATACAATCTAAAATATCAAACCTGGAAATCTTAGGGCACTTTAACATCTTTGGGGGAGCCTGAAGATGTGTCTAAAGATGATGATACATGAAATAGTAAGATGAAGATGAATCTAGAAATAGTTCTAGGGTGGGTTTTCTTTTCTAAGTAGAGTCTCTCACAGTTTAATTTTCTTAAAGCACTGTGACAGCAAAAAAAAAAAAAAAAAAAAAAAAAAAAGAAAAAGAGAAGCTGATGGTTTAACTAGTGTGGTGGAAGAGCAGGAAATTCAAATGAACTCCACCCATCAAGACTCACAGAGAAACACAGGTAGTGAAGAATACAGCAAATGATGAGCCCCTGAATAGATAGACTTCAAAAGTAATTGTTCAACCCAACAAGAATATTAGTAGCTATTCTGTTCTCATCTGCAGGAAGGTTTCTGGTTTTGTTAATGCAACAGGAAAGAGTAAGAAAGAAATTTCCATTTAGTGGACTTGCAAACAAGTAAATTGTAAATTTTTGAAGTGCTTCCTTTTTACAGGTGCCTGAAGGGTAATGTGCAGATTATTTACAAAGAGCAACTCACATTTGGAAGTAGTCCAGAAACAAAGTCCTACTTGATCCTGTCACAAGCAGAATGTTGTTACTGAGCACAGAATGTCAGATGTAGCATAATCACAGGCATTGTGTATTCCTCCTATGATACTGTGGGATGCAAAAAGCCATGGTTTGCAATCACTCTAGTAGTGCTGTTTTATGCCTTTTGGGGATGTTAAAATAAACTTATTTTATTTACCTTGTTCCTAAGCACGTCCACTGATATAAGGTATACAGAATACTACTGTAAAATACCTGTTCACTGGTGCTGTTACAAGTGTGATGTTTGCTGTGGCATCTCTGCATAACATCTGAGAAATCAGAAGTGTCAATACCAAGGTAAAGGAAACTGGTATCTTTGATCCAGCTATGTGGTAGCTGTCACTGGATGTGAATAGAGAAGGTGGGTTTGAAGAACCAGACACAAAATTGTGAGGAAAGCACCTTAAACATAACACCAACCTTCCTCTGGGATTATCAGCTCACTTGCACAGTCCTAATAAACTGTTAGAGGCCCTGGATACACCCGTCGTGTAGGCTGACAGACAGGAGACACCAATGTCACAGCAGAGATGACAGCATTTTTGTCACTGCTCTTTCTGTAGCTCGGATGAGCAAGCCTGTTCCTGACAGAGGGCAGGAGGTGGCTCCCTGCAGCCAGGCTGCACTGCATACCTGGGCCCTCCTCCAGCAGGTGCTAACCCCCTTGTGCACCTCACTGCTCTCCCCAGAGGGTTTTGGATCAGCTCTCTGCTGGGAAGGCAAGGACATGGAGTCCCTTCAGATCACAACATCTCTATAGCCATTTGAATCAAAAAGCAAAGAAAAAATGTTGTTTGTATTTGAAATGAGAGTTTTTTACACAGTTGGCTTCTCCCACTCTGTTCTCAGCAAGACAATTTAAGTTCCTGCCTGCACGGAGGTCTGGGGGCTGAACTCCTGGCCAAGCTGGCCAAACAGGTATTCCAATGCCTTTTAGCTCAATTATTGGCTAGGCCATGGTGGAAAACTCCTCTAGAAGCTGGGCTCTGAGATTAATTGCTCTGCTAGCCTCCCTTCCTACCTCTCTGGCAGCAACTTGAAGCCTACAACAGCCAGATTTGTAGTCATTCACTCTCTCATCCCACCACCTGCTTGCACTCCCCTGACCTTCTGACAGGCTTACAGATGTTCCTGGAAAGAGGTGCCAGAATAATTCCTGATTGTTCTTGCAGTAAAAAAAATCCAGGCTCCCAGGAGAAACAAAAATCTTCACACAGGAGGATGGGAGAAGCTCAGATGGTTTAGGCCTGAGTAAAGGAAACCCATGAAGGGAAACATTCTCAAAGAATACTTAAAATGGTGGATTTGCAGAAAATCTTATCACCATTAAAAACGCACTCAGACAAAATAGTCACTCTCCTGAGTGGTATTACAGAGCAAACACTGTAAGTTAAGCCTCTGAGTTGAGTGTGTCCTGTACTGTATGATAAAGAATGACTGAAAGCAACTCAGAGGGCCTTGGAAGACCTAATGGACCTTAGGAGGCATCATATGGTGTTCTGCTACAGGATAAACACCAGTTGTCCTTTCAGACAGAGCATTGTCATGAATTATACCTGAACCTTCAGGTATACACAAGCAATAGTCCATGTTTGGGAAGTGAGAAGCTTACAAATTTGCAGAGTTTGTCCAGTGGTTTTAGCAATACAAAGTGAAAAAGATAAATTTGGCACTTACTGGAATCTAAATTTATATCCATTTTAATGACCATGGTCCAGTAGCACCAGTAATGGAAGGAGAGGTGATTACCCACACTGATTATCAGTTATCCCTAATTTGGGACTGCAAATCTGTGTCTCTTTTTGTAGAATAATGCAAATGTTTTATCTCACTAAACCCTATCCCTGTCGTGTCCATAAAATGGTTGTAAGAACTACCTCACAATTAATGCCCTTTGGGGCTAGTTTGGTTGTATGAGTGCTTGGAACCACACCTGCAGCCACTGCGTGACAGTGAGCTATGGACCAGGTATGTTGTACTATTCCTGCTTCACTGTTGCATAGACTTGTCAGGGGATAATCCCTGATAAGAAAGAGCTCTGCAAAAAACTCTGGAACAAGGGCTTGCTGAGGCAGAGCACCCACTACAGAAACAGAGCTGTGTGTCAGGATGTTTGCCCCAAGCAGCACCGTGCTGTAGCCGCAGCCCCGGCCTGCTCCTTTGCCCCTGCCCGCACAGCCGTGGGCAGGAAGTGTGCCACCACTCCCACACCTTCCTCTCACAAGGAGCAGAGCAGCAGCTCGAGGTGCCTGACACAAAAAGAAATAAAGGCTCAGATATACATTGTCTTGAGAAAATAAAATCAGACACGATGCAATTGGTTTCTGGTTGTTATTTGGTATGCCTTAGCTTCAGTTTCTGGCCTCTAACCCTGCAGATGTATAGACACGCTTCATGCTTTGTGAGTCATCCTAACAACATTGCTGTTATCATATTATAATGATGTTGGGTTGGTCCTGTGAGATGATATTATTATCCAGTATTGAGAGCTGAGGTTCATATGAAAAAGCAGCTTAGTACTCACCAGTGTTACCCATAACAGTAATTAGTCAGTACTTGCACTTGCTATTTTTGAGGGAAGCTGAAGTCATGTTCACATCTGGGGCAGAGCATGTACTTCCACCAGGGCCAATACAACTTGCATCACTACTTGAGTTTAGTTTTATGAAATTCTTATCTCAGAATTCTTTCTAAACCTAAACAATGTCCCCTCATCAGTGCTCACACTTTTGCTAAGCAGCAAAGAAAGTGCTTTTATGGTTGCAAAACCAGAAAGAGAACACAAATGGCATTATGAGCTAGTATGTTATTTAGATTTAAAAATATTCTGAGGTAGACAATACCTCAGACTCTATAAATCTTGTCTGTCAGAAAGCTCTATGGTTTCCCCATGGAAAAAGATTGCTATCCTATGAATTCTCACTCAAATGGAGTGTCTAGGAAATAGCTAGACTTATGGACACAGACACTGAACTTTTCTTAACCACAGCTCTTTATCTCAGTGCATGTGGCACGAGGTGAGACTGGCAATGGGAAAACTGACGGAACTCCAGCCTTCACTGTGCTGCTCTGCCACTTCTCTTCTCGAGTCACTCCTGCTTGCACTTCTTTTTCCCTGGAAAATGTCAAAGAATTCATAGATCAAAAAACAGGAGCTGACACAAAGACAGAGGTACTGGATCTAAGGAATGACTGATTTAAGGAATTGGGTTGAGGACACTTTACTTGGTGGGAAGTAAGAATTTCAGAGACTGCAACTATACCTCTTTTAAGATATGAACTTCTCAAACTTGCCACACTTATTAATACTAGAGCTGGCCAGTCTTTAGTCAGAAGAAGTCCATTTATATCTGCATCTTAGAGATAGGAAGTAGATTTAGTCATGCAGATGGGACTTTTTCTCAATGTCAGTAGCAAATCAAAGCATTTCTGATGTTACGAAGCACTGTGCTGCTAGAACCAGCTTTGTCATTGAAATACTGCCCATTAGTATTCCTGTGCCTTGTCAGATGAATTATGAACTGATGGAATTTGAATAACTGTCTTGCCCTTCTACAAGAAAAGGTAATATTGCTCCTGCTTAGTATCGCCTCAGGCTATTGTGCCAAAACATCACAGCAGAATTGAGTGTTGACTGGTAACTAACAGTGAATTTAAAGTGCTGTCACAGTCATCTTGCTCAGCTTCCAGGCCTAGGTGGTCAAAGCATGTAAGAAGCAATCCACAAGAGATGACACGAAGCAAAGGATGAGGAGTTTTTTTTAATCCCTGTTTGTTTAGGACAGGAGGCAAAATGTGTTTGCAAAGCAGAAAGGCTGCTGCAGGTGCAGAAGGCTCTGCTACAGCTGGCATTCTGAAAGATCAATTACCTACACCAAAGCTGTTCTGCTGCCTTTGCTATCTGCTTGCTTATTACACACAAAGTGAATTAAAAAGAGCAGGGTTCTGTGTTCAATACCCTCTTCAAGTGAGCAATCTAACCCTTAAAAACGGACATCCTTAAGCTGATCAGATGATGGGACAAAATGCTTTTGGCTCTAAAAGGACACTTGGCAATCATAACACTATGCTCAATTGAGAAAGCAAGTGAACTGATGTAATATGATGCTATAAATGATGCATTTCTTTTTGAGCTGTTGGGAATAAATGGATTGATAGGTAAAACATCTGATATTGTTACTGAATTTATCATAATAAATATTACTCTGCAATATTTTGCTCCTGCCTGTGAAGAATGAAAATGCTAAAGGGTGCCAACACGTGATGTTAGGAGCAAGTTATGACAGCAACATTATAAATGTTTGTACAGGTTGTCACCAATATTTGAAGACACTTGTAAAAACAGCACCTTAACGTAATACATTATTACCATACCCTACTGTAAGTGGTGATGTGCCTTTTTCCTTTGGTACAGAACATGTACTTGACTACTTATTCCCCCTTTTCTACCCTCTTCCTAAGGATGGTCTTGCAAAAACAAGACACAGGGATAACGTTCATGTGATAAACTACACAGCTGTGGTTAAAGTCTATAGATGTGTTGCATTGATTTCTCATTTACCAAAAACATCACTTATTTTCATGGATCCATTTCAGCAGATGCTTTTTTTCTTCTCATCGTCTACCAGATGCAACAGACAAATGTTTCTCTTTGCTCTCAAAAAAGACTCACTACAAGGCCCCATAACTGATAGGATGTGATCTTGACTCAAGACTGTCTTCTGTAGTTCTATCAGTATCATGCTTCTGAAGTGTGTTACCTTGCAGTCCTGTAGAGATGGGAAATGTATTTTATTATAAAGAAATCTTCCATCTATTGAATCAAAAGTTATACTTGCAGAATCACATAAACACAGACTCAGTTAGGTTGGAAAAGACCTCCAAGACTGAGTCCAACTTTAACCAATCCCAACCAGATCGTGGCACTAAGTGCCACATCCAGTCTTTCCTTAAACACCTCTAGGGGTGGTGACTCCGCCACCTCCCTGGGCAGCCGATTCCAATGTTTAACAACCCTTTTTGTGAAGGAATTCCACAAAAATGTGGTGTCTCATGTCCACCCTAAACCTCCCCTGGCACAGCTTGAGGCCATTTCCTCTCATCCTGGCACAACTTCCTTTCAGGGAGCTGTGGGGAGTGATAAGGCCACCCCCCAGCCTCCTCTTCTCCAGCCTCTCTCTTAGAGCGGGAGCAGGAAACTCTGAAGGCTCGATCCATTGAAATGACAACATCCTTCAGCAAAGAAAACCTATTAATTATGCTGCTAGTGCCAGAGTCCTAGTGCACTCTGAAACCCGAACAGCATATAAATACAACTAAGCCACATAACTTTATAGCTGTCAAGTTCAGTATAAACTCAGGAGATGTTAAAATATATACCCCAGCAATCATTATAAAATGGTTCTTCATGTGTTCCTGCGCGTGTGGCGCATACGAGATCATGTGGGAGGCGATCTGGCGGCACCCATTGAGAACAACCTGCACGGTGCGATTACGGTCTTGCTCCTCCTCATTACCGCAGCCAGCCTAGAACCGGTGCTGCCCTCCTGGCAGCTCTTCCACTGCGGAGCGGTGTTCTCCGTGCCAGGCGGGGCCACTCCTCGCTGTCTCGGCGCTCCCCGACCCGTGTCACGCCGGCCCGCCGGAGGTGAGGGTCGGGGGGCCGGGGGCCGGCGGGCTGGAGCCCCTGATCCCGGCACGCCCGGCCCGGGCGGAGCCTCAGGGCCGCTCCCGCCCCGCCCCCTCGCCGCCGGCCCTCGCGCGGCCGGATTGGCGAGGAGCGGTGCCAATCACGCCGCGGGGCGGGGCGGGGCGCGCGCGGCGGCCCTTGGCGCTGAGGGGGCGCGCGGCTCCGGCCTCTGCCCGGGCCGATCCTGCCCCGGCGGCGCCGTTCCCGGCGGCTTCCCCGCTCCTTGTCGCTGTCTCCTGCCTCCCACCGCGAGCAGCCGGGGCCTCCTCCATGCGGGAGAAGAGGAGGAGGAGGAGGAGGTGGGAGCTGCTCGCCGGCCATCCCCGGCGCCCGGCAAGTCGGAGCCGACCCGCCACCGCGCCGCTCCTGCCGCATCTCCCCGCGGCGCCGAGCCGGCCCTGAGCTCTGCCCGCCGCGCCGCCCCCGGACCCCTTCTCGTAGTCTTGCCCCTACCCTCCTTCTAGTCTTCCCAGACCCCTCCTCCTAGTCTTCCTCCTTTTTGTTTGTTTTGGTGGCGTGTTTTTTTTTTTTTGTTTGTTTTTTTTTTTAAATTCTCCCCCTTCCCTCCCCTCCCCCTTTGGTTCTCACCCTGGTTGCGAGCAAAGCGTCTTCATGAGCGCAGAGGATGTCCGGAAAGCACTACAAGGGGCCTGAAGTCAGTTGTTGCATTAAATATTTCATCTTCGGCTTCAATGTCATTTTCTGGGTAAGTGAGGCTGGTTTCGTGTCTTCCTCTGCTTCTTCCTCCTCCTCCTCCTCCCCGGCCGCCGTCGCTCCCGGGCTGGCACAGTCAGGAGTGACAGGGACGTGTGACAGCCCGGCCTGAGGCCGAGGGGCATTTTCCATGGGCTGCGGGTGCGAGGCCAGGGGTGCCGCCGCCTCCGAGCCGACCGCCCCGGTGAGCCCTTCCCCGGGCAAGTTGTGGTGCTGCATTCCTCTACCTCCCGAGGGTGCCGGTTCTCTTCCCTTCCGGCCCTCCTAATTGCTTTTGTTGTTAGTACGAAGCGGGTTTGGTGCCTTCTTCCCCCCTCCCCTTCTTTTCCTTTTTTTCCTGTTCTCTCCTTCCTTCCCACACCTCTGCTTTGTGATGGGAGAGGAAGGGAGCAACCAGGCACCCAGGCCTGGAGAACGAATTGATCTGCATGTTTTCACGCTGCCGTCCCTGTTAGATGCAAATAATAGAATTACAGCTCAGGTTCTCTGCACAGTGCTGTTCAATGATTTCACAATGATGAAGTTAGGTATGGCACAGGTTTATTATAATTAGCTGTTAACACATAGTAGTAGTAGCAATAATAGGATGGAGGAGGGGGGAAACGGTATTTCCACCCATCCCTAAAGTGCAAGCCTGTAGGAGGCCTCTTTGGGCATTTGTTGGGATTCCTGGCTGTGCTGCTTGATCTGCCTGCACAGTATCTTGTTGCACCATTCCCCACCGGCTGTGGAGTAGGCAGAACTGTATAGTGAAATGTAACCTGCTTGTAACAGTACTTCCAGCATCTTCTCAGTGTGTTCGATTTGAAAGAGAAGCAGCTGGTTTTGGATGTTCATGTCAAATTTTGTAACCACAGGGTGGGGGGGAAGGGTGAGCATTCTCACACACGTGTGAGTGATGAGGTTTTCTCAATGCACAGAATGTTAAAAGTCAGGTGAAGGCTCTTACATGTACAGTTCCCCTTTTTATGTGAGGTATTCCACAGAGCAATGAGAAGCATGCACAAACGCAGCTTCACAGAGTCACAGAATATTCTGAGTTGGAAGGACCCACCAGGATCACTGAGTCCAGCTCTGGATCAAACCCAGATAGTGTGGATGTGTTTTTCAGGGCCTTTGGAAGCAAGTTGAATACATATCTGGTATAGTGGCTTTTTTGGACTAGAAAGGAAAATTAGGGAAAAAACCCCAACACCACCTTGAAGGTGGGGAAGAACAGAGGAGAGAAACCTTTTGAGCAATGCTGAGCTTCTGATTGTCCCCTTGGGGGGAACAGAAGTCGGTGGTTACATGGATAGCAGGTATCCATAGCTAGCCTCAGTGTTCCTGGAAAACAAACATACCTGAAGAAGATGTTTTGAAAGGCTGGGAGTTTTGATTAAGTCTACTTGTATACTGTATTACCTTTTCTTAGACAAGAAGATATGCTGCCAGAGTGAAGCTGACTGTGGCTTTATGTCAGTGTTTACTTGGCCCCAGGCTGACCCCCGCAGATGAACGGTAGCAAGCTTTGTAGTATTCTGACCCTACAGAGCTGTTGTGATTGTACTCTTGGCTCAGTTTTCGGTGGTTGAGTTTGCCATGGTTCTTTACCCTTGTCTGTTTCTTTGTTTTGTTTCTGCTGGGCATATGTTGCTGCGAGCAGGGATATTTTTCAGCAGGGAGCAAGCGGTGTGAGGGACACTTGTGTGCTGTGTCCTTGGATCGAGAGAGGGAGATTATGGTGGAATATATAACCGTGTTAACTCGCTCTTTCAAACACTGTCAGTGTCTCAGAGGCTCTGTATCCTGTAATTTCCTTCATTTTATTCTCTGAAGGTGAACATGTGGATTGTGCAAGTGAGGAAGTGGTTATGTTTTAGGTTTTCTGTATCTAGTCTTGTTCTTACTCCTGTGTTCCTGAGGCTGATGTATCTTCTGCGTGATGACAGGCGTGCCTGTGTTGTTACTGAATGGGCCAAAAGCTTTATACCGCTGGAATGCTGATCTGAAAGCCTGAAAAAATACAATTGTGTATCACCCACTTTGCCACTTGCTTGATGTGAGGCCCTTGCTTGCAGATTTCCTCTTTTGCAGAATGCTAATTGTCTCATTTGTGTTCCTGGCTAAACTTCTTCTTGAATTTCATGAAGACCAAACACTTTGAGAGTTTAGTAATTTCTTTAGAATATCGTAATCTCTTTATGAGAAAGCCTGCATTTATTTCCATGTCTCTCATGATTTGGAGTGAAAGCATAGGCAGATACTCTCGTTGAATGCATGTTAATGTTGTTTTTACTGAACTAATAGCAAACTCTTCAATAACTGGGCCAGAAAAGCTGTAATTGAAAATTGCAAATTTGGTTGGTTGTTTATAGAAAGTGATAATCAAAAATATCCATTAATGTAGTGATTGTAGATGGATTGAAATGATGAAGAGGTCATCATATTAACCCCATGACACTTTCCAGTGTGTCATGTTCCAAGGGAGCACATCTTGTTAGGCCTTCTATCTGAACATTATTATATAGTCTTTTTATATTACAATCTTTTAAAATGTTAATGTAAACAAAGAAAATACCTCTATTCGGCATCATAAAACAATGGACTAAAAATAAAGAGAGTGGAGTTGGAAGAGTAATGATTTTGACAAGAAAATTGTCAGTGCTTTGAATAGAGGAATATTATAGATCTGCTGAAATTATGCAGGGAATGATTGTACTTGCCACTTAAGCTGAAGTCATTACAAAAAATCTGAGGCTTTAAATACCACAGAATAGGGGCAAAATAAATGGCCTGACCTTTTTGTCTTTTTTGTTTTGTGCTGATGAAGTATGTGATGCCTTAAAAACCACAACAGAATTTTCAGGATAATGAATATGGGAAAGTTGCACTCCAGTGCTGTGTGTGTAGTTGTGACTAAAGGTGACTGTATGCTTTTTAGGAGGTAGTTCTCAGGCTTGCACCACCCCAGGTAACATATTCTTGCCTAAATATGTGTTTCATACTGTTGTAGAAGACAGTATTATCTGCTGAGTCTATGCATAATTAATGTTCTAGGTATATTTGCAAGCTTAATTTGTTTTGGCAATTTGGTGTTAAAGTTGGTAAATACTCTGGAAATGTTTGTTCAGAAAAACTTATTTAGCTTATTTTGTGAGACTGCTTTGCTGTTGTGGAAAGGAAAGCTCATTGGGCACTCACCAAAGTAATGCTTAGCGGAGAGCTAATAGGCCCAAATGACCTAAATCTGAAGGTGGAAGTCAGTGCAGTGGTTCCCTTTGCCGTGCTGCGGGTTGTGTCTTGGGGCACACACCTGTGCTTCAGCTCCGCTGCCCTTCTGCCCGTGCCAGAGCGCCACGTGCTCTGTGTGCCACCTTTCCTGCCTGGCAGCTGCTGCCATAGACACTGCTTTGTCATGAGCCTTTCTGCTCTTCTCTCAGTAAAGCATAAAGCTGTAATATGAGGTAACAGAGAGCACTTTGATGTACTCAAAGCAAGCAAACAAACAATGCCTCCTTCCCCCTTTGGCTTCCAGGTAAAATGATGTCAAAGGTATGGTGCAGAAGGTCAAAGTAGGCCACCCTGCTTCACCAAAGGCAAGAACTATTTCCCCTCTTTCTCCTGTACTTTGGGAAGACAGTTTTAGGGTGACTTTTAGTTCCAAGAGATGTTTTGAATTGTTCTCTGTGCTTTTTTATACTTGATGGAAATGGTGGATGTATATTGTTGTTAAGGGCTAAAGTTCAATCCACACTTGATTCCACTGACCCTGGTCTAATTGGAAAGATCTATAAAAAGCACTGACACCTCAGAAACTTTTGCTTTAGCTGGTGATTCACTACAGTTATGAGCTATGCTGCGATTATGATACATCAGCATATTACGAGTCATAACTTGTGTTTTAATTTGCTTGGCATCTGCTGTATTTGATGGCAACCATATGGGGATCTAGGTAGTGTTCTGAATTACTGAAGAGTAGCAGAAAGAAAATAAGGTTATGTAAATGTGTTACAAAGAAGGTGTTGGACAAATGCACTGACCTTTGAAGGACAACCAATACATTGCTTATGAAATTTTGTACATTGTTGATAGTTTGTTTTTCAAAGGGGGAGAGGATAATTCTCTGATGTCAGCTGGTTTTCAGATATCCACAAGGAAGTTTTGATTTTATAATTTTCCCTTGCCACAGTGTTTAAAAAAAACCCCAAACAAATCAATGTGAAGCTTGTTCTGTGCAATTTTGAAATGCATTCTGTAGCATTTGATCTTTAAAAATTTGCATTGGGAGGATGTCCTTGCAGTGGAAGTGGAAGCATTCTGTTCATTTCCCTCCCCTCTCCCTTTTATGATCGAATGACTTTATTTTACATTTCTTCATAGCACAGATGAAGCATAGCTAAGCATTCCACCAGTGGTCTTGGCAGAAACAGAACAATGCTTGTTTTGGGCAAGTACTCCACTGGTTTGCAGCAGTGAAAGGTGAGGGTGTATATATTGATGAAATAGATGCATTATTGTGAGGTCGGCATTCTTGAGTTCCTCAGTGTCTCTTTCAGCAGATGTAGCCTCAGTCTTTCAAATACATATAAAAATTTAGTACCTGCTGGCTTTGGGGGACTTGCTTTAGATCTGTAGAGGTCGTTCCTAGCATAAAAATTTTCCTTGCCTTGTGTTCCCTCACAACTTTGTAGTAGACTGTATCATTGGTAATATAAAAAGGAATAGCTGAGGAACATGGGAGAAACTATTTCCTTTCTTATAAATATTTGTTTTGTCAAAATTGGGAGTTTATAAATGTGTTACTGTTTTAAGTTATTTGATGTTTCTAAAAGATTGAAGAAGCATAAGGGAACTAGACGTAGAAAAACCCCATTGTGATTAATTGTGTGACTTCTCTTGTTTGATGTCAGTGTGCTTCAGGAGAATGTTATTGGAACTATCATGTGCAGCTTATATACTTTCCCTCTGTGTTAAAGATGAATTTGGTAAATACATTTACCAGTCTTCCACCTTGACTGACTTGTCACAGTATGTTTTTTTCTGATGGCACATCTATCTCAAAGTATGAAGAGTCAGTTTTGAATCTCCAGTGTCCCAGTCAGCTGATCCATGGGAATGGCACCCAGAGCACAGGCAGCCCCAACAGAACACTTCTGTGAGTGAAACATCTTGTGGATATTTGTGTGTGTGAAAAGAAGTTTGCACTGGTCCTAATCCCATTGCCCTTGTTGCATATTGATAATATTTCCATAATAAAGGCAACAAATTCGTGTTCTGCAGCACTGAATTTGAAGGTGGATGTGCTACCTTAATTTTAATAAGGCAGCCTTTTCACTGTGAACCTTTTGGTGTATGTATTAGGTGTGTACATGTTCAACTGCAGTGTATGATGTAATAGGCATGTAGGGAAGGCAGGAGCTGTTCTAGGGAAGAAAGGCTTTCATTTTTCAGATGGGAACGCAGAAGACATGTTCTTGTAAACAAACAAAAAAATTACATACAAGGTGCAGTTGGTGTAGGATAATTTTCAGATGGAAAATGTGGGAGAGAAAGGTTTTTTTTTTTTGGAGGGGGGTTGTGAGGTTCAGGCTTTGTTGTTGTTTTTGTGCCAAGAGTAGTAAGAAGAAAAATGTAAAGAACTTCTCTATTCTCTGCAGTGGGCAGGAGTTTGAAAGTATGTATGTAATCTGTTATTTAAGAATGCTTTCTAAAACCTAATTCTATAGAGTACAATAATCCTGATGTACGTCTCAGTGAACTTTAATTTACTCTTATTCCTCAAACTTTGTAAGATGCAAGTTAATGATTAGTAGAGGATGAGAAGCTTGAGCTTATGGTTAGTGAAATATCACTTCCTTTTCTTTTGGGTCCCATTCCTACAAACAGACATTTTGAAGTCTATGTTGAAAAAGAAATATAAACTGATTTTGGCACCAGGGCTGCTACAAGTTATAAATTTGGAGCAAGAAACTGACGTATTGTTAAAGTGCTTGGGCTAAATACTTCAAGAGTTCATACTCCATTAACTAAAAGCAGTAACCTGTGAAGATTTGCTATGCACATTTAGAATATAATGTTTTGCTTTCAGATAAAACCAAAGGTGAGAGAAAATATTTTTGACCCAAAAAAAATCACTTGACCTAATTCTACCAGTTAGGAAATTCTGTTCTTAAACTATAGTTCTGTAGGGGAGCCTTGTTTTGCCCAAAATATGCAGCACGCTTCTCAAATGCATGGCTGGTAGCCTGTCAACAGGACTGTAATTGTTTTATTGATGTAGACGGGAGAGCAAGGAGCTGAACAGCTCATGAAGTAACCCAGCTCTGTTAGGGATGACCCAGAAGTCACTGTCAGCATTAACTATAAAAGTGTCTTCCAGTATGGTAGTATTTTAAACTTGTTCATGTCTGACTTTTCTATTAGCTTGAATTTTATAGTAACTTTGTACTCGTGTACAATTCATCTGTTTCTCATTAAAAATTAGCAAATGTTGTTACAATGCAGTAAAGAATTAAAACAAAAAAAGCTTATCCATTTTTTAATGAATGTACTTCATGACAGCTTTACAGTGCAAAATCCAGCAATACATTAGGCCTTGAATCAGTAAAGAATAATCTGCTTCTATTTCATTGTACTGTCATATGAATTTGGAAGACATCCCATTTTTTTTGATTATGCTGCTGCTCTTGCCACAAAATATCCTATCTTGTGATGTAAGGCCCCGAAAAACACTTGCTGGATGAGACTCCTGAAAGGGTTTACAGTTTTTCACATACTGTGTTAGATGCATGGGAGAAATACTAACAAGATGTTGTCAAGAGGTCAAAACAACAAAAAACTTCATTGGCAACTTCAGAAAATCAGAGAACTTCAGCAAAAGTTTAGAGCAGCATTCACTCAACGTAAAACACTTCATAAAGCGTTAACTTAGCCCATTCAACTTAGCAACTCCAAGCCTGATCTGAGAAGAGAGAATTAGAAGAAGAAAGAGGAAGAGAGAAAGACAGAAAAGGTACAGAAAAGAACAAGTACAAGCACCTGGTTCCAGCAGTGTTCAACTGAGAGAAATTCCAAGAGGAAGGAGGGTCAAGACCTGCGCTTGCCTCATGCTTCAGTTTAGTACCCTCTGGCTTTCCTGGGCCCTTCGCCCAGGCTGGACTTAAGGTCATCTGGCCCCTCTGGGGCTCCAGGGCTGGGGTGTGGAGCGTTGCCTGTGGTGTGGCAGGTGATACAGGCCCAGAGGGGGGATGTGTGTGTGTGCAGAGCGGGGCATGGCCTCTCCAGAGCAAGGCCTGACCTACCTATTCTCCCACACATGCACCCAAAGTGCTTTGAGCCAGCTGTCCTTCCAGTCTCTCACATGTGGTTCTCTGTGGATACAGATTTTCCCTGATTTCAGCAATATTTTGTACAGGTGTAAGGGTTGGTGTGGGTGGATGTCACTGTTGGCACAGTGCTCAGTGTAGCTGCTTCTGTAACATACACAGAGATCTAGAGCAGTTCAGCCTTCTCCGTATGCTGGCATTTAAAAATGTCACTAGCACACTGAGGCTTGCAGTCAGGGGTGCTTGATTTGGTATCAAACTCTGACTCAGTGTGATCTCATATAACCTCCAGATGGCCTGACTTGCAGAGATGCTAAAACCAGTCAGATCCAACTCCTTTAGCTTTATGAACTAAATGAGGCTGTAGCAGTGTTTATTTTAATACACATCAGTCTCTGCATCAGATTCTTCAGCTAATGTTTCAGCTTTCCAGTCACTTTCCTCTGGACAGCATTTAGAATAAGTATTTCATCACACACAGAGGATCTTATGAATGAACTGTCAATTTTCCACAGAACTGGGAAAAATCAATATGCCTCTTCCAGGCCTTGAAAATCCCTCTGCTCCAAGTGGAGACTCCGTTACATCAAATCATATTGAAAACCATTTCAAGCAATGTTCCTGATGAGTGGTGACAGAAGAGCTTTTTTCCTTTTGCAGCAAAGCGAAGAAATACTATGAAAACACTTTGTGTACCTGTTCTGTAGCTGTTGCCTCATGGTTTTCCCAACAGCAAAACTTCTTACAGGGGAGAAAAACAACCAAAGAATTATAGGAACTTCTGCTTAAATAGGTTCTCTTTCTTCTCAATAAGCAAGTAACATTATTTCTAAAAGTGCTTGGTCCTTCTTTGTGGTATTGAAATCAAAAAGCTTGAAAAGAAGACTAGATGTCTTTAGATATGTGCAGCATTTTGGATTCATAGAGGCTTCTGTTTTGCTCTCTTTATCCATGAGATATTGATGAATTATAACCTGAGTATGTCTGCTGTCATGGCTCTAGTAGGCCACTGTTAGAGGGTACTGAGTATGGAATAAGTGGTGCTGCAAGGATGCTTGCAGTAGCTCGGCCTGTGGGGTGTTTCCTAGTGTTAGTGGATTACATCTGATGAGAGTCCAGCTTAATTTTTGTTGATTTAGGGGCTAATCTTACATGGCATGGAACATTATTTTGTGCCAGGATTTGCTCTGTGTCAAGAGGGCAGGCTCTCTCAGCTGGGCTCTGGTGCCCCAAGCAAAGGTGCGGCAGCACCGTGTGGGATGTCACCCCGAGCAGATCCACCTGGTGCCTGTCATTTTGTCCGAGCCTGCACCACAGGTTCTCCCTGTTGGATACCTTTGTTTTGCTTACCCATGTAGGGCATATACTTACCCTTGTGAGGCTGGGTTCTCTGCTTCCCTCTCACTGAACTGCATCTCTTCTGCTACAATCTGTTTTCCAGTGGGTCGTGATTTAAAAATCTTATGATTTAAAAAGCTTGAAGGGAGTTTGCTCTGTGTGCTGTAAATGGTTTTTATATAGGAGCAGGAACATAGAGGAAAAAAGTTCCCAGATAATGTGTGGCAAGGGTTTTGTTGCTTTGTGCTGTGCTTCAATTAACTATATCACCTTATGGAAGATGTCTTTGCAATGCCATGTGATTGGAATGTTTCAGACTGGAGCATGGAATTTGGAAATGGCGACATTTCAAAGCAGTGGGTCCTCCCAGGTAATGAGAAGGGTTGCCAAGTATCCTGGGCACCTCTCAGCTCAGAGTATATTGGGGTGTTGTACTGTGCACAGAGCAAGGGTTTCAGATTTTTTAACTTTAATTTTTGCCATTTAAATATAAAAACAGAAAGATTCTCTTTCCATGTGGGTAAAAGATAGCATTTTTTAGAAGTTGTCTTCCTGACTGCCAGTTCACGTGGGTATATGTTTAAAGTAACGTGTGAATTCAGTCAGTCCAACAGTAATTAAATGTATAATATTGAAAACGAAAGAAGAAGAGGTAAAACTTGTAAAATTAAAATTCGTCTTTTCCAAGAAGTTATTCAATTAATTTCCAGATGAAAATCCATCCATCTGGCTTGTGAAGACTATAAAATATATATATATAAATGTAAAATATTTATGATTACAGTTAAAAAATAACTAAGGTCTGGTTTTTAATGAATATTGCTTGATATCACAACCATTCTCTTGTTTCTTTTTCTTTGTTCTGTGGCCATTAAGGGGGGATGTGCACTGCTGCCTAACTCAACTTTTTTTCCATCTCTGAATGCCTAGGAGGACCTGCTTCTATTGCAGGGCCACTTCCCACTTTGGTTGTGGGAACCTTTCAGGATTGATTTTCATGTGCGGCCTTGCAAATTCTGGTGTCAAAATGAGAACAGGAGGCTGCAAACAGCGAGGCTGGCACAAGGCTGCAGAGCCAAATGTGGAAATGCAGCTTCAGTGGACTGACAGCAGTCTGTTACCAGATCTGCCTGAGAACTTTCTCATCTGGGTCAATTTCTATTGATTTGCTGTTTGGCTCTAAGAATGAAGTGTGGGAAGATGGTAGGACCGGCTCCTCCTTTCCCTGCATCAACTTAAAGTGATTGTACAAGCATGGCCTGTTTCAGCTCTCAGTGAAGTGGTTTTGGAGTACGGAGTACCTAGAGGTGTAGGACATGGTGCTGGGTCAAGAATTAGCTCACTCCAGTGAGTGCTGCTACCTAAGTACCACCCCTCTAGTGCACTTTGGTCTTCACTGTTTTTGGAAGAGTTATGGTGGTTATCTGTTTACTTGTGCTTGCTCAGTGATGTTAGAGAAACAAAAAGCAGTGATTGTCTTCCAAGGTTATTGGAATGTGGACTTAATTTGAACTTAAGTGGATAGCTCATTTACCTCTCTGGTTTCTTTTCCTTCCCATAAATGTTATTCCAAACACCATGCCACTCCCTCTAATAGTGCTAAACCTTTGTTGGAGTGGCCTGCTAGATGGGGTGGCAAATGACCTCTCTGAGAGGTCATTTATGAGTTTGTCATGATTATCCATTCCCAAGTAGTGTCCTTTCTGGTGGCTTGTTACATACAAAAGGTTTGAATGCATTTAGTGCTGGAGATACATTTGTGTATATATATATAAAAATAAAACTAGACATGCATATACATACATATATGTACATATATATAAATGCATAATATGTACACAAAATAATGCAGTTCTTAAAAAAATTAATTCTGATTTGCTAGAGCAGAAGTTTATTAACTTTCGTACCTAAAAGTGTACATGAAGGGACTGGAAACCCATTTAACTGCTGTTGCATGCAGAGAGAAGGACTTCTGCTTCCTCTGACTGTATTCTACTGCTCTGCTCCTGCTGGGAGCTCTGGCATGGTCACAGGTAGTGTTCCTGCTTCAGCTGTGTGGGGCTGGGTGTGGTTTGA
Organism: Phylloscopus whistleri; assembly: GCA_017589585.1. Lineage (NCBI taxonomy): Eukaryota > Metazoa > Chordata > Aves > Passeriformes > Phylloscopidae > Phylloscopus > Phylloscopus whistleri. The sequence continues at coordinate 434,441 of JADMLD010001152.1, read as the reverse complement.
AAACATTGCTTTCTTTTTCTATTCTTTGTTTTGAAAATAGGCAAAATCACTGCCTGGGTAGCCCAGAGGTTTGTGGTGATATTTGAATCAATGTTTTATTCTGTAGAAACTTTTTCATGCAAATAAGTGTGTGTTTGACTCAGGAACATAAGCCAATTACATTTTTACGTTGTTTATATCCTTGCTGGTTTTCCTACATTTTTCCTGAACCACTCTCATACCTGTGGGAGAGGAAGTAGCTCCTGAGCAGATGTAGGTAATAACTTTGCATAATAAAGAAACCAATCCGAATCCTGATGTGATGGACACTCAAGGGTTTGTGCCACTGTAGCAGGTGAATGAATTGTGACTCTCATCTGAACATTTTAGTTGCTTTGAATACTCTTCTCTGCCCCATAGATTCATGATCCTATCAGCTGTCCTGCAGTGGGGCTGACACCTGACAGAGGGAAAATGACACCTGTGTGCTGCAGTAGCTTTTGTCTTCAGCTTCCCCATCCCAGAAATAGGGGTGTGTGTAGGATTTCTAGTGAACTGTCTATCATCTGGTATTTCATACATTGTTTTAGATAACATGCCTATTAAATGACAGTGATGAAGTACTCCACTTACTTGTGGTTTCCGTGTCAATAGCAGCTCACTACTGCCTAGAGAAATTACCATGTCTTTTGTAAATATCCTATTCTTGTTGGTTTTGCCCTCCATTCAGTCTGTGCTCTACTCCAGCTTGCAGAGGCTGTTCTCTCTGTTCCATTCTCCGAGGGAGCCCTTTCTGTGGCTCTCCATGTGTCCATCCGTGTCTGTTCTTACACCTGGAGTAGAAAGGTCACAGGGGCCTCTGCGTAATCGCTGTCATGCTGCGAGAGAGGCAGTTCGTGGGCTCTGTTACTGGAATCCAGCCACATGACCACAGGAAAGTGAGAAGGAGAAGGAAAACCCCAACACTGGCTGGTTTTTGTACCATTTTATAAGGTACTTGTTCCTATCTGACAAACAGCTTTGTTCCGTAAACATGTGTACACCTTTCAGGGTAATGTGCAAGCATCTTCTTGTGAAACAGCAAACCTCATGTTGGTGCAAGATCTCCCAAATAACACCTGTGGGAGATAATCCTTCTTTAGTTGTGTCAAGCTGTAAGTCTGGTGAATATCAAAGCTGTGCACACAGCTCTGGCTCTGATGTGAAGAATTTCACATTTCATAACAATTCATAAAAAATTGCTGCAGGACTGAGCCATGTAGAATCAAGTGAGGTAGTGAGATTTGAGGGATGGTCTGTGTCTCCTGTTTGCACCACGTGGAAGGCATGTTGCTGTTGAAACGCAGGGTCTCAGTGATGTTTTGAGGCTGGAGTACAGGACTGAAATTTGAATAGGCTGGTGATTGCTGCTGTTGTATGAGTTAGAAACATACTCTAAAGTCCTAAGTACTTTATGCTGAGAGTTGTGGGACTCCGTTTTTGTATCTTTGGTGATGTTTCAAAACTCCAGTGAGTATTGCTATTTAAATCTTCTTAGTGTACTAGGGTCGAATTTTAATTTATGCTAAAAGGCTACCTTGTTCCTGTCTGCCACTGTGACATATCCTTAAAATGACTGCAGATGATATTTATGGAGCACAGCAGAACACTTTTTGTGTAGCTGTGTTATCAAAATTGTTCAAGTGAGCAGTATTAGACTCCTAGCTTGAAGGAGCTGGAAGGACTTTAAAAGACGGAAGCATGGACTTTGCATTGTGGGATGTGATTGGACTTCTGTATAAATGATGGTGAGAAGAGAAACCTGTAATTTTTCACAGAACAAGGAGGAATGGAATACACACATTTGTTCATAGAGCAGAAGGTGTTTAAGAATGTAAGCTTATGAAAGTGAGAGGGTAGTCATATTTTGTCTGAAAAAAGACCTGTCTTGTTTTTTATTCCATCTCCATCTCTTTCTGCAAAGATACTTTCCTGCAGTAATTGTTATCAAAGGGCCACTCTTATCATTGTTTCACTCGGTTTTGTTAGTAGACATTTAGTTCAAAAACTTTCTGCTTAGGAAAAAACAAACACAAAGGCAAACCAAAACAAACATCCTCAAAGTTGCTTCAGAATTCACAGAAAAAAATCCTGTGGATCAATTATTCAGTGCCTTCCCTCTCCCTCATCCACTTCCTGATGTGTTATTAATTTTGCATGAGCCCCCTGCTTAGCCCTTCATGCACTTAGAGTATAGAGCGCAAAGGCTTTCAGCACTGTAAATGACTGGGCACTTACTATGACCCTCTGCATAAAAGCAGATCCTGTTGACTTCAGTGGGAATCATTTGTTGGCAGCTGCATAATTGTTTTTCAAACAATGTAGGTTTTTTAAAAAAACCCCAAAAACAAAAAAAGGGAGGATGTTTGAGAAAGCCCAAAGAGGTTCCCCAAATGAAACACTGAAGTGTCATTCAAAGGAGCTGGAGGAGTTACTTCAGTTGCATAAGTAGTTAAGACCTGGCAAAAAGATCTTAACTACTAACCAAAAACTCTGGCAGAGAACAGTCAGTTGTACCAGGGAGTGTTCCTGCTCGTTTGTGTTTCAGAGTGAGCGCCTTGCCTGGCCATCCATTACATGGTAACTTCCCTGCAGCAACAGGAGCCCTGTGAGACTCTAATCCTTGCAGCACTCAGAGAACTTAGCTGATGAAGGACACAGAATTCATCCTCAGTAAGCAATTGTGACTGTGTTCTCTCTCATTGCAGAGTACTGGTGTGCTTGTACGAAATAGCTTTACGTGTGCTGAAATATGTGCAGAAAAGTGTTTTCTGCAGGCTGTGTGCCTTGCTATCAGTTGGGCAGCAAGCTGGTCACTGCTGTCATTTTTTGTAAGTAGAGATTCCCAGCACTTCTTTGAGTTTTGCTTTTGCCAGGCATGTACATAATAACAGCAACTTTGTGATACATGCGTGGGAGGGAGCTGCTAATGCCCAGCTCTAAGGCAGCACTACTGACGTGCTCTACCAGCAGCCTCATAAGGAATATCCACATTTTATTAGTGACATCTGAACTTTAACAACAGCTTAGGCTAAAGATAATGGCTTCTGTATGAAATATGTTCTATTACTGCTAATGCTGACTTACTAAGTAGGCTAGTGTGTCAGATAGAAGAATTTCTGTAGAGAAGGCATAAAAGAAGGCATGTATATAAATCATGCCTGAAAATCAATTTACAGCTGAATGGGGACTGAACATCTAGATCTAGTTTGCTTATGCTTTGGTGATTGATAGAGAAAAAGTAAAAACAGTCTCTCTAAGTGCAGAACTTGATGAATATTGTATTTATTTCATACTATTGGATTGTTTCAGCACTTTATGGTAAAGCAATATGAATAGGTAGTTTAGGTTTGTGCTGGTACCAATGGTTTCAATACTTCTAAAAGTAAGCAACAAGAGCCACCTTTCTTTTTGCCCTTAAGGAGGGCTTTGAAGAAATGTGGAACTGATTCTTATTGATGGTTTAGAAAAAAAATTGTCATGGTTAACAATCCCTGATTTTAGATTCATCATACCACCAAGTGAGATGAAGAACTTTGAGCTATTGCACTGAATCCTTAGTCTGCTACATTGTCACACACTTTTACATGAAACATTAACCTCCAGAGCCAAAAGTTGCTCCAGGGTTTTGGAGGAGAGTGCTGAGCCTTGCCTTTTCACCAGATTCAATACAAGGGAGTTTCCTAGGGGAAAGAGTCTTGCTCTTATTTTTCCCTCTAGTGTGTGAAGAAACAATGTATCAATGCATCTACAGTTCCTATTAATAAGTTGAAGTATTAATGATAAACAAGTGAAAAAAAATGTTTCTTTAAAATCCTGTAATCTGAATTTCTGTTACCTTTGTGTGGATTAACAATTTGAATACCTAGAACAGGTTTGTTTGTTTCAAAATACGTTTGGCTGTGTTTTGTATGGTGTGAAAGATGTGATAAAAGGGCATTTTTGAATAACCTTTAATTTCTGCCTGGGGAATGATACAATCCAAAGGTATTTTGGAATTCTGATAGTTTTGTCCCAGAGGGCAGTTGAAGATGGTGTCCTTGCCAGCTAAAGTAACTTAAAGCTGTGTAACATACGGCTTCATGGACCAACGGGAGGCTGGTGAAGAGTGACAGCTTCCCTCGGGGAGGATGTGATTGGGACAACCAGTTTGCTACTGAAACACCAGACTGGTTTACCTGCCTTGACTTAAAGCCATGTAGGGTTTTTTCTGTGAGTGGTGCCCCCGTCAAACACCAACCCTGCAATTAGGATTTGGCATAATTAGTAATTTCTATGGACAGACCCAATCTGAAAAAAACCTGCCTACTGAGCAATGTCCCTTGGGAGTATTTAGTCTTAATTAGCTCAAGTCTGTGGACACATTGTCATTTCCGTATTGTTTTCAAAGTCTGATACCTTTAATCAACCTCAGGCTGAGTTAGGAAAGTCCAAGGTATGAAAGGAGTGTTGAAATCTGCAGAGCTACAGTTACTACAGAAGTTACGGAAATGAAACCATTAATACTGGTCGGTATGACCCAGTAGGAGTTGGTCTGGAATGGTATTTCTGCTATACTTTGCTGAAGGGAAATAAAGGTGAGGTTTTTTTCTTTCTCTCTTGAACTTTTTGGGATGAGTGTGTCTAGTGAAAATTCTTCTTTCTGGCTTAACCTGAGATAATGCCAGCAATTTGTACTTCATGGTCTGTAACCTGTTACAAAATTTCAAAATGGATTCACAGTGTTTACAATGAGAGTAGGATGGAGTTTATTTATTTGTTGTTTGTGCACTATTCCTGACAAATTATAATCATCAGTAAAGTAACTGGGCACAAAAGGAGTAAATCCTCCTAAGTTTCAAAGGTTAGTATTGGAAGTAATTGTGTGAGCTTATTAAAGGTAGCTCTGGCATTTTCAAGAAATTATGTTACTTTAATGAAAATATATAGCATTAAAACATTGTTTGAAATTCAGACACATTCACTATTAATCAGTTCCCTTAATATGGGTGTTTTGCATTTAAAATAAAACAGAATGTTCCTGGATTTGGATAGGATGCAAGAATGAAAACTGGCACAGGGCTAGACAGAAAGTTGTTAGGAAGCTTTTATGGGTGATATGCTGTGAGGTGTTCTAGTCTTTTCTCTCTGACATCCAATATTATGCTTGGTTAAAGCATTTCCTCATATAGAAAATAACTAAAATAAGGTGTCACTGCCAAGGAGGCAGTGACAACCTTTTTAGATATGCAACTAAGAGGCCATACTTGTGATCATGCTAGATCAGGCAATAGGTCTGTTTAAGGTAAATATCCTCAGAAAGTGGCCAGTGGTAGAGAGCTGGTGATAAGGGTAAGAAACAAGGCAGGTACAAAGTGATAAATCTTGGGGAATATGCTTTGAATCCCCAGCCTTTCAGATCCAGAATTAGTATCTTTGTACTTGGTATCACAATATGATTTTTTTCTTTGTGAATTTATCTGATCATTGAATCTCTAATTTTCTGAAGTGAATGACATCCAGTTGTTAGCTGTACTTTTTTTCCATTAGTATTGGCTTACTTTGGGAGAGGTGGGGTTCCAACAGGCATCTAATAAAGCATTCTGCAGCTTGGAGTCAATTAACTTTCATGTTCATCTGCTTAGCTTCTGTGAAACCACAATGAAAATCCTGCATCTAAAGAATGTGGCTTGAAACATCTTTTATCTGCTCCCTGCTGTACTCTGCCCCTGGCCTTTCCACATAATACCATTAAGAAACAAATTTTGGACACCTTCCTTTTCAGTGGTTCAGATGGTTGAATTACAAATGTAGGAGGCGTGTAAAGTCAAGTGAGTGTACCAGTCCAAGGCAACTACAGCTGGATGTCACAGATGAAAAAGCTTGCTGCTGGGAAGAGGAGCTTTAAGTTTCCAGATGGTGACCTAGTTGGATCTCTTCACAGTTCCTCCAGTTACAATGAAATAACCATTTTCAGCCCAGGCCATGTTTAACAGTAAGACATACAGTTGGCAGTTTTTTTATGTAGGATTGCAATTCCTTGCAGTTCAGTCCTTTTTCATCCTCTCTTTCCTGTGCTTCACAAAAGAAAGAAACATGCAAGCCTAAACTCCCAGAATCTTTATTTAATTTTGCCATTGATTACGGTGCATTCTTATTGAGTAACAAAATAGCGTACAAAAACCAAAAATTCTGTGATGGGCAAGTGAATCTGAAGGATATTCTCAGGCAGACATCAGACTATGCCTTCCTTTGATTACTATTTTGGAAGATTCCAGTAATTGGCTGTAACATAAAGGGTCAAATGTAGCACTTACCTGTTATTTTGGAAGGAAAGGTGTGAAGTTCCTTTCTTGTCTGGGCCCCGAGAAAGCTCCTAAGCAAATGTATGGCTTATGGGCTGAGTTGCCTAGGCTGTCTGTGAAGCAGAGATCAGTGTTGTGCTGAGAGCAGAGCCCTGAGGGGCTGCAAAAGGTAAATCAGTGTCCGGGTGGGAGAGTGGAGTCATTGGTGCTGTATAAGGGTGACATCTGGAAGGTTGTGTTGTAGACCAAGAAAATTTGTTAATCAAGGCAAGTTTATAGAAGTCATTTTACCTTATAGCACAGCATTGGACATCTAATAAATGAAATGTGAGATTTGTTTATTTGCATAGTAGTCCTGTGAAGGAAGGAAGAATGTGTTGTGGATGATAACCAGTATTAACTGGCTGACAAAGAAGAGAGAGGCAAGAGAGCAACATCAACACAATGGCATGATCAGTTCCTTTAAGGCTAGGTGACCATAGAGAGTCTGACTTCAGATTTAAGCTAGTTTACTAGACTTGAGAATAAGAAAAAAAATAGCTTACAGAGTTCTAAGACTTTTTGTTTTACTTAAAAATAATAAATGAGTGCTTCTGAATGCCTTTGTACATTCTTATTCCCAGGGCTCAGGTCCATGATCTGATGATCCCTTTGGGAACTGGATTTCCAGGTAAAGAACTTAGTCTTGTTTCTGTAGGAAAGCTTAAAAAAAAAAGAAAAAGTCCTGTGAAAACAGTTTGGTAGCTGTTCATCTTGAAATCTGTTTTATTTGCTACATGGGGATCTATTTTGGAAATACTTCAATGAGAAGTTGGACAAGGGAACAAAACACTTCAAGGCGTAGCGTTTAAATGTGTATTACTTTAGCTGGTTGTTTTGGTTTTCTTGTTTTTAGGTGTGTGGTTTTGTGTGTTTTTTTGGAGGGGTAGGTGTTTTTGTGGTTTTGTTTGGTTATATATATGTGAAGTACTTGGATTAATTCCTGTTTTCTTTGCGGCAACAAAGAGTTCCCTCTCTGTCCCATCCCTGTGATTGTATAACACGATGTGTTCTGCATCGTACCTTGATCTTGCATATGGTCGATTCTACTGAATGAGAAATAAGCCCATCCTGCAAACTGCATTTAATGCTATAGGCTAGCTCTACTTCCAAAAGTAGAGATTGAAATTACTAGAAAACTGTGGATTTTTCTAGCATTAATAAAATCGAGTGTGGACAGTGTATTGCTAGCCTGTTTACATTTTTATATATATATATATATATACAGGTATGCTTGTGTGCATGTATATGTATATATTTTAACTCTTTTTCCTTGTTCTGTTTTTTCACTTCTATTCCATACCAATACTGCTGAAACTCGTGTAAGAGGACAGCTTTTGCTCTTGCCAGCCAGAATCTGTTTTTGCAGTGAGGGGTCCCCGCTGGGGAAGCCTTTCTTTTCCTGCTCTTTCTTCTCTCCGCAGGGTAGCAGGCATAAGGACTGCCCTCCCGTCTGCTCTGCTGACAGCCGCGCCTTCTCTGCTCCGGCTGCAGCAGCTGCTGCTCCTCAGCCTGACTGAGAGAGCATAAATTAAAATACAAAGGTCTCCTGTGGCCACTCTTGGCTGGCAGTGCAGTGGCAGATCAGACCTTCCTACATCATCTTCACTTGACTTTCTTCTTTTTCTCAAGAATTTCCTCTGCGTTTGTCTCAGTCACAGTCTTTTGCCACTGAGCTGAATAGAAGCAGCAATCCAGTAACTCTAAATGTTTTATGTACTTGTGTCACTGGAGCAGTTTGCAGAGAAAAGAACCAGAGATGTGGGTTTCACCAAAAGCTCAAGTCTCTGCTTTTCATACTGCCTGGAGGAGATTGGACTCTTTGTGTGCTTTTCATGGCTGCTGAAGATCCAGGGCTAATTCCTGTTCTCATCTCCTCACGAAGTCAGTGGGAGTGTTAGAAACAGCAGAACCATTGTGCTGCTATTGTGTGTGTGTGACTGAGGGCACAGCAGTGGGCGCCAGTGTTTTCTCCAATGGGCTTTTATTGTTTTGCAACCTGGTGTCTTACAATGCTCATGTTGGGGGTCTCAACCCCAGAGGGTGGAGAGGGAACTACTTAGTGGTGGGATGGAATGCCATGCCGAAAAACTGGCTTTGTGGAATTCCTGACCCAACTGTGGTGGGGTGGGTTTTTTTTTGTTTTGGTTTGGTTTTTTGGGGGTTTTTTTTTTGTGAGGAAGTTGTTTTGGATTGTTTCAGTTTTGCCCTGTGCTTTTCTGACATGTTGTTTTTTGACTCAGTGTGCTTAAATATGAGGACTGTTCCTTGTAGGTGGAAAGTGGTGAGGATGATGATTGTTTTTAATTGTTTTATTCAAGTAACTTGGCTTCCTCTGCTTTTTCCTGCCTTAGACTCTTCTGGCTGGTTTGGCTTATTGGGCATTTGGCTTATGCCAATGGCATTGAATATTCTTTTTATAGTGCTCACATTTTTGCTAGTCCTCTTATCTGTTTAAACTATTTCAGTCAGAGTCTAAATTCCAGCACCTTTATGGAAAAACAATTAAACTAATATTTTGAGTGTTTGTTTTTTATATTTTTAGTCCTTCTTGAAATATCTTTTTATTTCCTTTTTTTTTTTTTTTTCCTTCTCCACCATGGAATGCAATGTTAAACTTGCATCCTCTTGTGTTGTAGCTTCTGTCATGTTGGATTTGTCTTCAGGGCATGGTCAAGATTGGAAGGCAGCTCTAAGGAAAAGCATTTCAGTAAAGGGTTCATTTTCAGTCCCTGAAAAATAATGTAAAGAAATGAGAATTGCTCTTTTTTGTTTCCATTTGTATAATTGTCAGCTAGTCCTGAATGCAAGCTTGTTTGGGTCCTCTGCTCATTTTATCCACTGCTCTCTGGATTATGAATGTGGATGTTCTCCGTGATTTGTGCAGTGTCTCCATTGTTTCTTTTTAATGTTTTGGCTTTAAACGCAAAGCCCTGCAACAGTGAATGTTACAGGCTGAATACCATTTTGTCTTTCTTAGTAATATTCCATATTGTGAAAGCCTAAAAGCAAATAATTTAAAATGTCTTGATTTCTATAATTGACTTTATGGATTTTGAGGGAGGGGAGTATCAGGACTTGCTCATGCTGTTCCTTTTATTATGCTGATGAGGCAGGTGAAAGCTACCATGGTGGTGGGGCAAGAGGACAACGTTGTGCAAGTGAACTGCTAAATGAAAGCAAAATGCACAGGTGATGAAAAATGTGTGTGTCCTTTTTCTTCAGTAAGTTCCATGCTAGTAGCAGGTGCAGATGAAGAGCTGGCATCCTGTGTTTCCATGTCACGTACAGCAGGATGAGTGGGACAGCAAGTGGCTGTGCAGCGTCCACGCTGAGGTGCAGTGGCAGAGCACTTCTGTAGCTGTTGGTAACTCTCCCCTGTAACTCCAGCCCAGCTGGGACAGACAATAGTGAGTCTTCGATGTGAACTTGCCAGCCAGGGCTTGCATTGAGTAAACTCAGATCTGTTAGCTTCTCTTCTGAAAGCTGTTTTAATAGCAGGTTGACTCTTCCTTTATTTTTTTTCCCTTCTTTTTATCTTAAACTGAGTTTTTGACAGGGGGAGAATGAGAATTGATTTGCTGTTTGTCTGCTTAATTCTGATCAGTTCAAGAATATTTTGGTACAAAGACTCCAGGGTGTGGTGAGATTACCCGAGAAGTTTGCTAAGGACATGTGAAGTTAATTGCAGGAATTTTACTGTTCTGTCAGCTGATGGTGCTCACTTTTTTTTTTTTTTTTTGGTTCTGAAATGGTATCATCCTTGAATACATTTTTGTGAATCACTGTCACTTGACTTGCTTGTGGGTTCAGAAGATTGATTTTTGTGTAAAGCTCCTCCCTGTCCTTTCCTGGCTGATTAAATAAATAACATTTTTCTGTACTTTTGGCATATCTTTGTGTTTTTGTTATCCTTTAAAGGGGAGGAAGAGAACTGAGAAGCATATCTACATCCTCTTCTTATTTAATCCCATAACTAAAAAACGGATATGAAGAGTTCACAGGGGCACTTTTGATGCTTGTGCTGCTCTCTTCTGCAGGCAGGAAAATAAGCAAATGGGAGCAATTGCTGAAGTACTTGTTAGGCTGTAATTGTCTACCATTGCACTGTGATTTGCAAAGATTGTAGAAGCAATATAAGTAGCATTGGTGGTGATTTGCTTTTTTCGGGCAATGTTCTTTCCACCCTCAGTTATAACCAGTGCCCTTTAATTACAGCTCCCTGTCTAATATGAGCTGAAGAGTCTCAGTATCAGAGAGGGAGGGTGGAGCTACAGTGTAAAATTCATTGGCCTGGCACTGGTGTGATTCAGCTGACAGCTTTTATTCTTGCTGGCATGGCCCTTTCACAACATAAGATACTTTGTTCATTTATTAGTATTATGCTGGGTGATTGCAATGCTTTCAAATGGGCTGATCATGAGATTTTGATTTTTTTGACACTTGATTGGGGTTGACTGCACTGGTTTATGTACTCCTGTGGGTACTGTAATACTATAAATAACTCTGCTTCTCGTTCTGACCAAGTATATTCTTGAAATGTCATTTCAAGTGTAACAGTGAAGAGCACATTAATAAGAGAGAATGAGGCATGCAGCTGTTGGGTTGTTTTGTTTTTTGACACTGACCTGCTTAATCTTCCCAGGACCTTCCATTTTTTTCATGGAAGCTTGGGAAGTAACTGGTGATAGATTACCTTGAGGACATTGAAAAGTATTGTTGAAAAGGGTAGTTTGTTCTGTTCTGTTTCCTCTGCTTCCTACAGCAGTGAGGCTTGGCCTGGTTTCTGTGTTAAGAAGCCAATTACTCTGACTGGGTCTCTCTTACAGACAAACACAGTGGAAACTTGCCCAGGATTTGGTAAGGTTTTGGACTGAAATAATAGCTTTGGTTTGGTGTGGCTTGCTGTTGTCAGTGCTTTGATCAGAACTGGGTAGGCTGTGCAAGTAGCTGGCTAGTTACGTTTGCATTAAGAATATTTATTTTGGCATTAAAGCAACATGTATGTATGCTATAAGTAAAGTCCTTTCTTGCTGATCTTGCATTTGTTCCTAAAAGGCACTGTACTTCAGAGGTGCCTGTGGAAAAACAGAGATCATTTAGTTTTGAGCAGTTACTGAGAAACTAATCCTGTACTCCAGAATATAATGAGTTGTGGATTCTTTGCACCATTGAGTGAAATATGACTGGTGTGACCTACTTTATTTGCATATTTAACATGCTGGATACATTTTGTTAGTGGGGTTGGGTTTTTTGTGGTTTTGTTTTGGTTTTTTTTTTGCTTGTTTCCTGGGAAACAAATGCCCTGGTATACTAGAGAACAGCTATTGTATGGAGACTGCTGCCTGTCTGAGCATTGTTCTTTTGTAGGTGGAAGGCTTTAAAGAGGAAAGAGCTGGAGTTTTCAAAAACATCTTTATTAACTGAAATAGCACAAGGATGTGTTTCAGACTGCTGTGCAACTCCTCAATGTATTTGTGTTTTTCTCAGTAGGAGTATCTGTGTTGTAGTGGCTTATCTAGTAAAAGTGCTGTATATGCTCCCATTGATGGCATACCAAAACTAATAAATAGTTGTTCTTGTTGTCTTTGCTGTAGATGCATATTTCTAAAAGTGTTTCATTTTGAATTATCTGGAATGGAAACAATAATGCAGAATTTGGCATTAGGGTAGACTTCAGGAAGTAGTTTTTTTGTTAGTAGAGTAGGTAGAGGAGTGGGAAAACTTTTAAATGTAAAAATTGTCCCAAGTTTGTTTTGCTGATGGCTTTTTTATTTTTTAGCCCAATGTTTATTGTTGCAACGTTTAAAAAAATAGGTATGGTTGTTGTAATGTTAAATTTGGAGCTGTGATGATGGAATGGTGTTAGGATTGGTAATGCTGAATGTTACTAAGGGGTGAACAAAAACTGGCTCACTGCTTGAATTGTTTGGTGAACTAACAAGTGAGAATACTGAGCACATTGGAGGAGAAAGAATAAGGCGGCATCTGTGAGCTTTTGGTGGTGTGTGACAAAGCTGAGTTCTTGGCTTTGGAAGTGCTGCACAGTTCCCCTTCGGTTTTTCTATGCTGACTTAAAAAACTCAGGTAAGGATCAATGCTCGGTGGTGCAGGTAACTTAGAGCTGCATCTCTGGGAATTTGTGACTTATTCTGCTGCTTCCAGACTGCGTGAACTGAGTGTGTAGCTTGCAGTGCCACTCTGCACACAGCACTGGTGCCTGAGTTGTGTGCTGCGAGGGCTTGGTGCTTGTTATTCTGAGAGTTTTCTCTTCTCTTAGTCCACAGCACATTGAGAAGGGAATAGTGGCAGGACAAGAGAAATCCATGGAGTTCTGCAATTCCTTGCCAGGGCTTTATTTTGTGCTGCCTTCATTCAGCCCCTTGCTGAGGGAAAGACAGGTAGCTGACAGTAGCAGCATATGATCATAAGCTGCATAGAAAGGGGAGTGAAGTAAGGGTATGTGCTGTGGAGTGGAGCTTGTTTGCAAGTGCTTGAGGAGTTGAGATTCAACAGGTAGTTTTGTCCATACTTGCCAGTAGTAGGGATATAATGCATACTTCTTGCATTCTCTAGGGGTTAGAAAAAGCTAAATTTCCTTTATTAATAGACTGCAATGAAGGCCCCTGCTTAAGTGTGATGTTTTTGTTTGTTTTATAATTAAAGTTTTCAAAGTAAGACTTCAGTGCAAGAACTGGGGCTAAAAGGAGAGTGAAGCAGAGTGAAACCATGTCCCTAAGTGCCACATCTGCCCTATATTTTGTGGTTGATTCCTACAGTAGAGCATGTTTTGTGAAGGGGAAGAAATGAGGATTTTTCTTATAAGAAAGCTCTTTCTGGAGTTAGGGGGAGGTTCAGCTTCTCTATGGTGAGTTCTGCAAATGGATCAGATGGTCACCTCCCCAGGTGGTCCTCATGTAGCTTATCCAGTGGTTTTGCCTAGTGGAAGGATGGAAGGTGATGGACATTGCCCTGGATGTTCAATACCAACATCAACTGCTGTTCATGAGTACCTGTTCCTACTTGGGCTTGGTCAGAAAGATGACTGACTGCTAGTAATGCAAGATTTTACTGAGTTTTTTCAGATTTTTTTTCATTACTTTTTAATGAAAGTTCAAGTCTTTGAATTCTACACATGCCAGCTTTTCTGACTTGAGAGTGCATTATGGTGCTGCACCTCTTCACTAGTTACCAGTAAATTTGATCAAAGGAAACCCAAATCTGAAGACACAAGCATTTTTTAAGAATCTCTCGAAGTAACTGATTCAAGTTCTTGTGAAAGCAGCTGTACGTGATGTGATCTGGACCTCCAGTAAGAGCTGTGTGGCAGTGGAATGGCTGATTTTCTTATCTTTTTGTGCATAATATGAGACTTTCTTAACAGATAGACTCAGTAATAGACAAACAATTTCAGATTTCAACACAAAACATGAAAAACCCTAGTTCTCACATGGTGAAGACATCTGAAGTAGATTTTCACCTCTAAGGTCTAGAGAGAGGGAAAGAAAAAAAAAAAAAAGATGTCGTAGATCTCTTGAAGTAGTAACTGAACTGTCCCTTTGTGTGATAAATACTCAGCATGTGAATAAACAGTTTCATGAGAGGTTGCTGGTTAGCTTCCTCTGTTCCCCCAGTGATGGTGGGAGAGTCTTAGGGAGAATTCTGTGTCTGACTATTCAGTTATTAGCACTCATGGATGCAGCAGCTAAAACTGCACAAAATGGAGAGGCCAAGCATCTAGGAGGGAAGATCTTGTAATTTCAGCTGGGATTAAAGCCTGGGAGCAGTGACCGTGGTAAATTTTGCAACATGCCATGTTAATTTAACCATAAGAGTCCCTGTTCTATGAGTACATTAGTGAATGCTGTTACAAGCTGTTGTCTTTGAAAATGCTGAATGCCCTCCCCAAACCCAGTGCTTACCTCTGCTGCCTTTCTTGTGGCCACTTGTTGAGAGAAGGTAGAAGGAGGTTCTGGTGAACAAGGTGGTAATTGCAAATAGGGCTGTAACTTCTGTCTCTGCCTTAAGTGTTCCCATCTGTTGCTTCTTTAATACTTCTCTTGTATTATGTAAAACTACACTTAGTGTAGTTTTTCTGGGTAGTACATGTCATGCACATTTATTACTGCTCATAAGAGCACTTATATATGCAAGTGCATATAAAAACTCTGAACTGTGGTGTATTTGAGGTACTTGTGTAAAGCAGTATTTGAGTGTACACAAATGCAAAGTAAAGGCACGATCTGCTGTGGAACAAATAAATGTGCCACTTTGGGTAAGATCTCAAGTGTTGTAGAAAATACATGTGGAAATGTTTTAAGAGTTCATTACATAACTAGGGCATCTGATTATTGTTTTTCAAATCTCTTCTCACAATAAAAGCCAAAAACTTGTAGAGGAGTTGTCCTTGTATGTTAGCATCATCCCACTGTTCCACAGTGCAGTGTAAATCTCAAAGCATCACTGATGCAGCATTGGGGTGCTTCACTCTTACTGGAAAGTTATTATTTCATTTAGTTTCACTATGTTTTTCATTATATTTAATGATATGAGCATAGGAAATTTTTGTTTTTTTCCTTTTAGTAAAAAACTTCAGATTTGAAAATCTGGGGTGGATGTGTACATAAGGAAGCAGTCACTCCAAATATCATTCTACCTTGTTGGTTATATTGCAGGATGATCTCCCTGGGCTTTCCCTTCTGTTTGTTACCTACTGTAGCTTGATAAGGAGAACCAAAATGGATTCTGCAGGCTCCTTCCTTGAGCTGTGTTTGTAGCCTGCAACCACAAGCACCACAAAGAAGCCAGCTGGACACTTAGAAATGTAGGAAAGGCTATTGGAACATAATCACACAGAGTTTCTTATATCTGCTAAGACTACTCACCACTGCTAAAATTTACTTTTGCCTAAGGTTTTGGAAACCAGGTGCTCTGAGAAATGAAACTGGTGAGCAGCTAAAAGAGCAGTGTCAGGCAGTGACTACAGCTGTCCCGGGTTGATGTCAGCTGGCACAGGCGATGTGGGAATCTCACAACAGCTGTAGTGTTACTGGGGTCCCGTGGTGTGGAGTGAATTGCATGTGGCAGTGCCTGCTGGGAAAGATTGCTTTCCTTACTGGGGTTCCTTCTATGGTGTTGAAGGGCGTAGTGGTGATGGGAGAAGCAGAAGATAAGGACTCTGCTCTAGTGTGCTAGTTCTTTTTGTTTTCTTCAGCCCTGGTGACTCATTTGTTGATCAAAACTTTAGTTCTGCTAAGTGCTGTGCATATAAAATTAATGCTTAAATTTTACATCTAGATCATTGTCAAGTGTGTTCTAGTGGCTGCGGAACAGATCACCAAGAGAGTAGCAAGGTGCGAATGACACATCTGGTGTTTTAATTCAAACAACTTGATTATTAGGACTCTTAAGTTCCAAGTGTTTGTATAGTAATAATACTGCTTTTTCCTGATGCTTCCAGTTACATTCAGTTACTTCTTGCAGAACGAAATAGAAAATCCTGTCCGCGTTAATCATGCTTAGTTTGTTTTGAGGAGCATCCTTTCAGAAAAATTTTGGTGAGTTTTAGCTCTGTGTTATATGAAGTGACTGTGTTGGTGGCAGATTCTCCATCTGCTGGCAGGCGACACTGTTAATTGTACTGGTGTCACTGTTGGTTTGACAGCTCTCTCAGCTGAAATGGTGAAATTATATAGGTTGCCAACGTATTGTTCTTATGTCTTATTTTGTTTCCTTTGAAAATGACATAATTCATAGTTCCAGTTCAGAGTACAGCTAAAGAGTGTCTTAAGGAGGAAGCAGCCTCTGTGCCAGGGTGGAGGAGGAATGGGCATTGGAGGGAAGATCTGAGGCTTAAGAACTGTTGCCGATAAAAGGTTACTTGCATAGGCACAGACCAAACCCTGCCTGAAAGCACATCAGGATGTGCCCACATACTCCTGGAAAGGAAATTGGGATCAACTATAAGAGAATGTAGTGGAGGTTCTCTGTGATGGTGTCAGTTTTCTGCTTGCAGGCTAAATGCAGTTGTGCAGTGAATTTGAAATGGTAGGAACTTAAAAAGATTTCTTTTGTGTGCAGATGTCAAACATCAAGCAGTTATCACAATAAGTTTATTGAGGATTGTTTTTAGTGGGAGTATTAAATCTGTTATGCTTTGGTTGCTTTTTAGCTACCTGTAGTTCGGGCTTGTCCTCACTATTTTTCCCCCTCTCCATTTAATGCAAGTTGCTTGCTGCAGGACTACATAATCATTTTTACTCCCAAGTAAATTGCTGTGTATTAGTAGCTATACAATGAGCTTTATTTTGTTCCTTGCTTGATTCCAGTGTATCATCAGTTCTTTTACCATGTAAACCCCTGCATTTCAGCATTGTTTTGCAACCTGCTTTGACTTTTTTTTTAAATGCAACTGGCATTTTTATCTTGTACCTTAGAAATAGAGTTGAGTGATTAACCTGCAGAGTAGCAAGTGTGATTTGCGTTATTTGGACCTGAAATTTTTGAGGTATCTTTTTTAGAATTATACTAGTGTGTGATTTTTCTTTTCCTTTTGCGTGCACGGTGGCTAATGCATGCATACTGAATGGAATAGGACAGGAAAGTTCTCTTACTTTTAGACCAGATTCTCCTCAGCAGAACTGCAGGGAAGAGGGACTTGGTGTTTTGAATTTGCTGCAGTGTAGATGACTTTATTGACATGTAGCCGTGATCATGAATTAGGTGCATGAACATTGCCAAGAGAGGTTGTGTGGCTGCTGTGCTGCCCTTTCACTTTTATTGGCTCTTGGTGGCACCCCAGCCTACTGGTGGGGACAGATGATCTTTGTGTTCTACCCAAACTTTGAACCTGGAGTGGTTGTGTTCATGTCTGTTCACTCTTCTACTGCGTCGTTAATTAGCTGAGAACACGGCATTCCTGCCCTTTTCCTAGGGATATGCTTTCCCTGCAAGGAAATTAAATGAATGCAACCCTATGCTCCTGAAGCAGCAGATGGAAAGCTTTTTGTTGCAGAGGTTCTTTTGCTGTTAGCTGATCCGTGAATTTGAGTTTCTCTTCAGATATGGTATGGGGTACTCCTGTTGCCCTCACTAGCCACTCCTAGCTGCTCATGCTTTTAGCAGAGCTCAAGGAGAGAAGCAGCACTGCTGGGAAGAGGGATGTGATGGAACTTGTTTTTCTTATTCAAGAGCAGCAGAGCTACCTGCATATGAAAAGGCTTTTACAGTAAATGGGTTTTTCTCATCAGCTGGAGTGAGACTTTATCTTAACATTTTCTCCCAGAAGCTGTACTTCTCAGTGTGCTAGGAGTTGCTTTATTGTGTGAGATGTATTGGCACTGATGCTGTTGAAAGCCTATTTTACATGACAGTATAATAGAAAATTTAGGTGAATGCTTTTAAAACCTTTCACAAGAGCTGAGATTCAACACTAGAATTTTTTCTTGGATTGTGTTTCAAAGAAATTATTTTTTACCTTCCTTGTATAATCTGTAGGGAAACAAAGCAATTTAAAGATCAATAAACAGGAGCTCATCAAAATACTATAGTAGCTAGTGATAAATAATCTTTTTAACAATGAATTTGTTGCTGAATCTAAGTATTGTTCCCTCGTATTCAATTACTTGAACTGATTTTTTTCATATACTAGAAATATTGCTGTGCTCCAGTCCTTGCTTATTAATCCAATTGGAGTGTCTATATCAGCCCTGAGATGGAGCTTTTAATACAGAAGTCGTGCAGCATCCATTTCCTTATTGTCTTGAGCGGAGCTGCCCCAAGCTGGCAGTCCTCAGACTTGCAGCTGCTGTGCTGTATTGTGCCATCACTGACTGGGGAGAGGCAGCAGGCAGGGAAATAGGCTTTCCCAAGGGAAGGTTAATTTAAAATATTTCAGAAATTATGCATTTCCAGAAAGGGATTAACATGGGGAAGCTTAGCAAAGGTGTTGGAAAAAAGTGTGCCAGTTTGCAGATGATCTTGTCTCTTGGTTTTTGTGTGTGGAGGTTTTTTGCCTTGAAACTGGGCAGATCATGTCAGGTGGAATTACTTTAACCCTTAGGTTACAGAATTGTAAAATATTTGAAATACGTGTTTAGTACAGTTCTTAAGATGTAACACTGTGGAGCAGTGCTGGATGTGCAGTTATTCCCACTGTCCACCCTCCAGCTTCAATACTGTTGATGGAACCATAAACATTTAATATATAATCAGCTTAGATGATGAAACCCTGCCTGGTTAATTTGCTGTGGACAGCTGTGGAGTTTGCCATTAGGTATTTTAAAGATCTCTAAGCAGAGAATGCTGAAGGTGACGAGGATTTAAAAAACTTCTTCCACAACTTTTGCCTTTCACTTTTTTCACTAGTTGTGTGGTGAAGCCAAACACGTACAAGCTTATTTGGATCTGGAAGGACGGGAAGAGTTGATGGAGATTTGCCAGGAGCATCTTTTAGCACAGTAGATTTTCTGATAGGAAACTGGTCAGTTGGTCCAGTCCATGCTGCCCAGTGCTAGGAAGTAAGTGGTCTCTTGGGGCTGTGCTAGGGTGACTTCTTGATGCTTGTATCCCCAATCGTCTGTTCTGTTTGTTGGGGATTGCGTCCTGTACCTTTCGCACTGGTTCTGAGAGCAAGAAAAAGCGCGGAGTTTGTTTTGAGAAACTGCATTCACTCCTACACATTCCACATTCCGGCTCCTGGACTGTGTTCCTCTGAAGCACGGACAGACAGCGGGACAGAGATCTCCTGTGCTGTTAGTTTAGCTAGCTGAGGCAGAGAAGCCCCCTGGACTGTTTTTTCTTTTTCTTGGGACTGCTTAAACCTGTCCTGGACTGAAAAACCCAGAAGAGCATTGGGAGCTCGCACCTGCGGCCCACTGGGGCCCAGGATGGCATTTTCCAGTGCCGGAGGAACTGGAGGAGATTGAGTGAGCCAAGCTAACCCATGGCAAGGACTTTGTTTTCAATTTTGCCATCTCTCTTCAGAGCAGCGAGAGGTTTTGTTCTTTCATATTTTTCATTTTTTTGTGCTTGTGGGCACTTTGTTAAATAAATAGTTTTTTCCACTTTTCTCTGAGGAGATTTTCTCCTGGACTGGTTGGGGGAGGGGCTGTTTGGGTTTGCTTCCAAGAGGAACCCCATTTGGAGGTTTCCTTCCCAATTTTTCCTAAACCAGGACAGGGCCAAGAGTCCCAGTGCTGCAGCCAAGCTAATTAAATTGGGCTGATGCTTGGGGATTGCCATGACGGAACACATCTGCACAGCCTGGAGTCAGGGAAGGGTAAAAGAGCCACGCTGTGGGTCTGTTTGCTGCCCAGCTCTATATTTGACACAGTAGGACTTGCTGGTGCCTCAGTCACAGAAACTGTAGTGTTTTGAGGCTTGGATGGAAGCACTGCAGGTGGCTTGAGGGGGCCTTGCTCACCCACCTGTGATGGTCTCGGGGCCCAGGCAGCTCCTGCTCTGGCCTTGGGCTATGCCCTGCTAATTTCCTTTTATTTCTGCAGAACAAAAATGGCCTGAGTGTTGCTGCCACACACTGTCCTTCCTTCTCAACTGAGTGGAGTGCTACTTTTAAAAATACTTATCACAGAATTAGTGAGTTGGAAGGGACCCACAAGAATCATGGAGCCCTGCTCTTAAGTGGATGGTCTACATGGAGATGAAACCCACAAGCTTATCAGCACCACCTGTGTGGCTGCATAAAGTGCTGTGTACCTCTCAGACCTGGTGACTTGTGACTTATTCTCCCCAGTAGTGGCTACCATGCGTGGATCTGTATAAGATACCTTTTGTAAATCTTACGTAAAGGCTCTAGTCTTTAACTGTTGTTTCTTCTCATTTAGAGAACTTTGGTTGCATTGCACATATTTTGTTTAAAGCCTTGTAGCCAATTTTCTGTAAGAGGCTTAAATTTGCAGGACTCGTTATCAGTTCTAGCATGTTAATGGGTCAAGTAGAGTGCCAAATCAACAGTTTGTTCAGTTTTTAATTTGGATTATTTTATATCTGACAGGTTTTTTTGTAATTGCCAGTCATTCTAAAATTTCTTAAAAAGTGAAATCAGATTACTTTGCTTGTCCAGTTCTTGAGGTTACTGCTCCTTCTTTGAGCACTTGGAAAGAGAGGCAGCCCACTTCAGCTAGTTGTGTTGTAACCGTCCTAGTCGCTATAACAAATTATATTAACTCTTCTGTGTTTAAGAGAAATAGTGAAATGGAAACACAGACTTGATGCAAAGTGCTGGCTTTATTTGGTAAAATGTGTTTTGGTTTAAACTTTCACTTGTTTTCAGCAGCACTGTTAGCTTGAGGTTTTGATGCATAGTTGTTTCTAAGGGCTTTTGAGTTGAGAACCTTTACAGGTATGGGTAAAGGATTCTGTTTTATGTTTTATATTGTATGTAATCTTGCTTCTGGAGAGCTCAGCTGGGTCTTCCATGCAGTTCCTCCATCGAGCAGCTAATTTTGTTTTGCCTTATTTTGAGTGTGTTGGGTTTCATTTGTTTGGGTTTTCTGTTGTTTTTTGTTACACTGATATCTCAGATAGCAAGGCTTATTTGTGACTAGCCAGCAGAATTTGTGACTACTTGGAACTAATTTTTGAGGAGGAGGAAGAGGAATGTATTGAGTTTTGCAAAGTCTTGGTCCTGTACCATGGCCTACCAGTGGACTGAAAGATGGCATTGCTGTGGGACAGTTCTTGTACCACTCTTCAAACTTTTGCTGATCTCTTGTCAAGAACACAGAGGAAGTAAGGTGCTAAATGTGTTATCCCCTTCTCCTTCCTCTGTAATAATTCTGAAGCCCTTTGGCCCACATCTACAATATTTGTTGGAAGGAAAATGAATATATACCTTTGATCCGATCCAAAAACCTTATCTGAAGAGATGGAGTAGGAACCTGCTGCAGAGGACCCTTTTTTTTTTGACAGGAACTCTTTGAGCAGTTAAAGTTCTGAGTTGTCCTCTTCCTGAACTTGAAAGAGGAGGGAAAAATAAAAAAGCTAAGAAGAACGGAAATATCCCTTAATATTCATATCCTAGCTCTGTTGCCAAAGGAAAGCTGCAGCAAAGCAAGAGGCTAAGCTATGTATGATGAGTTAGTGCAACCCTTGAGTTACCCTTGAGGTTATTAGTTGAGCATGGGAGGAGGAGGCCTGGCTTTCCAAAGGAACTGCTAGCAGAGCACTACTTGATATTTGGCTCTGACATATTCCCAGTGATATGAATAGACTTCTTATGTTGCAGCACGTAAGCAGGATGAGAATGTGAGTCTACTACAGCAGTTGGTGAAAACAACATATGTTTAGTTTTATGAAGACTTAAAGACAGATGGTGTCCCATAGAATAATTATATAACAGCCAAAATTCCCTTAACAAATCATTTTATAATAGCTGTGATAATTACTCATAAATAGCCAGTGATTTCAGTATTTTTCTGTTATATAAATAGTACAGGGATCTAGTTTAGCCCCTCTTAAACTCTTGAGTGAATTTGTTCTTTAGTCTGGGTTATTTTTTTCACTTGTCATTTCTAGTCTTCCCTTGTTCTGGACGAAAGGCCCAAGTGATGTGCACTTCTGTCCAATCAAGTGAAATAAATCTGAAAATGTCACCTCTCCCTTACATCTGTCTCTTTTAGGCTTTTTTCTTTGCCTTCATGGTCTCCCTGTGTTTTACTCCTCCCAGTCTCTGTCCAAAGAGATTGAAGTTCCCATAAGAAATTGGTTACTGCATGTTCCCCTGTAGTCAGCCTTGGAGGAATGGAATATAGAATTAAGATCTGTTTTCTGGGAACTGCTGGCTTTCATCCAAGATTTTATACCCATTTCTTCAGCTGTTATCTTGGATGTTTCTTGCATGACTCCTGAGTGGACTGGGAAGATTGCAGATTGCTGGAAAAGATTTGTTAGAAATGGGTATGAGCTGGGCAACTGCTTCTGAGGCATCAGCGTAACAACAACCTTTGAAGCACCAGTGGCCCTGATTGATCTGACATCAAGATGAACTGCTAGCAAAGGACACTTGCCTTTTGATGAGGATTTTAAGGAATGGATTTAACAAACAATGTCTTTTCTTACCTCTCTATGTCTAAGCCTTTCAGTATCCAGTAGCTCATAACCCATCTGCTTTCTGCATCCAAAGGGCAATTTGCCAACTCCTTGTAAGCCACAGGTCACTCCTGGACTGGCATCGTCTTGGGGCAAGGGATAGAGAAAAGCTTTTTTCTAGCTCATTGCCTGTATCATGTTTGTGCTTATTTCTACTTTTTCTGGTGAAGGTAGTATGCAGGGCAGGGATTCAGATGCGGGTCATGGTAAGTAGGCTGGCCAAGGTTAGGGGGATGTTAAACTTGTGAGGGGTAGAATTCTGCTAACACAACATTTCAAGTAATGACAATGAAAAGTAGAAGCATATATTGAGCACTGGCCAGTTTGTCTGCAAAATAGGCTTCTTACTTAAAGGCCTCTTTGTGTGAAGCTTTATCCCTGCTTCCCCCAAAAGAAGCCTTGCTAGCTTCCTTGCTAGCCATGGACCTTCAGCAATCAAAACAGATGAGGGTTTGAAGAAGTAATTATAGGAAATACAGAGCAGAAGTACTTCAGTAAATGCCGCTACTGTTTCTCAGCTGGAGAAGTACGAACAGTGATTTCGTTTGGGACACCACACTTCATTCTCAGTGGTAGATGCAAGTCTGGCCCATGACAATTCTGCTTGAGCAAGTTACAAGAAGTTCCTCATAGCAAGAGCAATGCAGGACTGCAAAGCAGTAGAGGTTGCTTGTGTTAGCCAGGTCATTACTGTGAAAATGAGCGTGCCTTATGAGCCTCTATGCACAGCACTACTTACTTTCATGCTGCTTTACAGTAGCGTCATCCCTAAACAAATATCCTCCAGCAGTGAGCTGGAAGCTGAGCCAAGGCTTCTGCTTGCTGGGGCTGTATCTGTCCAGGCAAGGATCCTGGAAACTGGGATCCCACCTGTGAAAGCACAGATGGGGAAAATATTCAGGAGTTTTGGGGTGTGGGGAAGAGGCTCTTTGCTAACCTTTGTATGTTACCAAATTAAACCATTTCCAATAATAATAAATTAAGGAAAATCTCCCTTTCTAAGGTCGACCAACTTCCTGAGAATCTATAAATAAAGAAATACAAATTTGTTTAAATATAACCAAGAAAGTGTCCTAATTTTTTACTTTTATTCATTTTTAGGGGAAAGCATTCTCCTAAGTTTCTTGTTTCAATATGGAATGGTTTGTTTGGCTGGTAATGTGATT
Source organism: Phylloscopus whistleri (assembly GCA_017589585.1). Classification (NCBI taxonomy): domain Eukaryota; kingdom Metazoa; phylum Chordata; class Aves; order Passeriformes; family Phylloscopidae; genus Phylloscopus; species Phylloscopus whistleri. Next base: position 410,824 of record JADMLD010001152.1, on the reverse strand, counting down.
AATTTCATCTCTCTGCTTTCAGAAGATATTCTGATCAGATTCAGCCCATGTCTCAGACAAATGGAGAAATTAAACAGGACAATGTCTTTATGTGGTCCTTAAAAATGACTATATTCAGTTTATTCTTTTGTGGGGAGTGGCTAAAGAGAGTTAGAACTTGATGTTGATATTATGCTGATGAATGTGACAGTTGCCAGCATTTTGCTATAGAATATTCTCTCAGATTTCTCCGGTTGGTGCAGCTTCTTTGCCTCTTTTTAGCAGTAGGAGTCATATCTTAAAAAATAAAAAAAATAAAAAAATCTGTGCTAGTACAAGGCAAACTGCACTAATATTTTATTTGTCCTAGACCATGGCATTGTGTGGAAGGTACAAGGTTCATGAGAAAAAGCTTATAAACAGCAGTTAGTTGGTATGTGATTTACACACCATGAAAATCCATTTAACTATTTTAGGCCTTTTGTGCCCATGATTCTAAAGTGGATCTCTTGTCCATCACAGTTGGAGGACAGAGGTACTTACATGCTCAGCAAGATGCTAGTTGGGAGGAGTGAATTAGCTCCCTTTCCAACCTGGGAATAAAGAAAGGTAGGATTGTCAGATTTCTCCAAGTGATCATTTGCAGCATGTTTGAAGTCTTTTATAGTGACCCGTAATATACAACTTTAAACAATAACACTGAGAGTGTTGAGGTGTAGAGGATTGTTATCCTTAGTGTATACTGCCAGATCTGGAGCCTACATTAGTCTCTTCAGTTTGCAATTTCTGTTTCACTCACAAAGCCTTTCAATACATTCAACTTGTTCTCTTGTCCTAGAAGAAAAAGCTTTCAGCTCAAAAGCAAAGAATGTAGTCATTGAAGGCGTGGGACATGGGGTGAGACATGGCAACATAATTACAATGACAGCTTGTAAGTTAGTCTGTACTAGCTGTAGTTACATCTTATTTTTACAAGTTTTTCTTGCTTTTGCAGTATTTGCCTTTTTTTAACAGAAATTTTAACACCACCTTGTAACCTGTTTCTTGAATCTCAGATAAAAAAAAAGATTTGAAGCCAAATCAGCTTCTCTTATTGATACTTGACAACAGAAAACTGCTAATAGTTTGTTTTGATTGAGGTCTTTAAGGAAAGCTTATTGAGAGGTTGAGAACAAATCATCCCAGTGTGCAGAGTACCAAGAATGTCAGAAGAAGGGATATTAAGATAAACAAGGAATTTTAATGAATTCAAATGTAAAAAAAAAAAAGGCAAAAAAAAGCATAGAAAAAACATGAGCAAAGACAGGCAGAGGGTGTGTGCAGACATCCTGGGGCACTAGGGGTGCCACCCAGCAGGCCAAAGCCTGGTTGCAGTTCAGACTGTCCTGGGACATTAAAAATTGCTAGGAAGGGTCTCTACAACTATACCAGCAGCAAAAGAAAGTTCTTTGAAAAGACAAGTGTGTTGTTGAATAGGGAGACAGCTTAATAATGCATCATACAGGGAAGGCTCAAGTACTCAATGTTTTTGGCTCAAGAAAGTAGAAGGGGGACTTACCAGAGAAGCTGATGTGTTCTGCTGTCCTCCTATTAGAGCTTTACTTGATGCCTCATCTGACTTATCTTTGATTAAATATTAGCCTATTGCTGTTTCTGTTGTGAATAGAGAGTACACGTTATTCCTTTTTTCTTATGCAGTGGTTAGAGTCTATTTGCTGTCCTTTGTGTTGTAAATAAAGATTCTAAGCCTGTTGGGATTTTTAGACCAATGGTTACTTCTTTTCTTTCTTAGGTACTCTAAGCAATCCATGTCTTTGTAAAAGTTAAGTGCCTAAAACTAGATGTAACATCCAGCTAAGCTTTACAGGGACTAAATAGAACATAAGGATTAGTGTCTGTATTTTGCAGGATATATGGCTTCAATTTTAAGCTCCTGTATGGAGTAGGGTTTTGTGTGTAGTGGCTTTTTCTTGTTGACTCAACTTGGAATTTACCTTAGCTCTTTAAAACACTTGCTATTTTTAATCTTTAATTTTTTTAATGATGCCCACTCAATAAGGAAGTAGTGTGCGACTGGATTTGCCAGAGAAGCACATAGTTATTGTGGCTGAAATTATAGTGGTCCTTTGGTGTTTTTGTTGGAGGGAGGAAAAGGATAGGAAGTGTGGGATCATCCTGAGAAGTCCACGTGCTATATGTGTATATGTATATATAGCTGGGATCTTGAAGTCTGGGCAGAATTTACTTGCACTGAGAGTCTTAACAAGCATCAGCCATTTGAATAATCCTGTATTAGATCCTTTATTGTGAGGAGCGGCCACACGCTGCTCTCTGCGCTGCACTTCTGCACTTGGCTGTGTAAGCTTTTGAGTAGCTCCTTGTATGTTGCCTCTGCTGAATGGGTGGTTTCATTCTGTCTAGATCTCTGGACTGGGTTAGAATAAACATGAGGTCTCATTCTGACTGCTATAGGAAGACCTATTAAATGTTCTGTTTTCTTTTATCTTCTTGGTAAGAAAAATATTGAATGATACAGGACGAGCACCTGGAAATTACTTGTCACGTCCTTCCATTTTGGTGGGGAGATATTGGTAATTATTTGCTTACTTAGCCTATTCTCCCCATTTTCACTGTTGTGTCCTAGTAGATTCACTTAGACTGCTTACCCAAATTTGATAGTAAGAGCCTCTTAATTCAAATTCCTTCAAAATGCTGAAAACTAGTTAGTCTTTTTGGAGATAATGGGGCCCAGAACAGGCACCAGAGAACTTGTGGGTGGCTAATGCTGTTAAAATAAGGTTTTTACTTTGTACACTGACATTAATCAAAATAATTTCAACAGCACAATGCACAGCTGCAGTGTCAGTGTCCCCTGGGAAACATTTTTCATCTAAATGCAGTGGATGTCATTAAGAGTACTTGAAGTGCACAGGGGGAAGTGCAGTCATGTGGCATGAAATAATAGTAGTCTTCCCAAATAGAATCACAGAATGGTTTGTGTTAGAAGGGACCTTAAAGATAATCTAGTTCTACACCCCTGCCATGGACAGGGACACCATTTGTCAGGTTTTATTTTCTAATGAATACAGAGACAATTGCCAGCCTATTTTTTTTTTTTTTGTAGTTGCTTGTCCTACTCTGAATGGAGGAAAAGAAACTTCCATTCATGATTTGATTTGCTTCAGAGTCATTATTAATTTTGGAAATGGGTAAATATCTGAGTTAATGGTTACTCAGTTGCTTTTCCAAGTTGAGCTGGACTTGGCAGAAGTTTGTCTTGATACATGGCAAACATGACAAAGCTGGTCATCAGGAGCCTGTGTTTTCATTCTGTAAACTGTAAAGCAGCAATAGCAGCTTAAAATCCTTTTCCCACTGATTCCTGAAAATATTTTAAAGGATGCTCTCATGAGACCCCACCTGGAGTACTCACCCAGCTCTGGGGTCCTCAGCACAGGAAGGACACAGAGCTGTTGGAGTGAGCCCAGAGGAGGCCATGAATGTGGATCAGAGGAATGGAGCTGACAGTCTGAGAACTGGGGCTGCTCAGCCTGGGGAAGGGGCGGACTCTGGGGAGAACTTCCAGCACCTTCCAGTGCCTAAAGAGGGCCAATGGGAAAGCTGGGGACAAACGTTTTAGGAGGTCCTGTTGTGACTGAACAAAGGGTAGCATTTTCACACTGAAGAGGGTGGATTTAAGTTAGATGTAAGGAAGAAGTTTTATGCAAGAGTGTGGTAAAACACCGGAACTGGTTCTGTGATTTAAGGAGATGCTACCTTGTGCAACTTTCAAGCTTTTAAGAATTCCGTGTTATTTCATGTCTTTGATATGCTGTTGTGGTTTAACCTCGGCCTCCAACTGAGCGCCACACAGCCGCTCACTCGCTTTGACTGCTCTGCCAATTCTGATGCAGAGTTTACTTTGTCTTGTCATTGCTGACAGTCTGTGGGAAGAAATAAAAGTATTTGAATGAGCAGAGTCAACATTTTGGATGAAAACATGACTCTCCTAGAAATCCTTCTATATGTAACTTACTTTTTTTCTTATTAATTCAAACAAAAACCCCTATCCCAACAAAAACAAAAAATAAGCAAAAGCAACATAAAGATATTCAACATAAAGATTCCAAGAACATTCTAATTTGAAATTGTCCTTTAAACACCTTTGGGACTGCACAGCAAGTATTCAGTTGAAATTCGATTAAATTAGTAGTAGTCACTTAAAGTTGGTAATTCATATAGAAAACTCTAGATAGATCTGTTTTGCAGTCTTCATTGCTAATAACACTGTCAGGGAACATTAAAGGATGAACATTTTCTCACTGAACAGTAAACTTATGTCATGTTTCAGCACATGGGACGGTTATTATGTGGGGTTTGGATTTTTTTGTTTCTCTGGAGGAGCTGATTAAAGCTGGTTGTTGCCTAAAGGCATGTTGGAACAAGTTTCTGTTCTTGTTTCTTAGGGTTTCTGTTTGTTTTTAAAATAATCTAATGCGATGAATGCAATCTGCAGTGCAAATGAAATGGAAAAAATCTACTGTCCCAAAACAAGTGTTTTGTTCCAAGCCTTGTTTCACAGGGGAATTTCTCCTCTTCTGAGAACTGGGTGGACATGCAAAACAGATGAGCAATTTTGGAACAGACAAAATAGCAGGTACTGCCCACAGGGAGAAGTGTTACCACACATTTGGTCTCCTTTTCTTTTGTTTTCATGTTGTTGTTAGTATCTTTTCATTGACTTGCCTGGGGTCCATCTGTGATTTTGGCCACTACCAGCTTGGTGTTTCCTGAATTGTATTTGTGATGTCCAAGAGTGGCAAAAAATATCACAAGGGGCAGGTTTCAATCTGGTCAGCTCTTCATATTATTCTGGCAAGGGCAAGGACATGCAGCTTGTAGCAAACAAGCTTAGTGACCTTGCTCTCTTAGGATCCTCTGTGGCATTATTAGACTTAATTATGTTGATCCCAAATGCACTTTAATTAGGACAGGCAAGGAGAAAATGAACTAGACAGCACAAGTGACATGAACCCCCTCTATCCTGCTTTTTATGTTCTTTGCTTTATTTTCTTTTCTTCCTTCTTTGACTCTCAGGCTTTCAATGGGGGGAAAAAAAGTGTTTGGCTTTGTCACACAAGGTAATTGCATCTTTTAAAGTGTATAGCTGCCTGCTGTGACTAAAAGGTACCAAAACAGCCTTTAATATCCTGGTGCTGATGAAGGTTTGTCAGATGGGAATGGTTGATAAAGCTGCTCTTAGATTTCTTTTCTACTGGTGTTTAGGAAAGGCCACTAGAAAAGGTGGGTCTCTGCATTTCTCTTCTGTCTCCTCTGGTATTTTCCCTAGATATTTTTATCAAATCTCCATAGAGCCATTCCTTTACACCTACATTTATCTCCCTTTTCCCTCCCTTCCCTTTCTTTAGACTTTAAATCTATCAAATAGTGGATTTGTAACCCACTGTAATAGTGTATGGCCAAAACTAGTGCGTACTGGCAGTATTGCTAAAATGAAACCTTTGGTAAATGCTTTTTCACATGCTGTGTTCTTTCTTTTGTGTTCAGTATGTTAAAGTGAAAGTGAACTAGCAATGATCTGATCCCTCAAATTCAGTCTCGTTTAATGGAACAATAAGAAACCAATGTTTCATCAACACTTTACCCTTCCTGAGCCTGAGAAACTATTGGGGTTTTTTGCTTATACAACAGGGATAGCATTGTACTCAGCCATCAGCTTTGAGACGGGCCTTGTCCTGAAGAATTCAGTCCATTTGGACAAGACAAAAGATGATAGGGAAAGCTGAGGCACGGAAGGGACATGACCTCTGTAGGGTCTTGCCGCAGGTCAGTGACAAAACCATGGTGAGAACTTGGGCGCTGTAGCTGCTGTCTGATTGCTGGGTCAGCCCCTGCTCACTGTGAGCGGCTGCTTCCCAGGCACTCCTGATAATCAACTTGTAACGTGTGTACTGCAGGTCATGCTGCTCATTAACTCCGGTGGTGGTGGTGCTGTCATCTGTTCCTTCAGTCATTGTCTGATTTATAGCCTCAGGTCTCTCACTCTTGTTTCTAAACTTCTTCATTCATTCCAAGACTAGTTTGGAATGAGAAAATGTTAATTTCTAGAAGTATCTTAGACCAGATTATGATAAGCAGGTCATTAAGCTGTCATGGTCTATTGTGTCTGTGGGACTTGAGAGACCTTTAATCAGCAGATTATTGACACTACATGGCAAACAGTCTGGTATGTAAATAAAAGTTCATGACCTTAGGAATTGCTAATAAAAGGTCCCCATTCAGGTTACAACTGTTAAAAAAGAAGAAAGATCTATATATGTTTTTGAAGTTGTTTTTATTTTAAGGTTAGTGAAAGTTAAAGAGCATAGTGCCTTGTAGTTGAGGCCCAAGGCTTTTTATCAGCAACTGTAACATTGCACTGCTGCTAATGTTCCATTTTGCTAAGCATGCAACAGTTTCCATATGTTGTGTTGTAATCCTCTTTTTGGTGATTTTGTCTTCCGAAGTTATTCAAGTTCCTTTAGCATAATAAGGATTTAAGCAGCATGAGTGTAGTTTAGGCATTTGTTTGTCTTATGGTAGTAAACTCTCATGCTTTTTTATGTACAGTATAAGCACTGTACAGAAGTTGCTGTTTAACTCCATGTGTCTTTGCACGTGCAAAACTGATCAGCTCTCAGTTTGTAATGTGAGTCTTAAAGACCATCTTTGTAGATGGTCTTAAACTGAAAACAGAGAATCTTCCTGTATATACCAAGACAAAATGCATTTTGCTTGTCAGCCCTCTCCCAATTAAAAGTGTGAGAGCATCTAAACTAGAAACATTTCAGAGCCCTTCTCTAAAAATAGCTGTGTGGTCGCCCCTGCCCTAAGCTCAGTGCTTTGGGCTCAAGGTAAGTCGTGGTAAGCACACCAGAGCTGGAAGAAGCTCCTGGGTTCTGTGTGAAGTGCAGTAGCTTTGGTGCAGAATGCAAGTACAGATGGCCACAGTTACTTTAGCTCCCCTGGAACTTCCACTGCAATCTCTTGTCCTTATGGAGTTGCCCTTTTCTGTGTTTCAACAGTGCAAATTAAAACCAATGTTTGAAAAAAACAGTTCACAAAACCAAGCTGCAGCCTTAGTCCTGGATGTCTGTAACTGACCATGAAAAGTGAATAAACCCAACAGAACTGACCATGCTCCTTCGTGCTAAATAAATCTTCTTACTGAGGATTTACACAAGGAATTGATAATAGCTGAAAATTCATTCTTCTCATATTGTTTAGACTTGCTGCAATTCTACTGCCTGTGTTACTCTTATTTTGGAGGGAAATATGCTTACAGTTAATTGACCTAATCCCCAGTTAGCTGAATTTGGCAGACAGATCAAATTTTAATGATGAAAAGCATTACAAATTAAAACAAATAGGTAAAAATTTTGGATATTGCATAAAGCATTCTAAATGTTGAATTGAACACAGGACTACAAAAAAGGCTTGCTTTTAGTTCTTCATTCAGCCAAACCTATCAATTAGATGCTGTATTCTTTGTCTTAGTGGTTTTGTCTTTCATATTGCATAAGTTTTACCAAAACCTTAACAGAAAATCTGTAAAAAGGCTTGTCAGAGTTACCAATTTCAGTGGTAGAATAAAAACAATGATATAGAATGAATATGTATTAAATAATTAGGTGTTAGATTTCTCAGGAGAAATACTACACTTGTTATGTGTTTTTCTGTGACTTCTAAAATGTGGGAAAAGAGCTCATTGCCCGAACTAGGGGCTGGTTTCTTTTTTCTTTATCTTTGCTGCAATGGTATCAATCTCAGTCTATTGCTCCCAATCACTCTTTGATTTTTAAAACACATACTATATCATTTCACTGAAGTGTGTCCTATTTTTTGTAATTTGATGTAAGAATATACGATATTCAATCAGTAATAATTCAGTGGAGAATTCCCCTTGTAATTGAATAAAAACTTCTTGATCCCTCCTATTGTCGAAGTTGCAGCTTTGCTTTTGTGGAATGGAATTGAACAATTGATAGGAAAAGTCAATGGAAATGCATTTGTCTGTGCTGCAGGACACATGGCTTGTTCAAAGGGGACGCACTGAAAAGTAGATCAGATGTCTTGTGTAAAAACTGCTGACTTTGAGTTCATTCACATGCTTTTAGCAAAGCTCTTGCTCTTGTGTAAATGGAGAGGTGATGGGGACATGAGGTTGTTTCTGTATAAACATTTTTTTGGCAGCTCTTTTGCAGTAGAAGAATACAGGTGATGACAGCGCTTGGGATGAAAGAAATTTTACTTCCATAGGGAGTTTTTTTTCCTATGCAAAATCAGTAGCAATGGCCTTATGCAAGAGTATTAAAAATAGGTGTCTGTCTACAATTTGACTGATAAAAACGATACATTTTAGTTAGAAGGTGTTCCTCAGTGCCTTTTCCTGAAGGCATAATAGGGATAGATGAGGGACTGCTGGTTAGAGTATATCACCTTCGACAAGATGTCAATGTTACTGGATTGTTATCTTTCTACAGTGAATCAAAGAAGTTTCTATCGTGCACATTCAGGTTAAAAAATCTAAAGTGAAAATTTTCATGCATGGATGCATTTAAGAAAAAAAATTCTAAATCATGAGGTGGACTGTGCTGCATTGATTACTTACTCAGACTACTGAAGTGCACCATCTCTAAAAATGGAGCACAGCCAAGATACTGCTTTGGGACTGGCAGATATCATGCAGGACTCAGGGCAGATCATTGAGCACAGCTCACTTAATCAGCTTTTACAAACAGATATTGTATTTTTGGGGGTTTCTTTATTATATTCTCAGTTTTGTTTTGCAAGTTATGGCAGGGTGGTATATTAATTTTCATTATGGAATGAACTTTTTGCAAATGAAGTCTTACCTGGATGCTTACCACGCAGCTCACCATACTGTGCATTGTACGTGCTGAGAATAGCAGGAGTTTTGGTGTAATTCCTAGGGGATTTCTTCACATGGGCAATTTTCAGCATCATTGAACACAGGAATAAAAATCTCAGTTTGTAAGATTAACTGCAGAACAATTATTAGGAAGGACTCAGAGCCACACACTCTAAAGAAAAGAATGGGAAAACGGGAAGGGTAGAAGAGTCTGAGATCCCGGTAGTATTTTTGGTAGTGTCTGATCACATTTCGTCTTTTAAAGCCAGAAAAATATTCTGATGAATATGAAAAATTTTAATATTATAAAAATGTGTCAAAGTTCTGATTGTGCATTCACTAGTGTCTCTCATTACCCTGGAAGACGATGCATCGTGGCCGAGATCTCAAAATTCTAAGTGCTTGCTTGTGGCAAGTATAGATGTATGTGTATTTGGGGTGATTTTATCAGCTGGCTTACTGCCTTCCTTGTGTGCACCTGGAGTACTGGGTGGTTGGATTACTCGGAAAGCCCTCGGTGACGGGATTTGGAAGAGTGAATTAAGAAGAAAGTATAAGTCAGAGCTTAAGCTGAGCTCTTAATTGCACTGCTTCTGTCAGTGGAGATTGACCCACAGAGTAGTTGTCTCCTTACTTTGGTGCAAATCTCCAGTCTTTTCACTCCTGGCTTATGGGAAGGCTGCATAGAAATGCAGGGAAGTAGCCAAAAAAGACTCCTGTGCATAGGACATAGTGTCAGGCAGCTTAGGATCTTTGGTTTTGCTCCCAGTTATTGCTGATTCTCGTGGCAGAAATAGGAAGGATCTGTTTGTGTTGCACTGATTAGTGAGATTCCTTGAGAAAGAAATGGATGTATTTTATAAGCATGTGTGAGTATCTTAGGACTCAAACTGAGTGAAGTTATTTCATATTTATTGGGAACCAAGAACTGAGGGAATCCTTCAATTGATGAAAAGAAGGGAATCTGTGTTCATGAACCTCTTTTTTTTTCTTCTCCAGGGAATTTGTGATCTATAAGATGCCTTAATTTTGCAACGGGATAACCATTTAAAAATAAACAGTGTGAGAATACAAAAATACAGATAGCCATTCTCAAATGAAGAGGTAAAACAATTTCATTTGTAAAACTGATTGCATGCAATTTTAAGGAACAGAAAGTCTGGTAAAGCTGGTGGACACTCATTAAATATTTTCTTTCTAAACTAAAAATATGTTTTAAAAGGAGATGGAGCAGGTGACTTCAAGGACAGTGGTACTATTTTTAGCCATCTATTTCTGTGATGTGAATTAATGGCAATAGAATTAAGTAAGGACAGTTTACTGTTTTCCTATTATGCTTTTTTGGTCCACTTCTCAGTTTTAACTACTAGTTCGGTAATAAATTGTTTCTCTTAAGTCAGGCACCGTGGACATTAGCAATTATTATGGAGAGAATTTTCAAAAGCTTCTAGTAGTACTTGACTACTGTTAAAGTCAAAAGGGAAACTAGAGGGAATTGTGCCACAATTTGGTATGTTTGTATATCCTGATTGTTGTGCACCTTTTGCCTGGAAAACTAAAACAGTGTAATTTTTTCAAACATTTAAAAAAATTAGTTTTATTTCATGCCTTTAGATAGATAATAGATGCAGTGTTTTATGGGGACAGACAGCTCAGCCAGCAGCCAAATCCAATCTCTTTTAGTCACTGGAACGCTGTGGAGTGTGGGCTTTCTCCTTCTGCTGCTTCTTTCGCAGCTCCAGCCTCCACACAGCCTCATGGCTGATCAGAAGCTCTTTGTTTGTGCAGAAATGTGAGTACGTTGGTTGAGAGTGCAGGAGCTTGTACATGTTACACATTGGGGCTGGTAAGTTCTTGTAGCACAGCTTCAAACATCCGTATCTTGTAGGAATTGTGTAGGAGGAGCCAGGAGTAGGAGCTCCAAGCAAGTCAGTGATAGACCACACTGACAGTGGAAAACTATGGATGGATTTGTTGTCCTGCATTGTTACATAAAAATCATATATATTGACTGTAATGGCAGGCAGGGCAGCAGCCCTGTTGTTTAATTTGGGACGTATCGTTTCAGCTCATACGGGCTTTTTCCTTCTGCTCCGCCTGAAGCCAGAGCTGGTAGTGCTAATTACCGGATTAAGTGAAGGAGAGACAAAAAGCAGTCAGCGGTGTCTCTCAGTCTTCACACACTCTGTTCCCCTTGCTCTCTCTTTTTAATGCCCTAAGGGTGCTTGCTGTAGAGTCTAATTGCTTGATTTGGTGCATCCAGAGAGAGGATGTGACACGCCACCCTGCACTTGTTTGTGCTCTGCCCGTTTGGCAGTGACAGAAACCAAGCCGAGGTCATGTGAGGGCAGCCAGAAGAGCGCGGCCGTGCCGGGAACACAGTTCCACTACACTGGGCTCCTTTCATGCCTTCTGTGTGAATAGGGGTCAGCGCTGCAGCAAATGTCATGGAATTAAGTGGTGATTTTATGCAGACACATCTAAATGGGACGGACTGAGGAACCCCACCCCACGCTGGAAACAGTGTGTTGTCCTCCTCAGGGGAGGTGGGAAGGGCTAACCATGAGTGGTTGAATGAATGAGAGTGACTTTGGAGGAAAGCAATTATCGGCCTGGTGCTAGAAAAACTCTTGCTGTTTGTGTGACACAAGCCTGATGATTTACTAGGGAGACAAGGAGTTTAGCAGTCGCAGAAGGAGCTGTTGAAGACGTGTTCCTTAATCAAAAAACCCTGTCACTTGAAGGAGTTAGGGGGTGTAGTCTTGTATGCTTCTGTTTGTGTGTTTGCATTTAAGCCTACACTCGCTGGGCTGCCTTGTCTGCCTAGCATTGTTTAGGGTGAAGTGTAGTTAATGAAGGTGCAGTTTTATGCTGACATGCCCAGCCACTTAAAAAGTGTTACAGATCCATTTACAAAAGTCCTGAGAACCCTGTTTCATTGCTGAGTGTTGATGGGGTGCAGTGGGGTCTCCTATGGGAGCTGTAATCCATATGCTGTAACTCCTACAGTTGGGCACTGCCAGTGGCAATGTGACACTTGAAAGAAGAGCCCACAAACATTTAGCGGGGTACAGCTGTGCTGGTGGTACTGGCCATTTTACGTCTGCAGAGGTAATGGAGGTGAGGGAAACTTATAGAAAGTAGTTACATTCTTTCTGAGAATGTTGTATTAAATGTCAAGTATTTTCTCTTTATGTATTACATCAACTTGCTAGCTCACAGATTGGTGCACACAATTTCAAGGCTGTCTTCTGTTGTGTTTCCAGTGAAAAAAAATTTCAGCTTATAGCAGATATTTTCTTAGTTTTTAAGTATATGATGTGTTTGGATTGTTAGATCTCATTCCATCTGTATATCCCATATGTTCAGCCCTCCTACTGTTCCATTTTGTTTGTGGTCAACTTTCTTCACTATTTGAGGGAAAGGACATGAGTAGCTGGAAAGGATTCTTGCTGATAGCTCCAGAGTCGTGGTCACAGCTGGTACAGCTGTGTGTTGTTGAAGACATCTTCTCTTACCCTGTCTCTGGGTAGCCCAGTGCAGGGTGAATTGCAGCAGGAAAGGACCAGATTTAAAGGTCTCTTTCTGTTTCCTGGTGTTTCAGCTCATATAAAGAACTATCTAACATATGCAAATACAGTTAAAGGAAAACAATTAATGCTTTGAAAGGTTTCTAATATCCTTGCAGTGGATGGACTACAAGGTTAATGGGGAAATTTTCTAGGCTGAAGTGTTTTGAAATGGAAGAGAAGGCAGGCAGAGCATTCTGGGCTTTCCTGGGCATGTTTGTCGATATACAAATAGTTTCAGTTGCTTCAAAGAGGATCAATAAATGGAATTATTGAAAAACAGGAAAAATGTGTTTGATACTGCTTTTCCTTGCTCAGTGAAACTTTATTTTGTTCTGTTTGCATTTACTTCTCAAATTTAGAATCAGCTTCCAAATATACTTGCTCTTAAACAAAAGCAAGGCTGAAAACCAGGAGAAGCTATCTTAAGAGTGGTTTCCTTTCCAAATTCTTCTCTGGGAAAACATGCCTTTCAAGTTGAATCCTTTCCTGTTGCTTGTGTTTGTCAGTTAGTGGCTGAAAAGTGAAACTCTGACACTATTAACTTCGGGTAAAACTTAAGCATTATTTTTCAGATAAGGGAAAAAAACCAAAGAAGTTGTTTTTCTGTGTAGTGTTGCTTGAACTTTTATGTTGCAAAATGTTTATTTTCTCTCCTAGTATGGATTGAAGTTGCAGTGTAGGCAGAGAGGTGTCAAGATTGATTTAGCAGTTTGATGCTGTGCATGTTTTCCTTTACTTAAGTTTTCACCCTTCTTCTGCCAGCGTACCCTCTTGACATTTGTGTTTTTAGCAGGAATTAATTGTCTCCAGTTAGCAGCTGAGATACACCACCTTTGCTATATAAATGTATCATTAGAATTATCTGTTAGCTAATACATAGGATTATCTGTAGTGTGGAGTTGTACTTCTTTAAAACATGAAACTTTTAAGCAAAGTTGAGGAAATGTCGTGGCTGGTGCTTTTGCCCTTGTTTCTATCACAGGTTTATTAGAACACACATTTCTTGATCTCTTTCTATCCTTGACTTTATTATTGGTGCTGAGAAATGTTCTCTCAGGGGTGGTCAGGAGGCTTTCTGAGCCCCTCGGTCTGACAGAGGTCTGCTTTCCCTAACGCATGGCTATTGTGTAACGGTGCCCAAAGCATCACTATTCCAACAAGATTCTGTGGGATTCTTCAAGGCAGCGTTCTAGAAAATAGTGTTATCTTCCAATTGATCAAGCCAAGTGTAGTGGGTTTTGCCTGGAGCGCTGGAGTTGAGAGTCTGTGGATTGCAGATGTCCCTTTTGAGATTCTGTGCCGGGTGGCTGTTCCATGGGAAACAGCTGAAGTTTTTAAATGAGTTTTACTGCTGGCACTCAAAAATAACAAATAAATGCTTTGCTTTATTCACTTTTATAACAATGTCCAGCTGGGCATGGAAACTTACCCAGTATTCATATTTTTATAATAAAATGGCTGCTTTGTGCTGCTCGTATACCTGGTGCCTTGAAACCCTTCTGGGGCTGAGCAGAAAGAAAGAGAGAAACCTTTCCTATGAGGAGTAGCAGTTGTTGGACTAAGTTAAAGTGATGGATGAGTGCTTGAAGTCAAACCAAATCCAGTCCTCTGTGCACAGTTGTTGGGGATTTTTTTGTTGGGGATGTTGTTTTGAAAAAGTGGTAGGCAAAGACTGACTGACTGCAAGAGCAAGCTTTGCAGCACAAGGGTCTTAGTCATTTGCTTGTTATAGCTTTTCTCTTAGGGAGCCATCTGCATGTACTACAATCACGTTTCCAGATCCCTCAAAGAGGTTTTCTAGTTTTTGTTTTACTGCTAGGTGTTGGTGGAGGAATCAGCTATTAGTGTTTGTACAAAGCAGAGAAAGTTTGTGCAAACAGTAAGTGAGCTGGTGGATTCATCAGGAACTATAGTTTATGGAAATAATGTAGTTCAAAGTGGCAAATAAAAAAAAATTGGGAATACAAGTTTGCACTTGTTAGCAAATGAGCATTTTACGTGATGAAGTGATACTGCTCGTACTGTTGGCTAAGCTGAAATTATATGAGAAGTAGGCTCTGTCATAGTGAACTGGAAATCTTCCAGTGTAGTTCTGTTTTTTCAATGCATTTATTCTTAAAGCAGGTTTAACCCTCAAATTAAATTGCAGTGATAGTGTTGTATTTGTACCTTCAGCACGATTCCAGCAAAGGTGCAGGCAGCAAAGCCACCCCAGGCTGCCATGCCACCTTAAACAGTTGTGACCTGAGGGGCATCTTAACAGAAGCAAAGAGGATTTTGTCCTTTGCGTGTTTAGTCAAGCCCCCAACACCTTGTTTGAGAATGACAAGTAATAGAGGTGCTTTTGGTGCTGTCTGCAAACCAGAGAAAGGGTCAACAGTGTTTCATTTAGACAAGCAGCTGTTTTATAGCTGCCTTTTTTTTTTTTCTCTTTTTCTTTTCTTTTTTCTCCCTACTGCCAAACTGTGGAACTTTTGCCTAGGAAGAAACCCCTCAGGTAAACAGCACTGTCACCATTTGTTGCTGCCGGTTTGTTCCATCTCGCTTGTGTTTGAAAAGAAACTCAAATCACAGTTTTGTTTACTTTGCCGCTGCAAAGTGTGTTGTTGCAGAAAGGGCAAATTGATGTCAATCCCTGCATATTTTACTTTTATTGGAAATTAGAAAGATATCTTATAGTATAAATATAGATAGTAAAGCGTGGGTTAATGTTAACATAACTAAAAATATAGTTTAATTTGGTGAATAGTCTTGTTTAATCTATGTGCAGTAATCTCTAGAATTAGTAACTGGCAACACACTGCAAGACAAAATGCAAAGCTGAATAACCTTCTGGAAAAGAATTTTTCTAAGCGCTGGTCAACAGCCCTCTAGTGTCTCTGGAAGCTGTACTCAGAGGTCCATAGAACCATTTCTAATACATAATCTGAATTTTTTAGTTCTGGGCAGTAAGTGTAACACACAGGAAATGTTGATGTTGGCTAAAAACACTACTCTGTTTAAGACATTTGCCTCTTTTGAAAAGAGGACAACGTGCAAAGTGATGAAGGATTTTGGTCAGTATTTACACAACATGTGTCTTATAGTTTGGCTTTATGCCTCTGGATTGCTGGTAGCAATTGTGCTAGGTATTAGAAAATAATTTTAGTACCTGCCTATTTAACATTTGGCTTTATTTTTTCCCTACATCTCTCTGAAAAACCAAGTTGTGCACAAACGTCACTTTTGAGGTTCTGCTTTTGTTTATGTTGACAAAGTACTGCTGGCCTCTACATCTTGGTGCACCTTTGTAAAGTGAAGTGTTGCTGGGCTGTCAACTCTTGATAAACCTACTGCTGCTGCTGTCTGCTTCTCTCCTGCATTGCCCCATACTCAGTGTTGTAGCTATTGGAAGTTGATTTATTTCATGTACTAACATACACCATGCATTTGGGCATTTGCTGTTAGAGAATTTATAACTCTGAGTCAGATTTGATCAGGGGAGAAGTGTGATAAGCTATACAAGCATATCATATCAGGGCCAGGATTTTAGACACCTGAATTTGGCTTCTGGCATGTTCTTAAATTGCATTGACTCGCTTCCTACTTTTTCAAGCTGTGATTTTTTCATATGTGTGGTACCAGTTTCTTTGTAAATGGTTTTGAACATCTTACTGTGGGGGACTCTAGAAAGAGAACCAAGGGTGAGCATTTGGTGGAGGGAAGAGGCAATAGAGCTATTGAGGAAGTTGCTAGAAAAAGTTCTGTGTGTATTTGCATTTTAGGGGTGTGTTCACCATTTGCTTGATGCTCACTCTTTTCTGTGCTGGTTGGTTGTTTTTTTTTTTTTTTCCTTCTTTAAGTGTAAGGATTTCAAAGTTAAGTTACTTGGCTCAAGTTTTTCTGTAAAGCTGGTGGTGTTCACCTGCCTCTCTGTCCAGACTGCTTCATTCTTCTCCTTCCTACTTCATTCTCCACATGTGGTTGCTTCTCTGCAAAGCGAAGAGAATGAATCTCTGACATTTGAATCTCCTATGAAATCTCTGAGAACTAATTTCTTATGAAACGACCTGGAATGTTTTGTGTGACATGTTACACATGGGATGTGGCAGCTTGTGTAGCTGGGGTAGATGATTTTGGGACTCTCTCTCTAGGATTCCCAAAAGGAGCACAGCTAGGAGCTGAGACTGCTTTCCCAAAAGGAAATGCTGAGCATTCAGAGTATCCTGCTGCGTTGACAAACCAACCTGTTTGTGTTTCCTGGCTCTGCACTTTTGATGTTCTCAGCTGTTCAATCAATTGTGTAGGCAATGTAATTGCCCATTTGTTACTAGGGAAAAAGACTAGCTCAGATTGTTTCTGTTTGCCATATCAAATGCTGGAATTAGATGTTACAGCTTTACTGCTTGCAACTGAAAGAAGTGAGCACTTGTGTATCAGTTTCCTAATGAGACTTTAATGTATTCTCTGGGATTTTGTGGGTGTGGTGTGGTTTTTCAAAATTTTAGTGGAACGGTGGCTTCAGAAAAAGAAAATGAAGACTCGTGGTGGAGATGCACGTAAATAGTCTGAAGCTCAGGTAGAGGCGTTTGGGATGAATAAGAAAGGCACAGCAGCAGGAGGAACACAGTCAGAAGAGGTCTAGCTGCCCTTAGGGGCTGGAAGCTGCTAACCCTGGGCAGCAAAACAGACCTGGAAAATGACCCATTTGCAGTTCTGCTTTCAGACCTTTTTCCTTTACCCTGGCTGGAAGCAAAACATGCTTTCTTTGCCCGTATACCTCTTTTTATACCTGACTTGTATTGCCAGAATGAGAAGACTTTTATGTCTTTGCATTGTCAAACTGCCTAAGAGAAATGATGAGTGTCATGATAGAGGATGTCTAATTCAGGTTTAGGGTTTTTTCCCAATTATTTTATTTTACAATTTTTCTACTGTATGTGTTTGTATTTTAAGTCCATACTGTTTCTATATGCTGCTACAGCACCACTTACATAATTTTTGGAAGGTTTTGCAAATAGAAACTGACTTCAGTCATGGATGCTGCAGTGGAGAGGACTGAGCTAGAGATGGGATGGTATTGATAAGAACAAGACTGGATAGGAAAGGCAGAAGGACATGTAGCACTTACTGTAGTTCAGAAGTGAAGGCAGAGAAGAGATCCTTGGAAAGGTGTGTACAGCAGAATTTCTCAGTCTTTCTGCCAAAGTCTTTTGGGCTCAAGGAGAGCTGACAAAGAGTGTGGTGAAACAAATTCCAGTAGAGAATAGAAAGAAGAGAAAGGATGGGATCTGTGTGAGATGAGTGTACCCAAGTGACTGAATGGAGATGTCTTGTTGCTTCAACTCTAGCCTTTTTGAATGTGTGGTAGTAAGGGATATTTACCTTAATGGTCTTTGGTTTTTGTGTGGGGAACAAAGGTACTTGTTTTAGGAAATTAACTAGATCTCACAGAAACGAAAATGTTAAACTCCCAAAAGCTTTTATTGAAGAATTTTACAAAGTGACTGATATGTTAAAGTTTTTTATCCTATAAAATAAATCTGCTCCAAATGATGTATTTTCTTTAGGCATTAGGACCTGAGTTTGAAATCTCAGTGTGCATTTGAAAAGAGTTAAATTTATTTTGTCTAGGCTTGAGAAGAGTTGTTCAAAAGTTGGAGCAGGGGAAATAGGGCATAATTCATTTTCCTTTTTGTGTTTTCCAGAATATCAATTTCTGTGGACAAGAGGAGAGGGACTTCAGTCTTAAGGGACTCCTGCTCCAAGCTGATTGGTAGTGCATACAATTGCACCACTAGAAAGCAATAAAATAAATATGTAGAGCAACAGTAACAGAAAGCAGATGTCTTGCTTTTACTATTAAAGAACTGGAAAAGACAGTAAGAATCTGATGGCAATTGACTCTGCATTCGGGGGAGTATATATATCTTGCTTTCTTGTCAGACAAAATGGAAAACCCCATACTGGTGAAAACAAAACTTACATTAACAGCCATAGTGTCTTGCTCTGAAAATTGGGGTCATGTGTGCTTAATTTTTCATTACAAAACATCATGCAAAGGATCCTGCAAGATGGAGCAGGCAGCTTTTCTCGTTGTGTTCTCAGGTCTGTTTTTCTCCTTTGGATAATTCTATAAAAATCAGTCAAGTCTCTGATTTAGCTGAGAAAAACATGTGGAAACTGAGAAATCTTTTTTTTTTTTTTTTTTAGTTCCACACGTGTGGGTTTTGTGTCAGGAGGGAAAAGATTTTACCAAGACAGTTATCTGTGAAATATAGTTTAATGTTTTTTAGAGACTGTACATAAAATGGAAATAGATTTGACATCTTGTATTTGATGTCTGAATGTCGCCATGAACTAAAATGGTAATTAGTCACCTACGCAGCATCTTCATCAGCACCTTCATTCACCAACTGTAGTACGTGGAGTTTTCTTGCTGCTAATCTCAAGGCAAACAAGAAATGGGCTTTAGAAGAAAGCATTCTTTGTAAGCATTAGCACAGATGTGTAAATGTATAGATAGGTGTGCTTTGAGCAGTTTGCCTCTCCTTTCATCAGCACACTTTTTTAGCCATGTGAAAATGAAATGTATTAACAATTTATGTTGAGAATGGAAAAGTCATTGAAACTGGAGCATACGGAAAAAGAAATAAGAGCAGACTTTTGGTACTTCCTTTCCATGCAGCACTGGTGCAGGTGAGAGCTGTAGAGTTGAGAGGATGTCCTATCTGTTCTGCTGGAGAGAAGGCTAAGTGACATATTTTAAGCAGAGTACACATCAGTGGCATGAAGAAGAGAAGAAAACTCTGTGAAACTTCATTTTGATTTGGTGCTCTTTCTCTATCAGAGCTACTTAAAAACAAATAAGTGGCAAAACCAGCAATTAAACCAATAACCAAAATCCCTTTTTGACACAGACAAAAACAGACACGCACATTAAGCACATTTTTTGCCCTGAATTAAAAACTAAAATTACTTATTTGGCATAAAATACTTTAAAGAAGCAGTGAGTATTGCAGCTAAAATAACTTTGAGTTAGTCTGAACACAGACTGCTGCAGAGGAAGTTCTTTGGGAAAAATTGTCCATTTGGGTTTTGGAGTTCAGTTAGGAACTTGTCAGCGCTGCTTTATGTATGTACAGAGCTCAGGAGCCATGTGTTTTCCTGACTATTTCAGGATGTGAAATACTGTACTTCATGTTGTCCTGATCACTGCTGTGTTGGCAAAATGCTGTGCTGCTTGAATCACAGCAAGAAGCCTTGCTCAGTGAATAACCTACCATACACTGACGTGGAGGAAACACCCAAGTGCCCGTAGGAATCCTGGTAGTCTCCATCTTAACACCGTGCACAAAGTTCTTGTGACACCTCCCAGGAGGGGCATGTGGGAGTTTTTCACACTGCCAAAATACAGGCCCTAAACACACCCCCCACGCCCACCACCCCAACAAGCCAGAAAAGCTCTAGCCAGAAAGCTCTGGTTCTGAACTCGGACAGTTTTGGCAGGCTTAGGCTGTTTGTGTTGTCACAGGGAAGGTGAAATTAGATGCTTCCACAAGACTTCCACTTCTCACAAAAGTTTAATGTAACCACACTTGAACGTACACTGGTTTATGCATGTGACACATTAACCAGCCTCTTACTGCTTGGCCTGCTTCTGTCGTCTTTCTGGTTGAAAACTGGTGCCAAGTTAATTAAGAATGTCAGCTAAGATGCAGAATTCCCTATGCTTAGTAATTGCTGGTCTCTCTATGACTAAGTGCTTCTCAGAGGTTTTCTGGCCTTTTTGTTAGTGTTTGCCCTAGCAGCTTTCCAATGCAATGCAGTGTGATGCTGCATCCCTACCAAAAAAGAATAATTTTCCTCCATGCAGGCAAGACAGAATAAAATATGTACAGCCTGAAATGCTGATCAGTTTACTTCAGAAAACAGCATGTGAATTTCACAAGCAGAGTAACCAAGAACTGCTACACCTTCTACTTTTAAGTACATTTAATCTTTATAGAAGAGAAATATGAAAACATTTGGGGTTTGTTTGTGAATAGAAAACTTATGGCTGGGAAAGTACTGCTATGCAAGGGTTTTTTTGTAAGGCTAATGCTCTAGAGAAATGTTTTAATATTCTCCTGCAAGTTATTGTATAAAAAAGAAATCAAGATTTTACATGCTCTGCAGCAGTGGCCATTTATAGTTAGGCCAGATGGTCTTATCAGATGTCTGTGGAGAATTGAGCCTTTTTCTCTGCAAAGTGTTTTGTTGATAATGAGGTAAACTCCCACCTTTTTATTGCTCATTGGAAATGCTTCCAAATAATTTTAGGCTATGCAGGAGTTTCTTCCGTAATTGTCAAGAAAATCCAAAGTTAATCCTAGTGAGAGGTGTAAGTCTTCTCATGAACATCTGCTTTCTGCCAATGGGGTTATGGAGAGTGTTCCTGTGTGCTTTATCCCCATTGCAGGCTGTGTTTGTGAAAGGTGGGCCTTTCCTAGGGCGTGACTCTAGGAGCTTAGGTGAGTGAGTAAAGTTTATCCAAGGCAAGAGGCATTTAACCAACAAAGCATGCATGCAGCCATCTTCTCCTGATTTCAATCTCACAACGAGTGTCAGTGTAAAAACTTTCTGAGCCAGAAGCTGCATCAGAATCACATTTCAATAGCTGTGCGCTATTCTGTTAATTACCTGATTTTTTTTTTTTTTGAATGCCATTAAGTTTTTCGTTTCCACAGCATCCTGTGATAGAGTTCATGATTCTAATCCAAATCTTTTCTCTCCTAATGGATCTTGCTTGTTGTTCCTCATCTGCTCTTCTTCATCTGCTCAAAAAAGCATTTCTGGTTTAGAGGACTGAGCAGCATGTCATTCTCTTATCCTTTTGAAAACTCTGAGAGCTGAGTTTTCTGTTTTTTCTTGACAGAAGCTAGACAACTTTGTTTTTTAGATGCTTTAGTTTAGCACAGTACAGTCTGATTGCCCAGTCTGTAAACGGGGATGAGCTCGACCTGGCTTGAGACCTGTGTAGTTCACTCTAAGTCACCTTTTGCAACCCATGAGGTAATCTTATCCTTAAGTCTCAAGTACTGGTGAAGGATGAGGACACTTGACTGGATTAAATTTATATAAAGTCAGTGAAGCTGGACCAGACCTGCAGCTGATACGTGTGAATGTAAAGTTATATTCATATGCACTGATCAAATACTTCCACTCTAGTTTTCCATGCTTGTTCTGTTGAAAACCATATTAACCTGTTCACGAAACATAATGTTTATTTGTGCCTCTTTACAAATAAGAATTTGCCACTTCCCAATATAACTTACAGATTTTTATAATATATAGCTTCCCCCTCCACTCCTGTTCCTTCAAGTGTGGTGCCTTTGGATGTGTAAGAAAGAAGGAAAGGAGCCTGTTGCTGCAAAAAAGAGCTGCATTTGTCTGAGAGAGATTTGGAAACTTGAACAGCTTTATCTCAAGTTTCAAATAATCACTGCAGCCAGGAAGATTACATACAATCTTTTGGTGAGCTTTATAACCATAAAAAACCCCCAGTCTTGATATAAGTAAGATGACTTTTTTTTTTTTTTTTACTTTTTTTGTGGTGTATTACAAGAGGCTGTACTGACTTTCTCAAATCCTTGTCTTGTACTTCATAAATATTAAGGCTGTTGAAGTAAAACTTTCTTGACCAGCAGTCCTGCTTTCCATCTAAGAAAAATTTCCATTTATCTTTTGTTAAAATGCAGCCAAGCTTGAAACAGTTTCTTCGCAATAATGCTGACTATTAGTATTGTTTAAATTTACAGTCATGACTCTTAAATTCAAAAAGGAAAGGTTTCATTCCCAGTATGCATGGTCCTTTGGGTAGCTGGCACATCACACTCAGAGGAGAAAGTTACAGAAATCCAAGGGGTGTTTGGGAATTCAGGGAACATATTTTGCTTGATAATGGGTTATGCTTTACAGATATCCTTGTAATACAAAGCTAAAATTGCCTCTTCAAAAAAAGTGCATGTAAGGAAGGAGTCTTTGTTTGAAACTGTTGAAATTACTTCTGGGAAATGTTTTAAACTTTATGTTCCTGCCTCCTCCCACTTTTCAACAGAAAAACACTTCTGTTCTGTTTGCAAAAGAGAAATCATTAGAATTCTCCACTGTTTACACAGATCTTAAGAGAAAGGGTATTTATGTGCCAAAATAGGTATGTACACTGCAGTGTGGAGAAATGACAAAACCAGTTTTATGTTTGAACAACACTCTATTATGTGCCCTGAGACTACAGTGAAAATAGTTTTTTTTCTAGTTGGCACTTTTAAAATCAGATATGCAAGTTGGACAGATGGACATTTAAAGATGTACTCAGACATCTACTAAATGTTTTTTAAACATTTTATGTGATTGATACTGTATCATGCCAAATATGCAAAAATGATGTTGGGAGAGGGAGTGCTTATTCTGCCTGTTTTGCTTGTTTCACTGATCGTTAGTGTGGCTTTTGTATGGAATCCCTGTAGATTTAGAGGGAAATGATGCATTTTAAATTATTCAGTTGAGTGGAGAACACAGGGATATAACAAAATGAAAGAGGGCGTTCCCTTTTCCATCATGGTGGAAAGACTATCTCCTGAGTTTGGTGATGTTGAATCCCTTGGATGAAAAAGGGAATGGAACTTCCTTTATGAAACAGTCAGTGTCAGAAAAGTTATCAAATGTTAGCTGCAGGTATTTTACAAATTCTTGGTCTTTCAGACCAGTAATATTTCGATTATTTTTCTCCCCTTAGAAATGATGGGTTATTTTATGTGGACAGCATTGCTAAAACTGCTAATAAATGTGTATTTAGAATTTTTTTAAATCACTTTCTCATTGGGAGAGTGCTGCGACATTTTCTTTGTGCAGGCAGTGGTGATGCAATAGTAAAATAGCAAACAAAGTGTTGTTTGACTATGGAGTTTGCTTTGAGTCCTACAAACTCAAAAAGAACCTTGCTTGCTTGGTACTGATAAAGTGACACCAATTGCACCTAATGTTCTTGTGTGGGACATTGCTGAGTTATGCAAGTTTTTAATTCTTCAACTTAAACAGTTGAATTGTAAAATAAACCGGATACATATTGTAAAACTCACTGAGCACCCCTCAGTCCTGATAAAATTATTATCCAACAGAGAGGATAAGTCAATATGTATCTTTAAAAAAACCCACCACAAATCTCTAATTCCTGCTCTTTTTTTTTCATTTTCTTTTAGTTCCTTGGCATAGCATTTCTTGGGATTGGATTGTGGGCATGGAATGAAAAGGTAAGTTGAATATAGCACCAAACTTTGTTTTTCCTCTTTATTTCTTTTTCTGAAGAAATATTGGAACAGCAATATGCTGCATGTTTTGTGTTCAGACAGTTTCTACTGAAACAAAATCAAGCCTCTCTGTCAAATAAAAACTCGGCTTGGGTCACTTAGAGGAACATTGTTGGAATCTTTCTCAAGAATACCTTGGCAAGAAATGGTGACTGACACTTGCCCGTAAAATAACCATTTCAATCCTTGTACTTAGACTGCAGCTCAGGTATCAGAACACCCTGCTGGGGCAGTATGGGCACTGTGTCCCCAGGAATGGAGGGGGAGCCTACATGTCTTAGAAGGCAGCTTCCTGAAAAATACCCAACTAGGCTTTGCCTTAACATGGCATATTAATTGGTGTGCCTCTTAAAAAAAACAAACCCAAAAAAATGAAAATCAAGGTGAGCCCTGAAAACCGATGCAAACCTGAGGCAGAATAACTGTTGTTTTCTCTCGTGCAAATGAAACTGGCTATTTAGAACACCCTTTGTTGCAAGACTCTAAAATTAGCTTTGAAATGGGAAGTACATGTGTGTGGGGTGAGCGGTCAGGGAAAGAGAAAACATTTCTAAACCAGAGCCTTAGTTTTAGCTTGCTTGCTGCAGAAATTGGGAAGAAGATAAAATGTCAAGGCATAATTTACAAAACAAGTCAGTATGTCTTGGGTAACTGGATGATCTGAAGAATTTGGCTTGCTAGAAGGCAATATCTGAAATTAAAGCCAGTATTTCCTTTTCTTCTTTGTTTAAAAGATTGAAAATTACAAAACCTGGCTGTTAACAGTAGTGCTGTGTTATTCAGTTACATAATAAGTCTGTCTTCTTTTAATGGAAAACACTGAGTAAGTTATAAATTGATCTTCACTTAAGGCATAATAACTGGTGCTTGCAGCAGAACAAATAACAGATTTGGAAGCTCCAGAGTTCTGCCTCTAAAAAATTCAGGACAAATTTTGAGTTGTTAACTTACATGCTAATTGCTCTGTGTGTGTGCCTTGGATGTCGATAATTACAAACAGTAATGGGATATTAATTAACTCACACTGTATACACCTATATAGATGTATATGTGTATTTACATGCCATATGGTACTGATGTTGGATAGCTCAGATAGGCTTTGAAAGAGGTGCTGTGACTTTTTTTTATTCAGCAAAGATGTAAAAACTTGTTTTATTTAATACTCTGAACATAGTCTCAGAGATTGTAGCTATGTCTAAGGCCCAGAGAACCATGTTGTTTGGGAGTGGCTTTACAGAAAACATTTGAACATTTTTATGTCATTACAGTAGGTAGCACAAATGATTCCTCTGTAGAGTGAACGAGCAGGTAAAGGGAAAACAACTATAATGTTTGAGGTCCTAAGTATGCTAGTCTTAACAGCGAGAAGGTGTTCTGGTGGAATCCTGATTTGTTAGGGTTTACGTATTTTCTGTATGGGAAAGCATGTATCCTTTCCCAGGGAAAATGCATTCAATTCATAATTGCTAATAGCCAGAAGCCAAAGCTCTTGTTTTTACTTGAGATTTGGACATCTGTTATCAAGTCATCTTAAACCATTTTTAATCAGATTCTGAAAGGGGGAGAGAATGCCATATTGTTTTAAGACAAGCAAATAAAACGACCACAGTTTAATATGCATTAACTCAGGCTCCATATGTAGTAGGTTTTCTAACTTTTTTTTTTTAATTAACAAGCAAAAAAAAGTATTGTTTATTGGTTTAAAGCACAGATTTTTTCTTGAAAAATGATCATGTTTCCCCAGCTTCTTTAACTGTTTTACTCTGCAGTGCTTAGTATGGAGTGTTTTAGTTCATGGCTGTAACAGTCAAAATGCTGTATAAGTATAGCTGAACTGCAGAGCTCTTGAGCACAGACAGATTTGAGTTTTGTTGAAGAACTGTGAAAAAATTGACTTGTGTCAAACCAATTTGAGTCCTTTATTTCACTCAGCTCTTTAGAGGACAGGCAGTGGCCAAAAGCCGCTGTCAGCAGGATCACATTCCAGGTACTCATAGGCCCTGTGTTATTTAGTGGGGGGCAGATCAGTTAGATCCCAGACAGAGTTATTGTTACTGCTGATGGGGAGTTGAAGATGAAAGCCAAGAGGCAAAGCCCAGAGCTTGAGAGATCTGTAACATAACTGAAAAGCACTTCCCCAGCTAGGCTGCTGCTTGTCTAAGGCTGGGATGGATATCCCTTAGGCATTATGGGCTGTTGTAATGGTATGCTGTATAACAACAAAGCAGCTTGTCAGAGAAGGACCTGAGGGTCCTGGTGTGCACGAAGTCAAACCATGAGCCAGCACTGTGACCTTGTGACAAAGAAGGAGAACATGTCCTGGGCTGTATTAGGAGTGTTGCAAACAAGTTGAGGGAGGGAATTCTTCCCCTCTCTTCAGCACTGGTGAGGCCACACCTAGGCCTGTTCTGGGCTCCCCAGTCCAAGAGGGATGCTGACATACTGGAGAATTCAGCAAAGGGCTGAATAGATGATTAAGGTACTGGAGCTTCTCTCCTACAGGGAAGGGGTGAGAGAGCTAAGACTGTTTAGTCCAGAGAAAAGTAGGCTCGGGCAATCTTATTGTTTGGAAATACTTGAAGGAAGAACGGAAAGAGAATGGAGCCAGGCTGTTTTCAGTGGTGCCCAGTGACTAAGGCAATGGGCACAAAAGGAAACACAGGTGGTGTTTCCCCTGAACATCAGAGAACACCATTTTTTTTATACTGTGAGGGTGACCAAGTACTGGCACAGTTTGCCCAGAGATGATTTGAATGAAGTCTCTGTCTTTGGAGATTTTTCCAAAGCAATCAGGACATGGTTCTATGCAGCCAGAGCAAGGTGGCCAGATGACCTCAGCCATTCTGTGATGACTTGCTGCTGCCCCAATGAACTTGACTTTATCAAACTTGACAGTGCTGTTGTGTGATGTGTAAATTTCTAAGGGATTTTTGCAGGAGTAGGTTTTCAGGACTCGTATTGTAAACTTCATTTGGTGATGGGGAGGATTTTGATTAACTTCTGTTTTGAATTGTGTGGCTTTATATTCAGCTGTGTGGTTTTATAGCCTGGCCATCAACTTGTATATACTTTTGTTGCTTCACAGAATCTTTTCAAGGTAAAAAGATAGTGTTCCAGGCCACATTAAAACTGCAGAATATAAAAAAATAATCCAGACTTCACAGGAGTCCTATTGGCTGCTGGTTAAAACCAGTTTGGGACAGATTTGTGGGCTTGGTGCTTAGTTTCTCTTTTTTTCCTGAGTTGGCTTGCATTCTCCCCTTTAAACTTTCTTGTGATGAAGAAAAGCATAATATCCAGTCTTGTGGCCTCTCCTTACGGCCTTTGCAGGGAGGCAAAAGAGCTCATTTGTCAAGTAGGCAATAGAATTGGCTTGACAGCCAGTCAGCCAGCCCTGAACAAAAGCTGGGCAATTAGCATTCTGAGCCATGAACCTGAAAGAGAGCTGGGGGTGGGGTGGGGGCAATAAACTCTGGGGATGAATAAAGCTATCTATACATGGTGGTACTGTATAGCTCACAGTCTCACAGTGTTTTCAGGCATGCCAGGCTTGGGCTTGTACCATTAAATAGTTCATCCATGGCAGCTGATTTCCACCCTCCTCCCCACAACAGAGACATGAACATTGTTAACATACAAAGAGTCTGTGGGAAACCTCAGCAACTTACAGCACTTTTGCTCAGCAGCAGGGGAAAATGTTTATCTTTCATTGTTTTTCTTAACCATTTCAAGTCATGTCTTCTGTTGACTCTTTAAAAATAAACTAGACTTGTACAAAATGTCTTATTTCCCTCCTTGGTTGTATATATTAGATATTGTGGTCTTAAGGCTGTTGGTGATGTGATACCAATAGGTGCTTCAGAAAATAAGTTTCTTAGCTATCTGCAGGAGATTGATGTTCATGAGTAGTGAGCCTAAGTGATGAATTGCTGTTATGTCTCCCAAGACCTTGCAAGATTGTCCGTGGAGAGGGACTTTTGAAGGAAAGCACTGTGGTTTCGGGGTAAACTCTTAAGTAGGAGGTAGCAAAAGTGAAAAATACTAAAGTAGGGGAGAAATCTTTCAAATTTTGTTGATTAAATTTGGTTTGTGTGTAACGTTTACTGAAATGAAGAGGGAAAAGTGGAAGAATCTGACAATGTGCATGAGTTTGGCTCCTCAGCTTTTCCAGTGAAATCAGCATAACAGTAAGTTGCTTCTGCTCAGAAGTCAAGTTGTGTGCAGTTTGGAGTACCAGTATGGTACCTCTGAGTGCCAGCATAGTATTCTTAGTGAGCAGGAGCTCTAAATCTGGATCTCTAAAGTTTTAAGATAGACTTTTACTTGTTTAAGGTGATTTAGGTCTGCTTTGGTGTTCTCAGACAGGCTAAACTGTGTACATGGAAGCAATCACAATTTGTCAGATCAAATCTGTCTCTCCTTGCCCTGAAGTGAAAACTAAAGTTGTTTACACGAAAAAATTCTCACTTCTCTTATTGTCCCAGTAAGTGGCAGACATCAGGAAGGAGTGATACACTAGTCACTCCATAATTGTTGTGCACACATGTCTATCACACAGTTCTTCTAAAAATTATTGCCAACAAGGAAACTGCACATAGCCTATGTTCCTTATAGGCTGAAGGATACCCAAAACCTATATCTTGCTTCTAAGACAGGGCTGTGTGTGGGTTTTATAGGACTGGAGAAGAGAGGAGGGGATTCACTATTGCACTTCATTTCAGTACAGAAAGATGTATAATCTAAACAGGCAGGCCCTTAAATGATTAACTAGTGTTCCAACACTTCATAGTCATTAATCCTGAAAAGTTTAAAAATCTGTATCTTGTATGTATTTATGCCAGTTATTCACTTATTGAACTCTGCTTTGTCAGGACAAGAAAGCTAGACTAGTTCTCCTCTGTTAGACACTTGAAAAATAAAGTTACTACTGTTTACTGTGGGAAATGCAAAACCAACAAAAATCAAGGAAATAAGATTTGTAAACATTCCCCACCTAGTTTCTTGCTTGCAGAAGACAAAATTCTGGAGTAGAATTAATTTGGCATGTTTCAATGAGTATTGTTCTGTTCCCTATGTTCATTCTGATACGCAGCATGGAGGAACTGCGTGACTAAACAAAGCAGAGAGACATTTTTTGTTTTAAAATCATGCATTTGAAAATGCTTTTATTTACCCCCCAGATGTTACTGTTTGCCAGTGATACTAAGTCCTGCAATTGTGCAGACAAGCCTGTGAAAAGGCTAAACCTCTGTTTTCAAAAATGGATGTTTCAGAAGATCTTGTATTGATCTATCTTTTTGTGATCTTCCATGTTTCTTGGGTGTATGGTGTGGTGGTGGTGTTTTTGGAGGTGATTTTTTGTTTGTTTGTTTTTGTTGTTGGTTGGTTTGTTTGTTTGGTTGGTTGGTTTTGTCCTCCCAGTAATGAGATATTGCAGCAGAGAAGGTCTTTTTCCCCATCTTGGAGGAAATGGAAAATAAAATTAAAAAGGCTTTCTCCCATCCTCCTGTATTGTTGAGTCCTCTTCTTTTACATGCGTCCTGTGGGCCAAATTCCATATCCACTCATTGTATCACCTCTTTGTGTCTTAGGCTGATGATTCTCCTAAGTTGTCTCTGACTCATTATGCCTTGAATTTTCGTTACTGGGTCAGCTTTTCAAAATTGCTGCTGCCTGGATTGTTTTCAGTTGGAGCCATCCTCTCTTGTCCTGCAGTTTGCTACTGTGCCTGTTACAGCAGCAGCTGTTCAGCAACAGATGATCTGGAAATGTCACTGGTTTGTTAGTGCACTTGTGACTCCCTTAGGAACCCAGGAATGCATCAGGTTGTGTAGGTGTGTGACAACCCTGGGTCACACACATCTCCAGCCAAGATGTGTGTCTGGCTTTGGGCTCAGCCTGTGAGGGCTGTTACTGCTAAATGCAGGCAGTGGGGATCAACAGGAGAGGAAGTGGTGCTGAAGATCCAGCTTGCACACTGCAGGTTTCGAAAGGTTTGTTTTCTACCTAGTTCTAGTGTGGTCTTGTGGACTGAATGCTTGCTAGTGGTTGGAGCATGAGTTGTGTTCCAGAGGCACATCTTCATTTATAAGTAATCCAGTCTGTGTGCTCTGAGACTGTTCCTGGTGTGAACTGAAGCACAGCTTGTGTGTGATCACTTCAAAAGGACTGCTGGATCTGACCTGAAATATTAATGCAAATGTGCACCAAAGGCAGGAGCTGGAGTCAGGGGTCTGTCTCTGGAAAGTAGTACAAGCTGTTCTGATGATCTTAAAGAGTACAAGATGGAGAATGGGTGAGGTGTGCACCCTTATTGCTTTTGTATGTAACCGTTGCTTCCTTATTCTTTACTGAAGGGATAAAGGCAAACTATTGTGCAGCCGCAACATCAGGAGGGGCATTCATGAGCTCCTGTGTTCAAGACCAGCATTTTCCCTTTGCCTTGTTCTCCCTTGAGCTATACATGAGATCTTGCTTGTAGTGTGTGGGGGGAGCTCTGGCCATGAGGAAAACGTGACATGACAACAGAGAACCTGTCAGGCATCTCTCAGGCTTTTTTCCTACCTGTGCTCATACACTAGGAGGAGAAGACTCCAGTTCTGCAGGACTTTTTGTTGGGCCTGGTTGTCTCACATTTCTTGGTGGGTGGTATGCATGCTTGTGTTGAAGAGCCAGGTCCTAACTATTTATTTTGACTTCTCCTGAATTTGAGGTGGGGTAGAAATGTGGGGTCAGTCTTTGCTGTTCCATCCATGCATCATTGTATCCTAATGATTGAAGTACATTTCACAAATAAAGAAACTTTTTTCACAACTTTACTATTACTTATTTTAGTTCACTTACTGATGATGCTTTTGTTGTTTCACTACACCAAATAAATTTTGGCTTGCATTGGATTAAATTATTAAATAGCGACTCATGGATTGTAATGTACAACAGGCTATGGAGGGTGGAGGAACAGAGCAAATAGATGAGCTGGAGATCAGCCAGGGAACATGTCCTGCTGCCTCTCCTTGTGGGACTACAGCAGAGCCCTGGGTTAATACCACAGTGAGAAGTAAATTACTTGAGTATGTAGCTTTGTACAAACAAAGCATTTCCTGCCAAATACAGATTACACACATGCCTGAACTACCGAGAAAGTGATGTGCATGTACCTCAAAAATAACCATATTTCAAAAGACTTTGTCTAGAGGAAAAAATTGCTCCTCCTTTTGGATGTTAAAGTATCAGTACTCACAATGATTTAACAGTCCTGGTTGTAGTGGGCAGCTGCAGTACTGTTGCTGAGGAAAAATACCTTGCATTTGTAGAAGGCCTTACTTTAAAGTATTTACAGGTGCTTTGTTGTGGTCTTGCATTGGTGCATGAAGGAACTGGTCACCATATATTCCATAATTGACTGCTCAGTCTGAGGATTCAGAGCATGTTTTGGAGGGTGCAGTGTTAGAGTATGAGATTATTGATCCTCTGCTCAAGCATCTCTGGAAGTGTTTTCTTCTGCTTTTGGCAAAAAAGATGGGTTGAAGACAGAATTGATCACTGCCAGATGTTTGTACATCTGTGTCAAACTTTTCCCAGGAGTAGCTGTTGCAGCCAAAGATATTTGATATTTTGGTAGTAGGTGTAGTAGGCATTATATAAACTTGTAGTGGATAGGAAGAGTATGTGCCTAGAGGACTGTACATTTAGATCTTCTGAACAATATAAGTGAGATATTATTCCCCGGTTGTTGCCCTGCTGCTTGAAGCAAAATATGCCTTCCTTCAGGGTATTGCACTGCTGCATCTTCAGAGAGCTTATTTTTAAGTGTCCAGAGTACAAGACTGGAAAATTGTATTCTAAGCAGTAAGCAGTAATCTTCTATCAGACTGTCTCTGTGTATCTCGAGCTGTAATCACAGAGCATTGTCTGTGTTTCTCATTCCCACTGCTAGCTATTGTTTTATTGACAAAGCCTCTCTGAAGATTGTGTATCCTGAGATGTCTCCCCAGAATACTGATAACTTGCAGTTCATATGCAGAGAGCATACGGAGTACAAATGAGAATTAAGCAGTATGTGCTTTGCATTGTCAGAATGTGTTATTTGGGATTTATCCAAGCTAGGCTTATGATTGCCATATGTGGACTAGCAACAGATGCACATAAAGGTGCTTTCCAAGGACAGCAAACAATGGCAGATAAAGCCTTTGTTGATCTATGCAGTTTGTGTTGGATCACAGATACCCTGAGGAGTGGCCAGCCAACATGTGGCATTACAGGCTGCTAAGAGCCTCGCAGTTCTAGAAAATCAAGTAAAGGGGAAAAGGGTGGGATTGGAAAAACAGTATAAAACTGGTTCAATAAATTCTATTGCCATTGAATTTAATGTGACTGTGACAAAATGCAAAGTGGTGTGTTTCTTACTACCGCTTTTGTATTATAACTGTCTTCTCTGTATTGCCCACAAAGGTGAGCTGAATTTTACTTAGATTTCTTTTCATTTGAATTTTACTACTTTCATATGGAAAGAATTTGATTTAGCATAATAATTTGCTTTGAGGTTTTTTTTATTTATTTGGTTTTGTTTGCTTTGTTTTTAAAGAAAGACTAAGTGTCTTATGAAGAGAGATTTAAGTCTTCATTTTTTTTTTGATTTTTTAAAAAGTAAATACAAGTAATAACAAAGGCAACATCCTTTCTCCAGTGACCAGTTTTTTTCACTCCACTACACCACAGTCCATTAATTCCCAAATCGGCTAATGTTAAAAGAAAAGAGTAGTAGTGCTTGCTTTAGGGCAGAATTTATTCTCATCTTATGGCAGCCATATAAGCACAGAGGAAAGGACTTTAAAACTTTGTGAAGAAATCATTTTAGTAGTTGTTTTTTCCCTTGAGGCAGAGCTCATGCTTCTTGACTTGTGTAGGGCCAAGGCCTTGATTTTTTCAAAGGTTTTGTGTTGTTGGATTATCCTGTTTATATTGCTTGTTATTCTTAGCCAGAAAGTTGGCTTGGATTTCTTTTCTATGACAAATATAAGGAAGAAAAAGCAGTGGAAAAACTTTTGCACAAGTTGATGTGAGTGTTAATGGTAGGTAAGTGTTCATTTCATCTTGGTGTGCATCATCTTTTCACTGAGATGATACCAGAAAAAGGGACAGGCCAACTGCTCCGCTTTGATAGCAGTGCTGGCTTTGAGTCGTGTTATATTGTTCATTTCATCTCTTTTTACTTTCTTAATGAATGACAGTAAGGCTAGTACTATATGTGATGTAGGAGGAAAGTGATGAATGGGATTTTTTTTAAATTTTGTTTTCATCTGTCTCAGGCAATAGCCTTCTCTAGTAGGAGGGAAAAGAATATACTTAGAGAATGTTACTTGTGCTGTTGGATTATTTTTTGTACTTTAGGATTGGATTGTAGTCAGATTTTTCTTTGGGTTTCAGCCTTTTCTAAGGCTCCTTGAGCTGTGCGTTGGTGAAATTTACATGTGTATTTTATTTACTCTGTCCTTGTCTGCAGAATTAAAAGCTTTGAGCACTATCTTCATTTACTACTTACTCAAGTTTTGCTTGGGAAACTCTGTGAAAGTGGTTGGAGAGTACATGAAGTAGTGTGCAACCTAGTAATGTGTTAGAGATATTGGTTACATGACAATTGATATATTCTGAGTGGTCCAAAATGAGTGTGTGTGTGTGTATATAATCACAGATCTAAAGCCACGGTTGTGAGCAGTCATCATTAACAATGTTACTTTAAACTTCTGAAAATGAGGTTATGATAACTTCCCTATAAATTGTTGCTGTTTTGGGACTATTTCAAAGAAACAAAGGGGTGTGAACAGGAAGAAGAAAAAGGATGAACTGTAGAGTTTTGCAAATAAGGCACTGTAGATGTAGAGATCTCTGCTGCTGCTTCTCAAGCCACAGCATCATGCAGGAGTTAGAGAAGCAGTAGCCCACAGCACTCAGCCTGGGTTCAGGCTTCTGTGAGGAAACACAGTGGTGTGCTTTGCATTGACCTACAGCACTGGGGAGGGGAATGAAGAAATAGTGACACTTCAGCATTTTTTTCCTGCCAAAAAGCCTTAGGAAACTGTAATTGTTCCTGTACAAACTCACTGGAATAGGGTAAACTTTGTACTTGCTTCTTGATACGACCCATCTGTTCAACATCAGCCAAACTCTGCCTAAAATGTGTTCAAAAAATTAAAATAGTTCCTCAGGGATTACTGGTGTCGCAACCCAAGCTTTGCTTCCAAGGCAAAAATGGCATTATAAGCAGACTGTGCAGACTGTCATATCTAAAACACAGCATGTGTGGTTTAACATATGATAGATCTACCCTAAATTAGTGTAAACCATGCCCCAAGACAAGTTCTTGAATTGTCTTTCATCCTACTAAGAGACTTTGATATTTTCAAATTTTTCCTGCTAACTCAGTTGTCAGTAGCCATACTTTATTTCTAGAATGAGGTTTTGGCACTGTAGGTGCCTGAAGTTGAATTGGCCAAATATGTAGTTTGTCAAAATTTGTTGAAAAATCTTTTTTTGCAAGATGCTGCAACCTAGAAGCTCACTTCTAATTTCTGACAATTGCTGTAAATACTGAGAATAAATGCTAAATTCAAAGTGGCTTTATTGCTTTTAACTATTTTTTTATATAACATGTAGCTGTGTGTTTACATAGATGATGTATACGATACGTAAAATGCATCTCAGCATGGGTAATAAGAGTGAGTTAAGTTTTGTTCAAATATCTGTTCTGAGTTTCTGGCAGACTGCTTCTTATAGCTACATAAGCAGAAAATGCCCTGTGGGTTTCTCACAGAGAATTCTTCAAGAACATTTTGTTACTCATTCACATGTTGGTTCAGAAATATTGCACATAATTGCACTTCTTATCTCTTTTGGGATACAAAGATTTTCTTAATTGTGTTTACTTGCTGAACTGCAGAACATTTATTCTGCTGTAGTCTTCTTCCTTTTTAAGATGAAAAATTCAGGCAGAATTTGTACAACAGAAAGCCGAACATACTTTTTATCCCTTGGCATTGTCTCTTTTTCAGGGAGTGCTGTCCAATATCTCCTCCATCACTGACCTGGGAGGCTTTGATCCTGTTTGGCTCTTCCTAGTGGTAGGAGGAGTTATGTTCATTTTGGGATTTGCAGGATGCATTGGAGCTTTACGAGAAAACACTTTTCTTCTCAAATTTGTAAGTAGCTTTTGCAACTGTGACATTCCTCATTTGTGTAGCATGCCATGTTGTCTGTTCTGTTTAACTGTGGTACACTTTTAAAATATATTTTGAAGAGGAAGGTATTACCCAGTGTCAGAGTTCCAGGAAAGCACTTACAGCTCTTCAGTCTCTAGTGCTTATTGACTGTGGTTTTTTTGAAGCTCAAAACTATTGGTGGTAAGAATCATAACATGGAAGCACTGCTTTTCATATGGACGTAGCCTAACATTTTGCTTCCCTGACACAAAATAGAGAAATTTCTTGTGAGAATCTGAGTGTTGAACTTGGAGTCCATAACCAGCTGCCTATGAAATATGAGGGATGTAGATGCACCAGTGAATGTGACCCATGTGACTTCTGCTGTGCAGGGGCCTCTCATGGTACAGAGGAGATAAGATTGTTACAAGATCCTCAGTCCCTGCCATTCAGCTAATTGGAAGAGGCTTCATTGCTTTCAGTGCTGAGAAGGAGGAGGGGAGGAGAAGGTGTCCAGGATATGGAAAGAAAATGGAAGTTTTCTTGAACTCTGGGCTTAGGGAAGGAGCTGCTGGTATACAAATATACCTCAGTATGCAGAACTTCTTTAGCTAAGTAGCCAGGTTCTGTATTTCCACAAACATTTCCTCCTGTGACTTTAGACAGTGAGGGTAACAGTATCATGTTCACTTTTAGATAAATTGAAGCTTTAAAATAAAGAAGATTCTTTCCTCCACCACTCCCATTTCCAGAGGTGGGCACAGCCTGTGGACACAGTTGTCTTCATAACCATTAACTGTTAATATATACATGAAAAAGCTTCCAGTGAATTAACTGCCTCCAAGTGACACATTTGGCTCCCACAGACGTGCTGTATAAGGGGAGGAGGCAATTGAGAGTCACAGTTCTCGAGGCATTTATAAAGCAGCTTGTAACACTTCTTTTTTTCTTCCTTGCTTCTCTTAGCTTGCCTAAAATGAACCCATCTGCTGTACCAGAAATAGCTTCCCATACAGCAGCTGCAGGAGAAATTAAAAATGTATCTGAACACACACACAGAGCATATTAAAATGAAACTCAAAGGCACAGTTGCAAAGGGGATGGACTTCCAGTATACCAGGACCCCTGTGTGGTTTAAAACAGTGTAGACTCAATGGAAATGCTTAAAGAGAGTGGCAGATCATTAGTAATGCCTTTGGCATCCATTGCATTTGCATTAATCATAGCAGCCTCATTTAGTTTTAATGTGGATGTGAGTCATTTCATAGACATTCCGCTCCGACTTAGTCATTAATTAATTTCTGCTGTTACCAAGTTCTGCTTTGTCTGCTTAGGCGAAGCTTTGCCAGTGAGGATCTAAAGCAAAAGTCACGTAGAAAGCATTTTACTGGCACTATTGGTTGTTTATGCCTTCTCAAATATAAGTGCCTATGTAGAAATTTAAGATAGGTTTTCAAGGGCCCTACATTAACTAGCTGTGTCTTGAAATTTACAGTGAATTCTCTTGCATCTCTTTGAAAATCTCAGTGAAATGTCCGGGTTTGGATATCTGTTAGCATTTTTGTTATTTGTTAGAATAGAATTAAGATTTCCGTGATACATCTCCAATAAAAATGGAGTGTTTTTAATTTAAAATTTCCTATGTGCCAAAATGGCTTGAACTTGCACTGAAACAGATAAAGCCTTCTCACTGGATATAATTGTGAGCTTTGAAAAAGTTTTGGTCATAAAGAAAAATAATTTTAGCCTTTTTTATTTTCTTCATAGTTCTCTGTATTTCTTGGAATTATTTTCTTCTTGGAGCTCACTGCTGGTGTTCTAGCATTTGTTTTCAAAGACTGGATAAAGGACCAGCTGTATTTCTTTATAAACAACAACATCAGAGCATACCGAGATGACATTGATTTGCAAAACCTCATAGACTTCACACAGGAATATGTAAGTTGGACTGTGTTTATTTTTTTATAAAGCTTAATTTAAAGAAATACCTGCTCTTATTTTTTACCTTACATCTGTTCTATTTCTTCAAGGAGCAACAGAAATATTCTAGCATATAATGCTTTTGAATATATTTATATTTGTTTTTACAGAACTTCTGCAAACACACGGCACCTGTGTAAAGTGGCTTTATTGATGTATGACTGGGGGTATTGACTTTTCTTCAAGACTTAGAGATAGTATGTCAAATGCACCAAGTTAAAATATTTCATTGTAGAAGCTATCACATCTGTTTAAGAAATTACTCCTTTTCTAAGCTTCATTTGGTCCTAAGATGAATGCTAGTATAGTTTTAGCAACATCAGAAGTGCTACACCACACTGCAGAGTGGCAGAGGTATTTAGTTGGTCCAAATGAAGCCACAATGTTATTTCTTCTGAATTAGACAATGGAATTAGCCTAATGAAGTGGGCCACTTACAGAGTTCTTGTAGGACATCTCTAAGTGATGCCACATCTGCACTTGGAAGGGAAGGGTGAAACCAGTGGTGCACCTGTTTGTGCAGGTTAAGCTCTATAATTTATCAGCATGTGTGGAGAAGTCTTGCACTTTTGTGCACAAGGTCTGCCACTACCTTCCCTCTCCAGTACTCAGTTCTGCCTGTATTGATGAAGTCCTCTTTGAATCCGGCACTGTGTGGCTAACATGGCTAAGTGTTGGTTGAATTAATATTTACTAATTCTTGTAAATTAGTAAATTCTGCAATTAAAATAGTTTCAATGCTTGATTTGCTTCCCTAAGCCTGGGGGGAAAATGGTAAGTAACAGCATGTGGATCCTTGCGCTGTTTTGGATCTTTTGCAAGGTCAGAAGTCGCTACAAACTGAAAGTAGTGGTCCACTTGTATGCTGCCAAAGGCTAGTCCAATTTTGCAGTGACTTCCTGAAGCTTTCTCTTCTAACTGGATTAGCACTCAGCAGATAAGCCAGGGGCAGCACGAGTTGTGATAGCAGGTTACTTCTTCAACCAGTAGAGAGAGTGCGTGAAGAACTGCCACATCTATAAAGAGATAATGGCTATTCCAATGCTTTTGAAGACATGGTTGGTTTGGGTTGTCGTTGTGGTTTTTTGGGCTTTTTTTTGGTTTGTTTGGTTTTGTTTGTTTGGCGTTTGTTTGTTTTAAGTTGATATAGATGGATTCATTGGTCTAGCTCCTTAAATGCTGTAAAGCATCAATACTTCACTGATCTCCAGTCCATTCTTTGTATGTTCAGCAAAACACATCAATTCCTTGTATGTTCAACATGTTTTGCCAGAGACTAAGCCTGCCTTTGGCAGATTTACTCTTTGAAGGATTCAGCAAAGGTGTTAATTGTGCAATGTGTGGTGCTCAGGGAACGTGTTCTCACTGTCTGATGTACAGCCAGGCAGAGTTCTCCCAAACTGGCAAAAGGAGTAGCAGTACCAGTCAGCGAAGCCCTTGGAGCTTATTTTTTTGAAAATCCAGGGCTTATTAGACTGGACAGAATATTGTACTCTTAGCTCTACTGTCCCTCTATTGAGCCTGTAGGGCTGTGCAACGAGCCTGTGTGGTGTTGTGTAGGCTTATCAGCTCACCCACGTGTTTCTCTCCAGAGAGCAGCATAGCAGGGTGTGAACATAACTTTAATCACATGATAACTTTGGAACAACTTACATATTTGGAATGGTATTTTAAAAAAATTACAAAAATCCCCAACCAAATAAAAAACGCTAGTTTCAATGAAAGCAGTGGGAGTCTCAGATTTTATTTTGAAAGCTAGAGGGAAACAGGCAGCAGTGATGCATGTTAGTAATGCTGAGATTTCCATTCTGAAATTTAAGAAGCTCTTTTTTTCTTGTTCTAGTGGCAGTGCTGTGGGGCTTTTGGAGCCGATGACTGGAACCTTAATATTTACTTCAATTGTACAGATTCCAATGCGAGTCGAGAGCGCTGTGGTGTGCCATTCTCTTGCTGTACTAAGGACCCTGCTGTAAGTGACAGTCTAGAGGGTAGGATGGGCCTGCTGTTCCAATCATAAATAATGCTTCAAGATTTTCCTTTTTTATTTCTGGAAATTTAGCCTAATTATTATTATTCTCACCAGCCTGTATTTTTTTTTTGTTCTTGCAGCTCAACTTAACCACTAACTTCTCTGCAGTCAGCAAAACTCATAACTAAAGTCTTAATTGTTTGTGGCTTTTATTAGAAAGAGAGAACCATGGGCTTGGCTGAACATACATATTAATTTTAGCAAGTATAAAAAGGAGAAGCACTTAATGAGTTGAAGGACGTGAGCTTTCAATTGAAATTCATCAGAACAGGAACCCTTAAGATCAGACACTTTAAAGGAGGTATT
The DNA here is from genome assembly GCA_017589585.1 of Phylloscopus whistleri. Lineage (NCBI taxonomy): Eukaryota > Metazoa > Chordata > Aves > Passeriformes > Phylloscopidae > Phylloscopus > Phylloscopus whistleri. Next base: position 371,504 of record JADMLD010001152.1, on the reverse strand, counting down.
ATTCATTATTCAATGCAGTGTCCTGAGGCTGCAGCCAGTTTGACCCAGTTTGTGCCAGGTATAGTAAGGAATGACAGTCTGTGCCCTGAGGAACTGACATGTTTGCATCAGAATCTTGAGTTGAATATGGGTATCTTTACATATTCTTTTTTTACCTTTAAAATTACTGCCTGTCCTAAAGTCACCTGAAATCAGACTTGAAAGGTCAGAAATTTGTGGGATTTGTGAAATTTGTTTGTGGGAGCAACTTTTTGGTAAATTTTCATGTCTTTTAAAATATTTATAGTTCTGTATCATCAAGGGGAAAATGTTGGAGCCATGCATTGCTAATATGGATATGAGAAAGAAGTAAAAAGTAAAGTGTGGGGATGAGTTCACTAATAGTGAAAGGCTTGGAACGGGGATGGGTGTGTGCATGGAAACTGTTATGTGCTTAGCACTGTGTACATTTAACATTATGTAGCTTGAAAGAAGCTGGCTTTGAGTGCTTGTATTATCTAGCAATTCAGCTGTGGATTTTTCTCCACCTGGAGTGATTTATAGTTCCTTGAATGTATTAGTCTAGCACAGACTGAAGTTAGGCAGGTTGCCAAAAGGTACCTCAGGTGCTTCCTGCCTTGCTAATAATGCAATGCAGTCGTTGCTCCTGGCATCCAGTTGTTGCTGCTCTGCCCCTCTCCTCATAAGGCACTGCCTCTTGTACAAGCTGGGTCTGGTTCCTCTGCAGCGAATGTGTCTTTACAGTAGTTTGAATTTTTCTCACAGACATAGCTGAAAATGTTTTAATGGGATATTAAAACAAAATGTAGGTTAGGTTCAAACATTACCATATACTTAGGATTCCCTCTGCTGTTTGCCTATCTGCCCACCCACCCACACAGAGGTCATCACAACCCAGTTTTAAAAATATAGTTGTTACAAAACCACACCAGTGACAGCAGCACAAGGTAATCCTATAAATACATAATCCATCCTAAAGTTCTCTCTTTCTCTCTGTTCTGTAAATGGCAATGCAGTTTGTTAGGGTGTGATGCAGCAATCAGAAATGTCAAGATAAATCTCATGCACTGTAAGGAAACAACCCCTTAATGGCCTTTAAAAACTGAAAACATTAGAAATCATGCAAATAATTGTAACTAAGCTGTGATTGGTTCAATTGCAGTGATAAACACAGGTTTATTCTGTGGGAAAGCAAATTTGTCCCTTTTAGAATTAGGTTTCAGTGTTGGATTGATGCAAACAGTTACGTGGATGTCTTATTGTTTTTAGTTTAGCTTGAATCAGGAAGTGGTAAGTTTAAGGCAGGCTAAAATAAGTCTCTTGAAACAAGTTTTGGCTACTGTAGTTCATTTTGATGTAGTTAAGGAGGTTGAAGTGCTCCAAATTCTTGTAGAGGCAAGTCTAGAAAACTTTTTTTATTTCCATTGGATTTTTATACCTTCTTTTGGTTAACAAAGTCCAAGACTAAAGGGAGAAGAAATTAATGATGAAGCAAGTAGGCATTTAGTACAAGGAAGAAAACTTAAAATCCGTGTCAGAATCTTAGGTGCTTTTACATCCTTGTAGTCTGTGACATGTAGATTCTGGAACAGAATCTCATTAAGAGATACAAGTTGCTTGAATTGTGAAGGTCTGTTAAGGGAATCCAGTTTGGGCAGCTGATGGAATGCGACCTGTTGGACTTCCTGCAAAGTGAGGAAACGGAGGAGCTTTCCATGCTAATAGAAGATACTTTTTTCCACATGGCTGCTTTTTAAAATCCGTTTCTTCACTGCTTGCCTTTCTCACTTCCCACAATTTGATTAAATTGTGGTGTTTAGTACACCTAGCTAAGATTGGCTGATTTTCTCACTTTTTTGAGTAGTCCTTCTTCTGCTCCGTCATTATATGATAAGTCAGTAACTTAATATTTTGCTGCCATTGTGGCTGATGCCAAAAGTTTCATGCATCATTTTATTACCATGAAATAACTGTATTCAAAGTAAAAATACAGCTTCAGCTGCCAATGGGAAGTACTTGTTCACTAGGGAAGGTCTGCCAGAGCCTATTTTATTACCTGTGTTTTGGGAGTACTAAAGGAAAGGGAGTAGGAAAAAACCCCTCCTTTCTCATTGGTATCAAGCTCCTGTAAGAACAGGCAGTAAGAACACATTACCCCATCTGTTCTTTTTTCTTTCAGGTTTTTGGAAAGGAACTGTACTTATTTCTAGAGACATTCTCAGAAAGAACTTGCAGCTTCTGCAACAGAACTGCCCCTTGTCACCTCTTCATTCTGCACAGACTGAACCCTGAAAATGACAACAGTACTCTTGGCATATTTTTTAGCACAGACAAAACCTTTTCAGCAGAAGGTTCTTTCACTTACCGTAGATGTTCCCTAGTCCCTTTACTTTACTAAATGCTTGTATCTGGAACATGGAGTTCACCCAGGTGGAGAGCTGGTTTTCCCAGCTTGCTGACTTGAGAGAGAAGTTTTTTGACTGTGTGCTCTTGTTTGGTGCAAATAATTAATAGCACAGAGTGAAGGAGGAAGGTTTTTTATTAAAGCAATATGCTAACCAAAGTTTGGGTGATTGTCTTATTACGTACAGGACCAGCTCCAGGGAGTTGGGAGAAGGTGTTTGGGTGACATTTTACTGATTGCCTCTCTCTCTCTCTCTCTCTCTCTCTCTCCCTCCCTCTCCCCCCCTCTCTCTCCCCTCTAGGAAGATGTTATTAATACTCAGTGTGGCTACGATGCAAGGCAAAAACCAGTAAGCTTTTTTCTTTTTTTTTTTTCCTACTTAATGTGGCATGTTAAGGATCTGAATCCCTATTGCAAGAGGAGATTATTTTACTGATGGTGTAGTTGAATGTAATTATCTTTGTTTTCTTCCCTCTTCTCCTTGGCAGGAAGTTGATCAGCAGATTGTTATCTACACTAAAGGCTGTGTCCCTCAGTTTGAGAAATGGTTGCAGGACAACCTTACCATAGTTGCTGGTATATTCATTGGGATAGCATTACTGCAGGTAAACATCATGTTCCCTGGAATGAGTTCCTGAATGAGAGCAATAATAGATAAAGTGAATGCATGATGGGGGAAACAATATATGAGAATGGGAAATGCAGTGCTGGTTGCCTGGTTGTGCGTTTTAGCAGTGGGAACTAAATGTGTGAGGCTTTCTTTGTGTTAAGGAATATTTAATTTTTATCTACAGGGATGTATTTTTTTCTTTTCAACTCTCAGCAGGTTGAAAGTAACATTCTGCTAGATAAAGCTTGTGTAGAGACTTTCAAGCTTGTACAGACCTGCTGTTTCCAGTGATGCTTAAATGAACAGCAGAGAGCCTTTAGGGTTGCTTTGAAACAAGACTAGGACAGTAAATTAACTGGAACCCAGTGCCACCATAAAAGTACTGGGGTTACAGGAGTTCTGCAATTTTCTTACTTCTTCCAACACTTAATTTTATTTCTACCTCTGTTGTTTCTTTCGTATCTTACTTCTGTATAACCTAAGGAGTTTGCCTGTGCGAAAGGAGTTCTCCAATGCTCCAAATGAATAAACTGTTGTCTCTTCCAGATATTTGGGATATGCTTAGCCCAGAATTTGGTTAGTGACATTGAGGCTGTCAGAGCCAGCTGGTAAAACTGCTGAAGTAACCACAACAAGACACTGGACAACCGAAACCTCTGAAACCTCCAGTGTGTCACTCCGACACCAAGCTGTATGGACATGGGTGACAGGGAAGCCTTCTCTCCCAAGTAGTCTCAAGTCTAAGTTCCTGATATTGCAGTGAACTTGTGTTTCTTCGGGGTGGGGAAGAGAAGCGTGGGCTATTGAAAATCTGCTGCTCACTGACAATTTTTTTTCTTTTAAACCACCACTTTGAAAGCTGTTGAGCCGTGAATCTCTACTGTATTCTTGATTTTGAGTAACAAGTGGACACTTTTTTAAATTGGTGTATTCAGTGAGACAGAGTTGCATTGTTGTAGTCTGTGGATATGCTGTTTATTCTTCATGTCATGAGCTCTTTGATAGCTGCCAAATATTCCTGAGATGGTCTATCACCTCACCACTCTGTGAAGGAACAATCTTCTTGTTTTCACAGCTAAACATAGCTACAGGCCTATGAACCCATGAAGCAGGAAGCAACTTTCTATGCATCTATTGTACAGTAAAAGAAATTGTTTTTAAAACAAGGGAAATTTTTTTTATGCAAGCTTCCAAATATCTTCCTGTAGTACTTTGAGATTGGAATCAGCAGAAGGGAGAATTGCTTAATTTTGTCAAGATCTTTCTTCCTTCTCCACCCTTGTATGAAGAGAAAGAAGTTTTATATTTGACAAACAAGGGTTGCTGCCATACCTTTGGACACCAGTCTCTTAAGGCAAGGATGGGATATAACTGTATAAATGTATGAAAGCAGTGTGGATGTTGGGTCCAAGTGAAGAATAATATTCAAAGAATGAATTATATATTAACTTAAAGAAATCAAAACATATGTATCTAATATGGCAAAATATTTTGTTTCTCTGAAATTTAGTGTAACCTAATGTATTTAGGGATCTCACTAATATTAATGCTTTGACATACTCATGTGAAGCTTGTTTCTTTGGTCTGTTCCTAGTTGGGGCTTTGGTCTTTCTTTTTTTTCTTTTTCTTTTCTTTAATTCTTTTTACTTGCATGAACTGTGGAATAAGAATGTGTGACACTCCAGTGCTTTAAATATGTGCATATGTTTTAATACAGTCTAATCCAAACTTATTTATTGATAAATGCATGAGATTATGGAAAGATCATATCCCATTCTCTTGGAAGTTGGAAAGAACAGTTTTTGCCAGAGTTAAATGCTTACCTCCAGTGAACGAATCCATGCTATGGAGATGTGTCCTTTTCTTGCTCTAAAGGCAACAAAGAGCTTTCTTGCAGCAACAGAATAAAAGTCTTAAAATAGAAGCATTTATTAGGATCAGCTAAGACAGACCCTGTTGAATTGGACATAAGAAAGCAGAATAGAAAAAAGAGGAAAAAAGCACAAATAGTGGAAGAAGACTTAGATCAGACTCCATCCAGCTTAGCGCTTTTAATTTGTTCTTCTTCACTAATAATAGTGAACTTAAAGACCTGACCATGGCTTGGGTAGTTTATTGCACTTTGTATAAATTTAGCGTGTTTTATGACCCTTCTCAGTATCTCCACACCAGTCCTGAAAGCTGTGGTCCTGCTTTGGTCAGACAGTGGCAAAGGGTGTGTAGCTCCTCTTTGTAAGAACGTTACATCTTTCTGACTTGAGTTTCCTAAAACAGGAGGTATATGGAGTAGAAGAGTGGAACACATTGCTTTCAAAGCTTCCCTTCTGGGGGATAGATAGAAGGCTGATTTGATGACTTGTTAAGGCCCTTTCTGGTCCTGTGACACTTAAACAAATGAATATATGTACCCTTGCACATTTTGCCTTTCTGTGCTTTAGTTGGCTGTGGTTTTTCTCTCCTCTGAAGGCTGGTGATGGGCACGCCGGTGCTTCACAGATGCCTCAGACAGACCTGTTGTCCTCCCATCTTTGAGCATTACCTCATCCTCTTCTGGTTAACTCCCACTGACTGTCTCTGAATCAGGCAGCCTCCATATCCCTTGGTGTCTGCTGTTAAAGGCCAGCCATGACTCAGAGTGTTTTTAAGGCCTTTCAAAACAATTACAATTCATTGTCCTTAATAAAGTTGATTCCACCTCAGCACAGCGTTATGTTATTCTTAGCCACTCCTCTACTTGAGGAGTTACTGGTTGTTTTCCCCCAGAGGGGCATACCATTTTGCCTGATAGTGGCAGGACAGATCATCAGCACCAATATTGCTGCACTGAGACAAAATGGTGCAGGGAGGAATCAGGGGAGTGGGGTTGAGGAAATAACCCCTCCACCAAAGAGCCTTGGTTGTGATCCTGGGCTTTGGGTTGGAGGGAAAACAAAAAGCCTAATTACAAAAACATTCCTTGTTGCCACTGATCTTGAATACTGCTGTTGCTGCTCTGAGCTTCTGAAGATAGCTTCATTCTTCTACTTGAATCTCTGCAGTTGTACTGTATTGGCCTTCTGTCTTGTCACGCTGTTCTCTGAATTCCAGTCTGCTGGCTGTGCTGTTGGCAGTGTCAGACTGATAGGAGGATAAATGCTCCAAGGTGAGCAATTCTTGTTCTCACAACTTGCATGTCTACACACAAATGTGCAACACTTCTGCTGAATCCCAGAATGACTGACTGTTCTTACAAAAACCACTAAATAACTTACTTTTCTAGAGCTCGTCTTTATTGCTGTGGATGTTGATCCTTCTCCCTCCCTCGTTCCCAAGAGATACTTATTTACTCATTTTTGCATTGCTTGATGGATGTGCACTGAATGTTTAGGATTAGCTGTCTATGTTACACATTTATATCCCACTTTTTTTTGTCAACAGGTCAGGTAAGATGTCCTAGAAATGTCCCATCAACAGCTACTCAGCAGCTTAGGTGTCCAGTTTGGAAAACTTGTGGGAGGCCTTGGAAATCAATGTATTATTGTCAGAGCCTGCCAAATACAAGCAAACTTTTTTCCAGGAAACTTTGAAAAGTTCACGTGAGCTGCAACTTAAGCACAACTGCTGGCTACATGGGCTCAGTGTCTAAAGCAATAAGATATGATAGGTGCTAGGACTCCATGGCAATTTCTAGCCTGCCTGGTGTGGTGGTGGGGTAGATGTGAGTTTAGAGATGAGTCTATCTATCTTTAATGTGCAGTAGTTGTTCAGAAATTTGTTGTCAGGCTTACAGAGTGGGAAACAGCTCTGTTTGCTGTATGATTCCTGTGGAGTAGTGGCATTGCTAACAAGGACTCTGGTAGCTCAGCAGCAGCACTGGCTTTAAAGCTATTTCCATATATCCCATTGAGCCCTGCCAGAGGGCATCACAGTCCTTGCTCCTGTGCTTTTTAAATACCCTCTGTATTCACAGGCCTTTCTTTTCTTTGGGTTTGGGTTTGTTTTTTTGATTAATAGCCTAATGGACAAATGTTTGATTCATCTCTTTGTGTCTGTTTTGGTAGCAGTAGGATCTCTTTGCTTAAAATCCATAATTTTGATTGTGCCCCTTAGAGTTTGAAGCTGTGGGGGTGTTTGCTCAAGTGTACTCTGTCCCGAAAGCCTTCTTGTCTCCCCTTTGAGAGAGATGCTCATTGTAGTTCTGGTGTGTAAATAGTGTTTGAAATGTAAATAGTAGCATGCAGATTAAATGATTCTTGCACATGACTGCTTTTCACCCTGGAAGTGTTTATTATGGAGAGGAAAGGTGTCCACCAGGAGAACTTGCTGGTGAGTCCCAAGTGGTTGTCCGGGCTGTCCCTCGCCCCGATGGAGCAGCAGGAGCGCCTCAGCTGCCTGTGCTCGTGTGTCTGCCCAGTGGGTGGGTGGCTGCACCTGAGGAAAGTGAAGCCTTGGCCAGCCCTTCGGGCCCTGGTTAGTGGCAGGGCCTCCCTTGCATTTTCCCTTTGCTGCTTGGCATTAGAACAGCATTAGACTGTAAAGTGGAGAGTTGGTGGCAGCACCTCCTACCATTTATGGGAGGTTGCCATCACTTGTGGCAGGACTAAACATGGTGCTATAAGAACTGTCCTGGACATCAATCTGTGTTTTTACTACTTTAGAGATGCCCTTGTTAAAATTGGTCTTGATTAATATGGTTGGTTATGAGAGAAACTATTGTCTGAATTTTTGATTCTGTTTCCCTTCTTGCTGTGTATGTCTTTTGGGTGCATTGAAATAGCAGTTCTGCAAATACCTAGGAAGATTAGACCTCAAAAGACGTCAAGCACTGCTGAATGTTCCAGTTCTTCCCATTTTTATTTTTTCTCTGAATCTTTTTCAGATACCTGTAACAGGTGATGAAGCTGTCTAAAACAAATGAAATAGTACTACCCTGATCCATTAGCTACCAAATTTTTCCTCTTGAAAAAAAGAAAGAAAATCTGTCTCCCTTAACATGCAGTATACGAAGAAGTGTTGTACTACTAGTGTGCACGAGGCAGCACTGCTAGCTGTCTTTTGTGTTTTGGCAATATAAGTGTGTTAATAAAATGCTCCATCTGTATGTGTGTTCATGTTCACGCTGTGTACATAGTAGAGATGGACTTGAGCTCTGGGGAGATTGGGATGTGGGTTTGTGACTCAGAGCCATTTCTGTTATGTATATTCCAGATTAGTTCCAGCTGAATCTTTCTCTCTGGTTCATCTGAAGGTGTACAGCAAGGTGTCAATATTTACCCTTTGTGTATCATTCCTTTTTATACGAATGTATTCTCTTGTGTTCCTTTTTTATCAGTTGTAAAATTGATTGTAAAAGCCAACTACACTTACCGATTGAAAGTATTGCTATAACAGAACTGCATGCCCAGTAGAGTTTGACTTGAGCTTTAGTTTTCTGGTTTCAGGCTGGTTCCCTTCAGTCTAGGAGAAAAGCATAGATCAGGTGCATAATGTATTACTTGTCATCTTTAGCATTAGACTGTGGTATTGTATCACATGCTGATCTCAATGGATGTAACTGGAGTCTACTTAGGAAGTTAATGCAACTTCCTGGTAATTCATTTTAAGCTATTGAAAATGGTCTTGGTCATGCTACTTGTGTTCTTGGGTTTTTGTTTTTTAATAGAGGCATTTTTTAGGAATGTTTTAATACACTTATGATGGACAATACAATAGTTTTAATAGTCGTGCAGTATTCTGTATTTACTTGAAGTAAATCATTTTATATGCAATTTGTTAGATAATTACAATTTTATAAATAAAATTGTGTGAAATATGATGTGGTGAATGTGTATGTACTCTTGATGTAGCACTTAATATTGACAAGAGGAAGATGCATTCATGCCAAGTTCCTCCGGGAAAAGATCCCTACTTCCCTTCCTCCAAGCCAGCAGGGGAGATAAATCCCCATCTCTCATATGTGTTGTAGAATACTGTGTTCTGATTAAATCACAAAACATGCTCATGCCACCAGTGGCTGCCCTTAGGTGAATAAGCTAAGACATGAAGAGCATGTCCCCGTATGAAGAGATCCCTTATTTGCTGTCAGCTGTTGTTGAAGTCTCTGCCTAATGAACATGCTCTGCTTCTTTTCAACAGGTTGCTGATGTTGCTCAGGCTGCAGTGGCTGTGCTCTCCCCAGAATTATTCTGGTGACCCTGGTGTGTTCAGAAGTTGCTGCTTTACATGACCTAGACAAATGAAATTCCCACCTGCCTTTTCAAAAGTTTAATTAAGTGCAACATGTCCTTAAACAGAAATACTGAGAACTGGCTTACATTATTGTGCAGGTAAAAATTGGAAATTATGTCTTGTGCTGCTTTGGATAGAGGAGGAAGCAGAATTCTTTTTAAAAGTATTTGAAAGCCTCTAGGTTTTGTACATAAAATGGCACTGTGATCAATTTAAGACCATATCTATATGCAGATGGAAGTCTAATGCCTTTTGCGTATTTCAGGCGTGTGACATTTATCTGTATGTATGGAAATGATTTGGCAAAATAAGCATCTAAATTAGGGACAGATGACACACAAACACAGGAATGACCAACCAAAACTTAACAAAAAAGAAGAAAAGCCAAGGGCATTGGCTAATAGATGTTACAGACTTGGGTAAGTGTTTTCATGATGGAGAGGGAGACTAGGAGTGGCTACCTGCTGTCTGTCAAACTCTTAACAGACTCAGACACTGATTCTTGAAGTTGAGGCTAGTTATTTTGAAACAAATTACCTTTTCCAATGGGTGCTCTGGATGCAAGGCCAGTATTGTTGGGGTTTGTCCCTTACCCAGAGTGAAGTTTCTCCTTGTAATAAGGACACTGAAATGTAAAAACATGTGGATGTGTGTTCACCTTCCTGACAGCGAGATGCTGGGCCTCGCAAAGTCAGTGCAGATGCCAACGAGCGTGACACTGGAAGGTGGTGCTGCCTGCCCTGTGGTGTGGCCGTAGGGATCATTCTGGCTTGGCTGTGGCGGCACCAAGACAAAGATAAGGCCCCCGTGTCTGGCATTGCTGTCATAGAAACAGTCTGAGCAGCAGATGTCAAGCTTTGCTTAGATGTAATCTAGCTAGTAAACATCTAATTGGAATTACTGTCAGCAGTTTCACTTCACTTGACTTCAGTCCAGTGAGTAGTGAAATGCATGTGATAGTAACATCCTTAAATCCCATTTGTTTTTAAAGGTGATCAGAGGATAAATGATTTACCAGCTACACAGAAGTGACCTGCAGGCTGCAGCACGCCTCAGGACAGCACAGCATTTGTGTGGCTAGATAGTCTCAATCACCTCCTTCTCCTGTGGCATACACCCATCTTTGCCCTTATGTGGGCTTTCCTTCCTAGGGTCAGCACAGATTTTATCTAGGAATGTAAGTCATTTGATATTCCATCCAGGGAAACCATCTGAAAGTAGGGTGTCACCATTGGCCTGTGTTTATGCTTGCTGTGACAGTGGTATTCCTGATAAACATTTGGTAATGAGAATAGAGCTAATGCTTAACCACAGCTCCAGTTAGACAACCAAATGGGAATTCTGTCAATGTCACAACCAGTCTGTGTGAGCACTTGCAGTTTATACCAATGTCAAAAGGCATAGTCTCTTTCTAGAACCAGGCCTTTCAAATGTTATTTTGGGTTCTGTTTAAGTCAATAGAAAGAGTTTCTGTGCCTGAGGAAACTTGGGCTTGTGAGGGCCTGTGAGCTGTGCTTGTAAATATGCTGGTTATGTTCAGCAGCAGTGCAGAAGGTTCTGTGTTATTTGGAGCTTGATGTCATGAGGTCCTGGTCTGTGTTGACAGCTCTGCATTCTGTCAGTGCCTTTATTGCACTAGTACTAGCAAATGCCTTTTTGAATGTGTGTTTTGTTGTCTTGGTTTTTTTTTTTTTTTGTTTGTTTGTTTTTTTTTTTTTTTTTTGCTGTTGTGCAGTTTGGTATTGGCGTCTTTTTCTGCATGTTTCTGGCACTGGATTAAGTGGATGTGGGATCTCTACAGGGTAAAACCTCCTGTAGCATCTGCTCTGTTTCAGTATAATCTGAGAGCTTAAGATGACTATTGAAGGCAAGTTTCTTTTCATACCCAGCTTGTGTAAACGGATTGTTTATCCTCATGACTGGCATCTTCCCATCGCAGTATCTGAGCGATAGGCAGTGGTCTCATGGAGCTGGGCAGTGAATTTGTGAAGGTCAAAAGCAGTGGTTTGCAATTACCTGGTGTGGGATCTCATAGGTGCTTGGACTTTGGGTTTGCTGCCTCTGCTGGTAGGAAAAGGAACTTGAAACTTCTGAGGCTGGCACTTCAGCTCTGGGAATGCTGAATTCACTTTAAAATGTTGTCTTATGACCTTCATGCATGGTGGGCTTGATCAAGCTAGGCAATGGTATCACACAGTCCAAAATAACATCTGCTGGCCTGTTGGAAACTGCTATCCCAACTGGCGTCTTATTTTGCCAAAGTACTGTCTGCTGGTTTGCTCACTGGCATGTTACCTACAAAAGAGCAGTTGTGAGATAACATGCTCAAACTGGCAGTTTTCCATCTCCCTTACCTAGGAAAGGAGAAAAAGGAAGTCTCTTGTCTCTTGCATCTTCCATTTCTTTCTCAATGGGCTTCTGTTGAATGGTTGCTGCAAGGTATTCCTTTAAAAATCCATCTATAAAAACCCCCAGTAAACAAAGAAGCAATCCCAAGCAAGCCCAGGAGCACTCATACGTACATGGCTTTATAGGATAAGGATTGTATCATGCATTGCTGCTAAAATGCATGATTGTTATGCCACACAGTGCCTCTGTGTGAGCACACACAGTGAAAGTGGTTGGAATAGCTTCCTTTGTCTCTGCTCAGCCGAAAGGCAGTGATTGCATCGGGCCAGAGCCAGGAACAAAAAGAACTCACCAGTGCATGGTGGCGCAGTCGTGGCTTCTGCGTGGGATTAGAAAAAAGGACAAACCACAGGGTAAAGTGAGAGCACTGAAATTTTTATTTGTTACCTCTAGGTACCACGGGTTTGACATTAATAGGCAAGACCAGTGAATGAGCAGCAGTACATTGCATTCAAACCTGAATCTCCAAAGCACCAAAAATTGAGCTAGATTTACTTCTTAATCCTATAGTCAGCACACTAGTCTGGACTTGCTGCATCTCGTATTGTCCCTAATTTAGTAGTACATTTTTATGTGGTTAGGGGGGATGAGGAAAGAGTCAGTTGTGTAGTACCACTTCTACATCATCATAGGACTACAACATGCACATTCTACTATGTGGCCCAAGCAACAAGAATACAAGTAGAACAGTTACGGGTGGAGACAGGTTCATGTTAACACCACCTATGAATTTGTAGAAACCTTTTTGGATGGGTACCTACAGCAGTTCATCAATTTGTGTGGGAACGTTACACGCATGCACAAGTGATACAGTGGAAAACATAGCAGGAGCGGCAGCAGGACGGAGGACAAAGGTGAGATCTGTGATGGGATGCACTGGAAACAAGACCTTCCTCAGCTTTCTACAGCAAGTCTCTGCTCTGTTAACGAGGCCTGCTGGGCAACAGTTTTGTTCTCATGGCTCCGGAGCTTTGATACGACTTCTAGAAATGCCATGCTCTGCACTTCCTTTTGAAGAGGTTCTGGAAAAGGAAATATTAAACAGCGCTTTGTATGAGACAGGCAGAAGAAAACTGTGAGAAACTTTTCTACTAAACCCTATACACACAAGCACACAGCTGTGAGTATGCATAACCTGGTTATTGTTTACTTTTTTGAATTGCCTTTGTGGATGGAGAGACTACTTTTCAGGGCCTCCAGCACACACAAACTCTATGGATTTCAGGTAATGATGAATGATGAACCTGCTGCATAGCAGTTAAGAATATCCACCTGGATTGCCTTCCAAAACAGATGCTTAGAAAAGTATTTTTAGTGAAAACATTTTTTTTGTTTATTCTTTAAACTAGCCTGACCAAGTGAGGAGGCTCACTGCATCATTTGTGTGTGTCGACTCTTACTTGGTTGTGTGGGCGTGTGAGATGGGTCCTTAATGGATGCGTCACCACCTTGTCACTGTTTGCTGTCCCTTTACAGCTCAGCTCTGAAGTTAATGCAAACACAACACACAGAGCATTGCCCAGTGCTGTGCATAGGGATGCAGTGTTTATGTTATACTCAAAACTAGGAGACACTGTCTGATGATTCTGATCCTGGATTGCATGTTACTTACTTTCTGTATTAATTGAGGTTGGGAGCAACTCATGAAATTGAGCAATTTTGTAAGAAATTTCATGAGTTTTCTCAAAGCCTGGTACTCTGAACATCTCACAATTTTGATCTAAAATGGATGGTTTTGTTTCATGCATCTCTAGTGAAATCCCACTCAACAATAAATACATGTAATTTTGCTTTCCACATGTTGCTGGGGGCCTAATCTCTGAATTTCCCAGGAGAAAACCCAGCCACCTGTTCCGGATAGCTAGTCTTTATGCTGCACTATTTACTTTTTTTTTTTTTAAAGCAAGCTTTGGCATTTGTTCCCAATCCTACCTACTTTGTTGTTCACATGTTTTTAGTTCTCATGCAGTTAGCCCCTACCATGTAGGAGCTGGAACGTCTCATGCTGCTGTGCACCTGGGAACATGTATGTACAGACTGATGTCAGTGAAGCTGTTGGGGTGTTTATGCTATGTATGCACTTCCTGCTTTCTCCAGGCATTTCACTGTGCTTTACCATGGCTGGTAACATCCACTTTTATGCAGACTCTTGCCTACAGAAAACTTTGCTAGCTAAGAATGCTCTACTTTGGATGATTTTTTCATTTTCCATTGTCCTAATTTTTCTTTCCCTATCCATTCACTCAGTTGCAAGAGGAACTTCCAGATGAAAAGAATCACATAAAAATTGGTATCTGTTAACTGCTTAACACCATCTGAAAGTTCAACAAAGGCAAATGCAGAGTTCTTCACCTGGGGAAGAATAACCCCAGGCACCAGCACAGGCTGATCTGGGGAAAGCAGCTCTGTGGAGAATGACCTGGGTGTCCTGGTAGATAAAAAGCTGTCCATGAGCCAGGAGTGTGTCCTTGTAGCCAAGAAGGCCACTGGTATCCTGGGGTGCATTAGGAAGAACATGGACAGCAGGTCAAGGACTCTGCTCAGTCCTGATAAAGCAACATCTGGAGGGCTTTTGTCCAGTTCTGGGCTCCTCAGTACAAGAGAGACATGGAGCTCCTGGAGTGCATCCAATGGAGGGCAGCAAAGATACTAAAGGTCTGGAACGTCTCTCAGAAGGAAAAACTGAGGGAGCTGGGCCTGTTCAGCCTTGAGAAGAGATGACCGAGAAGGAAACTCATCAGTGTCTGTGAGTATCTGAAGGGAGGGTGTGAAGAGAATAGAACCAGGCTCTGCTCATTGATGCCAAGCAATAGGACACGAGGCAACGTGTCCTGATGCACAGAAGTTCCACCTGAACCTGCTTTACTGTGCAGGTGACTGAGCAGTGGAACAGATTGCCCAGGGAGGTTCTGGAGTCTCCCTCACTGGAACTTTCTGGATGCAATCCTGTGCCATGTGCTCTAGAATGGCTCTGCTAGAGCAGGGAGATTGGACCACGGTGGTGCCTTCCAATTTGACTCATTCTGTGATTCTGTGAACACACAGATGTTGGCAACATCAAGTTAAATGTGATGCCAGATACCCCCTAACAAAGCATAGTAACAACAGCAGTCATTGGAGAATTAAACGAAACCGTTAATTAAACCAGTGGAACTGCTTCTAGTCCTTATTGAACTATACTGGGTCAGTTACTTTAAAAATAACTACACAGGTCTGTTCACAGTAGAATAAGGAAACATGACTCACGATGTGGGAACAGTACTGAAAACAGAGGCAACAGAGCTGTAAGAAGTGTACTTTAGTATTTTCCCATGTAAAGAACATGTAAAGAGCATTCAGCTCCTTGATCCTCCTCTCCTTGGTTAAAATCGTTAATCCCCCCAACTTAGAAGTTAACACCAGGCTTGCTCAGTTGTTATTCTTGTGTCCTTACTGGTTTTACATAGGTCTCTCCATCAGGAAGCAGGGCAGAACACTGGGTCAGTCAAATGCCAGGCCTTACCTTCACAGCTGCATAATGTGGGAGCAGCCCAGAGAGGGAGGGTAAGCAGCCTTATGCCTAGGCACAGCTTACAGTGCAGTGGCAGACTGAACTCTGCCAATTGGATAACCCTAAAATACCCCCCTAAGGTAAGACTGGTCTGTACTCTGGTGGACAAGAGAGACAGGTATTTGGCTTTTAAATAACTGCCAGTCTTGCAGGTGACAAGATGCAGGAAGGGAAAATGCAACTGTCAGGCAGATTTTCTGAAGATGATTATTTTTGTTGGATGCAATGGAAATAAAGATCAGTGAGGCTGACTCTGAACCTTTGGCAAAAGGCTTCTCCTCTCAAATGCATGGATAGTCCCAAACATGAAATGGCTCAAGAAGTTTGTGAGTAACAACTAAGTTTACATGTCTTAACATTAAAGTGAGTGCTGACTAAGAGCTGAGGCTTGTTAGTAAATTTTTAGCATAATCTTTGCACACTGAGATGTGTATACTCTCTAAAACTGAGTATTTCTGTAAGATGGCAGGAATATAATATTCACTTGCATGGGTGTACAGGTCTCCAAAATTACACTTGCAGTAGGCATGGTGAACTCTGTTTAAGTAAAAAATTACCTTTGTTAACAGTGACAGCACACTTTTAACTGTGGTAACTTCTAATCTATTAATGGAGTTGCTGTAAACTAATCTCTAGGGAACCTTCATATGTTTCACACTTGGCAAATTGTGCAGACAGGCTCTGACTTTCCACATTCCTGTAATTATTCCAGTTCTTTGTCATCTTAGTTGTCTGTTAATGTCTGAACCTTTATGGAATGAAATTTATTCTCCCTCCACAGATTCAATCTTTCTTGAATGAAAGAAATGTAGCAATTTCTTGAAACCTTGAATGTAATTTCCCCATGACACCTTGCTCTTTTTTTGTTTTGTGGTTTGTTTTGTTTGTTTGCCCACACACAGGTGGGAAGTAGCAATATCAAACTACAGCCTGCTCCAACAGCCTGTAAACAGTCTGACCTTTAGCAGAGGGCAAGCTCAGAGAGATGGGAGTTTGCCGTGTCCGGCACTGATGTGTGTTAGTGCGTGTTGTGCCTGCTAGGCTGAGCATGAGAGGGCTGTTGAGGGAAGGAGTCTTCCTAGTGACATAAACGTAAGGATCCTTCCTAGAGCACCATCACACATTAATGACAGGGAACCTACAGCTAGAAATAAAAATTAAGTTCTTGTGATATGCATATTTCGAAAGACAACTTGATATTGTACAGTTTTAAATGCTTTTAGTTTCTTTCCTGTCAAAGTTTGAGCTAGCTGCATCCTGCAGAAGCTAGGGTCACATTTCTGCAGTTAATATACAAAACTGACTTAACAGCTTCATCCTTGACATTATAGATAGACCCTATAGCATCATAGTAAACTGAACCTTTGTGTCTATACCCGTTGTGAACAGAGAACCAGTCACAGTGTGTTTGCACATGCTCTGTGTTCAGCTGTAGGAAAGAACTGTATTGCATACATAAATTTTGGGAAGCAGCCTCTCCTGAATACTCACCAGATCCTATAAGAGCACAGATCAGCACCATGGAGTTATATTTTATTTCTGGAGCACTCCTGTCATCTGAGAGCAGTCTGTGTAGAATCTGAACAAGCTGAGCATTTTCAAGATCCTTTTCAGCAGTGACTGAAATACAAGTGAAAATTTGTAAGTCTGGAATTGCCACTTGCTTTGATGCTTCCATGTGTTATCCTTCTATTGAAACATGATCTCTCACCAGAGTGGAAGTGGGGCTGCGGTACATAACTCATTGGTATAAAACTCAGGCACATATTTGATGGTATGATGACAAGGATCACAGCTCTTGCTATAAAAATGTGAAATTGTCTAACTGCTTGAAAGGACAGTCACAGAGTTTAATGATGAAATCCAGTCTTAATGTGCAGTAAGCTATTGAAAAGCCATGAGGCTTTCTAGCCATTTAGGCCAACACCTGGAATATTTCAGCTTTCAAGACTTCCATTGCCTGAATTTGCTTTTGGAAATTCTGTCTGAGTAAATATAGATTGTGTAGTTCTTGATTCCATGGTAGAGGATGCTCAGGATCCATGATAAGGCCTGTGGAAAACTTTTCAAGATCTCCATTTGAATTACTGCCTCTGTAGCTTTCTAAGATACAAGTACTGAATTCGGGCTCAACCTTTAAATGCTGAAGACAAGACAAAGAGATGATTCATGTGAATAGGAACATCTTTCCTTTTATTTAAAACAATTCCTTGATGTATTGGCAGTGATTTGAAAGTTGAACAGAACATTCCTGTAGTACACAACGGCAAGAGATGAAATCAAGAACAAAAATATGTAAGGTTGTTTGTTTAGTTCTTAGTTAATAAGTAAGCAAATAGGATAAACAAAACCTCTGATGAGCATTTACTTTCTCGTTAGAAAAGCTGAGGTACTACAAACGCAGGTCAAGACATGTAATCATGTCTACCTTCATATGGCAATTCTTGCACTTATTTCTGGGTAACTTAATGAAGACATGTTAGCGGCATTAACCACCTCCGTGTATTCTCTGGTTCTTACTTACTAGGTAAGTGGACACTTCACTTTGATAAGCTCTCTCAAAAGCAGATTAACATTCCAGTGTAGGAACGGGGTCAGGTCATACAGTCTCTAGTCTAAGGTTTGTTTGCTTTCCGGGCTTTACCCCAAATCTGAAAGTTAAGCTGGAGGGCCTTTCTAGATCACACCACCACCTACCAGAATGATGGAGCAGATCCCATATAACCAGCACTCTCCAGTTTCCTGCATAACATGATGGCTTGCCTGTGTGTGCACGAACCACCATGGATATTGAAAGGCAGGTGGAAGGAGGAGGCTATTCTACACTGCAGTCTCCCTCTATGGCTTCTCTTGGGCACAGACTGGAAAGGAAACAGGTGGAGTGAACTGCTGGGATACTCACCTAACTCTAGAGCTGCTATCAATGCCAGTGCAACGAGAGCTTCGTTTTGCATAATTACGTGTTCGCTGGTCGCCATGGTTACTAAATGCTTGATGCCACCGCTCTGTACAATGGTCCTAATTACATCCTAAAATAAATAACACAAAGATGAAAAAATTCTGCATTGCATATGAACTGTATTAAATAAGGCAATTGTCAGGGAAGCTGTGTTATCTTTGGGTAAGGGTACTTGTTGGCTTTATGCACATAGAATCACTTCATACATCAATGTACACACATGCAGGCCTACATATTATCTGTTACTGCTCGGCAACTGTAAGGTGCAGGGGTTAAACCAAGGCAGGTAACCCCATAACTAAGTTAAAACACACATAATGAACTCCTTTCCAGGTTATACAGTGTAACTCAAGTTCTCATGCTGTGCCATCAATCAAATAATTAGGGGTTCAAAGTATCCAACAAACTTTATACTTAGGGTAAGGAAACCCAAATATAGTTATAATAAAGTTATTAAATGCTTCATCTCCATGAATTTTCAGAGGTTCTTCAAAATATTAAGAGAAATGGTATCACAAATATTACACCTTACTATGTAACAGAAATTGTGTACTTGAAAAGCTGTTTAGACATAGACAGAAAAATGAGCAGTGGTCTCTTACTATGGAATTTTTCTTCAACTGCAAAGCAGGTAAGGAAAAGGTAGGTATGGGACACCAATGTGTTGGTTTCTGTTCTAAAGCCCGCTGTTAAAATGAACTGTTGTGCACTACTGCTGCCCAGTATCTAGGAACTTAAAATGTCATTTAACTGGGTTAAATGTGTCTAAAGCAGACCAAAATACATAGCTGGGATTCTGTTTTCACGTCCAAAATTTGATCCAACTTACATGACGAGATAAATAAAGATTTCTGTTGTCTACAGGTATTTGTTAGTTATAATTTTAAAAGTGGTTGTGCACCTCATCCATCCATAAGGTGGATATTTTCACCATCTTACGTCCCAAAAATATTTGAAATATGTTTGCCTGAAAAATCAGGTAACTTGGCATGCTGAAAGGAAACTGTTTGAGGAAATGTGGATTGGGTTTTATTGTTTTTTATTCGTCCTGTGAGTTCACAAAGGTTTGAAGTAGCATTTATTTCTTGAAACAAGAATATGATTTAAATTTTTCATCTATATCTTAACTTTCCATTTAAAACACATCCCCCTTTCTTATACCAGCCACAAGCCAAAACTGATAAACTGACATATGTGTTGAGAATGAATTATTTATCCAGTCCTTGCACAGGCTTTGCAGTGGCGTTGTTTATGCAAGGAAATAGACACAATATAATCATAATCCTTGAAAACTAAAATATTTTTAGGTAATCACTGAAGATACCAGCAGCCCAAATTACAGCCTAATGACCTAAGAATATCACATTTAAAACCCTTTTTTCTTCCCAAATGACAAAATGTATTTGCAAGCATTTAAGCATTTTTATATTTTTCTGTACTTGAAATTTCTATATTTGTGATTTTCTGCTGGAACTCCAAAGTAGGTTTCAGACTGAGAACTGCTAAGTTCTATTTGCATTGGTGTGGAATTTCGACTGTATAAGTCTTACGAAACAATCAGCATCTTTGACATCAAAATTTTTTATATTGTAGGTGAACATCACTCTTTAAAAGGCAGTACTGAATAGATGAGAGGTTTGGTGCTAGTGTGGCTGAAATCACAGGTACCTACTCTAGTTTTTTAGAATGACTAAAACTGACTGTTGCCTTTGTAAATAGCATTTAAAATTAAATGCCAAAGCATTTAAAATTAAAAGCCAAATTCAAACCTGATGTTGTTAAGAACTATATAGCTGTACTCATATTCAAACCTAGAGGGCAGCAAAAGCTTAAAAAACCCCACCCTCTGAGCTCTGTTATCCTCTTCACGTCAAATTTCCTCTGTGAGTACATGCACCCCATAAAAATTAGTTCACCTGTGATACTGCTGTTAATTTCTGCCTTAATATCTATTTGATGTCATCAGTAGTGTCTCCATAGTTAGAATTGAATTCTGTTGTCCTATAGAGAATATTTATTAAATCTCACACCTGTGGTGGTGTTTGCCATTCATGCATGCATGTTGGGGACTGGGGAGGGGGACAGAAAAAGTGAGAAACAGGAAAATGAACCCTGATCAGTTTTCAAGGCTGAACATAAAATGGAGAGTGGGTATTAGACAGAGACAGTGATATTAGAAATCAGCAAAGATTTAAATCCCTGTAAGGCCTGTTGATTTGTTCTTGGAGACGCTCAGTACACATTAGGCCCCTACTATATTTTTCACTTCATAAATGCCATGGATGAATGACGAGGTCACTGTTAGTTACAGTCCGAGCTCTCCAAATCACACTTGCTATTTAAGCTCAGTAATGCAGCCTGTGTTCATATCAGTGAACGTGCTAAAGGGAGTCTGAGCCTGAAATAGCCTGTCTCCAGAGGAGATGCGTTTGTCCTTTATAAGGCTGCTTTGTCTAATACTCAGCTGAAAAAGAATGGTGGACTGCTTAGGTAAAAATATTTGATTGATGTGAAGGTGATGGGAGAGGCACATGAATTTTTCCTAATGTTACACCTTTTGCCATATACAATCAAGCTTTTGTTAGAATTTGGAATAAATTATCATTTCTAATGATCCATCTGAACCTTTAAACTCTGAAATATGCTGTATGCAGAGCAGGGAGACAGACTATTTCTGGATCTCAGTTTTATATAAATATATAGCAAGATCCTAACAACTGAGTTCACTGATTCTTCATCATTAAAACACAGTGAATACAGCATGCTGAACTTCTGCAGGATACATTAAAAATAAAAATGAGTCAAGCCTTGGGCAGAGGAGATGTAACACATGAATACCCAAGCTGGCTCGCTAGAAGGATTGCAAGCTGGAGGGTTGGTTACCAACAGCAAGTGCACAGGTAACTCTTGGTTCTGACAAGCTGACCTTTTTTCCCACTAACTTACTTTTGATTTGCTGTGCCGTATAAGTGCAGAAAGTAGTCTGTTGGACTCTCCCATCACACCTGCGTGATCCTTGGCTTCACACCACTCCACCAATCGTTCCACCAGTTTTACGTTTTTGCCCAGCTGTTCAGCTGCTTCTGCTACATGATGCCAGAGCCAACAACACAACAAAAAGGTTGTCACTTTTTTTAAGCAAGTGCTAGAAAAACAAGCTGAAAGTTACTAACTTGGAGGAGTTTGAAGAACTTCACTAGCCTGCACTACCTGTGCAAAGTCTAGTTTGCATTGAAGCAAGTAAAGCCAGTCAAAATGGAAAAAAAAACCAAAAACAAACCACCAGAAAAACATTCATAATTCAGCTTTTGAAACAACTTATCAGCCCAGTTAAAGAAGCTTGTGCACTGATTAAGAGCAGGGAAAATACAGGTGATATCACACCCCCAGCTGAGCTGTGAGCTAGCTCAAGGATTAAAAACCAGGAGGGACTGCTGCCAGAAGGGAGCACTGTGGTCACTTAGATCAGGTTTGATGATAGACTGTAAGTTACGTAAGTTTCTTCAAAAAATTTTTATTTCACATCCAATACCTTTGCTAGAACTAGAATGGATCTTTTGAAAAAATCTGTAGTCAAAAATAAATATACAGCTAATTTACCTCATGAACTATTTCTGGTTTTTGACAGACTTCTGATTTTATAAATCCTGATCCTGGAACAAATTGGTAACTAAAAGGTGCTTTTACTTTTTGGAATTGCAGTCTATCAATTAATAGAGTATTATCCTGTTCCAAGGACCGAGGTACAGCCAGGTACCACAGCAAGTGAACAGCAAAATAGGAGTGGTAGCTCAAAACTCACACCTCAATACACACTTGTAATGTGACAGTATAAAGAATTTCAAAAGTAAATAAGCATTTGACACCAATTTGGAGGGTCCCTGGTAGTCAGTTTAGAGTTCTGAATAAAAATCAACCCATATTCCTCTCCTTTTACATATGTATTAGATTTATTCCATGACTTCAGGAATGAAATTTAGAAAAAACTCTGGTTCTCTCTTTTAAGAATCTTGGCAGCATATCACAGACTGAACCAAAAAGAATCACTTTACACACAGAGAACAGTTTATTTTTACCTTGTGCATCTATTAACATTCTTAATGTTCCCAGCAGCTTGAACTGAACAGGGGGCATCTCCGATCTGAGGAATTTCAATACAGCTTCTGCAACGCCAGCTGATAGCATCTTAGCCTTATTTACAACTGCATGGATAAAGAACAGGGATTGATCTCAAAAACATTCTGGAAGATGCAGTTTATTTCAGAGCTGATCTTGAAGCAAATTTTCAGGTGTGGTTTGAAAAAGAGTTTGTGAGCACAGACTTCAGGAACAGTGTGCACAGGTGATACTGTGGGAAAATGTCACATTTCCTGTGAAATTAAGTGCTTTTTCCTAGTATGCACATCTAACTTTCTGTGTTCAACTTGAGCACCACCTAAAGGGGTGGACTCATCCCTTTGGTCTAGGAAAGGCATCTTCCACAAAATGCATCAGGCAGAAGCCCAGGCTAATACTTGCCCCCAAATATAAGGAAACCTCTCTGAGTCTCAACCACACTCTTTTATTTTTCATAAGCAAAGGAACTAAAGTATCTAATTAGCAGAATAACCTCTTACCCAGTTCCAATACTTCATACAAACAACACTGTGGCCTGATATGTCTGGAGTCTGCTGTCTTTTGTTGCCTTCTTCTCCTCCCCAACCTCTCTTTCATCCCTTCCACTAATCCATGTTCTCCACTTTCACAGAGCTCTCTGAAATGCATTTAAGGTGCAAACCTTCCCCAGTAGTGTACTTGGTAAAAAGTACTTACTAGGTATTTGAAACAGTGTTTTGACACAGAGCTCATTACTGAGGTCAGTTATTACTTGCTCATTTCTTTCTAACAATGTACAGGGATGGTTATGTAGGTCTCTGGCAGACACCCATCAGCATAGGCTACAAGGAAGCTGACTGATGGAAGGGAAAAGAATGACTCACCTGAGAAAGGTAAGCAAATGGAATACTGCTAAACCTCAGTGGGTTTAGTTATGTATGCATGATCATTTCTAAGTTATGATTTGTCAAAACTGAAAACAGTAAAATAAGGTTAAATGGATGAAAGGCTTATTTTTGGCTTGGCACAAGAAACCATACACAAGTGTTACAGATTTGCTTTGTTGTTTCGTGCGCGTGCTCTACCTTTATGCTTGGGTAATCAAAACTCATACAAATTAAGTTACTAAAAATGACAAAATTAGCATTCAGCTTACTGCCAACAAACAGTAACTAATTGCAATAAGCTAGCTATTCTGTCCGTCTACCTCCAGCTCTAATTTGGTAATTTTCAAAGTCTTCAGTAAGATGCAGTGTTTTAACAAAGTGAGCATTGTTCTCTGGTGGGGACCCTCAGCTGTGAGACAGGTTGCAAATGAAGCAAGCAAAAAGAAAAATAAATATTCAATGCTCTGGACAAAAAGGGTTGAGAAATCATATTCAAAACCTTCTCAGCTCCTTGTCAATTACAACACTGCCCTTTCTTTGCGGGGGATACTGTGGGATCGAGGTGGCAAGAGACAGTCACTGTGCCTGTGATGTATTCAGAACTGCTTGTCTCAACTGCTGTGCAACAGACACAAAAGCAGTGACAGACCAGAATGAAAAGCAGCAGTCTGACCTGCCTCTAGGATGGTCAGTTAGTGCTACCACCCACATTCCCTGGGGGATACAGTGCAAGAACAGAATTTCACCTTCACGTAGTTAGCAATGCAAAGAGAGGCTTACCAGGAATAGCCAGGTTTCTGAGAGCACTCAGTGCAGCGTGCTGCACAGTTACATTTCCATCCTCCACATGTCTGTCTAGCAGATCCATCAGCTTTTGAACTATGCCATTATCCACCATATGGATGCAGTTTCCGTCTGTGCGAGATGTAACAAGTCACTTGTGAAAGGAAGACTACTAGGATTTTTACAACAGCTTTTTAAGAATAGAAGGGTTATTTTGCTCCTTTTTAGATTTCATTGTTGAGAATTTGACCACCATCATCTGTGAGAATTGCAATGCTTATGACAAATTTACAAGAGTGATAGAAGAAATACTGAAGAAGGCAGAAACCCCCCATACCTCTCTACAAATGCAAAATAATATTTTTAAAGTAGGCTTAATGCTTTTGAGGACTGTAACGTTTAAAACTACTGATATTGCTGTGTAACAACAGCAGGTTTACTGCAACACAGTTCTTGTTTGTAGCTGTACAGACAAAGCATGATAGAGGGGCATACATAAATTTACATAAGCTATTATGGCATGTTCTTACCATTTCTGGCAAAATTTGCAATAGCCAGTGCTCCTGCAAGCTGTAGCTGATGACTATTGGAAGGAATCCATGAAAGTACTCTTTGGAACACACTGCCTTTTCCTCCTTCAAATAACTTTTGCATGGATTCATCTGGGGTAAAAAGCACAGAGAGTCAGCAAGCCAAAGTGTTTGTTACGGAAATTTCTCTTTGTATTTTTGAAGCTCTGATGGTTCCACTACAATTAATCCAGTCCTGCAATGAGGGACCTAAAAATCTGACCTGTTAAATGTTTGCCTGGTGGGTAGCAGGTCATCTAGATTATTTAGAAAATCAACAAATAATGAAATTCAGCAGCCAAACAGCATTACAAGTATCTGCTGTTGCTTTGCAGAACATAGTAACAGCCCATACTTACCCCCAAGCAATAACAGAACCATAAGATCAGAAGCTGTTTTAAGCTCTGCAATATCGTCCTCTTTGTCACTGTCCACAGTCTTCTGAACGATCTCAAGTAAGCACTCCACCAAACCTGCTTCAACCAGCTGCAGTTTAATGACATCTGGAAATAGCATGGATAATAGGAGTCAGAATCAGGATTTTAAATGCATCTATCATACACACATATGCAGGATGGACTGTAAGAAACAGTGATGCCAGTGTTTTCATTGACAACTTGTGTACATAAAACTGCAACTTCTTTATTTGAAATTCTTATGGCCAACTTCTGTTATTCATCTAACAGGCTCTCCCTGGCTCTGGACTGCCTTTAGAGCACAGTCATAAGCTGAAGGTGTCTGGAGCTCTTCACTTCTGAAAATGAGGATATTTCTCTACAGCAAACTTCTGGCACCTCAGTCATGGCCCAGCAGACTCATATGGACTATGCTGTGTTCACACTTTGCAAAGACAGACAGTGTATCTGCAGTTTGTTGAAAGGGCTGCAGGAGGAGTGCAGAAAGGCCAACTCCAAAAGCTTGGGTTGGCAGAGAAGTTTGCTCTGGAAACTGATGAGGCAAGCTCATTTAGTTGTTATTCAAAACAAGGTTTGAGGTGGTAATAATTTATTTTCTTCAGGTGACATAGAATCTGGGAACAATAGTTTTTCTCTTGTTTCTAAAATAAAAAAATATTTAACATATTTCCCTTGGAATCTCCTTTACATGCCTTAACTCCCTTTCTGTTAAGAGGGAATGGCAGACTGTCTTATGCTATGTTAGGTCTTTTCATACATGGAAGTGATTCCGGTAGTTTCTGCATGTTGATTTTGAAAAATAGTCACAAAACTCTGCAGAAGTGTGCAGAAGAAGTAGATTTCTCTCACTTTTCCACACAAAATGGTATTTTAACAAAAAGGTGTTTAACCCAAGTTAAAATATTTTTAGGTCAGGACTTGGGAAATATTTTTTCATACAGTTTACAAGCCACACTTGGGAGACGAAGTGTGTTCTACCTCTGGTGAAGGATGTGTCTGACTCTCAGTTTCCTGGTGTCACTCGGCTTTTTACCTCAGTGAAATTCATTGTTCCTCTAAGAGCAGCTGACCTTCTCATGAACTTTGTAAGGAAATGCAAAATCTCCAGTTGTTTGGTTTTTTTTTGAAAAGGCACTTTTGCACTGAGGCGCTTTAAAAATAGAGAATTCCCTTAGCTATAGAATACTGGGTTGCAGATGTTCTGTGATTTGAAATTAAAATTGCTACACCAGCATGCTTAATCAACAAGTAAATTAGAAAAAAAGCTTTAAACACCCCCACCACCAAAATCCAGACTCTGCAAATACTTCACTGAGGTGTTTTTCCCTTCTGACCTATTGTTCATTATCTACAATCAAAAGCCCCTGAACACATTTAAGTATGCCTTGGATTCACAGTGGAAATGTTTTTCTGACTACCTCTCAACATCTGAGCATCTGAGTTAGGGTCAGCAGCAGTGAATTTCTCAAATCTTACTACAACTAAAAAACATACTCTAAGAAAAATCAGGCATTTGAACTGACATATGTCAAATACACACAATAAGTTCAATCCTATTTTGTGCCAGTTTCTGAGGATGGAACTTAGTGCAAACTGTAAATTATATAATAAATATTTTGAAAAAATGTGTACTTTTGGAACTGAAAAAAGAAATTGATTTTCTATGCCACTTAAAATAAATGTCAGAATAACTTTTTAAATTGAAGTGAAAGTTTATCCTGACTTACACTTTGTAAAACAGACACACACACAGAGTGTGTATGCACAACAGAGTAGAATGAAACATAAATCTGAGTTTGCAGTTCTATCTAACAATCTGTTTACTTAAAAAAAAAATTAATGCTGAGGTGGTTAAAACAAGGTTAGAGAGCCATCAAATACTGTGATGTCTTTCCCACACAGAACTGCTTCCCATATCAGTCCAACTCCACCTGTTAACTCATTTCTTTATTTACTAAGGGCAGATGATACATTGTACAAGCCACCTTTGTCTGATCCTTTGTTTCTCTGGGAAGAATATCCTGGAGGGGTGATCAGGGATGCACATCAATTGCTGCTCAGGCTTGAGCAGTGAGTCAAACTCCCAGAGGCTGCCTGGGGCTATGAAAGATATGCCACCAAACACCCAAAATTAAATTCATATGATCTCTCAATGAACAGTAAGGGCAGAGTGTCCAGCCCTTAGCTCTACAGTTGACATGCCCCTAGCAAAAATAATATTATAGGAAATGGAACTGCCAGTGGCTCTGCGATTCCAGGAAATGATGTCCTGGTGCTCCAATGGTCTGTGAACACTTGAGTCAGTGTTTGCAGACAAATGTTGTGAAGCTCTCTAAAAAGCAGCTTTTGATATTCCCACTGTGGGCACATAAAATATAACATAATTGTATACAGAGTGAATCAACGATGGAATTAGCATCAACAGTGTGCTGGCTCTTGTCATATGCTCAACAATTAAGACCTATTCACTTTTCATGAAACTACAATCACAAGGATCAGCCATGGTGGCTTCAGAATGAGGCAGCCCATTACTCTACATTTAGTGCCTGAAAAAGACACTGATATACTGAAATAAAAAATACACATAAGACAATGAGAAAAAGATAGAGTAAGAAAAAAAAAATCTCACCGTTTTCTGCCAGGGGGGCCAAAACTTCAAAAATCATCTCTTTCTTATCATGCTCTATTTGCTTCTTGAACAGTTTCACAAGCTCTTCGGCAATGTTTGTGTAGGCAAACTGTTCCTTACTTGACTCTGTGAAGCAAAAGGAGAAATTCAGTATAAAGTAAACAAACCACATCAAAAGGCAGAACTACTTTTTCTCTGTTACCAGTTTTATTCAGTAAGATGACTAACTGCTCTTCACAGACAAAGTAGTAGACTCATGCTTGTCACAAAATGAAAAGATAAATGTCTAACACTTTAAATGCGCTGACCTGATTTAGTTATAGTTAAGGCTGTTAAAAATATAGAAATATATGATTCAAGGCTGCTGGGTCTGGTTCTGCCCAACAAAATTTAAGGTAGCTATAGAAATAGTAATGGTACAAAAATAAGAAGTCTTTGATTTCCCTCATATTAACAGAAAGAAGAGCAGGTTATATACTTCATTTTCTATGGGTGAGATGAAGATTTGCACAAATGCTTTAATATTTACATGGTTTCATGATGGTAACATTTCCTGTGAAATCTGTGTGTGGCTGTTGCTGGGCCATCTCATACTGCACAGACACAGCGTAAAGCAGTTTCACAGATGAGCGAGATTCCTACCAGATTAGCCAGCAAATCTTCAAATGTACATTCAACAAAAGCATCTCTTATTCCATTGCCTGTATCATATTCCTCCTCATTGGCAGTATTACAAGGGATGCAGGTGGTAGGGCTGGTGTTCTGCATTCTCCAGTTGCCACCTCCTGAGGGCCATCTGTAGTTAGAAAAGCTTCCAGCACCTTTGCTATTGCTCTGACGGATGCTATGGGATTTACTTTACTGTAGAATTGCCCCCAAGGACCTGGGAAAAGCATGAACTGCAGTCCTAGATACTTCTGTGCACATCTCATTATTGTTTTCTCCCACTATGCGTGGTTGCATAGTATATTCTATGTGGATTTTTTATTTTAGCAGATCCGTCACTGGTTTGTGCCCTGCTTTGACACAGAATAAGAGTCATATAATGCTTTTCAAGGGATCTGTGCAATGCTGTTGTCTCCTAATTGATGAAAAATGACAACCTCACAAAAAAATCCCTGAAGTTACAAGGCAAAAATAAAACAATACAGTTACAATGTGATTGACTATTGCTTAAGGGAGAATAAAGTATTACAAAGTGAATTAATTTTGTGCCAGTCTTAAAGAATGAGCAAGCACCTTCTCAGTGTGTATGAACTGGAAGGGAAGCAGCTGCTGTGAAGCTTCTTTCCCACGGTTCCCATTACTTAGCAAGACAGAGCTGGATCTTCCCAAAGAGGGAAAGGAAATTCTCAATGAGTTCTCAGTGAGGCTACCATTTATTCTATTTAATATCATTATGATTTTGGTTGCACTTAAGCACTAGAACTTTCAGTGTATGACTCTTATAGTTTCTGCTGTGCAAACAAAGTACATAGTGCCCATCTTGAAGACCTCTGATTTTTAAATTTCTTTAGTGCTACCTTGATGGCTTTTTCTGTTGTTGATTTATTAAGAAGAATTGTCTGCTGTAAATAAATGTATTATGTGTATGACCAGACCAAACTAGGTAACAGGATACTTTCTCTGTCCTTGAAATCTATAAACTCGGGCCACTAAATACTACAAACTCAGAGAGATATTTTTCATATTTTGAACTGCTGAATGTTCTTAGATGATATCGTAAGTGCTGTGTATTATTTACTCCAGTGGAAATAACTCCAACTCATAAAACTAGAATTTCAGCAAATAGGTTAGCAAAAGGACAACAATATAAACCACAAATGTTAATAAAACACAGGCCTTAACAACCCATTGATTTACACACATGGTTGGATTCCAGTGAAAACTGATCCCCTTGCAAAGACATCAGATCAAAGCAGGGCGAAAAACTTCAATTTAAATGAAGTTGTAACTAAAATTAACATCTATTCATGATTTATACACAGAGATATTTAGACTAGAATATGTTAAAATTCTGCACCTAAAATAATATTGCATATGCAGATTAGCCCGTCTCAGTTTCATTCAAAGATTTTCATGAGCCAAATTTAATCTCCATAAAACTCTGTGGAGCTACACCAGGATACAATATTTATATTTTTAATAAATAATTCACATTAAGTAGCAGTGCTATGGTAACACTGTTTAGATGATTTAAAATGTGCTTAGTTGCACTGAAGCACAGTAACATAAAACATAAGGTTGAATTAAGTATCCAAAGTTTCAGTAAATTTCAGTTACTGAAGGGGAAAAAAGGAGACCACTCTATTCTAGAGAAAATAAGCAAAAATTCCTTGTCGAATGTACCAAAAGGACTGGAATGAGCTTTTGTTAGTCTTTAACTAAGGCTTAACATTATGAAAACTGGATTTAATTTTGAGATTAGTATCATGGACTTACCGAGTTCTGCTAAATTGCCAAATGCAACAAGGCACATTTCTGTCAGAGCTGCATTTTGGCAATGAATACCCAACAATTTCACTAACGTAGGAATAACACCCATATTGATAAGCTGTGACTGCAAGGTATCTACATAAAAAGAGAGTACAACAGTGAGTTAGCATTTCTTTTCATAGTACGGTTCTTTTAACCAAAAAAGCATTTTTCACACAAAGCAACTTCTAGGATAAGCAGCATTAAAATGCTTCTATTCTTCAGACTAGGATTTGGTCCAGATTTGAAATATGGACTCTTTAATTCTCCTTGTCCCTGGCAATGGAATGTATTCCCAGAAATATTCCTTCCTGATCTGGTCATAGGGTAAACTGAATTATGCAGCTACTGACGACTTTGTGGTTATCAGGTTCCTAATACATGTCAGGTTTGATTCTGGGCTCACTGAGACTAGCTGACTGAAATTGACCTGAACTAGGTCACTGAAACAATGATTTATCTGAGAGCTTTTTCTATATACTCTTTTTAAAATTAAAGATCAAAACTGGAAAATTAAAATTAGAATGAATATAAACTGGCACTGAAATAAACATGAAAGTTTTATAAACACAGGAAGTCACAATGTAGATTATGAAGAGCTTGAGAAAAAAGAAAGTTTAATAAAGACAAAAAATGGAAGGTTTAAGAAAAGTCCTTAGAAGCCATTCTGATAATTTCTTGCATAGGATGAAAGTTTATAGTATTTACAAGTAAGAAAAGTATTGCTCCTAGGTGTCTGCAAATAGAAAGATGCTTTGATGGTTAGGCAGAAACATGGTTGGTTTAAAAGATTATTTATAACAGTACTTCCTCTTACACATTTTACCTATAACATAGCAAAGAAGAAAAACATTGTTTCACAGTTGAATAGAATGAAGCAGACATAAACACACCAGATGTTGTTTAGTAATTTTCCTAAGCATTTTTTCCTTTGTTTCTAAAGCACTTGAACTATATTTAAATGTTACAGACTCAAAAGACAAGGATCCAAAGTGAAGTCAAGAGAATTGTATTACTTCATTTAGCTTTTGGTCAAGCCCTACTGGGGAATTCTGGGGTGGTGGGGTTTTTTGGTTTTGTTTTTTGTTTGTTTCATTTGTTTGTTGGTTTTAGTGTGGTTTTCTTGTTAAGGAATTCCTTCTAGGCAACTGAAATCAGTTGGAGTTCTTGTATCTGTGGCATCAGAGCCATAAAAACTGCAGATTTTTACAGGGAGATAAAAACATGACATCTGAAGTTTAGCAAATTTAGAATCATCTCATGCTCTCAAAAAACTCTTTGCCCTCAAAATTCTGCCAAGCATGTTTGAAATTTTCATATAATGAAAATTATGATATGATTCCAGAATGTTTAGCTCATTTGTATTCAGTATAAAATACTTTGATAATAATTATGAATTTGGTATACTAAGTAAGTAAATGGCATGGTTATTACAGGTTATTGGGGATGAGCAGGAATCCTTATGGCTTGACATCTTTAATAAAACTGTATTACTTACCAGTAACTGAATTTCCTTTTTTTGGGGGGAGGGATTACCTCTTCCACAGATTCGTAGTCTTTAGTGAAATTTATGAGAACGCCATGTCAGACACCAAAGAGCTGTTGAAGTTGTCAAATTTCAGGTAAGTACAAATTGTACTAGCGCATGCATTGAATGCCATTTTACCTCTGGCAGATGTGTGAGTCACTACTACACCCTCCTACTTCGTTCCAAACTGACTGGAAAAATCTGTCTTTCAATAGGAAAACTGGGGAGAGAGGGAGATGGAATGGTTCTACAGAGAAAATCGTTGTGTAGGAGAACTCAAGTTACTGGTAAATAATTTGTTTTTGTCCTTGGTTTATGATTGTCCCCTGCAAACACTTAAAAATTCTGA
Source organism: Phylloscopus whistleri (assembly GCA_017589585.1). Classification (NCBI taxonomy): domain Eukaryota; kingdom Metazoa; phylum Chordata; class Aves; order Passeriformes; family Phylloscopidae; genus Phylloscopus; species Phylloscopus whistleri. Next base: position 339,634 of record JADMLD010001152.1, on the reverse strand, counting down.
AGGAAAACTGGTCATCATGGAGAGTGGGAGAACAAAGACACAAACCACAAATGCCATAGAAAATTACTTGGAAAGAAATTGGTTTGTTACTAGACTATACCTTTAGTCACTCTAAAAATCACTTTATCCAGCTGTAATGGATAAAGAGACAGTCTCTATGGGCTTCATTCCAACATCAGAAGTATTAACTCTCCATTTTGAGCAGGATTTTTTTTCTGCTGTCTATTTTTTAATACAAAACATATAAATGCATGGAGGGAAGCCAGATAATCTTTGAAAGGAAATAGGAATCTTAAGACCCAGATAGAAAGATGTATTGTTGAGAGCACGGAGTGCACTGACTGAAGGACCTCTAGAATTTCCAAACTATAAAAAAATAATAATTAAAAAAACCCCAAAAAAACATATACTAAGAAAGAACAATTGCATTGGGTCAAAAGTCAGGTATAATACCAGACTCCATACCAGTCTGATTTTCCCAGAGTAGAAGGATGGCACCTGAGTACAGGAAATATCTACAGTGGTAAGAATGGCATTACAAGAACTGACAATAAGGCAAACATTGCCTTAACAGCAGTAAGTGTTAATTTAAAATTTATACATTTTCTCCTTTGACAAAGACAGGGCAATCCTGTGAGTCACAAAGCTGCACAGGAAGCAAGACCTTTGAAAATAAAAGGCTGCCAGCAGCTATTTGCTGTGTTTATGCTTAAGCCTGGGCTTGCTACACAAATTCTGGGCCTGACATTTACATCTGTCATTATCACCAACAGGAGGCTTTTTCTCCAGCAAACCCTATTAAGCATTTTAAGAGAAAAGTATCAGGCATCTCACTGGTATGGAGATCTACAGCACTTTTTAATTCAGATAAATTTAAAATATCTAAGTGGTTCAGTCTCAGCTGGAGGGACTGCCAACAGTTCTCTCTCTGCCCTAGGAAAACCTCAGACTGGATAACTTGGGACTAACTGTGTATCTTGGCCTTTCACTGCAGGAAGTGTTAATGCCCTACTAGAGCAGGAGACAATTTTGGGGAAATATGCATCCATCCTACAATCAATTGCCTGACACAGGACTAAAGTGAGCCATGATGCCAGGCAGCCTTGTGTTTCAGGATGAAACAGCAATTCTATCCACTTCCTAAGCAGAACTTTATGCACAGCGAGCAAGAAGCATGAAAAACTGAAGGCCTCTTCTGAATTTATGACTTAATACCACAGTTTACACTGCTACCACATGTTGCACTATGCCTGGGTATCCTTTTGGGGCAAAAAGCACTGACAGTGATGCTGTACAGATGCATATACAGGAAGATAAAAGGCAATCAATACATGCGCCAGCACAAAGAATTACCTACCTAAAACTTGAATTTCAATGGCTCCATGTCCTTCGGTGACACACATGGAAACTCCAAAGAGTAAGATCTGAGGAGAATATCCCAAATTGAGAACTTTATTGGGGGCATTTTAATTAAAAACGCTGATTTAGGCTAATTCATGTTTTGAAAATAATTTCAGAAAACAACTCATCATTTGTGTCCCATGAATAACTGTAATTATAATGCTGAAGGAAAAGTAGTTTTGTACAAATTGATGGCATAATTTCATACCCTAGAGAAACCTGCTTGCAATCCCCACAGCTATGTTAAATCATGACAAAACATAAAAGTGATTGTATTGATTATCTCACAATGGTAAGGAACATCCTTGTTATCTGCTTTTACATACTTTAGGTTACTTTGCAATTAAGTGTATTTAGGTCTCAAAAGCATGCTAGGCATCTCTAGCTGTGATGTAAATGAAACAAAACCCATGACAAGCATGAAAATTAGCAAGGTAAGTCTTAGGAAGCATTACTGAAATATTGCTGTCAGACCATAATAATGGTGCCATAAATCTCCCTTTCATTCCTTGTATATTTACATAGCTTCTGCAGATGGTCAACAGTGCACATCAGACCCCAACATTCATTCCAGTTGCTAAGAGTTTTGTGAGAATAAGAAAGGCTCAGCAGTTGTATGATTTAACATCAGGATGTCACATTTTACGAAGGTGCTAAAGGAAAGACAATTCTTGACAGACTTAAGTTTGCTATGAAATGAAATGAGGCAGCAATCTATAAACGTAATTACTTTTATCTACATATATATGCACACATATATATATAAATGTATGTATACTTTCACACATGCATACTGTATCCAGTTAACTTCTTTCCAATTTGACTATCTAATAATCCAGTTGGCCTAATTCTTCCATAATTTCTGCATTTTTAAAAAAGCCTTCAGGGTTTGTTTTAGAGATCCTCAAGAGACAATTTGTTACCTTATGGACTGATCCCATTAACTTGCAAATAGTCTTGGCTCACAGGATTATGGGATCTGCAGAATAACCACTCATATTTCTAACCCTTTCACATGAGTGTTTGCATATGATTGTTAGTTTTATTAGATTAGTTATTAGTTTTCCCCTCTTTATCCAAGCTTGCTTTGCTTCTTGCTCTCAAGCAGACTAATGGCTACACAGAAGCTAATAAGTGAAAGCAGGGATGAGCTATTTGTGTCTGATTGAATTTGGATAGTAAAATACAGTTATGACAAGAGGGTCGAGATAACCTGGGCTCAAGGCAAAGGGATGATTTCCATCAGAAAAAAACCCTCTCGTTTCTAGCAGTGCAATTAAATACCAACACTTTTTTTTTAAGCTTAAAAGAACTGCAAGAAATGCTGAAGTTTGACTTCGCTGTCTTAACAATTGTAGTTACTAATGAAATGTTAAGATACCAAGGAAGCAAAGAAAGAAATGAGAGACAGTAAGCAAAAATAATTCCTGAACACAAGCAGATGACACAAGAACCTTATATAAGGAACCCTATTTTTAAAGCTTAGACAATAGTGTTATGACTGGAGTTACAATGGCAAGCTGAGTATCCAGAATCAGGATGAGATACAAGAATGCTCCATTAATTTGCTCTGTTTAGGAAAAGGAAGTCTTACTTGTAGCTGCTCTTTAGTTGCCTTTTTTGTAAAACTTATGAGTGATAAATCCCTTAAAGTACTCAAGACTGAGTCTCTCATGTTAAAAAAAAACAAGGCAGTTGATAGTTACTAATAATGAAGTAGTAGCTATTGGAAAAAGAGGGCAATTAGCTGACTGGGAAGGACAAACTGGAATCAAATAAAACAATTTATGTACCCTTTTGCTCATAAAATGCTGCTGATTAGAAAATATTAGGGTGTTCACAGATAATTAGATGCAACTAAGAACCAACTGTGCTGTAATGGTCCTTATCTGGATAGCTAGTACAAATTAAAAGAATGCAGGTCATTAAGAGCAGTTAAAGAAATCTTCCAAGCCCCTACCTGTAACTTTTTACCACAGCATGCCAAGCTGGAAAAGATTATAGAAAAATGAAAAGAGAATGCAGAAGTGCTATTTCGAAGACTGAAACACTCCCTCCTTACCTAGTATTTTTTCTTTTATTTTTGTCCAATTGGTTTCCATAACTACAGACAAAGAAACCTGCGACTCTAGGCTGCAATCCTATACTGCTCATCCTTCAGCAAAACCAATGCAGTGTTTTATCTTTTTTGTAAGTAGCTGGGTTCAAACCTTTGCAAGTAAATCCCAAAAATGGTATTCACTAAGCTGTGAGCACAATTAACTGTCAGGGCAATCTCAGTTTTGATGTTTAACAGGTCAGCAAAGAACTGCATTTAGTCAGAATATTTTTCACCTGCTGCTGCAATGCATGGAAGTAAGTGGTTGTCTCGGGCTCCTAGTTGACTTTGACTGCTGTCCTGGAAATTTACAGTGGCCCACATGTGACATTTTTAGATCAGCTCACAATAACAGTCCAGTTGTACTCGTGACTCTTAAAACTGGCAAGACAGGTCAACTACCTGTTTCACATGCTACAGGTATTGTCACTGAATTTTCTTCTGAAAATTCAGTCCTCTAAATCAATTTTTTAAAAATATTGATTTGGCATATTATTTGGGGTTTAATTCAATGGTTGCCCCAGTCAGTAAGCAGATTCACAATGGAACTAGAGGACACAAATCTGACACAGCCTACCCGTGAATGCTGGGCCAAACAAGAGCTGAATTCCTCCAAAAGGGGCCCTTCCTCATGGAGACAACCAAGTATGTGGGGTAAGATGGAGGTTTGGTAAACCCCCAGCATTCCTCCCTGATGTGATGGTAGAACACAGGGCTGGTGAGCACCCTGATCCAAGAGCTTGGAATACTCCTGCATTTCTCACTTCTGACACTGCTTCAGTGGCTCCTGTGAATAGTGTGTGTGAGATGAAAGATGTCCTTTAGCAGAGAGGAGAGCAGCTAGTGAATCCTATGGCTGTCACTGAACCACACAACTGCTTTACTGATTGCATCAGAATAAGCTATCTTACTAGATGGAATGAGTCATTTATTCAATGTTCCTAACAGCTAAGCTGTTCTGAAGCTGCTTGTTTGGGAGATTTATCTCATAATTAGTTTTCCTAGAGAAGATCTGCTGGGAGCTTGGTCACTGAAGCAAAACTGATAACAGTATCTCTACACATCGCTTTTGGATTTGTCTGTCTTGAGCTACTAAGTATACTGCATGCTCATTAGTCTTAATTAATACAGAGCATTCTGGTAGCTTAGAGGTGAGAATATTTGCTCCAAATATTGTAACAAAGAAAAGGACTGAGTTAGCATTATGAGATATAAAAAAATGTGATACTCATGCAAAGTGGTCAAGGAAAACAGTTCCTGGAAACTGTATGAAATGAAGGAACTAAAGAGTTACTATTTAGAGAAGATGGAAGAAGTACTGTAAACAAGAAGTTTTAGATAATACAAAGAAAGGAGGAGGAAAAAACCCAATGTAAGAACAAGCAAAAGGGATGAGACATACAACAGTTATATTTGGAGCTGGATGAGTAACACAAAGAGCTGAGATCTCCAGAGAGATGGCACAGAAAACACACACGGAAACTATGCTAGAAGAGATGATAAAGCAGATTAAAAATGTATACAGTGAAGCCTATGGACCATCCTGAAAAGTAGAAAAGTTTTGGGGACATAGGATTGGAAAGTGAGTTACAGCAAGTGCTATCTTTCAGGAAATGGTGAGTAACTAATAAAGAAGATATTTCTTCCTAAGATTAAACTCTGCAGTTCAGGAAATGGGCATGATTGAAGACAATGTAATTACTAACAGTATGTGTAATTTGTGCCATTGCAAGTCATGAGAACAGTCTCTCTGTAGCCTTCCTAATGTATTCCAATTTTCTCCGCATTTTGAAAACTTGAAAATGTGTGATGGCTGTAAATATATTCTGGCACATTAAAACACTTGTGTGCAGTAGCAATCTAGGTATTAGTTTGTACAACTAATGTAGAATGCTATTGTGTTACTCTCAGTGGTCAAGGGTTTCTCATTTCATATATTCTCATGTTTTTTTCCCAGTCCCTAAACATCTCCAATTAATGGGATAATGAACATAAACTTATAATTTGTAGACACAGAACAGCATTGAACATACCTATAAATGATTCCCCATTTATCTTAGAACAATGTAACATATGGTTTTATATACACTTCACAAAGAGAAAAATTATCAACTGTTTGGCATACATACCCTTAAATAATGAACAACACTGCATGTCTGCAACAAATTAGTCTTATAATGTTATTTGATACTAATGAGAAAGAGAGGACTTAATGTAGCCTTCTAATTAACTTCTGTAAATCTGTATGATACATCTTTATGCTTTGCTTTTAGACAAAGAAGTAAATTACAGATGCTGATCTAAAAACTTTACACTATTTCTGTTATAAGGAATTGTGTCAGGAATGTATCTAGTATTTTTGGGATAATTTTACTGAAACAGAAAATTGCATATGTGAATTGAGGTCTCTGATCTCTTCAGAATAACTTAGTCTTAAGCATCCACAATGTAAACCTACAGATGATTATTTTAACTTTCCATCTTTTTTTTTGTTGGGGTTGTTCTCCTGATAGACATAAAGCAAATTTTCATTGTTGTTTACCATTCTCATTGCTATAGTTCATCAGCATGCCACAAAAGACAGTCAAGAGCTTCTCACTGGCTGGATCTGTTTTATTGCACAGTGACCTTAAATGGTCTACTACAATATGTGCACCACCTGCATGGTCAACTGCGTTCCTGCCCTCATCTGTAAAACAAAGAGTTACATTAAAAAAAAAAATGAAACCAAATCCCACCGTCGAATCCCAAAAGTAACAGTAATCATACAAAATGAAGCTTTTAAACAGAGTGAAGTCATTCCTCCAGTGTTGTCAAATTCATCTAGAGACATGCTTGAGGGCCAACTTTTAGTGCAACAGAGCTAGGAAAGTGAAAATACCTACAACAAAAAGGATTAACCACCTGGCACTAATACCTTTGTAAAGAAGTTCAGTGTTTAAGGCAGAGCTGCTGGAGCTGATAAATAGTATTCTGAAGATGCACTGAGTTTTGCCAGAGGGAGGTTCTGAGCACTTGACACAGCTTAGTCCATATACAGGTAAATTACTCTTGCTGTTATGCAGATCAAGAAGTTGAAATACAGAAAATAAATTGCCTGGATTACTTAAAAACAAGAAGGGGAATAAAACGGACAAAGCAGACAGAGGTGCTAGTTCCCAGAAGCAACTTTTCATGCACTCACTACGCCACATAGCATGTTCTCTGCACTTCTACAGCTGAAATTTAATACCAATATCAGATACTTTTTGTATGGCTAAAAGAAAAATTTACTCTGCATCTATAAAAGACTACACAACATTCTGAAGGGTTGTAAATAACACATCATAATCTTTGTATGGAACTTTTCCTATATAACAAATCAGATTTAATTCAACGGTGTAGGAATAAAGGAAAAATAAGCCTTCTATTACAGTAATCATCAATACTGCTTCCTTCCTCAGCAGTAAACAATAAGCAAAAGACAACACTTAATGAACTAAATTCCAGGGCTTCCAAAAGGAGAGATTTCCATGTGAGCTATCACTGGAATATGAGCTGAAAAAATCTAGATGAAAACAAAACCTTTAAGGGGGAAAGGAGGAGGGAATCACTAAAGTTTTGCAATATAAGAAAAAACCCCAACCCTCTCATCAATTTTTTCATGGCCCCAAAGCAAATCTCCTCTTTTCCTTGTTATTCACCACTCTACCATCCCTCCTCTCTCTCCCCATCGTATGTGCAGGTCAAGCTACCAAGTTTTTGTCATTCTGCAACATATTCAGCATGAAACCCAAGGCCATACACATCTACAATATGATATTCCACTGTAAAGTGTTCCAGACCTCTGCAAAAAGAAGCTTCTAAATCTTCCTATTCTTGTTAATACTATTTATGAACTATATATACCCCTTATACTATATATAAAAAACAGGATTCTAAGTATTGCATATAGGAACTTGAGAAAATTTGCCAAATGGAGCTGAAGGAAGGGTAATTCTTGGCAGGTCTTAAAATTATTACCAAAGTAGAAAGAGTTTTGCAGAATAAATTCACTGCCATGACTGTTTCCACCTTTGACAGGATCTGGATATCAGAAAACTGTGTTTTGCTGCAGGCATGTCTATTTCATTTTGAAAAAGGAGAAATTGTAATCTATTAAACTGCTAAGTTCAAGGTAGGACTCTGTGTCAAGGAACAACTATTTAAAAAAGGACAAACAGAAAAAAAATTCTTAGATCCTTGATGTCATAACAAATGTAGCTCTAATGTTGAAACAAAAGGAAGTCCTATATCAAAATATAGTAAAACAATATAGTCAGGTGTTTAGACTCAGTGCTTACATCTACCAAATCAGCAGAGAATAAAAAGCAATTGAAGAAATTCAAGCATTCTGCTTTATATATCCTCTTCTGGTATTTTTTACTAGAAAATTTATGCAAATTTATACATGATTTTGTATTTAACTCATCTATTCTGAGTCAAAATGGGTGTGCAAAATGAAACTGAATCACTGATTCTGGATCAGATGGACTGACTGTGGCCCTCAAATTACTATCGTGCAACTTAAATCAACAAACAAGGATGATAAATTCAGAGAAGAATCACATGTCAAGCTCAACCCTGTGTCTTGATGTTGATGAACTACATGTAAAATACGTAAGCAAAGTATAATAGAAAGGTAGAGTTGGGTGAGTGTTTGGAAGCAAGTGTTAAAACACACAAAAAAATAGTAACAAGCTAAGTTCCTTACCTGGACAGGATTTGGCAGAACTCTACTGAAAATACTGCGTGATAATATTTTACAAAAAATCTAAGTCATATATCCTTTAAATTCAAATATCTCTGGTTTGTTAAAACCTGCTGTACAGTCTCTCACTTCAAATACATGACAAAACTCTTATCCACACCGTGTTTTTGTTAGGTAAACAGATAACCAGCTTCTTCTGTACAAACATTGAAAGTAAAGCAGAAGATTCAGAAACAAATCTCACTCCCAGAAATGTCTGTCTTTATGGTATACTCAAAAAGTTAGGTGCAAAGGAACCTCAGAAGGTGGCAGGCTGTAAGAGCCAGCCTTTGACAGGACTACATACGCTGGTGGACTCGTAAAGGAGGTGCCATAACTTTGTTGCTCTCCCTCTTTCCTGTGCTAGAGCTCACTCTGCATGGCTGCTTCTCTGCCCCAGGTAGCTGAGTGAAGAACAGACCTGGGTTAGTGCTATAATTAGGATCTCCTGGTGCTGTCTTCTTTGCCCAAGAGGATTAACTCAGCTCATTAGTGCAGGGCCTCAAAGAATCCTGTGCCAGATGTAGGAGGAAAACCCTGAAGGTCCTGTCTACCCACTGCTGTGACACTCCACTGCATCCCCAAGCAGAAAGTGTAGTCCTGACTCAGAATGCTCCGTGTGTGTTTCACCATCTCGGTTCTCACTACTCCTCTGTCGCTAAGGAACAGATTTTGCACACAAGAATACTCATCAAACTCCAAATCATTTACAGTCAAAACAAGCCCACAGCATGTTGCTCCATCTTGTTCTCAATCCAACTATTACCTTGCAGTTCAGCAGCTCTATGAACTCCCACACTTAACGTGCTTCCAAGCCTCCCTGAAGCTGTGTTGAATTTTTTTTTCCTGTGACCTTTTTAAATAAACATTTGCTATTCCTAAGAGAACAATGATTGAACAGTTTAATGAGAGCATTCACATTTCTGCTTAAAAATGCTTCACTGCAGCTCACAAAGGGCAATGCTGTTGTATAGCATGTAATACTGTCTGAAGATGCCAGAATGAGAACCTAAGAAACCAGATGGATTTTTTTCCCTGTAAAATGTACAGGAAGATTTATTACAGAATGAGTTATTACTTCACAATATTCTTTAGCCCAATTCAACACAATTGTCTCTAAGAATTAGTAGTCCCTTTTTCTATCCTGAGTTGCTCAAAGGAGTTTTATGCAAAAAAAGGGTTTTAAGTGAATTATCAAATTACTGTGACTGTTCACATTCCCTCTATGAACAGTCCTGTGAAATGTGCCTGTTGCTCAACCATGCCCAAAGTCAACAACCATTTTTTTTTAATGTGCAGGATTGTTAGATCTTTACAATGTAGCACTTACAGTGGTTTCAATTTGCTTTTCCCAAGACATTTGCATCACTTTCCCTTGAGTTTTTGTCCCTAATTCACCAAGCCCTAAAACAAATCATTAAGTCACAAAATGTTAACAAGAAAAAAATCCAAGTCAAGGCAAAAGGGCTTTAATAGAAAGAGATATCAGAAAATATTTAGGCTTTAAAAATACACCTATTTCTCAGATGATCATACAGAAAACAATTTGATAGCATTTCTTAAAAATAAGCTTTTGGGCTTTAAGTATCAGATTTATACTTTGAAATGTTCTAGTTTTGTCTTGCAACTGGATACATGAATTATCCTTTTCCCAATTCATGTTCTGCTAAACCATAATGGTCTGTGATAGCAAACTGGCCACTGCAAGGAAATTAAGATGTGACAGAATATTATGAACATGTATAAGGAAAAAACTGCAGGAGTAGAACTCCAAAGGAAAAAATATCCTGGTCACATGTGGAAAAAAAATAAAGAAAATATTCAAAAAGCAATGGCAAACCCTGAGCTAGTGTAAATGACATTATCTATATAGACACTAGGAAAAATACTGCCACTTATATAAACTAGGACTTTACCTTTTCTTTTCCTGTCTGAACATTGTAAGATTAAAACTCTCCATGCAATGCTGTCATTCAGTTTTAACACTTGACACAACTTTTTATCCTCAATCTGGTTTGTGTATGCTTTTTAGTCACTGACCCTGTCAGGTCTCTGACTGCGTGACTACAGACCATAAACCTGGTTACACAACACAAAGTAGCATTTCATTAATTTTATTTTTCAATGAAAATAAGCTTCATGTGATTATACTGCACTACTATTGTTTGCTGCTTTTTCCATGTCTTCTGTGCACTTGTCTGAAAGGGCCATTACACAGCAATACTGTATTTTGAGATTCATCTTTTAATAATTTGAAAGATAATTTTTGGGATTGCTCTGTCTTGTACTGAAACATCCCTTTCCTTTATTAATTCCTTTAGGAATTATAAGGCTGATAACCAGAAGTAGAGTTTTGTTTTATTTGCTTACTGATTAAAATCAATCAATATAATCTTAAAAGTTTTGCTTTATAAAGAAAAAAACCCCTTGAAATAGTTATGCTTGCTTCAGAGATAAACAGAATTGTCCTGTAGTCAGTTCATCTTAAAATGCTGGCAGCTGTCCTTAGCCCTAATGGTAAGCATTGAGGACACTGTTTCATAAGTTATTCCTTTAGAATAATTGCTAAAATAATAAATATGCAAACAGTAAACTAGGAGAACACTATCTTTTAATACAGCCCCTTCAAGGACTGAAAATAGGTAGAGTTGATCTTTTTGGATAAAACTGTTGCCAACAATTTTTTTTGCCTAACGACAACTGATGCAGCAGTGTACTGGCCGTCTCATGCAACTAGTTTATTCTAACAAATACAATTTTTAAATGTATACAAATAGAGATCTAGGGATATTTTTGGTAGCTCCTTCATAATATGTTCAATGTGTGGACCACAGGATATCAATGCCAACAAGCCCTAATCTCTTTCATGATTTCTTTTGTCTACAGAATCAGGAGCTTGGCAGAACATTTGAAGGGAAAGGTAAGTGTGCAGGTATTGCAATCTCTCAAACACTATGCTGAAGCAGCAGTCAAATGCAAGCTGCATTCAAGACCACAATTTAATTTCAGTAACATTTGCTTATTAGTCATATTCCTTTTATGTCATTAATACAAGAAAAATCATGTGTTTCTGCTTTCAGATAAAAGAACAGTGATGAATTTACTGTTCAAGACTTCAATACTTCACTTCCAGTCAAATGCTACTAGTGGATCTGAGATTCTAATACAGCAGCAGAAATACATACAAGAAATACAGCAGAAATACAAGCAACAAGACATACAACACTACTAGACTCAGTATTGGCAAGTAATTTGTTCTGGATTCCAAGGGTTCGTCAGTGTAATTACATGTAGTAATTACTGCTACTGAATTCTGTTTGAAATTAAAGAAGCCAACTTAGAGAAGAAGTGAATGTTCTACTTAGATATCCTGATGTCAGGTAAAGGTCCTCAAAGCTGAATGTAGCGTTGTCTTCCTTTTCATATGCAATATGCTTACAGCAGACTCTTCAGTTGATTTTATAACTCTATGAAAATCCTTAGTAATTCCATTGCAGTCAAACAAATTACTCTAGGTTTATGAGAGTGTAAGTCAGAGCTGAAGCCAGCTTAGTATTTCATACAGCATGAAATAAATCATGGAACCCAATTACTCAGTAAAACAGCAGGCAGTTTTTCTACACTGGAAAATAGGCATTTATGGCATCTCTTGCTATTAACAGAATAGACCTGCACACCACAATTAATTTAGAATTCCTACTCCCAGGCCTGCAGTGCAATGTTGCCTCTCAGCTTCAAACTCTCCAAGAGGAAGGATGTGAAGTGAGCACAGCATGGTCACAGTCTAGTGCAGAACAGGGGTGTGCTGATGACTGCTGCTGAAAGGAGCCCAAATGAGCTGTGGGTCTCCACCAAAGCAGCCAGAGGAGTAATCCCAGAAAGTGTGAAACCCATGGGGATTTTGGAGTAGGCTGGGAAAAGCCCAAGAAGGAAAAAGTAAAACAAAAGCAAAAGAATCCACCATAAAGCATATTTCTAGATTCTATCAGGGTATTTTTTTTTCCCTGCTAGAAAAAGAAAGACAATTATTCCAAGAATTGAAAAAGTAATAAGTGGACCTGGGATCTACAAACAGCTGAGGCAAATCCTCAGGTTTGGGGTCAGTGCTATTTGTCCCAAATCATGAAGCCTAGGAGGACCCTAGCCTGAGAACTCAAGGGGTTTGCATCACCTCTCAAGTATCTTTTTTCTGATGATCTAGAAAGATTTCCTCATCATTCTGATTCCATTTAGGCCAGCTGTAAAATAAGAAGTTAGAATAATATTGTTTAACAGCTTCCTAAGATTGTTCATGATTAATTGCTAGTAAGAATTCAATATTACTGAGGAAGTATATGTTGGCATGCATATACTCTAGTTTCTAGCTGATGCAGTACTTGTGTGCAGAGCCTTGGAGAAAAACCTGCACTATCAAGGACTTCTAAAGTAAAATTGCTATAGTTTTCTAAGACTGTAGCATGCCTCAGAGAGGACAGGTCTAAAGGTAAAGCACTATTACTGTACAATCAAAACCTTGAATTTGAATTCTCTGCAAGCAAAACACTCAGTTTTCAAGCAACAATTTATGAACTCTGGTCTCGATTTCATGGTATTTCTTGGGAGATAGCTTAGTAGGTGGCATTTGCATTGGGCAGGATCTAGTACAATGATAAGTGAAAAATTGTGGTAAGATGCTGCCTAGCTGCATGAATCATGGTGACCTTCACAAAAATGATTAGCCAGTAGTGTGCCATTATCAACATCAGTTGTGTTCTAGGATTCTGCTGGTTTTCCATATGGTAATGAAAAAGGTTATGCTGTTTTTTGAAGAAAACTGATTTTGACTTTTTTCCAGTGTGTTTTATTTTAAAGTGTCTGATTTTCTCCTGTAGATCTGAAATTAATCGTATCTCCTGAGAGAATATAACTGGACAATTGAGCTATTTCTTATTTTTGTACTTAGCCTTTCTTAGCAGATCCCTGCAATAGGTCTGTACGTTCTTGTAAGATAGGCAGCTGAGTTTACAGAATTATAGATTCTGTATAAGATCTTTTTAACAAAAAGTGATAAAATGTTCATGTTCTAGACTTGAGGCTGAGATGAAGAGGGATCCGGTTTTATGTGAAAGGCCACATAGCTGAAATTCAGCTAGGAGTCTTGCCATCAATACAAGTAAGACTGCATAGATAACAAAGACATACACAGCTTGGGAAATGAGCAAAGGACCCAATAAATCTCCTGCTGAGAAAGGTAGATAAGCAGCTGTCAGAGGAGAGCCTTTATAGAATGAGCTGGCATTTTTAGCTTCTTTCCAACTCTGTAAGATGCTTATATACCAAGTATGGTTGCTAAGAACATGTACCCAAGCTGGCAGTTCCATGAAGAAACAGGGCTGTGGTACAAAAAGAAATAACTTCTGGATTACACAAGGAGGTCTCTAAGCACTATCATTAATATGTATATTATGGAAGGGCAGAATGGGAAATTTTTCACTTCCACTACAAGATATATGGAGAGCTTACTTCCCTTTGCTAGCTTTCAGAATATGTGAATGCTCTAAACAGCAAGAAGGAATTATTTTCTAATGGGTAAGAGCCTAATCTAATCTCAACTGAAGTCAATCAGAATGCCTCCCTCTAGTTTGTATGGCTTCTGAATCAGGCTCTAAATATCCCAGCCTTTCACTTCCTCTTAGAATTATCACTTTTATAGCATAAGTATGGCAGCCTCTATCATGTGCACAATGCTATATAAAAACACAGGAAAGTGGTTTGTCAATCAGTTCAGAACTGAAGTATTTAACAAGTTACCTGTGGAAAGAAAGTTCACTGAGATTAAGATAGCATGTGCATCACAAACTTCATGATAAAAAATATTGTGAGGCTATTACTTGCTAAGAAAATAATACTAATTTAATATAGCATCATCATCCATCAATTCCTTGATAAAATTTATTTCATTGGCCTGATCTTTCATCTAGACAAACTGCACTGGTGTCAGAGCAGGAGAGACACCTGGCTACAGACAGGTTTTGTCTTTCTCCCACATTGTCTTGTTGGTCTTGCAAGAAAGTAGGCCTAAGTTCCCTGTCCCCCATGCACTTGTTCAGCCACATGAGACCAGTCACCAGACTCTTCTCAGTCTACTGTGAAAAAAGGCACCAGAGAGAGCCAAGGGGTGTACTGATCACCAAGGTGCTCATTACGTGATCACGAGGTGCAATTTGGATAATGCTTTTCTTTAACTTAATACCCCAATGGCCAGAGCTGATGGTAGCAAATAATTCTTAAGCTTTATCTACAGCAGGATTAGCTATTCTGCACTGACTTAAGACATTGCATTTTGCTGCAAGAACCATATTAAACATAACCTTTTCCAAAAAATGGAGATGAGATCTTTACATTGCATGTGGAGCCAAGGTGCAGAGAGAATTTAAAAGAGTTTGGGAGGTATCCCTTATTTATAACATCTGTACCTCTGTAATATCCCTTAAAGAACAAACTTACTAAAGAAACAGCACTGGGAAGAACGATAGGAGGGGATGGACAGACAGACAGTAGAAAGGTACCTGTAGTTTGATTCATGGATATATAGTGGTGAAGGAGCTAGGATAGCTGTTATGCTCTGAACTGGACAGTTCCTAAGAATTGAGCTTTGATTATAAGCAAAACCACACTAACTGGTGGTTAAAAGGAAAGAATGGGCTAGGAGCTTTGCACCTAATAATATGGTTCTGATAAAATTCTGCCCATGAGTGATCTGTGATCTGTTGTCTGGGGATTTGGAACTACAAGCAGCTGTACTTGGTACAGGCTGTAGATACAGTGGGGGAGAAAGCAGGAGGGAGGAGAGATCATGTCTCCAAATCTTTACTTTGCACTTTCTGCTTTGATGAAAATTTCGGGGCTGAGGCGTACGTGGCATTTACTAGATAAAGTGTGTAGAACTATTACAGGCTGTACAGGAACAAGCAGTAATGTATCTGTTCTTAAACTGGGCTGCGCTGAACAATCTGCATACAGTTGCTTCTGACAGTCTGCAATTCATTACTTCTGGCTTAAAATCTTTTTATCTGCCTCAATTGTTTCTTGCATCTCTGCATACAAGAGGAAGGCTGGGAGACCAGAAACCTCATCACTACTAACAAAGCTTCCTTCTACCCTGCTTTGCAATTGTATTTGCCTGTATTCTTGATGTTCAGAAATTCACGTAACATAGATTTCTTCAAAACAAATACTTTAAAAAGGATGCTCTCAAGGCTGCTTGGTATAAGTTTTGACCTATTTTTCCCCTTTAACTGTTTATGTAATGCATTTCATTCTCTGTATTTTCTTCCATTGTAGCTTCACGTAACTTTTTCTCTGGCCCTGCTTGGTTACTTGGGCCACCCCAGCTGCTCTGTGACGCTACCACACAGCTGTTTTGTGAGTCTTTAGCTCAGCAAGCAGTCTTGACTTACGCTGTAAAGGCTGTGGTTGAAAGAGGGGACTCTCGAGGCATTTAGGATTAAGAGGGTTTATTCAGGGGGTCAGGGGTTCCCCAACCTCTGTCCAGTGCCTCTAGAGAGACTCCGGGCAGGAGCTGCAGGGAGGTTTTGTACATGGGGTTCAAATGGGAGGGTACAAAATCTACAAGCCAATAAAACAACTCTGACTAATACATTCTAACAAAATTACCTAAACACTAACAAATCAAAACAAGTCTGGGAGTGGTCTCTAGGGCTCAGTGGTCCAACCCTGAGACCTTGACAGTGTCCAAGCAGAGGCTCCGTTGTCTTAGTAACCCCATCAGTCCTGATAAAGTACCTTCCAAGACAAGGGGCCTCTTTAGGGTAACACTATTCTAACTACACAATTAAAAAACCAAAATATATTCATAACTAAAACTTATCAAACATTTCTTTCACATCCACATTCCATGTTCAGATAGATAATTAAGTAGTGTTTTTGATGGCTAACACAGATGAGCACCCAGACAATAAAACATCTACCTCAAACATAATAGACAAGAAAATCTATCAGTAAATCAACAAGTTTTAATTTCATGTTTTCTGTAAGAAAATGAATCTATCTGTTCAGTGAGGTCTTTGGCCAGATGTAATTCCCCTTTAACTCATGGAAGGTACTAAATCTCTTTCAGCATTGGGACTTAAGTCATGAATTACCTTTCCATAGTGGTTGTGTTCCAGGAGTAGCCACTCCTGAACTTAGGGGAAATGGTCTTGCCTTCATGCAGCAACTTTGGGATCTGTGAACACTGAGGAACCACTGCCATTTTCCTTTGGAAAAACAATTCAGACAATCCTTTTCCTCTTCAAGGTCAGTTTTAAGGGGCTTTCCCTTCAGAAGCAGCTGTTTGTCCCACAACTTTTATGGGACAACTTCTCTCAGAAATAGAGACCTGATTAACTCATCTTGGCACAAGCTGTCACTAAACAAAGTGATGCATGCTTGCTGGGATGAAGTACAGGACAACTGGGCTTTCAATATAAAGAAATTTTGCTGTGAGCCATCCAATATGGGCTTTATTGCATAGGCTCAGCCTAACACTGATTTAGGACTTAGAGACATTCCTCATTGCTGCATGTTATAGTTACATGGGCAGTGGAAGTGCAAAAGAAGCTCATGTATTTGGAAAAATATAGCTACTGATGTATTTCAAGTTCTTACACAAATCACAATAACCAGAAGAGTAACAGATGCTTTTGTCTCAATTGGAAAATAAAATAATATTAATATGTAACATTTTTAATTGGAACTACCACCTTCCATATCCTGTCTTTGTTAAACTTTATATCTCCTTGTTAGGGAAAACCAATAGTAAAAAAATGAAATATATTAAATTTTCTAGTAATAAGCATAGTGTAAGTATTTGTCCTAAATAAGAATTTAGTATAGAGTACATAACTATTTAATAATTACACACTAGGTTTACAGAAAATGTCAGATAGGGTGGATGTGACATCCAGCACTGTAAATAGCCTCTTCCACTTAAATATGCTAGCCTTGATTTTTGTCACATTTTTATTACACTTTACTCATTAATTTTATTCAAATACACTGGGAAGGTAGTGACTGTCCTCCCACAGGAGCATGACAACACATGGCAAGCAACACATCACAGCCTACTGTAGATTTTATCAGTGCCAGCTTTGCTCCACAGAAGGACAACACCAGATGAGTAATACAGTTTTCTGTACAGGATAAATTCTGTAAAAGCCAGCAGTAGTCCTGTAGAAAACCATTTCTGTGTGTTCTTATTGTATTTTATGAAAAAATGTGGGATGAACAATAATGACATGAACAATTACACAGATTTTACTTATATGAAATAAACCAGTGCACCTGAGAGTGACCTTGATCTCATACACAATCCTGAAATAGAATATAGTAAATAAATTATGTTATAGGAAGCTTAATAGCTTCTATGAGAAGTTTCCATGGGGAAGCAGCTGTTCAGTTGGTCACCTTAAAGAAAATCCTAAATGAAAGAATTATACATTAACATCCTCAAGCAGTAGTTGTCTGTAACTGGAAATGCCAATATATGATTAACTTTCCTGAGGTCAAAGGCAAGGTAATTTAAAACAACATAAAAAGTAAATTTTTGATCTCAGATGAAAAAAAGTAGCAAGGAGAAAGGCTACAATCAGTATTCATACAGCAGCACTTTTGGTAAATGCAACACAGTATGTAAAAAATTTCTCACCATATAAAATAAGTCACTAACTCTCAGGATAACAAAATGATTCATGATTTCATCTCACTTCCCATCTGCAGATATACATAATTCCTTCATGTGCAACATGTTCCTGGTGTTTCTGTTTCTGCTGTGCACTGGCTTTTTTCAAGATTTTGAAGTAAGGGATAATGAGGCTGCATTTTCAAAACACTGCAGCCACTGGTTTGCTTTTGCAGATAGCACAGCCAGGCATGTAATCAGCACATGCAGTCACAATTGCATTTCAAAATTCAATTGCTTCTCATTGTAAAAATTTATTATGCCCTTAAAAAGCAAAAAAATCCCTCACCAACGTCCCCCCACCAGCACCCTTGACTACCAAAAATACCAATATGTAATCCTGGAGCAACTGATTGGCCACATAAGAATTCTGAGAATCAGCAACATAACTCAGGCATCATTTCAGCCACATATGCAGCTCTGTACAGATTTGAGACTGGTTAGAATATGAGCGTTCCCTTCTGACTCTGTTCTATTCCAACATATTCTGTTTGAAGGAAAATTAACTGTTCAGTGCCTCTGCATATGTAGCATCTGCTCCTTGAAAACCTAGTTCATTATGTTTGAAAAAAAAAAACCAAAACCAAAAAACAACAACAACAACAACAAAAAAAACCAAACCCAGGATCTGAAAGCCTTTCTATTCTTATATCCAGTTGTATCACAATATTGAAAATATGTTTTAAACTTTCTGTCACAAAAGCATTTATGCAAGTGTGATGTTCAATTTTCTTACCCATTTAGAAGAACCGTGGGGTAAATAGAAACCAAGAAAAGAGGAAAATGACCCCGCAGCACACAATGTACAGAACACCAAAACACTCCCCTCCCTTCCACGACAGCAAGTACAAAATACAGCAGATGTCAACACTCACGGCTATCGTAGCATATATTGCCCAGGGCACGTCCCGTTTGAAGCAATACCTCCTGGTCTTTGCAGTTTAACAGCTGCACCAAGGGAGGGATCAACCCAGCATCCACACAGGGGTTCCGCATGAATTCTGCAAACAAAGCAAAGCCTGTTAGTGCCAGGCCAGCTATTCCCAGTTTCATCAATTCCAGTTACACTGGCCCGGCAACTAGGCCTTTTGTGTGCCCTGAACACATGCACAGGCAAACTGTAAATTCTCATGCAAATTTCTAGGGAATAAGCCCAAGTCAGGATTTGGACTTAATTCTTTCCATTATTTGCTAATTTAGAAGGAATTAAGGGTATTTAATTGACTTCCATGGAAACTAATTTAACATAGTTCAGACTAAGCATATTTTTAGCATCACAGAAGTGCTGAAGTAACAGTGAACTCACAACAAATTCAACATGAACTAGAATTACTAAATAACATAAAAGTTGACTTAAAACTAGTATTCTAGAGCAGCATTTTTTACTCTCTATTGCCTTAATTAAAATTCCAGAAAAGCTTTTCCTTTAAGAGAATTAAAAAAAATATTAAAGATCAGTAACAGGCTTTTATTTGGAAGGTAAAGAAAAGAACAGAAAAAGAGAATGAGAAATACAAGAGTTTATGTGAGCCTAAAGGCCTGTACAAGCTTTCCACAATCTAACTGATGCCCACCATGGGAAGAAAGGTAGAAGACCCATCCACTGGGAAGCTCTCTGCCCTTCCTTCCTGCTGTACCACAGAGAACCAAAGAATAATTTTACATCTGTGCAAGTCATAAAGAACTATCCTGGTGTTGGAGACATAAAGGGCTGTTTTTCAGACGGAGATACAGCTAGCCAGGCACTATGCTGCACATTTTAAAAAGGTAGTTTATAGAAGCAACGACCTGATAACACCAGTGTTATTTCACAGTTTACTACAGAGCACCCTTTAGAGATGTAGTATTGTAAGGCAAATGGTCAGTATGTTTTTGACTTGTTCTGAACTGCAAATTATCACAGAATCACAGAGTGGGTAAGATTGGAAGGAATCACAATGGCTTATCTTGTCAACCTGCCTGCTTAAGCAGGGTCATCCTAGAGCACAGGGCATAGGATTGTATCCAGATGGTTCTTGGATATTTGCAGTGAAAGAGACTCCACAACCCCTCTGGGCAATCTGCTGCAGTGCTCAGTCACCCTTACAATAAAGAAGTTCTTCCTCATACATTGGTAAGGTCCCCTCTCTGTCATCTCTTCTCAAGGCTGAACAGGCCCAGCCCCCTCAGCCTTTCCTTGTAACAGATGCTCCAGTTCCCTCTCACCCTTGTGGCCTCTGCCAGACCTGCTCCAGGAGCTCCATGTCTCTTTTGTACAGAGGAGGTCAGAACGGGACACAATAATCAGGATGCAGCCTCACCAGGGCTGAGTAGAGGGGCCAGTTATGTCTCTGCCTGATCCTAAACAATATTGGATTTTTCAGAGTCAGTCTACCTTTGTGTTACTTCATCATTTATGAGACAGAACGAACCAGGGTATACAATCCCCTAAAAACAGATGAGAAAATTTTTCTGATTCTGGATCAACAGAACTCCTTATGCCAATAACTCAAAGATTTCATACAATGCTTGAAGTACAAATACATCTTCTCAAATACTCCCTTTGTTGCACCAATGACAATGTTCTTTGATGTTTTGGTAGCTACAAAATCTAGTTTCTTTTGTATTTAATCCTGCAGTGTTATTTTAGCTAAAGAATTGTCAGAGGTAAGCAATTCTTATGTGGTGATATAACTCTGATACACCAACACACAGATTAAGAAGAATCAGCAATGTCTATACACTTGCTCAGGTCCAAGAGAAGATAGTTGTGAGCACAACAAATCCACCTTCCTAAGGTACTGTAACATTTTAGAACTGTGGCTAGATGCTATAGTGTAACAGATGGTGATAGTATCATTGTAATGAACATAACAAATATCAAATACATCTGGTCTTTAAAAGTGGTCATGCCATGTCCTTGTAACATTCATTATATTCCTTTATCACCCACTGTCAACTTCATTGTTTATGTCTATTTATTAGATGTATTTCGTTTCTTTCTCTGTCTTCTCTGTCCCCTCAGCCTCTTCCTCTCAATTGCCTTTAAAAACTCTTCCCTGTTCCTCAGCTATCCCTACATCACTTTCCTTTACACCCACTAACTTACCATAGTCCCTACATCATCAAAGTCTGTATCAGGAAATTATACTTGTTATCTCCTAAAAATCTGAGAGGTCTCAGTCTGTTCTGCTCTTTGTTTAGGTTCTTCCTCACCTGGCGAAAAGGAGTAAGAAATCCTTCCTCCACCCTCCCTTCATTTGGAGTGAGCAAAAGCTTTTTCAGCAACAAAATCATTGGTCAGTACGCTGAGCAAACTTGTATTTATCAAGGTCATGTAAGAACAAGAAGTAAAAGAAATGGTGCCATATGTATCAAAATAGATCTGTGAAACAGGAACAAAGATGTGGTACTGCAACTACTTTTGCAGCTGATACTACACAGAAGTAATAGAAGAATGAGAAAGTAATTGAGAACAGAGTCTTTAAAAGGTTTCCACTAACCTGGGAGAGAAATGAAGCAGATCCTTTGGAGGAAACAGCGAAGAATCGCTTAAGAAGTTAGGAGGAGAACCATTGAGGACAAAGTAACATAAACCAAGAGAAGGACAAGATTTTGAAAATGAAATATAATTGTGTTGTAGTATTACAGACTGTGAAGATGATGTTCTCTCATTCCTGCACCTGGCAAAGAAGACAAGACTAAAAACCTTGGAAGAGGATTTAAAAGGTCCACAGTGAAGAGAGAAACTCCATGTAACAAGTCCATCTGAGCCTCCATGATGCTCACAGTTGAAAGGCAAATGGCTGTAGATGGAGAGACATGAGAGACTAAAGGGAGTTTTGTATGTTTGGGTGTTTAAAATAGGAGAAACAAATATGAGCTCAAGCTGGGAGGAGGAAGAGTGAAGTAAGCAGAAGAGGTGAAAGAGCAAGAGCATGAAGAGGTGAAAAGATGAAACATGACAAAGCCATCAAGGCAAGTAGAGAGATTTGATGTGATCAGATGTGTGTGTGCATATGGTCAGATGAGGAGAATGTAAGAGGAAAACAAGAAGCGGCGAAGGATAAAATGCTTTTGTATCAGTAACACCCAAAATTACAGTCTCTGCTCCCAGCTCTGGCAGTACTGCATGGCATGACCACTCAGGGAATGGGTTTAATCCATCTATCCTACTATCCATTGAATTTGATTACACAAATTTCTCACAGTGCCCTGAAGCTTGTTTAAAGCAGGTAGAATATAAGCATTAAACTCTTGTATTTTTATGCAATAAAACAAAACAACAGAATTCAAACGAGGTATTCCCAGCTATCCTGCTTAAGCAACTATTTCAACCGAGTTAGACTCCAATGAGAAATACCCAGATGATCTCAGTCTTGAAAGCACTGGGACCTCAAATAATTTCCGATCACCTTCACCTTAACCTTGACTGACAGAGGTCCCAGTTACACCTGCTAATAACTCTAAAGAAAAGACAACCGCTATTTTGTATGATGAACCAGGTAAAATGCCATCTTTTCTGGGGGTGTACATAAAGCATCAGTTTAAAAGCTGTCAGGAAAAAGGACACATTAGAAACTATTCAGACATTTCATGTGTGATTTCAGATACTGGCTAAAACGTTCTGTAAGGGAATCTTTGAGGAAACAATACATAGTAATCAGTTTAGCTATTGTGAACATTGATTTTATTCTTAACTTCTCCCTCCTCGGGTAGGACCAACTGTGAGGACACATGGTTGACAGTGTTGTTCTAAAAATATTTATTATGAATTCATTAAGTACAGAAAAAAACCCACAATATATTTGTCTAAATCTCTATCATTCTGAAACATTTCTAAATTTAAATTATTATGTATACATCTTTTATTGGCTCTTTATCTAAATAATTTTAACACTTAAAACCTAAACATGTCTTTTCTTTTCTCATTAGTGTTGTTTCTGAATAACCATATTGACCATAAGTTCTGTCTTAAAAACAGTAAATTGGGTGGAGGTCACCATGGGGTATCAGTAAGAAGCTGTAGTTTGTGACTCCTCAGAAAAGGTGGAAATGGAACATTAAAGGGCTATATTAAAGAATGTAGCCCTTTCCCTGAAAAAGCATCAGCATAAGAGTTTACAAAGGGAGAGGGATAAGGCTGCCAGGAGAGCAGTTAAGGAGCGTTCTACTTTTCTCTATCTGGCCTATGGGGAAGGAAGTCCAAAATGGGATCTGTGCCTCTTCAGCTGTGACAGCAGCAGGTCCAGGAATGAGAAAAGTCATCCACAATGTCCTCTACCCACATCACAGGGTCTGCCCATAGTGTCTCCTTGCAGCTATGAGGCCATTCTTCTGGGCTCAAGATATACAGGTATTGGGTGAGCTTTAAGAGCTGTCTAAAGAAAATTTTAAATAGTTTTTTGATTACCTCTGATGTTATATTATATACTGAGTGTATATACTACATACCAAAATTGACCTGATTCTTATTTGGAACTTTGGGCTCCTACTCTAACACATATAATGCTCTTTAGGTAGGACTAACTGGTCTTAATGTGGTATCAAAGGACTCATAATGGTTATAATATTAGGAGAAATCTAAGACCAAAAAATTATCTACTATTCCTTAAGCACCTATATAGATGTACTTCTGTAACTATGGGCGCTATGCATAACTGGCTGCACACATTGTGCATGTCTCTTTTTCTACATGCTTTTCATATAGAAATGCATTTCATCAGTGGTGGGTTATTTCTGCCCAATAAATTACATTACTGTCTTAAAAACTAAACAGAATGAAAGTAAGAGTGAAAGAAATTCCAGCAGCCAACTGCTGTTTTGATTGTATTAAAAAGTACAGGAAAAAATTAGACAAAACAAAAAGAGTGAAAGGGAGGGACATGAAAGGTGTCTAATCTATAAAATGAAAACATAAATGAAGTAAAACATACTGACAAGTGAGGTGAAAAACTGAAGATGTTCCAGCAGAAAAGTTCTTGTAGAAAACCTCACCATTTCTGGCTACTTCTGCTATGATGTTAGCTACTTTTGCTGTGCAGGAAGATTGTGGCGACAACAGACTCGCGAACACCTGAAGAACTCCACTTTTCTGGATTTTTTCACTTGTCTCCATATCTGAAAAACACATCACACAAAAATTACTTGTGCATCAAATTGCTTTGGGGAAGAACAGAAAGAAAAGCAGAAGGAAAGTCTTCTAGAAAGTAATTATGATAGTCATTATTTCTATATAAGAAGCTAACTGTTAGTTCAGTAACCATACTTATTTTATCTGATGTACTCATAGAACTTAATACTTTCCCATTTCTAATCAATTGACCTTTTTAAGGTGAGTGCTATATAAGTATATACAGATATATATTCATGCTTACATGGGGAAAATACTGGAGAGACTGTAAGACTAAAGGTCATAAAGTGATATGCAGCAGAGAAAGGTATTATGTAAAAGTCAAGGAATGACACTTTGAAGAGATGAATTATTGGAAATGTTCAAGGAATGATGGGGAAAGTTCTTACAGTTTAGGGTACAGCTTAATGCAGTGTAGGAATCAGAAAATGGAGAAGAGGGAGAGCTAAGATGATTCTGGTCATAGACTCTTCTTAGACTCACTTAAGTATCTTCTGTGTTACTTTGATACTGAGTAGCTCCAGTATAGACTCAGTAGAAGGGAAAGGGAAAAACAGTTTCCTGTAGCAGATATCAAAGATTTGTGACAAAAGCTTTCCCCTTTCTGTATGCAGTAAGAGGAAATGTGCAGCTGCTCCCTAACAGGGCCCCACCTAACACTGCTGATCAACAGCAATGCTTTGTAACAAATTGAAAACCAACCGCGATTCAACTGCAGTTAAAGACAAGGTACTAGATGCTATGACATATTTTGCTAATGCTTTTAAAAATGGCATATTTGAGATGAATATTAGTGTGACACACAGTACAACTATATGGCAGCTATCATTTTAGAAAGCAGCATGACTTCTTAAGCCATTTATAAGGGAAGTTACTTGCATTCTTCAGAGTTTAATGTGAGATGCTCCAATTGATGACTTTTGCAGCAAAACAAATCCATCTGAATGCAGTTTGCAATCACTATTTGGCTGTGCTTCACCTGTAAATTGACAATAACATACCACCCTCTGTCTTCTCTTCCTCATTCCTTTCCCCAGTCTCAGGGCTGCAACTGAATTTGATTTGTGGCAGCCCCAGGACCACTCTGCTGCCTCCACGAGTGGGAGAGATCCACTCAAGCTGCCCCTGAACAGAAGCCAGCACAAGTCTGGCAGAGGTGATTCCCATGGGTTTTGTGGCTCACACAGAGTATGTACATGCTTCAGTGTCTGGGAGCTGGTTATGTCTACATGACAGAAAACAGACTGAAAAAAAAAGAACTTCACGTCTGGGTTGCAGTTATGCCTCCCATTTCTGTATAAAATTCCAACTTGGGATGTTGGCGTTTGGCAAGGACCACTCAGCTACAATATGTCAGTGATGACATCGGACTACAAACAGATTAGGCATCAGTAAAGAGTAATCTCAACATCTCCTGCATAATGTAAGTGCTAATTATTATTAACCTGTTTGCAATCTAGTTAACTGCAATTTTTGAAATACACTGAAAAAAAAAAAAACCTCTCAAAAGATATAATGTAAAGGAGCTTATGGCTTATTTGAAAGCTTTTATAAACTCTGACATATGGCATATACTTAGTAGCAATATTTTCCAATGGATATAGACACGCAAAATGGAAGTCTGAATTTAGACAAAATCATATCAGGACTAAAGACTAGTCCAGACATCTTAGATGTCTGTTAAGGAAGAGCTTCTCTCTCCCTTAAGTTCAAAACTCAAAGTACAGAATTCAAAATGCAAAATATGGATATGTGTGAACCTGTATTAGTAGGCAGGAGACGTTAACGCATTTTCTCCTGTCACGCTGCTGAGATATACAGTATTCAGCCATATTTTTTTAGTCTGTAGTTTGATGGACTCATTGCTGTGCAAAGCATAAATTACATAAGTAGAACTAAATATATCCTGCAAGAAGTGGGAAAATAAAATTAAATGCTTATCCAGGCAAGTTGTATGCAGCAGATACACCCTGATTTATTTTATTAAGAAGAGCAAGTGAGCACCAATAAAAGCACAGCCCTAACAGACCTCTCAGAAACCTGGGATCACACAGATGAAAACTGACCAGTGACTTGTTCCTACTCTGAAGCAGTAGAGGAGGCACACCTGCATATACTCATCCCTTCAACCCAAAATCCATAATGTTTCTTGTTAGCCAGTTGGGTATCAATGTCAAACTTTTGCTAGTCATAAAAGAGGGAAGATAGATTAATTTGATCAGCAGTGACTGCAGAACACCCCAACCTCTACCCTGGGTGAGTGCTCAAGCATCATTATTCTGAGGAAAAGCATGTTAGTTTGGCATCAGGCAGAAGAATTACTACTATCAGCCCACAGTGCTCTCTGAGGCATTTTTGCCAGGAATTGCCTTAGGTGTAAAGAATGCCACAGGGTGCTTCAGCTTGTCTACTCCAAGTCTAACTAAGCACTGCTCTTCCTCTGCAGAACACATACAATTTACACTTGGTGTAATATACAAATTAATTCAGTTTCCAAATAGAGAGATGACAGTATGACACTAAATCTTTGCAAGTAGTTTATAGTAGATCCTCCATATAAGGCATCCTAAGAGCATGTGCCAGGAAAATTACTCTTCCATCCTCATGCACATTACTCTGTTTTGTATCTGCAAAAAAAATCTGGTTTTTTTTCTAGGGATCCTGTGTTCATCATAATAAAGTTCTAATAAAGAAGGTGGAAAAAAAAAAGAATGTGCTCTAATATACAAATTAATTTCATTAGTCACATGTAATTAGCAGATATTTTTGTTATAGGAAACCAATCTTTCTGGAGTTTTGAAATGCTTAAACAAGGAAGGGTATTTTAATTGGAACAAGATGTCTTACTTATAAAACTAAAATTGCCTTGTTAAATATAGCATTTTTGCTCAGTATTTTTTATATTCTTTTAAAGGAGGAAGACTTAACAGGCAAATGATGCACAGGGCTGCCCTGCAAAGTCCAAATGAAGATCTTTAACCACCCTTTACTTGTCTGCAGAGTCAACTGTACACTCAGTTCAGGTATTAAGTGTTAAAATGCATGTCTGTAGAAGAGAATACCAAACTGGAAGTCCTGAAGATGATTTCAGCACAGCTGTAGGTATATAAGCATATTGTCCAAATGGGACAATTGCTTCACTTACAAAACATGAGCGAACAGTCCTATGTGTGATTCTCCTTCGTGCTCAGCTTCACATAACACATGTCCTGTATAAATACACAAAACATACAGGGACACAGGAACAGAAGTGAAGGGAAGTGTGCGTGGTGTTATTCTTTGGAGTGAACAATAGACTGTCATGTTTATGTAGCAGTATTTTCACTATGATTGTAAAAACCATCAGCTGTTTTTGATTCTGCAGAACCTGAACTGGGAGACCACACACCAACGGTACCACAGGGCTGGTACCCCTACCACTGCCTGGCTCTAGGAGAAATAAGGTGGGGTTTGCTGAGAATTAGAAACTGCTAGTGGCCTTAGCATAGGCAACCCTCAACTCTCGCCTTTATTTGTTTTCTTCAGAGGCTGGAGAATGCCTGCTGGCTTCCTGTCTCTCTGTGTGTATGCACTAAAGAGGTATTATTTATTAAGGATATCAATCTTCTGCATGCTAGTTTCATTCTGGGCTTCCTAGTAAATTATTAGAGGGTAAATTATTTTGAAAATGTATGTCAGTTGTCTTATTTTAAACTGCTATTTCAATTGTAGTTGGAGCATGTAAACCCAAAATTTCTCCAGGAGCAAGAAATACCTAGGCAAAGCTCTACCACATATTTTTCTCTTGTGCTTTCTATACTGGCCAAAAGGGAAACCATAGCCAACATTCCTTTAGCAGAATTGCATCCCCTTTAAAATCCATTGAATTTGTGTCTGAAAGAAACCTAGCAATATAGATAGCCTGACATCAGGGTGCTACACCTCATAATCCTTTTGCTATCTGTGATTTCAAATGCTTTCTTTTAAGGGCTGATTTTCAGTCTGCTTACACCAGCCCACTCCTAGAGCTGTCCCATCTTAAAGCACAGAAACTGTAGGACTGTAATAATGTTCCATTAAAAGCAGCCCTTTTGCACACAGTCCAATACAGCATAATTGGAAGGAAAAACCCTCTAAGGTTAAGCCTGCTGCTTTAGATGCCTCGTTGTATCACTCGATATCAAGACAGAGGGTACGTAGTGTCAAAATCTTATTAATGTCATAGCTGAGTGATTAAAATGTCAATATGCTTGCTTCTTGTGGTTTTGCAGTGCCTGAAGTCAGAATAGTTAAGGGGGTGGGCAGGAAGATCACAGCTGGAGAGCTGAGCACCGTGGCTATCAGACTGGTTAATTAGGTAGCAGAAATCACAGGAAAAATATCTAATGTGTTTCAGATTAAAAATCTACACTCTCTTCCTCTCAGGTCTCTTTCCTCTGAAATTTCACTTCCCTCTATTCACTTTTTTCTCCTCTCTGTTTTATTTTGTACACCTTCAAGTGAAATAAAAGGCAGAAAAGGGAAGGGAAAGGCATATCTCTCAGCAGTGCCTTGCCAGCAGAAGAAAGCTGTAGACTCACCATTCCTCACTCCCTATGAACAAAGAGTTTAAGTTACACTATTATTAGTAACCCTACAGTTGTAGTGGCTAGCACTGCAGTAATTCCCATGTTGTGGAGCTTCACACCACAGAATTATAAATAAACAGCTTCGCGAGGGTCTTCTTTATTAAGCAAACTGTGTTTGCCATGTACTCTTGAAAAATGCATGTCTTTCTAGCTGCAAAGATGTTTTATAAACCTACTGGAACTACTGCAGAAATTTTCCTTGGCTTGATAATGTTCCTCCTACATGTACTCTCATCAGAAAGAGAAAGATGAACACATGAATAAATAATGATGAACCACATATATCATGAAAGAAACCTTCCATCTGCTCTTTCAGAAGGCAGAAGGGGAGAGAATGAAGGGAACAAGGGATATCTTTCGAACTGGCACATGCTCCTCCTAACCAAGACAGTAAGAAGGTTCATGTGACCAAGTGTAAGCACTGATGCTCTCTCCATATACAGCCTCCCTCAGGAAACATTGTCCCTCTTCCCACAACCTCCTACTGTTTTTTCAAACCACAAAATGAAGATTTTAGTCTGGCTACAAAAGCACAAAAAGTGAGTTGTAAAGAACCTCAGAAAAACAAATTCTATGCTCTCAGGAAATAAAGAATGCACCACTGAGAAGGAGGTTTTGCTTAACAAACCTTAACCAAAGAGTCTGTTCCAATTATTAAATGGTTATTTTAACAGGAAAAAAGCAATAATAATAATAATAATAATAATAATAATAATAATAATAATAGCATAAAAATAACTGTAGACATTTGATTTCTTTCTGGCATGCTCCTCCTCACACAGGGAAATCCCCAAAATCTGCCTGTTCACTTATCCTTGAAATTAGACACCTATCAGGCAAGGATGGAGGATTCTCCCTTAGCTGTACAAATGTTTCCATCATGGTGTTTGCTCTGTTTTGTCTCTGTCAGCAGCTACAGGGCAACTTCAATTCCTATTTTTAACGAAGAAAGAGACAGTACACAGATGTTTGTAATTAAAATCTCAGCTCTAACAAGGAAGGAAGGACAGATGGAGAGACAGATTTATCAATCAACTAGCTGCATGAGTCCTGATGATTAAATTCTCCAAAAGCTACATCCAAAGTATAAAAGTGAATTTCAGGATGAGATTCTACCCATTGAATAGCCTGTTGCAGGTACCAATGAAGTAAAAAAAATGTGACATCTTTGCCTTCAATGAAGAAAAATGTACATATACTTCCATGAATAGGTCACAGCACAAGGCAGAATATTAGTTAGGCAGCTTGGCACCCCTGAGTTCCTGAACTGGATCCAATACCGAGCCCTGGCACATAGCTGGTGGATTTATCTGAGCTGTTCCCCCTTTCTGACTCACCCGCTCCAGGATGTAACCACTTCAGTAGCAAGGTTGCTGAAAGAGTTTGATGTCAGTGCCTCAGCTGCCAAGCTTGTTGTCTGGCATCTTAGTACAAATGTCATACATTCACATCTTTGTGTTTTGTATTCAGCCTCCGTGGACATTTTCCCATGGCTCCTCCATTACTTGTACTGACTGAACTTAGTACAGGTCCCAGGGTAAAGAGTATTCTCCTGTTTTAGTTCTTCAAAATATAAAATAAATGCTAGTCCTATGGAGTAAAATCCTTTCCCCAAATTTGATTTAGTTTATTAACATCAAATTAAATTTGAAAGCTGATCATTTTCTATGCAGGAAATGTTTCATGTTCCTTTTAAGCAATCTCTTAAGAGTGCTCTTAAGTGAGCTGAAATGCCTGCTGTGATATTCCACCCTTTGCTTATAGAGAGAGTATGTCTACACATAAAGGAATTTTTTAATCTGCTGGTATTTTTAGTGAGCTGTGCTATCAGAGTAGCTTGAAGAAAACCTAATCTAAAAAAGATCACATTTTTAAGTTATAAGGGACTGGGGCAAAGCTAAGAATGAAACTGCAGACCTGAAATTGTGAATTACATGATCTCTAAATATAATATTTTTGGTCAAAGGTAGGCGTTTTCCTTTGCATTTTTGAAATGTAATATAGAAGCAAAAGAAAAGGCCTGCCTTTTGAAAATGCAATACAGAGGCAATCTGAAAAAAAAGATGTGTCAATTCTATTATCTGGAACCTCTATTCACTGATGCCTTCTGCAAAGAAAAAAAATATAATAGTTAATCTTTATTTGGCACATTGTGTATTCAATGAATAGCACTTGGAATTTAACACTTGGATAAACATTTAACTATCTGGCACTAACTAAATACATCACTATTAAGGGGAATTTATGTAAAATATAATCCCACTAAGCAGCAGTGATTACCATTCAGTGTCATTAGGGTAAGCCAGTTTACTGGGAGGCAGTCCAATAAAAAGCAGTCACCTTGATTTAGTATAGTTATACTGTAAAAATATATTATATACAGCACTTAATGAGGAAACGTTCCTGGATTATGTGTGTACAATATCATGATAAGGCAACAGCCCATGAGCTAAGATGGAACAAACATCCTTCTTCAGCAAAAAGAAGGAACATTTTATAACACACTGTTTGAGCCAAAACTCCCTCTTAAAAAACATTCATCGGGATCCCCAGCTTTTAGCAGGAGGAGAAATCTTTGGAGGTAGGCTTAATGGCTTGATTGGCTGAGCTAGCCCAATTAAATTTGAACCCCTGCTTTTGTTACAAGAGATTATCTGTGTCAGAAGCAGACTAGAAATTCTTGCTGGCCTGAGATGTGGGGTTTTGGTTTTACTGCTTCCTACCAGCCACTCAGGTACGTGCATTTAGCCTGTTTGTTTTTATTTTTAAAAATTTTATCTTTATATCTGTTTCTCCCTTCTGCCATTTCTCTTCTTTCTCTAAAATAAAAATCTTATGTTCCACTGTACTCCTTGTTACTAACCATTTAGTTTCATTTCTTTTTCATTTCTACTCCCTCTCCCTCCCTTGGTTTGAATAGACATTAAATGCATTATGCCCACTCCACTGAATTCCAAAGATGCTGAATCAAGGTTTAGTAGTAGCTAAACAGACACTAGTTCATGTCTTCAATACATAAAGCAAACAAGTCCTAAAAGGTACTATGATGCCTTAGTGCTACTCTTAATATTTTTGTAGTTTCTAAGACAAACCAGGAATAGTAATAAAGTCCTAAAACCTTTGTCATAGGCTGAGGACACCACCTACCTAGAGAATACTTTGATCTCTGCAATAACTATATATTTCAGTAGACAGCAAGGATACTGTTTAGTTTTTATCTTACTGGGGGAGGATGTTCTAGCTTTCATCTGCCTATTTCCTCTTCATGGATAACACCACAAATGTCTTTTGCTTGTTTGAATGTTCAGGCTGAGACATTTACATGTCAGGACTAACATGCAGGTCCGTGCCTGCTGGGTCTGAGTATGCATCCATGTGTGGCCTTTTCCTTCCAAGATCACAGGTGGGAGACAGATACTGAGGATCACTGGAGGTCACACCCACGGATGATCAAAACTCCTCCTGGAAGGGAGACTGCTGCTAAGAAGAAAGGGAGATGCTGAAGATCAAAGAGGAATAAGAAAGCATGGAAATGCTATTTGTCAGTGAACTTAATTCTACTAGTTATCAGTTGTTTTAATAGGTCACTAATCCAATTAGTACCACTCCCTACCCCCTTGACTGTGCTAAGCTCTCTTGATGTGCTTATGCACTGCCTTGTCACAGCTTACATGTTTGTAAAGTGTGCTACATCTAGAGGGATGCTGAAAGCTCTTTTTTATTTATACAAAACAACTGTGGTCAGAAGTTAGAGGGTCAGAATAGGGCCTATAGACAGTTATTGTTTTAAGCTTTAATACTGTGCAAACATTCACAATCAGGAAAGCATTGTTTGTTGGCCACAATCTGCATGAAACAACAGTTGAATCATTTTACTCTTACTCTGCTCATACAATTTCTTCAAAACAGAGAAAGGTTAGTGTGCTAATGTTTAAGAATATGTTTGTTTGAGCAAGCCTGAAATGTGGAGCTTTTTCTCCATGCTCTGTTCCACAAAACAAATGGAGAAAGCTTAAGATGTCTAGCCAATAGGAAAAAATGAAAGTGATTTCAGTTGTTGGTGCCTTAGAGTAACTGCTATGACAAAAGGTTCTACAACTTAATTTTTTCTATGTTTGGGGCAGGAGGATAGATATTTTCATGCTAATGTGAGAGGGCTGTGGAAACAAAAGATGAAATGACTGTTTCTTAATCCTCTGTGTACTAAAGAGGTACAAGGCTTCACTGAAATCAGATGGCACTTAGTGTTACAAGTTAAGCAGATAGTTGCCTACCTGACTCTGCAATGAATAAATAAGAGTATGTACAGAGAACTATCAAAAATGTCCAAAAAAAAAAAAAAAGTCAATAGATAAAAATAGGTAAATCTTGCTTTTTTCTTTTACAAATCAAATATATTAATAGCAACAATAATGCATTTTAAATTTTCAGGGTATTTTTCTAGTTGAGCTCTGAATTACAGAATTATAAAATTCTCAATTCTTCATGATTTTTTTCCACTCCAGTAGAGGAATGGTTCCATCTTCTATGGCCAGTGAAGATCAGAAAAAGGAACATCAAATATACAAAGCACAAGTACTAACTAAGTTCAACAACATATGGAAGCCATGGCTATGAAGAACAGAGTAAAATGAATTTCCAACTGAAATATAACCTCTGTGTAAACATATGGTTGTAAGAGCTGGAAATCCACCAAAATAATTAAAGAGAGAAAACTAGATGCCTGTTAAAGCAGGTGCCTACCAAAGTTTTAGGGCATTCAATGGGAAGTTTCACCACTGACAAAGGAATGTGAGAAATCTGCCGTGTCTCCAGACATCCAAGATTTTCTTAAGCAGATGCTAACACATCCTCCTGTGAGATGCCATCAAATAGGAATAACCACATTTCAGAAAACTCACTGGTGACTCCCAAGAGAAAACCTGAACAAGAAGCTTTAGGTACAAGGGACGAGCCCATGGTCCCTACAGCAGAACGCTGGACAGCAGGAACTGATGGCAAAAGCTTACCAGTAATTGCTCAGGTAATTTGTAACAATATTATTTTCCCTGATACAACACAACCAGTATATTCCAAACAAAGCACGGCTCCAGCATTTACATTCTGGGGCAAAGCAAAATACTATTACAAAACTGTGTGCATTATAGGAAGAAAAATGGCACTCTAAAGTGGCCTTTGAATAATGCTGAGATTTCCAGTTTCAAGCATGAATTTAAAATTTTCATGTGTCATGTGATGGTTCCTTGAGTTACCAGGTATCAGCAAAGCTCAACAAATAGAAAATAAGGCATCTTAGTCAGCCATATCTTTAAAGTAAAGTGCATTATTTCAAATATTTTCAATGTTTCTAAATCTAAAGGATTTAACATTCTAAATCCTTTTCAAAACTGGGGCCTTGCCCTCTCATGTAAGCTTATCTTTACTGCTGTGATTTTGCTTAACCGTTTCTTTACACAAACATGTAAACCCATATTCTTAGTCTCCTAAAAAGTATATGTTAAAAAAACATTTCAAATGCATGAGCCAGCCTTTGCACTTCAGCTACATGTCAGGCATTTTCAGAGCCAGGTGCTGAAAGCTGGGATTAGTGGGCATTTTCAGCCTCTTACACTGAGTACAGCAGAGCCAAAAATAACATTCTCAGCAGATTTTTCAGATTTCTCATTTATCAAAACTGGGTTATTTATGTCTGCTGTAACTTCTTGTATCTGAAACACAGCATGTCTGGACTAGCAGTAACTTTTTCTGTTGTTACTGCAATAATTATGTCCCAGAGAGCCTGCTGTTTGAATGAAAACCTCTATTTCCTTTTTGCTTTCTTTCTGTCGGGCAGTCCTTTCTTGTGGACATTTAGGGATCTTAGGATAAATGCACTTTTTTGATAGGCATAGTATTTATGAAATGGCTCTTATCAAGTATAAATTTTTCTATGTTGATTGAAAATAATGGCCAATATTGTTTTCTCTTGTAATTTCCTTATACAAGGCAATTAACCAAATTTTCCCAATATCCAATAGTAGTACATACCCATATTTTTCTTTGGATGTGAGATACAAAATAAAGCAATTATACCTCACTTACTTCATTCCAGAAATGTAAGCATATAATCTTTCAAATTACTTTTCTTCAGTATGTGTCTTACTCATACTTTTGAGGAGGCTTGTGCCTTTTCTGATTATTATGATCATTCTACACTCCATGTCACTATAAACAGTCTGCTTCCAGGTCAGCAAAATTCTTTCTAGACAATAACACATCAAGCCATGTCTATATAGAACTAATCCAGATTATATGGAGCAGACAATGTTTTAACGTATAGTAGTTAAAAGAAAACACATGTAACACATGACTTTAACCTCTTGATTGAATATAAGCCAGTAATTCATTTCGTGCATGGCTGGCTCTGTTTTTTTACTGCTAATAATGCTTATGGATCATGTAACCCAGCCTTAAAAATCTGAATTCTGGAAAGTTTAGCAGATGGTGAGTGCTTGCAGGTGGACAGAGATCAGATATTTGTGTTTTTCTTTCAGAAGTAAGGTGGACAGAATCTCAGCTTATGCTAATGAGGTAGATCCAGAGAGGTGAAAGGAGCTCTTACACTGCCTGTGAATCTCGACTGATGTTACTGCAACTTTATGGCTGCAAAGTCCCCAGATAGGCTTGTTAACTTCACTGGGAATGCTGAAGGAATGCCACACAAAATGAGGTATGTCATTTTTCTAAAGCATTTCTAATGCATGTTTATGTCTTATTCTTCTGTCATTGTTGCCTCTTTCATCTTAACATCCTCAGTTTTCTCTAGTGCCACAAGCTAGACCATATATGATTGGCCTCAGACAGAAGTGCTGGTGACAGACAAGAACTAAAATATCTGCATAAGTAGGAATATATGTATTTCCAAACAATGTCTCCTAAGGAAACCATCTGTGCAGGATTTTCAGACCCAGGTCTCAGACATGAAGAGCTATACAAGTTTCTCCTAGACAAACTATAGTTAAAACAATTTGAATTTGGCTTGCCAAGTATTTACCAGCAGTTATCACATTCAGCTGAGTATTTGACTCACCCTTCTGTAGTATAACATAAGTGTGTGTGCATGCACCTTAATTTGACTGGTGTGACAAATGGCAGAACAGCTCCTAAAGTCAGGAGGTATGTTCCAGGGCATTACATCTGTCTAGGATTATCAAGAGATCACTTTTGAGGAGAGTGAAAAACAAAAGAAAACACGGCAGATTACATAGAAAGAAATGAAAAGTTATGATATTCATCATAACTTTGTCATCTCTTTCTATACAGTAGAAAATATGAGAAGTAATGTTTTAGCATAATGAAAACATAAAGATTGTATGCAAAATAAATGGAACTATAATTTTCACTGTAGTCTTAGAGACTAGGGAATTTAACACTCTGCAGCAGCCACAAAACTATGCTACATGCAGATACCAATTAAAAGCACTGTAATGGTCACTAAAACATTCATGTGTACATGCACTATGCAAAACTGAAGCTGTCCTTTACTGAAAATCTCAATTTGTTGTAGTATCATTCAGTTTAACTACCGATTTTGGCTGGCAGTAGATTGAGTGGGTTGCATTAGCATATTAGTAATGTAATAAATTTTATATAAGATAAAATAATATATTTATCTCCAAGTCTTAAAGCAGTGAATAAAACTTTAACTTCTGTGATTTACAATTCTACCATGAGCTCCCAACAAAATCACAGTCGTATAAAATTCTCTTAAAATAAGGAATAAGAAATAAGCTTTGCATGGCTTTTTTCTCTCAAATTAATATGATGATTTACTGAACTATATTATAAACGTATACTTCATTAATTTAATCATACACATGGAAATATACTAAAAGAGAGTACAAAAACTATTTGCAAAATATTATTTAAATTATTTCTGCATTACAATTAACATGTACTTTTATATAAACAATTTGATTTCTCATTATTATTGTGTAATAATTTATACACAGACACAAAGGTGGAGTGTGTCTCTCACAACTAGACATCATATATATGATAATATACACTGTAATTAAAAATCAATCAGTCAAATCCACATCAAGATGTTAACTGGATGGATGAGAGCTATGACAAAGCATTTAGAAAGCTGATTCTGTATTTGCTTGTTGAATCAATCTATTATATGCAATTCAACTCAATCTCTGAAGTATTTTCAATATACTGCTGTTCTCATAAAATTATCACAAGCCAGAAGTCTGTTCCCCAAATCATCAGACGACCTTGAGAACTAAAGCCCATTGTCCAAAGAGACATGGCAAAACTTAGGTATGGAAGTGTCCAGTTCCCTTGAAACAGAATTGATATACTGGTTCCTGAATTACCAGCAAGCTGTTTAAAAAACCTGTCCTGTCTGACTCATCTAATTTTCGGTGCATTATTTCAAGTTGCCCTCAATCTTGGGCAAATGTAAACATGTGGAGCTATGTATCACAGGGCAGCTCAGCAGGGCTATACCATGTCACTGACTTACACAGAAAGAGCATGGGAAATTGTGGAGAGAATAAATTTTCTAGAACTACCCGAAAAAGAGAGGTCAAAATCCTAATAATCTGTTTATCTGATCTGGCAACTACAAATCTAGAAGATAAAAGATTTTGGAAGGAAGAGCAAAGCCCTAGACTGAGATAGAAGAGAGTCACCTGGTTGCAAGGAAGCATCAGTAAGTTTGCTGTGCATTAGTAAAATTATTTTGCATCTGCCAAACTTGTTCTCTGACACAGCTATGTGACCTTCATAGGCAAAATAGCAAACTCTGTTATTTACACAAGTAAGTTGTCACTTTTCATATGATCTTCTTTTTAGTACTTATTGTTTAAGTACTAGGCTTAAAAGTAGTGAAAATAAATCCAATTGGAGGTTGAATTGAACTGTTGGATATACTCTATAAATAAATCCAGCACCTTCAAAAAACGGTTGATCTAAACCTTAAAGATTTTATTACTTCTGGCTGATAATTGCCTTCTAAAATAGTTCTAGCCTAGTTCTGCTAATTGAAACTTCTGGAATTAAGAAATCTGCCATTGTAAAGTGTGAGGAGAAATACATAACAAATGGTAAACTATGCTCTTTCAACCAGAATTAGCAAGCAGCTCCCTTATCCTTTTCCCCATCTTATCAGGTTTATTTCTCCACCTTTGTTCTTTTTTTTCTTGAATGATCAATCAAAAAAGTAAGTGTTCTACTTCATCTTGGAAAAAGAAATGGACTACAGCTGTTCCAAATATTCAGGTATTTATCTCTCACTGTTACCTGTCTTCATTGCTACCAGAATGTTGCAGACAGATGGGTTAAAAACCCCCAAAAACTCAACAGAGCCAATCTAGCAGCCTACTGCTTGAGTCAGTCTTCCTACCACATTTTAATTCACTGATCTCATATGATTTAAAATTTGAAAAGACCATACAACTTACTGTTTTGTGCCAGAGCTTGAAGCAGACAGTCCAAGCATCCCTCCAAGCTATCTGATGTGCTGTCAGTGGATGTTATCTTCAGCTTTTTCAGGGCTTCACTTAAATTATCTGCTTGATAAACACAAAAGAAAAAGAAATCAGTGTCCTGATCAATTTGATAACAGCACTACAGTCTTGAACATAAATAGTGTAAAGTAAACAGTGCCTGTATCAATGAAGAAGATTTGCATGACCTGTGTTCTGAGGATACAAAAAGCCAGGAGTTGAAGGTTATAGATGAAATTAAACTTTTCAAATTTATATATACATTTATCATTTTGCATCTGAGAACAGGATGTCACAGCGGGTGCTTTACGAAATGCCACTGAACAGCAATTTATCCATCAGTATTTTCTCAGCCTCGCTAGTACAGAAAACCAGCAGCCGTTTCTTTGCTTCTCCTCTTGTGCGTGGGAATAAAATAGAATAGAAATAAGCATATCTTGATCTTCTTCATCAATAGAGGCAGAGTAATTGAAAATGCCAATTTCTGCATGCTGTGTAGGCTTCCATCTTGACTATTCACAGATGCCTAGTGCTAAGCTTAGAGCCTTTTAAGAATTATGCCACTTTCCACCACAATGTTACAAGCATCATTGTTTATATGAATTGTGTTAACTCTTTAAATTCAACTGATCCATAAAAACAGATGGCATCTTCTTAAAATAAGAAAGTCCTGTTGTGGATTTCAGATAATTGACTCTTCCCTCTTAAAAAAAAACAAACCACCACCACCCAAATGCAAATGAGATTACATCATTCTCAAAAGACACCTATTTGCCCAGTAAAGGCTGGGGTAGTATAACTATTAACCATTTTGAGGATTCTATCCCTTCTTGAGCAAAGTTTAAGGGCTGGCAGCTGCAGCCTGAGGTTCTGGTAAGCCCACTGATGACTAACCTCACTCTGAACGGATTATTCTTTTAAAAATAAGTGCTGATTCAGTTTCCATGCCAACTCTGACAGTAAGCAGAAAGTGTTACTCAAAGCAAATAATGTTAAATAGTGTCTCTTGTTCCCAGTGGCTGATCAAGAGCCTTGACCCAAGCCCCACACAGCCATAGGTGCAGTTCCTTTTCAATGCATCACTGGTATCTTCTGAGCCTGACTAGCAGTCAGCGCTGCCTTAGAGCTTCCCACCAGCGTAGGAAGCTTCCTTGACAGGTGAGCTGGCACCTGCTGTGCTTTGCCTCCTCTTCACTTGCCTACGTATGGGATGGTGCAAAGGAAAAGAGTGGAGACACAGCAAGCATCCCATGAAGAGGGTGGAATCTCACTCCTGGAGCTGCGTGGCTTCTCAGCCAAAGCTGTGGCTTTTGTTCCATCTCTAATTTTTATTAGCATATCCTTTTGTCATTCAATATTCCATACAGATAAAGGTGAGATACTTAACTTTTTGAAGTGCTCAGTATTAATATATGAAATTGCTTATATGCTTCTATGATCAGGCAGTTACTTTGCCTATTCAATAATGAACACATTCTTAGCAACACTATAGCCAGGAGTGCCAGTATTCCTAAATGCAGACAGCCAGCGCTATGCTGGCAACTCTGCAAAAGCCTTTTGGGCAACCACACTTGGCTGTGGCTCCTCAAGATCTTAAAAACCTTCCTCCCTACTACCTCTTCACTATACTGAACTGTCACCTTCTGGAACGAGCTATCAGGGAAAAAAACCCTAAATTTTATTTCCCTGCATACTCACATTACTCTCTAGCAGGCTTACTGCAGCACTTTTCTTGAATCACATTTAGCCAACAGTAAAGTTGAGCATGCACTGCAAAGTCTCATTGTTTAAATACATTATTCTGGATATACCACTAGAATTTGTCAAAAGACATGGGTGTAGGGTACTCAATGACCAGCCCCACCACTACAATTCAACAGTGTGCACTCC
This sequence comes from Phylloscopus whistleri, assembly GCA_017589585.1. NCBI lineage: Eukaryota > Metazoa > Chordata > Aves > Passeriformes > Phylloscopidae > Phylloscopus > Phylloscopus whistleri. The sequence continues at coordinate 299,540 of JADMLD010001152.1, read as the reverse complement.
ACCTCCTCTTATACCTTCTTCATCTGCCGCCTTCTCATATTCTTCTCTTCAATTTTCTGCTAACATAGCACTAACTCTCTTCCTTCCTTATAGACATCTCATCTCTTTGTAAATTCACACACTTAATTTTGAAGCGATAGCAACATTTACAGTAAGATGATGCAATCTACTATATATATATGAAAAGCAAGGGTTCCCGTAACCTGGGGAAGAAAATACAAAGATAAGAAATTCACCATCACACCAGATTTTGCAGACTATTGTCAGAGAGCACATCCAGATTTTATTTCTCTCTTATAGCCTCTTCTACTTCTTCTGCTCAATAAATCACAAGATCCCACTTACTATTTCATTTTTCTGTGCAAAGATGAGTGCTTTATATAAAACACTTGTTATTTCTTTCACTCCATGCCACATCAGAACCTGCAATAGAGTTAGAAGCCTCGCAGGTCTACTTTCCTTCTACCTTTACTGCTCAGTGCCATGTAAAGTTTTTCTGGGGAAGTCCATTATTTTTCTACACAATTACAGATGATATGCAAAATTATGCATTTTGGGCAAAATTGTTCAAATGTGACTATCCAAACATTTTATTTTCTAGGACAAAGTACTCAATTTTTCATGGTACCAGGCATGTGCACATCCCACTGACATACACAGACATTTAACTGCAACTTTAGACACACTTCAAGTATCAATGGTACTTGTGGCCATACTAGTTTTAAAATATCTTATGAAACAATGTTGCACTGTGTACCAAATTACCCTCCCACTAGGTATACTTGGACGCTGTATTTTTTAAATAATGTAACAGTAGAGATTAATTTAAAACCATATACATAAAGTGTGTTTCTAAAATAAATTACAACAATCCTTGATTTTCTAATAAGCCAACAACTCTAAAATTCTTGCAGCTTGACACTTAATTGCTCTGTACTAAAGAAGAAAACATAACTGGAATACTGTAGAAACAACAAAGCTCTTGACACAATGTCACAAGGCCAAGAGCACAGAGGGAAGAAACCATCCTTCAAGAAGGAACTTACTTGTTTACTTTAGTTCTTTCTGTCCTAGTCTGTCTCCTTTCTAAACTGAGTTGATACCTTGAAGCAGACAGTTACTTTTGAAACCCAAGAATCTCGGACATGTGCAAACAGATCTTCAACAGATTCAGAGGTTTTGCTATCTTTTAATTTTTTTCTTTTGTTGTGCTGAAAAGAACAAACCCTTACAATCTGAGATGACACTGGCAGGGATATTCAGAGAGAAGTGCTGTCATCCAGAGGGTTCTCACTATATAATCACACAAGGCTTCCCGACTCCTGCTGTTTCACAGTTGCCCTAAACCCGTTGTTTAGGGAAGAAGCTGCAAATGCTTCTTTTCCAAGTACAAAACCCCTGTTGTTTTCTTGTGATCATCTCCTGCTTACTTCTGTGTCTCCTCCTCTCCTTCTATAGAAACTGTTTCCAATAGGCTTGTTGCTGCAATAGACTGATCAGATTCTCAACAATAAAACCCTATCAAATAAAAGCAATACAAGGAATCTTTTTGGCTGAGTATCAGAGAAACGTGAGTTGGTACATTGTGTCAACATTCAAGTCATGTGAAGCTCACATTAGGAAGATTTAAGGGTGCAAGATTAGGACAGTAGAGGTAAAAATTGGCCAGTAATGTTCCCTGTGGTACAATTGGTCAACAATGTGGTATCCTGTTGTGAATATGTGTGGCATGAAGTTTAACAAAAGTATCAACTATTTTGTTGATGACCCTAAGCACAGGGAGTCTCTCGTATCTGGCTCACTGTATTGCTTTCAGAAAAATTAGTTATCTTATCTGGACAAAAAGCTCTGAATCCCATACACCTTAATCCTATATATCCTAATGTTACAAACTGATAAGTTAGCAAGTGGAGCCTGCCAAGAGCTGTCAGACCTGTCTGGCCCATTCCACCTACAGTTACATTTTGCTTTGCCCGATAACTACTCCTGCACAAACACTCATAAAAAAATGAGGCGGTTTAAACACTTTGCCCACATTTTTTTTTTTTTTTGGTAGCACAGCATTACTACTATCTCTTGCAATATTTTGCTATCTCTTGTGCAGGCATTTTTACGGCGAGAATTAATCAGAAACTAACATTAGTGAATGTTTTAACATTCCATTTCACTCTTTTTTCTAAGAGCTTTTCTGTGACTCATTCCTATTTGCAGTCACTGACTTGTTTTATACAAAAAAACTGTTCTTTCATCTAGTAAAAATTTGGTACTTGATCAACTTTGTTTAGGGTCAAGGCCACAGGAGTGCTGGTTAGACTGCAAAAGGTTTGAAAAGGTACCAAATAGTCTTTCTAGTACCTTCTGAGGGTAAGAACCAAATTGCCAATTGTGCTCTGAGTCCATACATACCATCTTCACCCAAACCACAGGAAAAGCCCTACTCCAAGACTGATGTTAATAAAGTGTTCAGAACGTCTAAGCTAAGTACTTAGATGGTCAACTTTTGTATGGACTGTTTTGTTTTTCATGTATCTTACAACATTTTATCCAGTATAGATATTTTCTCTACAAAATCAGGGTTTTGAACAAATCATTAACATGACTGTATCTTTTGATTGATACTTGGTAGATGTAGACATGTTGTTATTAAACAGGCTATTGCATTACACATGCAACTTAACAGATAAGGAATCCAAAATTAATAGATATTGTAATGGGGCATATGAAACATGCTGAACAGGTAAAATAAGAAGTTTGAGCAGTTCTGATATTACAGGGATGGTGGCTATATTAATACAAGAACCTTTTGAGACTGTTCCACTGCCACTCAGGAAACAATGAGACATCAAACTGAGCAGAAGGAATGATGCCATTTTATGGGTCTCCTTGTGTTATAATAGCATTAATCTCTTAAAAATATAAGTGTGTACATGCACATGGGCTAGACTGCAGAAACTACTTCATTTTCTTGTACAGACTTGAACTTCCTAGAATTTCAGTCCAAACTAACCCATAGGGGCAATCCACCCCAAGCTCACCACAGCTGTTTTTGATGAAAAGTTTATTCTGATGTGGTATTATTTCAGAACCTGACACAAAGATCAGACACATAATCTATTTGGGTGACATTTATATATTTGGCCTGAATTACTTTTTGCAGCAGAAAGCCCAGCAGCTGGTGAGATCTGTAGCACAACTTTGATCTTTAATGACCCTAGATGCCACTTCCCAAAGTAAACAGAAGACTGGTGTAAAATTATGAGAGCCCTTTAGCTCCCAGGACATTGAATAAGCTTGCAGAAATGTACAGCATGTATCCTTTTTGAACCTATATAAACTGAGACACATCCTCTTAGGCAATTCCTCAGAAGATATCTAGTCCCTTACAAATGTTCACATTGACATGCAAAATACTCAAATACAGAGTTTATTGAGGACAGAAGAATCTTTTTCTCACATTCAGCCCATTGCCAAAAAATACTCCATCCCCTCCTTTCTTTGTAGCAGCTGCCCTCAAGCACTCCCAAGTGTACAATATTTTCTGCCAAACCACCCAAACCCATCATTAGAGACAACTCTTTGCTCCTAGCCCTTCCAGGAGATTTTTAAACTTGGCATCTAATCAGGAGGTACCTGTATGCTGTCAGAGGGCAGCAGTGAAGAATTAGTTTTTGATTAGTAATGCCAGAAGACCTGGTACAGACAGATAAGACCAACATATTAATCAGGAAAGAACATTTCTTAAAAAACATAAGCCCTGTTTATTTCTGTCCTACCATGTTCATTGAGGTGGGTTAATGCTTTTTTCCCAACAGATTTTCTAGTTCCAGGGATATAATGATGGATCATTAACTGCAGGGCTCCTTCTGCAACCTGTCTTTTACTTAGGTACACTTGCTCTACTTTTCTAGCATAGTAACTAATTTCAATGAGAGTGTCTATTTTTGACAGCAGTTCAGCTGCTTCATTCTTAAACACTTTCTGAATCTTAGATATATGCCATCTGGTCTTAGAGACTTGTTACTCTTTCATTTATCCACTTGCTTCTGCATCTGTTCTTCTGACATGGGGCTTCATTTTTATTACCTGAAAATACTGACATGCACTCACTGCCACCTGAGCACTAAGCTACCTAATTAGTTTTTGTAATTATCAGGTCAGCCTATACACACTAACAGCTACTTAGTCAATCTGTATTCAAAATCAGGATAGAAACCAAAAAAAAGTGGCATCAACCAGCAGTCAGTACACTTGGAATCTCTTGCTAATGCAAATTTTCTGTTTGCTTCCCCCTTCCACCCTTGGAGGACATTTGATATCTCCGAAAATAATTTAATGCATTATTTTTACTATAGTCACAGACTAACAACAGATTCTAATATAAAAAACATTTATACTATGCCAACGTATATGGATTTGTAGCTGCTGTAATTGGTTTCTGCACATTAATGTTCCCTATTACTTAAATCATGACCTGCAAAGGCTAGACTATAAGAATGACATTTCAGAAGATTTTGCAGAACCTTGGAAGACTTTTTTTTTTCTCTTTCCTAGAAAAACGTACAGATTTAGGTATCTTTATATTTCATAATTAAACACTGCAGATCTGGAATTATCTTAAGGTCTAAAGAAAATTATCAAAATTCAGTGGAATCAACATAACTCTGGTGCTTTACAAAAAGTCTGTTGTGGGTTATGTAACCAAAAAAAGTTTATTCTATTTTTCCATCTGTTGAAACCGGCTGGGAGATGTTTTCTTTATCTCTTGTATAACCCATTCCTCATAACTCCAGGGGGGAGGGGGCGGATACCTTCTGATAATGGGCCAGCTGTTAAAACCGGGTGGGGCAGTGTTTCTTATCTCTTCCAATACCCATCCTCCCTCTGGGAGGAATATCTTCTGTTAATGGGCCGTTAAGGCTCACCACATGACTGAAAACATTACACCATCCCATTGTGAGATGCTCCACCCAGTGGGAAGAGCCAACTGTTCCTACCTACATAAAAACTGAGACTCGGGAACACCAGGTAGGCTGTTTTCTGCTGGATTCTAGAGAAAGATCGGATCCATCTCACCACTGCTGGACCCTTTCTACAGGATCATCTCGACTCCAACAGAACCACATCTGTTACTCCAGGAGGATTTATTTGGACTGCTTCCAACACCCTGACCAACAGGGTGTCAAGTTGTATCCTGGACTCTGTCAGGGTTTCTAGGATTTTTGTTTGCTTGCTTAGGTTGTTTTGTTTTTATTTTGTACTACTACATTTGTATTTTTTAATCTTCCTAGTAAAAAACGGTTATTCCTATTCCCAAATCTTTGCCTAAAAGCCCTTAATTGCAAAATTATAATAATTTGGAGGGAGGGAGTTTACATTCTCCATTCCAAAGGAAACTCCAGCTTTCCCTGGCAGACACCTGTTTTCCCAAACCAAGACAAAGTCCTAAAAGATTTTGCTTAAAACCAGTTCTAGAAGAAGAATAAAATAGATTTATTTCATTTAATAGAAAATTGCTTGATAAAGGGAGACTGTAGTGGATAAATTTCATTTAAAAATCAGCTAATGATAGAAAAAATAATTATTTCAAATAATTTGGTTTTCAGTTTATGGAAAGATCTTTACTGGTACTCTATTACTAGCAGTAGTTTAAAAAACCATCAAGAGGCTACCAATTTGTAAAGAATTACAACTTAATTGACAAGACTGAATTTGTATTTGCACATCGTATTTTGGCATAGCTTTTTTTCTCCAAGTACCTGCTCTTTACTGAGTCATGTTATAAAAATGGTTTTAAACACACAAAGTTCCAGAATTAAATCAACCCACATATATTTCACCATGTGAAATATTTACCATACAATACAGTGTGTGCCAAGTTGTACACATGAAGAATACTGTTTTATCTACACATGAAGAATACTGTTTTTATTGTCTCTTTCAGGACAAATGTTCTGCAAAGAACAGCTGAATGTCTTTTCATATCCTCCTTCTTGGCAAGTGGTTCTCCTTTTATTTAACAGGTACTACAAAAAGATGAAGGATCATTTCCTTTCTCACTGGCAATTATAAAGTTACTATCATTACATTATGTCATCATGCTTCAAGGTTATGAATGTGCTTGCTTTCAGAAGGTATTTATAAAGTACGAGGGAAGCAATGCACTGTGTAAGTGAATGAGAGAACTGGAAATTTAGGGTGTGGGAACAACATGAGATTTTCAGGTTCCAGAACTACTGTACACTCTGGATTCTTCAGGAGTCTTCTAATGCAGATACAGATTGCACTCGGCACTTCTGTAAAGCAGACCACAACATGTCATGGGCAGGTATCAAGAAAGTGTCAGGTATCACATGGGGCAGAAGGGGATCCAGTTCTGTGTGGGAATATTCAGCTGTAAATGCTTCTCTATACATGCCCACCCCTCCTTAGTTTATGACATGGCTTCAAAGTACTGCAACATAAAAGGCAAGGGAAGGTCTCCTCCACCAGATTACTGCCCACTGCACAGAATGAAAAAAATTAGTAGGGGAAAAAGCAGCAGGACCAAAACAGTATCTTAAATGACTACTGTTACTTCAGACAATAGTCCAGACCCATTTCTTGCTCATGCTAAAGCAAAACCTCATCAAGCAAATTAATATGGACAGCCTAAAGCAGACTTGGAATAGAATATAGCTCTTCTTGAAGAGTCAGTACATTACTGAAGGGGGATCTTGGAAAGAAAGGAGTAACTTTAATACTAAGCAAATCTATCATTCCCTACAATGCTGTATTACATATAACCATATGGAGCAGTATAGAAGAGACAAGCTGCATGTCTGCATGTGTCCGTGTGCATGCAGACACACATGCAGCCAGCAGGGCTTGCATCTCTCTACTGGCTCTTTTTTGACTTATTTTAGGTGGTTTATTATATTCTTTTGTCTTCTTTCTTTTCCTTTTCTGCTCCTCCAGATGATTTCTGCCTGAAGCACTTTTAATCTAGCAAGCAAGAGTCACTTTGTCAAGTCACGACAGCAAAAACAGAGAACAGGTGCTAGAAAACAAACAGAAGAAAATTAAACTACTGAAACAGTACAGTCTAAACAGCACATTGAAAATGAAACATATCAAGCTTTCTCAGCTTTACCTTTTCTTTGAGATGATCTTTGCCTACACTACTGTGTCAAACCTTTTTTGACTGTACCTGCTCTAAAAGTCTTGATCCTAATGTGACTCAAGTTAGCTGACTACAAATGCCAACCTAGACATTACACAAATAAGAGGAAAACACTTTCCACTTTCCTAAAGACCTTTTGGATTTATTGTTAAATTATTTCCCTTACTATATTAGAACACTGATTTCTTTTGTGGCATAATTTAACAAGACTGCCAATCCTCTGTACTTTTCCCAAGTTCTATACAAAATATAGCTTATTAACCAACAAAATAACACATATGTAATGCTACAAGTTAGTCTTGGTAGACTTTTGTAGAACGTTATAATGCAGGACAACAATTTAGATTTGAAGTATATATTCCTAATCAATTTAACCAGCTTATTCTACTGTTAGCTTTTTTGATAAGCAATTTAAAATTACATTTTTTCCCTTAGTGAGCCTAAAAATAAAACAAACAAACAAATACATAAATAGAAACCATACAAAGTTGAGGATACAAAGTTCCAGAACTAAGGAAAAGTCTCTTTTGACTTCAACAAGCTCCAGTTCTGGTCTTTGGCCTACCCTCTGCAAGTAAGTCCATATCAACTGTACAAGTACACGGTGCAATATCTGTCATAACTAATACCAGCTTGAGTTACTGAACAAATTAGGGTTTGATTCTGTATAAAGCCCTCAGGCAATCTTCTTCACCAGAAACAGTGAGAATTTTGTCTGGGTAAGATAGCCAGGCTCAAAATTGGTACTGCTAGCTCTAATTGAATGTCACATCAGTGCTCTTCTGTCAGATGTCATGAAATACTAATTTATGACTACACAGCTTTTTCTAGCTATCATGAGTTCCCTGAACACCTTTAATATGGAAAGGAAGCACCTGAAAGGAATAGGGTGAACCATGAATCCACAGAGTGTTACAGATTTTGTTTCTTTTCTTTTAAGCTGTCTGGTTTGAAGGTCATAGAATCATGGGCTTTCTAAGGCTGGAGAAGACTTCCAAGATCATTGACTGAACACCACCATGCCCACTAAACCGTATTGAAAAGTGCCACATCCACTCATTTTTTGAACACCTCCAGGCATGGTGACTTTACCATTTCTCTGGGGAGCCTTTTCCTGCTTTCAGTGAAGAAATTTTTCCTAATATCCAACCTGAGCCTCCCCAGCACTACTTGAGGTCATTTCCTCTTCCCAGTTACCTGAGAGAAGAGGCCAACGCCCATCTTGCTACAACCTCCTTTCAGGGAGTTGTAGAGAGTGATATGGTCTCCTCTTAGCATTCTTTTCTCCAGACTGAACAACCTTGGGTCCTTCAGCTGCTCCCTGTAGTCTACTGGAGTTTACTGTAGTTTAATTGTCATCCTGTGGTTTACTGGAGGCAATGGAGATTCTCAGTTTTCAGGTCTTTCTTACTGACAATCAATAAATCCATGATGATGCCGGAAAAGGAGGAGTCACATAAATTCACATGGTCTTAATATGTTTACCAAAATCCTTAAATGGAAATCTGACATCTCTGGTTACTGATATCAGAAATCAAGTCTCTTTTAATACTTAGGTATTTGTTCTTTTTTATAAAATGCATTCTTTAAGTCTGTTTATTAGAGAGCCTGTTTCTAAGTCCTGCTTTTAATATGACCACGAATTGTGTATATTAAAACACCTTTCTGAAATTCACTAAAGAGCAGTGATCCCTAAATTACCATACACCTCATAACTGTCTTCTTATCTACCTTACAGAAATGACAACCTCTGAAGCAGTCTTCATCTTTGCATTAAGGGAAGGTATATGTGTAATTTTGCGTAGTATGAAAGTACATCAAGCTTCCTGACACATCCTCTACAAGCATTTCAAAAATAGTAAGTTAAGAAACAAAATCTCAGCCCTTGTCTTGTTGGCTGTTAATAAAATTCCATCTGGTCACTTAGGAGCTGTGCCAACATTACCACACAAAGAGCTTTTAAGCTGTTTGAATGTTCAAAAGTCATTTGACAGCTTTTTTATTTACCTTTTTTTTGTCAAATATGCACCTAATAGTATACAGATGGCTAGGTTCTAACAAGTTTATTTATATGCAATCTCGAAACTAACCTTGAAAGTAAGCTGCTGAGGTTTTGCTTTGGGGTGTTGCTTGGGTTACGTTTTTTTTTTCTAGCATTTAGGATTGTTCAGTCTACTGCTGCTCCAAGTTCCTTATTAGGCAAATACAAAGCAAAAGTGAAAACTTGCCACCTGGTTTTTCTAAAACTGCAAACATAGTAAGAATCTGCTCAACCTGCTCAGAGCCAACAGAATGGGAATAGGGGATAGGGAGCTGAAGTCTCAGTAGACAGCAAGTTAAAAGAAATGTTCACTGACAAAAACCTTCAAAGCGAAAGGAATCCCAAGAACCACTCTGGGCAATGAGAGAGACTTCAGTAGCAGATGGAGACTATTCTTAGTTTATATTATCTGTATATCTTTTAGTGCCAAAATCAGTTCTAGATTTATTCTGTCAACATTGTGATAAAAGATGTGTATTTAATACAGAAAAATAAATTTCACACTGTAATTTATATTCAAATTTGTATTGGAAAATCAAAATTGGTTTGCCAAAAAAAACCCACCCTCCATTAAAAAAAAAAACCTAACCTTCTGAGTGACCTGATCCAGCTTCAAAGTTACCCAGCTTGGCACAGGAGGCTGTATTAGGTGATGCCATCAATTACTTCATTTTTTGTGCGAAGCTATTAGTCCATGTGATGAGGTTGTGTAAATTATTAACACATAACAGTGAATTTGTTTGGCCTGGTCTGTTGCCTTCAACAATCATTGTAATAGCCAAATTATTAGGGAGGATTCAAAATGTTGCAAGTCTTGCAGGGGTAATGTTGGTCGTCCACTTCTGCATAATTCTGAGCCAAAAGGGACAGGTGAAATAACACTGAATGGTTCACCAGACTCTCAGCTCAAGGATCAGTTGTCTGGGATGCAAGAAATCCAGTCAGACAAGAATGCTATTTCAGTTACAAGAAGTGATTTAGTAATGCTTTCTCCTCATTCATATCCCTCAACATCTTTTAACTGAATCAAGTATAAAATCTGTAAGTTAAGGGAATCAATTTCTATCTTAAATTTGTTGGATAAGCACTCACTATATAGGTAGGGGTCTGATTCTGTCACTATTTATTGATGAGTAACTGAGTAGTCTTACACATCTGCATAAACTCTAAGGTCTTGACATACAATGAGATAATAAAGGGAATAAACCTGTAAAATATAGAGTATTTTTACTGTTGTTTTAATTAAATTGTGGGCAATTCAACCAAATGAAGTTTTGGAAAGGATCTGAGTAGAAAAACCCTGGCTTTGACATTCTCTTTCAATTCTTTACTTTGGACTTAATTAAAACTAGCTACTCCAATCTTCAAAGCCATAACATATGATTAGAACCCAAAGAGCAATTTACTACAGAAAATAAAATGGATCTGAACAGTGGAAAATAAAGACTAATCTAGGAAAAGCTGTGAAGATTTAAGGTAAGACTATTATAGATCCAATAACAGAACATAACCATGTTTCTGCACATATTCTGTGTGCTATATTTTTGTTTTGTTTATTGCTATATTTTTAAAGGTATCTTGGCACCTTAAATGAAGATGTAAATGAAATAAATAATTTATGGGATCTGCTTTTATACTTATGGTCTGAGATCTTACATTTTTATAAGTTAATAACTTGAATTTCCCAGTCCTTTTTCAGGTAAAGAAACTGTCTTGTTTGTTGGGTCTTCACGAAGCTCATTTTAAATTCAAGGTTGATCAGAACACTCTAGCAAGCCATTTTCTCCTGGTCCAGCTATCAACTTGAGTTTCTCTGTGGCAGCTGCTACCACAGTGTCTGGTGCTGAAAGAGTCCCCTTTGCATGTCAGCTCTGTGAGAAACTTCTCTGACGTCCAACACAGAACAGATACCAGATATTGAAAAGCTCATGCAACATAGTTCAATGAAATCTCAGCAAGGAAAGTAAGTATTTACCCTGATATAATTATAAAGGTCATTTTGTATTCTATTCTTTTACATTTAACATAGAAATATAAATATAAAATAAAAATTTAAAAGACAGCAATTAAATTAGCTTAGCAGTTCCTAATTAAAAAGACATAAGGCATTCTGTTACGCAACCACACTCATGCAAGTTCCATTTTCCTTCGTGACAAGATACATATCCTAAACCAGCTGATCTACTACAGTCATCCCCGCAGCTATCTTTTTATGGAAACAGTTTTCCCCCAGTTCTCTATCCCAGAAGAAGGCTGAATTGCAGCCTCTGCATCTTGTCAGACTGGGGACTTCACAGTGATGTTCCAAAAGGTACATATTCCTTAGATACAAAGACTTAATGGTGATTTATGCTGTTCTCAGAGGACTTCAAAATTTGCATTTAATTTGGCTTTATTTATTTTTCTCCAAAATTACCCAGAAAGTCCCTACTTTTAATTACAAGCTGCATGATAATTACAAACCATGCATGAAAGCTTTTAACCCTGAAAATACACTAGTTGAATTTGATGAGTGTGTACAAATACATTCCTAATAGAAGTGACCTGTCATTTGTGTTACTGTTAGGTTTTCAGTGAAAGTTTCTTAGAAACAGGTTATTTGCAAATCTAATAACTGCCTCTAAATCCTTTTATTTACAAATGTCTTACAATTAAACACTCTTATGGTTGTAAGTACTTGTTTGCCTGTATTATCCTACCTAATGTTACTTTCATCAAGGCATTTTTGTCCCAAGGAGAAAATCTGAGAGGGAAAGACTATCAAAAAAAAATGCAGCTTTCCACCTAAACACACAACTGTTAACACCTGTAATTAAAAAATTCCCTTTGATCACAGAAGGGCCAATAGATGTGTGAGTCTTCTCATGCCCTAGAGAACAAGGCTTTCAGTATTCTCTAATGTCAGTGAAGAACACAGAGGAAATTAAGTCAGTTTTGGAAATCCCTGCTTGTTGGCTGGTGAAATGCCACTAATCCTTCAATTTAGCAGTTTAGCAAGAATTACTAACATGGCCCGAAATCAACAATATGCACTTTGTAGGCAGATTGTGGTGCCCACATATCTCAAATTGAAGGCTACATTGTCAGCATCATTCGTCTATAAGCTTTTAGGGCCAAAATGTACTCAAGAGTTTTTAGTTTGCTTTTATAGATATCATGTGTGGCTTTAAACCTGGTATTACTAAGATTAGCAGGCATCTGTGGTTAATCCCTCTAGTGATAAATAGTTGCCTATTAATGCAGTTACTTACTTCCACCTAGGAATGCATAGGATATAGAGCATCGATAAAAACACTGCAGTGATAGGATCAGCTCAGATCCTCTGTAAAGGGAAAGGATTCAACTGAGTCTTCATGTAAGACTGACATAAAACTGCAGAATCAGATGGCAAAATTAAAATGGTGCACAAACTGCTCAATATAACCCTATTTTAAGTAAAGATTTCCACAAAACCCATTAGTATTCTGCATGACTGCTGTGGTTATAAGTGATCATTAACCTCTGCACAGCCTTTAAGAGCTTTATTTAGTAAAATTAATACAAGAGTGACAATGCAGTAAATATGATACTGATGTTCTGAGGCAGCACATTACAGTACATGGGCACAGCTGGGTAAATCACAATCCAAATGTTACAGTTCTCAAGCATTACTTCAAAAAACTGTAATGAACATTCAAATAGTCAGATTGATGCAATATGTATGCACTGAAAATGGTTTTGGAGAGAGAAAATTTGACAGCACAAATCAGCAGGAAAAGAAAGAAGAAAGGGCTACTTTCGGCTTTCCAAAAGAAAGGGCTACTTTCTATGTCTTAAATCTCAGGACTCTTAATTAAACTATTAATCCCCCATTCAATCAACTGTGTTTGGGCAACAATCCAAAAACAAGTGAAATGCTCCCAAGAGACACATATTTACAGGAAGCTCAATAAAAAAGACAAGCAAGACTTCTTTTCTTTTCAAAAAGAAATGTATCTTTTAAAGACAAAAAAAAATCCGCAAAATGCCACACACTAGATTAAATTGCAAGTCATTTGCTTCCCCCACAAGCAGGATCTGACTGAGTGCAAAGTGGAGGAGTGCTTTGCTTTCACTGCTTAATAACCATCTCTCAGACTAGGTAAAGAGTCATACTGACAGAAACTGATAGGGTCAGGTTCTGTACACAGTCTGTAGGTCTCAAGGATGAAGGGCAGATGGGAAGTGCAAACAGGTCCTTGGGATACACTTCACAAGGGATGCAAGGATCTGTGTCAACTCAGTACAGCTGCACATGCTGTGTCCCCAAATCAGAGACGTACTCTCAGAGACATTTATCCCTCTGATGACCATAAAGATCTTGACTGATTCTTAAATCATAAGGGAGGAAAAAAATCAAGTTTATATGCAGAGATGACTGTAGGAAGCCTACCTCCCATGGACTCTTTTACCAGACACCAGACTCTGAAGAAATAGTACATTTTTTCCTTTTAAGCTCCACGTGCATTTAGCTTACACCCAAATCCAGAACTCTCTTAGTTCTCTCAGGCAGCTTATTAACCAAATTCATAAATTACTCTCATTGGTATCTCTGAGGGTATGGCTCTTCTAGACTCTGCTTCCAATGTGCCCTGTACACACATGCAACAGAGGAATTCTTGGGAGAAAGAATCCAACACAAAGCACATGGCAAAAATGTGGACGTGCCTTTTGCACATTAGTGTAAAGATGAAAACAAACCAAATGCTATATCCTCTACCTGAAAGGATTTAAACAAAATTTCTCCAAAACATACTCAAATCAGATTTTTGTATTTTTCATGTGTGGACTGAAACACCTCTTACTTCTTCTTTTGAGACATATTTTATATTGGATGGGACTTCAGCAACCCTGTTCTAGTGAAAAGTGTCCCTGCGTATGGCAGAGGGCTTGGAACTAGATGACCTCTGATGTCCCTTCCAACCCAACCAATTCTATAATTCTGTATTAAACAGTCATTGCATAAAAAAATGAGTAGTCACAGGAAAAAGTGCTGGAACTAAAACCCTTCACCTTTAAAAATATGTCTTATCCAACACACTATGAACACTATTGGGTCTTATATCCAAGTTTGAGGGTACAGCTTCAATTTCAGGCAGAGGAAAAGCCTGGACTTCTGGAACTCTTTCCTGCATAAACATGTGCCTGTCCCAAGGAAAGCGAAGTTGGTAACCTTGTGCCTCTTCCTCCATTTGCATTTGAAAAGAAAAAGGTTTCAAACTTTCTTAGAAAACATGCAGGCATCCAGCTCTAAGAAATAATTTCAAGCCCTGGGCTTAAGGCAGAAATCATGCTGATCAGAAAACGGCATGCATATTAATTAAGGGTGATTTCCTGCTGAGATTGGTAGTTCATCGTACTCTGGACTCTCCAAGCACTTTTTATTTACACAGCCAGAACTCTTGGCTCAGGTTTCTGAATGCCACATTGGAAACCAGCACCTAAAATTCAGAGCATATGCAAAATGCAGTCTGCCCCTAACCAGGCATCTATAGAGAAACTGCCACTGCAGTTCCAGGATATTCATGGTATTTATTTTATATAGACTCTTAGAAGAGGACTGAGCTACTGATCAGCTGCAAGTCCTTTTGCCGTTAGGAACAAAAGAAGTAGTTTATACTTCAGAAGGAAGACACAAAGAACAGAAGTCAAAACCCAGCATGATTTTGGAGGCAATTCCTGACCAGCTTCTGCATGTAACAAGGATGTTGCAGCATTTGGCACAACTGAGTACACTTATTTATAGACTGGTAAATAGTCAAGAGGCACTAAAAATCTTTGCAAGGGATTGTCAATAGTCTGAAAAACTTCATCAATGTGCCCTAGGCCATCCTCCACTTGCATCTTGCACCAACATTAAGGAACAGCACAGTCCTTTCTATACCCTCTGTTTATATTGCTTACACCAAGGAAATTCCTTTCATTCAGCATATGTAACTCCCACAGATGCCAGCCACAAAGGGACCACAGTTGAGGAAAGAATCTCTCTCCTTGTAAGTTTTGTGGTTGTTTTCTTTCTCCTGAAACTTTTTGTTCGCTATTATAATTCCTTTGAAAGTGGAAGAAAGGGGAAGTAGAGAAAACAATAGTTCAGAAATTGTCACACTTTACGGGGTAAAGCTTAGAGTCATTTCATGGAGTAAATGTGTGGATTATGCACAAATCAAAGGCTGTTGTCAATTTTAACTGCTGTAGATATGCTGATATTTTAATGAATAAAAGAAAATGATGTTTCTGTATCAGCAGGCGCAGAGCAAAGCAGCTTTGTTGCTGGCCATATCCTATTTATTCCCAGAAGCTGCACATAAGAATAAAAATTTAAAAGAACATTATCAGGTGAAATATTCTTCCATTTTATTAACACATAAAAGCATCATATGGAATGTTATTGAATATTATTAACTAATGCAGTAAGCAACTGATCCTTAAAGCAGCATTTATCAGAAAAATTGATAATTCAGCTATAAGAACAAGATATGAAAAGACTTTCTCTTTCCTCAGATCCCTTCGAACCAAGCAGCTGGGCACAATGAATAGTAGTTTGGTCACTGCTGATAATTTGAAATCTGCTATAAATCCAGCACAGGGACACACTTAGCTCTTTCTGTATCTCATCTAGGTATCAGACCTTCTCAGACTAAGCACTCCCCCACTCTACATCAGCACTTTCAAGTGTAACTAGAGCCAGACTCCTTCATAGAAAAGGGTACAGGAATGCCCAGAGAGATGGAACTAAAAACTACTAGTGCTGAAAAATCTAAAATATTCCAGGAAACACATCTGGTCACCACCACCCTTTTATACTGAAGTTTGCCTTCTGTGATAATCCCTTGCAAAACAGTCCAGTTATGTCCCACTAGAGAAGTATTAAATGCCTCTGTCAAAAGGAACTATCCTCTGATGTAGTTGAGCAGAACTTTTGATTGTCCTACAGATCAACACCATAGGTGATCTAGAAGGCTAAAAACTGGAAGATGGTACCAAGTAGCTTTGCAAGGATAGATTCATCTATCTTGGAAGAATCTCCTTTTCCTCCAGGTTGCCAAAAAATTATTACTGAAGGTAAAAAAATAAATTAGTAATATTACACAAGTAAAACCAAAATATGTTGGGATAAATGAACCTAATTTGGGTAGAGGCTTTTACCTCTGTAATTAATACAGATACAGCCCATGACAGACAGACTGTGGATATGACTAGAGTGTGGGACTCGGGAGAGCTTGTACCTGTTCTGGCTCATCATGTTTCATGTCAGAGAAGGTTCAAGGTATGCACTCTCCCCTGCTTAGCTGGAAAGGAATACGGTCATACCACAGAATCATAGTAATAGCACTGAAAGCTGTACTAAAATCCAAAAAGATTACATCAAGAACATGTAGACAGTGTGGGAGCCCAGTAGGGCTTTAATGAGAATGACTGGGAGATCCAGACCCATTGGTTTCCCATTAATTGCCACTGCAAGTCTGAATGCATTTCTCATCAGCTAAATAAGTAATGTAGCACAGAAAGAGCTGAAATCCTATTTAGGCTACACCTGATAATCCATCTTTCAACCCCAGAGTGATTCTGCAGAATTAAGTCTGTTGGGTGTGCACAGATGAAGGTTTGCCATCCTCTAGCCACTTGCATTAACTTGCAGCAACTTGTGTTTATTTGTAACTGTGGTCAGTACAGGGCACAGTTACTTGCAGTAGTAACCAACTAACACTCCTGGGCAATTTTTCAAGTATACAGACTTTAACTATCCTTAATAAATAAATAGTTCTCGTATTTTATAGATAATAAATAAATAAACTTTAATTTTCCTGGTGTCACAGTTATGAAAGGTTCATCATTACTTTACGTATTACCAGGAAGTCAAACATAAATCTGCCAGCCCTATTCAGACTGGCTGAACAGCAGATTTTAAGTATGCAGTTTATGCTTGAAACCACTATAGCCTAAAGGCAGATACACGTTTGTAAGCTTTGCAAACAACACTGAATTTGGAGGAACAGCTGGCATACCAAAGAGGAGTCCAGAGGCACTGTCCAGAAACCTGGAGACTGGATCAACAGAAGTCTCCTGAAGTTCAATAGGGGTACATGTCACGTTCTGCAGCTACAGCAGAATAACCCCTGGCACCAGTGCAGGCTGGGAACATACTGTTGTAAAGACCCAGGGGTTACAGGAGATGCCAAGTAAAACAAGAGGCAGCAGCATGTTCCCAAAGTAAACAAAGCAAACTGTACAGTGGTTACATTAGGAGCGTGATGAGCACATTGAGGCTCTGCTTGATGCCTGCAAGGATTTGTGTCTCCCACAATTCTATGTCTGGTTCTGTATGTCCCAGATCAAGGACACTGAAAAATTGGGCAGAACTATCAAAATGGTCACGTTCCCACAACTCATGATGTGTAAGAGCTTGGGGGCCTCTTTAGTCTGGCAAAGAGGAGGCTAAGGGGGAAGCCTGGAACTACCTGAAGGGATGTTACAGAAACCACAGAGGCTTTAAGCAATAGCTGCACAAAGTCATAGCTAACCTAGTTCAACTGCCTCATAATCCTTCCAAATTATGGTTCTGTATTTCTTCTATGATTCCATGAACCTGTTTCAAATTTCATCTCAAAACACTTCCACTGTTTCTACCACAGTATCTCCAAGTAGGATATGCAGATATGCCTAAGCCTTGATGTGTCAAGACAAATGTACAAGACAAGTTACAAATGTAACTGCTTGGTCCTTCTAAAAATTAGCAGAGCACAGATAGGAAAACTCCTCATCTGACTATTCCCACTATCTAACTTTCATTTAATTAATCTTTTCCTTTTCTTTTTTAAACAGGTTAAGTACCCTTTTGTTCTACAAAATGGGTAGCAGTTTGGGACTCATGAAGAAAAGGCCCCAAACACAAGTAAAAAGTACTCCTTTTGTATCTAAATTTATTTCATTTCACTTGCTAACAGTATGTTAATTTTTAGTATGAGAATTTTATTATGATTCATTTATTATGTTTACTCCACAGTGTATGCAGATTTGGTACTGTTTGAACTCCCATATATATGAAGATAGACTGTGATTGTGAAATACCATGCAAGCTAAGTCTTACTGCCAGGAAAAAGCAACTTGGTGACTATGATGTAAAATTAGCTTGACTCGGTAAGTCCTTCATATTACTCCAGAATGGTCTAAGCACAACTTTGAAGAAGAGGGAAGATGGACTTCCTTTCACTGCACTCTTCAGTTGTCAAAGCAAAATAAAAGGAGCTTGAATGATTTCTGTTACAATATTTTAATATTGAGGAAAGATTATTAATTATTTATATATTTGAAGAGAAAGAGAATGCATTAAAAATGTGAATTTGAGTTTAAAAAAAAACCCCTCGGAATTTGTGAGATGACAGCACACATGACACAAATGGAACGTAAGTACCACAGAGGCTATTTTGTGAACTGTTTACTAGTAGATCTGCAAAAGTATATTAACTCTCCACATTCCCGTTAAAGCAAGCAGTTAGGAACCTCACAGTTTATTAACTGTTAGGAGGTGATGCATATATAATGAAAGAATGCCTAGAAACTTTATATTTTGAAGTGAATAAGGAGTTTGGTCTGAACACAGGCCTTTGAAAATGCTGAGTTAACCTCTAGCTGTCATTGTGACACATTTTGCACCTTGAAATATCTATTAATGACACAATGTCACACTAGAAAACCACATTTTAGGAGTAAATGTTTTCATGTTTCAAACCAGTATTTCTTTTGCATGGCCTGCCTTTCATTCATTATGTTACTTGTTTACTTTCACATTTCAGAGTTCAAAGTAAAAACCTAGTTTTCACCTAATCTCTATTTCCCCATCTGGGTCAGTCACTACCTTTTGCAATATGTTAACTTTAAATCCTGCATGAGAATGGGAGTAGAAAGGAAGACAACTTTTTACAATCCACTGTCTTGGTCTTGTTCCCCTTTTTTAAAGAAACAGATGGGAGGAGGCTAAATTTAATCTTAGTTTTATTTACCTGCCTTACTTTTTACACAATTAAATAATATCTTCACCCTTGCAATTAGAAGGTTATTTAAATGAATTAATGTTTATAGATATCTCTTTAGAGGACTTTTTTTAAGACGGAGCTGAATTCTCTTATCTTTTCAGCAACTGTTTGTCACCCTTTGCTGGCATGTCTACATTTTCTCTCTAACACACGAGAAGTCAGATTTTCTCATCTTTATCTGACATGATACACTGAACTGACTTGTCACTTGAGAATACAACTAATTCTCCTGTGCCATAAATTCTCCAGTGTACTCAACATCTGCAACTTTTTCTGGCTTCCACAGATGTGTCACTGCAAAAAACCCCCCTCTGTCTGTAGATCATAAAGCCATTAATTTTACTAAACCATGATGAGTATTTAAACATGAGACTTTGACAAGTCATTTCAAATATGAAGGCACTATGGGCATCATTTTATTATGCATCCCTTTACCTATTATCCTATGGTCATATATGCTCAAGCAGAATAGAAAAGCTACAATTTGGGCCCAAATACCATCTTAAATGAAATCTGCAGTCTTTTTATGCATAATACAGGGCAATGGGGAACTGAGGCTATAATCTGACTACACTGAGGTTTCAGCAGCAAAGCTGGTTTCGAGAGATTACCTTTTCTAAATGCTCTGCAACCAGGTCATTTAAGGCCTTGCAGTACAGCGTCACTTAAGCCTACAACACACATGTAAACCTATCATTTACCTGATGGTTTTCTGTATCAATTTAAAGAAGTCCTGTCTCAGCACTGAATGTAAGTTTTACTTTCATTCAATTAATGCCTCAGTGCCTCTTCATAGCTGTGTTGAGCATGCAGATCTTTCATGTCAAAGCAACCACACTTTTTTGTCTGACGGCCTTAGATTACATTAGATGAAGCAGCAGAAACATCTAGAATGAAAAGATTCAGATGATATGCTGAATTCTGGGAACAAATTAGTTCCTCAGATACAGAGCAGAATGGTATGCTCACCTAGACAAGCAGAACTGGGCTTCTAAACTTGAACAGGGCCTTGGAAAGTTAGAACATAACCAAAGTCCAACACCAACACATGCTACACCATCAAAGCCCAAGTGGTGCAGAATCTGTTACATAAACACAACGTCACAGTGGACATCAAAGCCCCATTCTGGTTGTCCTTTGAGATGCTGACAAGTGAGGGTTAAACAAATATTGTTAAAACATAAATATTTTTATTCCAAATTGTGACCAAACTCAGAAGAGGCCTTTTTGCTATAAAACTGCTTATGCAAGAAGTCAGGGAGTTAAAAGACATTAAAAAACCAAGGGCTTGCAAGGATTTCTGAGTTTTCAAGATTGATATGTATCTCAGATTTACATCTCTGCCGAAATAGAGTCTAATCTTAATCTGGAAGCAGGCTCCTCAGCATATTTTGGATTGTAAAAAATAAGCTTCTGGTGATGGGAAAAAAATAATAGGCTCATCTATATATTTTTTTTAAAATAAAACGGGTCAAGCAGAAAATTCTTGTGTTTCAAAAAACCTGCCAAAACTAAGTCATTTTTTAAATGTGCCTATTGACCAGCTTTAAAAAATCCAGCAATTTCTTTATGTACAGCCAAAGATGCTGTTTTGTTGATAACAATTTCTGATTTTAGCAATAAAGCAGTTTAAATAGTTGCTAGGTATGCTGACTTCCAAGAGATACCTCGTTGTGATCATCACTGAAGTACAGAAAACTGTTCAGAGGAAGAGCTAAAAGTAGGCTAAAAACAATCCAGTAGTCCACAGCTGTTGCTTTTTATCAGAAAGCCTATTTAATATCAATTTAAAGAAAAAAAAAAAGAAAATATGAAACAGGCCACCCCTTGCTTAACTGAAGTGCTGCATTATCTAGGGCATTTCTCTCTCCAGCCATCTGTTTTGAGCTGGGTGCATGCACTGAACTCAAATTTTATGTTCACAAGAGAACTCTACCAGTTACTTCCAGAGACTGCGTGAGAAGTCTCAAATTCTACCTTGTTCTCAACAGCAGAAAGAAGAACTGTGATACCTTGTAAAGGGAGAAGTTATGACCTTCATAAAGATAAGCAAACACTTCAGATCATGTCTGGGATGAAACTGCATTCCAAAGAAATCTACTGAATTGCTTTTTGTTTGTTTCCACCATTCTTGCCTTGGGAGAAGTAAGCGTCCAGACTAATGTGTGTGTGATTAAACGCATAACATGTAAAAGTCTTGCAAAGAGAAATTCCTAACATTTTCTGGGAATATCAGAAAGCATCAAAAGCCATCACCTAATGTCTACAAAGTGAATTTCATTCTGAAAATGCAGTATTTCCTTTTTCTCTATGCTGCTACAAGATAGAACAAAGGTCACTGTATGTAAATTAATAGCTTATGGCACCGTGCTTACTGTTCCTTTTACAGGAGGATGTTCTAACACGATGATCTCCATGTTAAATTGGTCTCTTCTTTGATATAACAAATTATATAAACTACATAATTCCATCAATTTGAAAGAAAAATCAAGTTTACCAAATCATTTCTCTATCATCAAATACACCACTTTCTTCATTTAGCAAGTTCCTTCAGAGGCTATGTATTAGTATAGCACCATATCTAGGAATAGAAGACATGTTAAAAGTGCTTCTGATGGTCAAAATCAGTCCAATGTCTGCATTCCTCCCCCAGCTGCATAAACTGGGGAGCCAATATTACTATGCCATGGAAGGGTGCAGTGACCCATGCCATTTTACATGCTTTCATGAAAACAGGAGAGTTTAAGCTGTACCACAGCCAAGTCAAAAAAGCAGGAGCCCAATGACTTCAGTGGTACTCAGAGTGTGGTCTTTGTGAGGGTACAAGAATGCTGTATAAATAGCATTTACACAAATACTGCTCAATTCTGTACAATTTCTTTCCTACAAGATACATTCTTTCATATATTGTCACCTATTGTACATTAGGCAGAACTGAAGATTTTAAGCTGGTTGTAAATAACTCGATATTTAGCCAAAGAGAAGAACATAAAAAAACCCCAAACAAAACACTTCAAAGCTCTTGAAATTACAAAACTGAGCACCAGTTTTCCATTCCTTCCCTAACAAAGATGGTGAAAAGGGTATATGGTAAAAGAACCTGTCATGTATTTAGCTAATAAAGAAAGAACCTGATGAGGAGAGAATGTGAGATAGGAGGGAAGATGGAAGAGAATAGGTAACTGGAAGATGATGTAGAAAACTGGGCAATAAAATAAAGAAGTCTGAAGGAATAGGAAAGCTGTGAAAAGAGAGTACAAAGAATAAAAAAAGAGTATTAGGCAAACTAGAAAAGAATTGAATAAATACATTGTAATATCAGATAGAGATATGTGGGCTTTGCCTGGAAAGTGCACCTGTATTTTGGGCACTACTGCACATAAATGTATTATTGATTACTATCTTTAATTCAACTGAGGCACTATCTTGCTGTAAATGGGTGATGGGATTTTCATTACAAAAGCTTAAAAAAAAAAAAAAAAGAGCCGGCCCTCTTGCCCCCCAAACCTGCTTGATTCCTGCCAGCAACTCCTTAAGGGCATGTTCCTCCTTCCTCTCAAGCAATCACCAATGCTTCCCTGCTTTTCCTGTAATTCCATATGGCAGGAGCCAGCATGTCTATATATTCTCCCTAAGCTTCGCAAAGAAATGGATAAGAAAGCCTGACAAGCTTTACAGGATGAGAGCAAATTTGTATTTGTATAAAGTGTATTAGTGGATTTCTAAATTAATTTGATTGTACCAGACATTTTTATAACCAATGTGTTCACAGACTGGTTTTCTGTTCTGGTTGTCCTTTTTTTCCTCCCACAGAACAACACCCTGATCCTGAAATCAGTTCAACATAAGCAAGGAAGAGGAAGGAGGAAAAATTGTGGCTCCCAGTCACTTGAGGGAGAAGGAAAGAAAAAGAGTAAGTATGAAAATGCCTCATATCTGTTACACTGCTGCTGTCACTCCTCTTGATGGTCACATTCACTCACTGCATTTCCTCTAAACTTGCTCACTGAAGTTCAAGCAGGGTGTCTTAGGTATTTAAACAACAGAGTTCTACCATGACCAGCAATCCACTGATGTCCAGAGTGCACACTGAAGGACTGCTGAAGAAAGTGGTCAGATACAGAAGATGCTATCACCAATACAGCAGACTCAGAAGACTGACTTCAGTCAGTTCCTCCAAAGGCCCAGAAGGGGCAAGTTAAACATTCTGTGGACAGGGAAGATTTAGATAAGAAAGATGTGTACAATCCTGCTTTGGTTTTAAAACCCTTTTCTCTTCCCATGCTTTGTTCCTGCTGTCAAGATAAAACAGCATTTTGATTTAAGGAATCATTCCAAAGCCCTCATGTAGCAAAAGTAGCTACTTGGCAGTACTGAACTCAAGCTTTGCCTGCAGGGTACTGGGTACTGTTGACAGTGAACATGATGGGATTTCTCCACAGGAAAGGGATACAAAAATGAACTTAGCAAGGCTAAAGCAAGGAGAAGGTATGCTACTGGTCCTGTACATGGTACTTACAAGGTTGCATTTAAGGCCAGGAAAGTTAAAATAGTCTAATAAAGTCACTGGACTGTCATATCCAACATCAAAGACAGGAAGCATTTCTAAACATGCTCCCAAGAGGAGCTCCCAGCTGCTGGAGAGCAAGGCACCCTCAGCAACAGGCAGAGCTCCCCAGCCAAACACTCCACTCACCCTAGAGATTACAAAGGCTTGAAGATGTTCATGTTGTCTGATTTTGATATTTATGTAAAAGATCTAGGCTAGCAGCATTTTCAGCTTCCATTCACAGAACTAATCTATATGGTATAAATTTAGTTTAGTTTAGTATAATTAAGGGCAAAAGGGGTAGAACAGTTTGTCAAGTGATGAGTATAAGAGCTCTCTTCCAAGTGCAGACCTCCAATGTACAGAAGAAAGAGAGAAAGGTGAGTACTCCATTGTACGTGGTGTTCTTTCAGGACTGATGTATTTTAGAGGTAAAGGCAATTACTGAAAGGTAAAGAAGGCAATAAGGGCAGGGTTTTCAACTGCAGGTTTTGTGCCTTGATGCTCCATGCTAGTACATCATGAAGGCCATAAATGCACAGATAGCTGACAGTGGAAATAAAAATTCAAGACTACCACGAGATGCTGAGCTGTCACCTCCCCAGGTCTCCCAAGTACAGGTCTGCTCCTTAAAGGCTCACCGGCAGCCCTGACAAATTTCTAAAGGGTTTTGTTCAATCCTCATCACATCATCCATCCTCTAATGTTCAGTTGCTTTCCTCCTTCAATCCCAGTCTTCTCAGTCTCCATATCTCTGTCCAGACTTACTCCCAAATACATTTGCAGAGCATAGACAGGAAATCTGAAAGAAATTCACCATGTGCATTTAAGTACTCGATTAACTGGATTTAATCAGATACTGAAAAGACTTGTCAAACCTGAGTCAACTGATAGGAATGGTCAACAAAAAAATTTAAATTATACATAAATTTTGTGTATGTCTTCAAAATCATTGTGTCTGTCAGGCTGGTAAGTATCAGTGGATGGAACCGACTGATGAATTCGAACACCAATTAACTTTCATGAACCTCCCTGAGTTATCAGTGACACAATGAATAGCTTAGTGTTTTGACAAAAGCTCAGAACTGACAAATGCCTCAGATGTTCCTATAACACACAACTAGGAGGCAGTAAGTTTGTATGAGCTGTTAAATATGAAGGAAATGGGACCTACTGTTGAAGTGAATCACTAGAAAAATTTCCTTTGCAAGAGTGTGGTTTTGAAAAAAAAATATTTCCGCTGATTTTTAAATGTGTAAATGTGATTTTTATAATACATTTATCTGACCTAGAAATAGAAATCATGAAAGCATTTCATTTATTTTAAACGGCAAAGTTTAACACAACTTTATACATGCATCCATGCTGTCAATTTATGCATACTGTTAATTTCAACTACTTCAGACAAACGCACATTTTTTCCCTGACATTTCATATCATAATTTGTGGAGCTATATCTAAAAGTGCTTCAGGTCAGAGATATTTCTAAGATACATGCCTTGCCTGTACACACTTACACTTGTACAGCTAAGGCATGCTGTAATTATTTTAAGTCCCAAAGCATCGTGCACTAAATTCTGTCCTCTACCTGGAGATAAAACGAACAGCAGTTATCTGGTTTATAGGTTTGACAAATTCTTCTGGGCATCTGCCAACTTTGTAATCTACTTGAACTATAGCTTAAGAACCATATGAGATCACCAGGGTTTCTGCACAACTTCAAAGCTTCCAAAGGCAGAGCCATGCAGTTCTCAGGCGAGGCTCTGTGCACAGCTTTGAGGCTCCTTGAACCACAGCCACTTGTTCCAGAGGTTTACAAATTCTATTAGGCATATCTGGAGCACACATAAATTCTAATACACATCAGCTATGGTTTTGCACTAAAAGGAACTTCAACATTCAGAAATACATGGCTTTTAACTACCATTTTACTCTACCAAAACAAATTTAATCTGGTTGCCATTATAATGAAATCTGTAAATAGAAACTATTTTCTTTACCATATTTTTAACAAAAAGAGGCCCTGGGAGATTGCTCTTGCAGTGAAAGCTGCTACTTATAAAATCCCTTCGTAGGAAAAGCTCCTTGTCTAATTAAAATTCAAACTGCCATTAGAAAAACTTCTCCATTAGCTGGAGAACACACATTAGCATTTCAAGACATCCAATTTCCAGAAGCTTAGATGTAGTTCCTAATCTATTTTAATCTGGAAACAAGTTAGCATCTGAAACATAATGCCTTCAACAGTATCAAGACAGCAGGAATGCTCATTTTCTCCAGCACAGCACAGAGACCCAGGTGGACCAGTCAGCAGTGAAAAGTGGGTTTTCTCTTACATAAGTAACTAGGTCACCATCTAATGTCCCTTTGTTATCCTAAAACATGAACTTCATCCTGTGACAGAGTTAAGAAGGGATAACAACCAACCTCCTTGACAGATGCCACAGAAGAATCTCCATAGCCTTCCCTCCTGTCAAACAGTAATGACATTATTTTCCTTTTATTTTGAACAAATACTTGTTTATGCCAATCTCTTCTTTTTGTTTTACATATTTATATATAATTAAATTCTGAGAACTTCCAGAAATTATTCGACTTTACTTGAGAAAGATGGAAAACTATAATGAGTCTTCTCAAGGACTGTTAGCAGCATACAGTTGGTACTATAAAAAAAAAGGGAAATAATTATCTGATTTTATTTACACAATCTGAGCTATTTTCTTTGTATTTTGGGGAGGGACATAGAGTAGAACTCCTTTAGTCCTCCTATTTCTACCCTCTGTTGCTCTATTCATCTATCTTTAGTTCCAGTATTTCTCTCCCTTCATGCATTTCCCTGAAGGGATTTTTGTTCCCTTCTATTGTTGTCTTGGTAGCTTTCTCATTTCCATTATTACTGCTTTTGTTTCCTTCAGGTTTCAGCTGTTCTTCTGCCCTTTCTTCTTTCAGTCTGATGCTACAGAAAGCCAGGCGTTCCTCACAGACTTCTGAAACTAACTCTCAATCTTCTCTTCTCAGGAAACATACTTGTGAATGAAGCCTTTAACCTAAAGCTAAAGACAAAATTGCTTGGTTTCAGTCTCACATAGTAACAGAAGATCACAAATACTGGCCTGATCACAGGAACAGTTATTCACTGAGGAAGGTCAGTCAGAAGTAACCTAACCTTTCTGGCTGCTTTAAAAGCACACTTCAAGGAACATTACTGAAGCAAGAGATGCAGTCAAAAAGCAGTTTTTTTCTCCGTTTATGTTTTAAAGAGAAGAATTTTACCAAAAGCTGCCTCATTTTTTTAAAAAAATGCTAACAACCCTTTATACTGGCTTAAACTGGTGTATTCTGGCTGGCTAGAACTAATATGCTGGTGGTGTTAGAAATCTCATTGTTTTAGCAAAAACTTAGAAGAATTACAAATTATCATTTTGTGCAATTGACATAACTCTTGTCAGATTTGCATTTCATGTAAGAAAACTAGTAAAAGACCTCAAGATGGAAGACTTTTTCCCATTAATTTTCATTTGTCTCATCTGAATCTACTGATTACATTTTTTTGATCAAAAGCAGGTTGGTCTACTCTATCTTCATGCCTGAAGCTTTACATCCTCCTGCCTCCTCTATATCATGAACCATCATCCTGAAATAGGCAATGGTTTGTTACACCCTGCTCTGGGGTTCAGTTTGAATTCAGTGTTTCACAGCCACCAGGCTGGTTGCACGTGCTAATTCTTCAGGGAAAGTGGGAGAGAAAATTGAATATATCTGGGAGGAGAGCAGTAATAGCAATCTTTGTTCTGGCAACGAAATGGACAGTACTAAAACAAATCCATCTACATTACAGACTGGGAATCTTACATATTTTGTCACTGAGCCCTTAATGCTAGGTATTGCAAAGCGAGCCTAACAGGCTGCTTATGCAGTTTGTTGCCCAACTAAACACCTAAGTCTGAGCAGAGGCTGCCTTCCATTTCCTGCTAACAAGACCAGGACTCTCAAAATGGAAGAATATTTTTATGAGCTTTCACTATTACAGACTGTAACTGACACTTCAAACAAAGTGATAAGTGCCATGAAAACAACTGTATCCTGTATTTGTATTCTGCATACAAATTCTCATACGTGGTGTTTTTCAGTCTTTTGGGCTCAATGGATTACTGCTGAGTGGTTAAATTGTAACAGAGTTCCTAATTTTTATTCCATTAATTTACATCTGAGGAAAAGTTGCAGCCTGCTTATAACCACCATAGGTCACTGCTCTAAAATTGAAAGTTTTTCTTGGATACAGTGTGATTGCACAAATTTGCCAGTTCGACGTTAAAAACAAGAATTGACTGAGGAGAGGGATCGTTCATTCTCAAACTGAAGCATTACATTAGTAACTGAAAAGCAAAAGCCTTGTGTTTTTACAACAACAGAAATAAAGTAATAGTGGTGCACAGGTCACCTAAAGTATTGAAAAGTTCTTTACTGCCAGCTCTACTTAAGGCCACCTACCTCTCAAAGCCAGAAGTTGAAGAGTGTTCAAACTCTACTCAGACACAGCTTTAAAAACTATAAATGCAAGCAACAGAAGTTACAATTTTGGAAAGAGCCTGTGTTCTTGAGAGGAAAGAGCAACCCTTCAGGAGGAAACAACTGCCATGGTAATGTCTTCAGAGGATCATACACGTGGAAACAGTGTAGCAAAAGACATATTTCTATACAGGAAAGATAAGGCAGATCCATGTCTGCATAATACATATTTTTAACTACAGAAATCTTTTGATTTGACTTAGAATTTGTCTACTTGGGCTTCCATGTTATATCTTTAGTATACAAACCAGTTAATAGTACGCCAACCTTCATAAATACTGAAAAGACCATATGTTTAAATGTAAGACATCACTGCACTCTCTGCCAGAAACACTTGTTTGTTGAGCTTGATTTCTGGGAAGATATAAAAGCCATGGGAAGACCAAATCCATCCTTGATTTAATTCTAAGGATTTTCAGCTTTTATGCTACGTGTTACCAAAAAGAAAGCTATAACCTGAATGAGAGAATCTACTACACTGACTGTATAAGCTCAAACATGAAAAGTCATTACAGTTGTCAGCCAAGGTGAAACTGATTTCAATCTTTGCCACTCACAAGAGCTGCTGCAGAGGCTACCAACAGTTTGCTTTGGTTTTAGAGACAGTGGCATCAGACCCTGATATGTGAAGAACAGAAAAAGCCCAAAAAAACCCTTCCTTGGTATTTTCACAAGCAATCTCTCTGGGCTGTTATGGACAGGTGCTGACAAGAGTCTACAGGCAAGTTATTTCAGTCTTCCTGAAAATAATTATAACTACTCTTACTTTTGCAGCAAGATTTTATAGCAGATTCTCAAGCTGTTTACAAACTTGCCTGCAACTGAAGTGTAGTTTTCTCTAAAAAGGAGTGAAATGCTCATTCTGCACCAGCTTTTCTGAGCAGGTTTTAGGTGATGCCCTGAAGTCACTATTTTTGGAATCCAAAATAGTTAGACTTCGACCAGAATGATGAGAGTAATAATCTTACTTTGTGGAGACAAGAAGCATAGGAAACGAAATTTTGGTATTTTGCCTTTTCAACCCTCATGAAAGAGATCTTCACTATATTGTTAGAGTTTAACCTAACTCTGATGAAATCTGACAGTTATTTCTCATGTTTGACCCAGGCAGCTTCTAGTTTGAGCAATTCTCCAAAGGTTTTCCGCTGCTTTAAAGGAGTTAAAGAAGTATTTAATCTCATTTCACAACCAGAAAAACTGAGGCGTGGCAACAGCTTCCTTCCACGGAAACTTCTAGTTAAAAGTGAAAGATGCATGTGATCTGCAAAGAAACTACTGATACACCTAAAGCTACAGGAAGTGCTAATGTCAAATCCCCGAGCCGAATTCAGGAGCTGCCACCTCCTTAGCCTGGTTGTGAACCGTAGTTCCTCGCCCTCTGGACCTGCAACCTCGATCCCACCATCACGTTTGGCGGACTGGCTGGGTCTTTGGCAGCTCAACGTGGGCACCTCCTACCCATCCCTAGGATCTACATTATAGACAGATTTCTGGAAAATCTGTTTTATGATGGCTGTTTCATACCGGGAGGGCTGTAGCTTTGTGCAGGAGGATGAGGTGGAGAAGGCAAGAGAAATTCGCCAGCAGCTCTGTTAAGAAAACCCAAATACCATGCTTCCTGATCTCCTGTGGCATTTATTGGGCACTCCATACAACTGTCAATCAGCGTGAAACTACTTAATTTATAATCTTAACACAAAAAAGGGAGAGGTAACATGGCTGCATTTCTAGGCACGATTAACGCTCTAAAAGACGGAGAAATACGAGGACCCTTGTCTTCCTCAAACAATGAGCAGAGATTATAAAACAATCTAAACGTACTACCCCAACTTATCTCCCTTATGCAAACAGTAGCTGGGAAAGCGTCCTGGGGGTGCCTTACATAACTCCTTGCCCTGAGCCCCCCTTGGCACCCGGGGAGTCGATATTTCCCCTAACCCTGAAGGGGAGCGCCGTGCGGGAGCTCCCCGGGCTGGGCGCAGCCGGCGGGCGGCGGCAGCGCAGCGGCAGCCGCGGAAACTTTGCGCCGCAGGGGCCGGGCAGCGGCCGCGGCAGCGCCGGGGGAACCGGGGTGGGTCGGCAGAGCCCCGAGCTTCCTCCCCGGCGCTGCCAGGGAGGCGGCCGATGGGAAAGTTGCACCAGCCACCTCTTCCCGCCCGCCGGAGACGAGCGGGGGGCGGCCTCCGGGGGCAGAGGGGCGGCGGCAGGGGCTGCACGGCGAGGGGCTGGGGCGACTTACCCATGGTGCCGCCGCGGCCTCCACCACCTCCTCCTCCTCCTCCTGCTCCTCCTGCTGCTGCTGCTCCTGCAGCCGCCGCCTCTCCGCCGGCGCGGAGGGAGGCGCGGGAGGCGTGTGCGCGGAGCGGGGCGCGGCGCGGAGCCTGCGTGCGGCGGACTATGAGTCAGGGCAGCACATCCGGGCACGGCCGGGAGACACCCCGCCCGACAGCCCGCCCGCCCGGCCGCACCGAGCCGCCGCCGCCGGGGAAGGGCGGGAGCCGCGCAGGGAGAGAGGAGGCGGCGCGGGGCCCGCGGCAGCGCCCCCGGCTGGGGAGGAGGCGGCG
Source organism: Phylloscopus whistleri (assembly GCA_017589585.1). NCBI lineage: Eukaryota > Metazoa > Chordata > Aves > Passeriformes > Phylloscopidae > Phylloscopus > Phylloscopus whistleri. The sequence continues at coordinate 268,606 of JADMLD010001152.1, read as the reverse complement.
GCGGGGCGGGGCCGCTCACAGCGTCGGCTGCCGCCCCTCGGGCCTCCTTTGTTACAGGGGCAGCAGGGGTGGGGCCGCCCGCCGGGTCCTGGGGGCGGCTGCCGGGGACGGAGGGAGAGGGGGTGCAGCGTGCTGCATCCCGCACATCCCCGCACCGCCCCGCACCGCCGGCGCTGTGCGCCGTTCCTCGGTCCGCGAGGAACGTGGGGTGGTTTAAACACGGCGCTCACCGCTTTTAAGTTCATATTTAATAATACGGACTCAAAGGAGGAGCGTTTTCCAAGAAGGAGGGGGTTGTGCCGGATGGATAAGGGAGGTTTTCTGAGGTGGTTTGTGTGAGGAAAAGGATCGGTGGAGGAAGCGGCAGGTGATGCCCACGTTTTGCTGAACCAACATGACAGGTTTTACACCCCAAACTGAAAGGCACGAAGTAGTTCTCGTGTGGAAGGCATTTTTAACAAGAAAACGAAGGTTTGTGTTCAGTGGTCCCGATTCCTTTCTGCCCTCGAGTGTTCAGTATCTGTAAAATATGAAACAATAAGGGACTGTTTGCTGTTACAGTTCTTATAGCATTTTCGTTGGGAAACATTTGAGGGGGAAGGAGATGTTGAATTGAGTAGCTTTTGTGGCATTTTCCAAATCTTCCCATGGTTGTGTATTCATGGTTTTACCTGACTAAATCCTAAAGCATGGTTAAATAGAGTAGGACCACAGAATGTGGTAGGGGGGGTTTGCTTGCTGTGTACAAGTGGATAGGCCAGGGACAATCCTGATGAGTGATGCAAAAAAAAAAAAAAGTTTCAGTTGAATCATCCCCCACAGTGGCTTCCCAAATGACACCAGTAGTCCCTCTCACCAGCAGTCAGCAGCTGCCAGGGATTTCCTCTCTGGAACACGTCCCAGGAGCTTTCATGCCTGTAAAAGGGCAGTGTGATGTGACAAGCAAAGAATAATTCATCAGTCTTTCTGCAGAGTACAGACTGAACATGTTGGGGTTTATCCATTTACTTTTGTGTAGCCCTACAATTCACCACCTCTTTCCTTAGGACATAATGGAATTTTGTAGTTGACTTCAACAGGGTTAACCACTGTCCCAGTATGCAGCACTTGACACTGAAGATATGTAATTTTATGATCAACTGATGCTGAAAATTAGTATGTTTTACTAATGCTAGGCAACACAACCGGTTTTGTTACAGTTTTCATCGCACTGAGAAAGCAGAAAATTCAAACCAGAACATGTTGTGTTTTTAACTGCAGGGTTTATCTAATTCAGTACTTTTAAAAAAATACATGGTTTCTTAAATGAGTCTAAGTGGTGAAAAGCTGTAGTTTTTTCTGCTTTCCTCTATTTTCAAACCTTGTCTGAAATTCATCTTTGTCCTACGTTTTTACCTCCTTATTTCTTTCACTCAGCAATAAATTTTGCTTTGGCTTTATGACTATGTCCCAAATGTCTCCTCTCCTTCTCTGGGGAAAAAGGCAGTGAAGTTCTCTTCTTACTGATCTGTCTTTGAGGGATCATGGAAGACATATTCCACAGATTATTTCATGTGGGATAAATCTCACCTAGGATAAATTGGAGAAACTCTAAAATGCTCAGGTTTCTCTAGTTTACTTGCATGTCCTAACTGAAATGCACACATATATCTTTGCAAGACCCAGAAAGGTAGGACCATTACCTGCTCCAAGAAAGGATTTTGAGGCCAGTAACTTCTAAAGAGTTCTGCTTTCAAGAACACTGCCAGAAACAGACTGTAGAATGTCTTTGATTATAATTAGTTTCAGTGGATTGAAAAGAACTATGCAAAACTAGGGAGACCTTTTGTTCTTTTGACTGAATACTTATTAATTCTAGAACAGAAAGAGAAAGCTCCAAACAAGCTGATGACTTGATTTTTGCCAATCCCTTAATTAGTTACAAGATTACAAGAGAAAAAAAGTGCTGTTGTTAAAAAACCTCCAAATCAAGTCCTGCCATTCTTACAGTTGAATGCAAAATCATGCATGTACAGCTACACATGGGATAGTTCAAATGGGAGAGGAATCTTCATGAGAGGAATGTCCATCCCCAAGAGACTATACAGAAGACTTTTGGGCTCTTAGGCTTAGATAACATATGTATAGAAGATAATATCCAAAATCTGTTTGCTGATTTTTTTAAGTGATCAGCACCTGCAAAGTGTGGTCCAGTGATACCTGTGAGAATATCTCATTAAAAACAATGAAATTAGGATGCTCCTGATGTATTCATGAAGGAAAAATTTAATTAAAACCCAGGTTTTTGAGAAAAAACAGGCAACTAGAAGCAATATATTGAGTTACTGGTGAGGTTTGCAGTAGAAATTGGGAAGGAACCTGTACAAGTGTATTCAGTGGATTTCAGAAGGTGTTTGATTTCAGCAGTGAGGGGGAGACTGAGAAATTTGTTCATAAAAATATTCTTTTGAACAGTTTATCACTGCTTTTTTTCTGCACTTCTAACACAGCTGTGAAAATTGAGTTGTAGACTACAGAAATTAGGAAGTTATTAATAAGTGCTTTCTCTGCACTCCCAAACATTGACAGTGTCTGATGTCCTGAAGGAAATGGAAAATTTTCTTTGACCAAGTGACCTTCCAGTGCTTACCACTTCACAAATTTTCTTTCTCAGATCTTGCACCAATTTCAAATTCTCAGCACACCTCCTTGAAAATCTTCTTGCATACCTTATATCATTTAATTTGGCACAAAAGGCGCATGTAAGGAATATGTTTTAAATGGCCTCTGTACAGATGCTAGAAGGCTACATGAGCAACAGGAGCATGCTGGGATACTCAAATACATAAGGAAATATGATATGGTACTGTAATTTAGTGGAAGTCACATCATCTGATGGGAATGGGCTGTCACAACTTGCTCAGTAATGAAGGGCGAAGAAAGCAAAAGTGCTTTACCCCTGTTAGAGGTACAGGCAACCTTGCACCTTGAGTAATCTCAGTTCTTGTAAAACCAGAGGTGAAAATGGTGCAGGGCTATCTGTAAGCTTGCACATGGAAAATAGGACAAGCTACTTCTTGAGACCTTCCTGTGGTGTGTGAATGGGGAGACAATAAAAGTATGCAGAGGGAAGAGTGTTGCCTATGCGGAGACAAACAGAGATGCTGCTGAAGGCAGTCTTGACTTTGATATGTTGCAGCTGTGTTAATTACCCAAGAGTGGGAACAGCCTTGCTCTCACAGCCATGGGCATTATAAAGAGTTAGTTAGCTTATAGAGAATTAGTTGGAATCTGCTGGCTGTGCTGCGAAGAGCTAGGGACAGGAGGTTGTGCGATGGACGAAAAGGGTAAGATGCTGTATGTAGGAGGGATAGGAAGGAGCAAGCCAGAACTGGAGGAGAAAGAGCCAGAGCTGTTTGGAGCTGCCCTTGGGAAGTTACAGAGAAAAGGTATGGAAGACTTTTTGAATAACAAGGTGCTGATGTTTGGAGCCTTCTGGTGGTTTTTAATGAAGCGCTTTGAGTGCAGTGTCTGTCTCAACTACTACATATCGACTGGTAAGGGTGTGACTGGCAGGTGGCTGGCAACCTTCTCTCTGAAGGTAAGCTGCCTTCACATGGTCCATGGGATAAGAGCAGTTATTGATTGAGAAGTGAATGCTGTAGCTTTTTCTATGATAACTCATTCATGTTCTCATATCTGCTGTGTAAGTATTCATGATAAAGCCTTTCTAGTAAATTGAAATTAGAAGAAGTTACCAACCTAAACCCCTTTCTATCTCTGAGTGTAATTTCAATATGAGAGTGGCTGACCTTGGAAAATGAAATCTGAGAAACTAAATGTTTTTTTAAACCCAAACTTTCAAGAAACAAAGCTTAAATCTGTCAGAAGAAAAAAAGAAAATCTGTGTGTGAGTTTGTATGCGTTGTGTGTTGTGCTGCAAGACTGCAGTAACTCCTTCTGGCCTAAAAATTTGGGGCTTTTTCAATGACCAGTCTCCATGTGTACTGGGGACAGTAAAAATGGCACATGATATTTAGTACATTCATAATATATGAAGTTGCAGTAGATGTAGGCTTGACTCACACTTTTTACCTGAAAGAGATTTCCTGCATAGTCAAAAAGGAATTTCTTCCTCCTTGCCCCCAAATTTAACTGGACAGTTGTATTCTGCTTTGTTTTCTTGCTATAGTTTTGTATTTGTTATGGCTTTTTCTACAAACCTTAAGAAGAGATAGGAGAGCAACAGGAGGGGAAAGTTGTTCTGAGATTTTGTCTGTTTGAAATCTGTTTGAATGACCAAGTCACAAGGTCTGGGATTGGGAAGGACTTTGCTTCCAGGTGAGATTGGTAGGGGCCTTGCCAATATTTGCCTTTCCCTTCACTGTGGAGGTGGTTTGCCAGCTGAACTCTGTAAGTCTCACCTAACCACCATCCCAGCGTGCAGCTGTCTTGGGTAGGAGAACTTGGGTGGGTGGTTGCAGTTCCTCAGTGATGGCACACAGCTGGATCTGACTAAATCCCAACAGGGTTCAGGTGAGTAAAGTCAGACTAATTATGAAACATCTAGGTTAAATTATTGGCCCAATGGTCTCTGTTGGCATTGTGAGAACGGAACAGAAGTTTCTTGTAACAGCTGTGAGACAAAAAGTTGAAAAGAATGAAGGAGAGTCCTGGAGAATTTATATTTCCCCTTAAGGTTGGTGAAAACTCAACTTTCCTCAGCAAATTTAAATACTATAGAAGGAAAGGGGTTAAAATATTCACCAAAAATGGGGTTTGTCTGCATATATCTCCAGCTTCTCTGTAAGTTTATTCTTCTTCATATGGGTTATCATCTTCTAATTTTAATAATTTTCCTACTTAAATCAGAGGCATGTGAGATAAATTGGAAAAATCTCTTTTATTGATTCACACTGCTATTTCTGAGTAAGTGCTAATACGCAATCATATTCTTGTGTAAAGGGTTATTTGGGCTTTTTTAGATGCACAAAGCAATCATACAATGCTCTTTATTTTTAATTGTATACCTTTAGTACTTTTTCATTTGTGAATAAATGTTTTTGGACTTAACCTAGTGAAGGAAATATATCTGCAGCAGAGTTTGCTATGCTAAATTTTATTTTAATAGTATGAAGAATTTTATACTAAATATTATTCAGTATGGTATAAATAATACTCTTCAATTAGGATAATTAGGCCCTATTTGTTCCTCTGCTTCCATTAATTACTCTAATTTAAGGCAATTAAAAGTAAGCTCCATAAGTAATTTCAAATTTGTGAAAACTACTTTAGATATTATAATACCAGTGAAAATAATTTGAATTCTACCTGAGCAATAATAATTATAATAGTAAAGCTGTTGATAAGTAATGCTGTTGTGTAACCCTTAGTGATGATTCCTAAACCACAAGATTACAATATAAGGAAAAGCACATTTTAAAGTAGACTTACAAAAAATCTGGTTTGAAATATCACCTTTATACTTCCTCTAGGAAGTGGTGGTATAGGTAAGTTACCTTGGTCTTTGATTGTATGGTCATGGGTATGCCCATTCAACAATTGATGGGTAACAAGTGATGTGTTGTTTACTGCCTGTATTTTGCTGGAACCAAATAGCCAAAACCCCCAAAAGTCCAAGAAAGATCCCACTATCCCTCAGTGCTAGACAAAATACTGCAGTGCTTTCATAACATCAGCAAGCTTTCAGAATTTACATAAGACATTACAGAGGTTTATATGCCAGCCTTTTTTATTTAAATCTTTCTGCCATTTTTCAGCACTGCAATTCAGTGAGCTTGGGCTTCCTTGCTGTTCTTTCTTTATTTTGACTTCATTTGCTTTGTCCCTGTCAGGAAGTAATTTTGCTGCATGTGATGACTGAACTAATTCTGACTGAAGTTGGGAAATGAATAATGTACTTGTCAGATGACTCTCTTCAGAGGAATTTGCAACTTTTAGCTGTAAAACTGGCTATAGATTTCATTGAATTTCATTAAAATAACTTTTTTTCACTCAATACTTATATAGCTGTCTATCTAACTGTCTTTGCATAAGTTTAATCTGTATGCATACACACAAATAGGCATTTGTACATAGCGATTTCTGGGATATCTTAAAAGTATGAATTGCATATGAATGGGAAAAAAGGATTTTTTTGTATTTGTGGGAGCCTGAAATAATAACTTTGAATACCACAGACAAAATCCTTAGGCTTACATTTTTCTATGCTACAGAATTAGTCATTTTCCAAAATAAGTTAAAATCTTCACATTCCTGTTGAGGACAGCATTTTGCTGCAGCTGCATGCCTGCCTTCCTTCCTTCTTTCTTTCTTTTTTTTTTTTTTTTAATGGGCTTTTTCTTTTTTTCTTTTTTGTCTTTTTATGCCTTGAGCTGCTGCAAGTCATATTTATCTGACTGAATTCCAGAATGTGAGTAATTAGTTGCATCTTGCTTGTTCTGGGTCTCAGAGGTAGAGCCTCCTCTACAACCAGGCACCTCTGGATACAACCTGGTGATTGAAGTAACTTTTTGAGTTGTCAGTTTTCCTGGGCATGTTCTCAAAATTCATAATGTATTTGAGATAGTGTAAGAAACTTAGTCTGCAATAACATCTGTCATTTCTATAGCTGAAGTTGTGCAGTTGGGCAAATCTGACAAGACTGAATTTTCAGATAGATGTTGAGTTCTGGTCTGAGCTGCTTGTTCTCAAGTTTCTTTTTTTTTTTTTTTTTTCAGTTTCCTTAGACCATACTGCTGAAGAAGTTGGGGTGGGAAAGCACCTTATGCTGTGAAAGTGATTAATGTGTATCAGCAAAAGCAGGGGGTGTGTCTGTGTGCCTGTAAAATGAGCATGATGGAGCTATAACGGTGAAGTGATGCTTTAGGCAGTGAAGATGCTGGTCTCCATGAAGGGTTGGGCAAGTGCCTCAGATTGTGAATTTTGAGTTTATTTTTAATGTTCAAATCTATGTACCAACTATGATGTTACCAATAACCCAGAACCATTATAGCAATGAGAATAAACTGTAGCATTTCTAAAGAAAGACAGTGTCTTCTAAAACTAGAATTAGAGAAAATCTTCACCTAGGCACCAGCAGTGAGGCCATTATCTCCTCTGAATATTTTAGCAAGTGCTTAGCAAGCTTGCCTGTTCACTGAGGCTGAGAATTTCAGAAAGGCAATTCTGAGACTCTCAAATGCCCACAAGAGCCACTTTCAAGATGTTGAAGCATTTCACTCTGTCTCTGCTTGAAAAGTTACATCTAGATGTTTGATTCTGTAGACTTCTTGGGATTTGCATCCACAGAGGGCTTTGTCTCAAAGTGTTGGTATAAGTTTCTCCTTTCTTAATGCCCTTTGCTTTTTCTTCAAAAAGGACATTAATCTACATACGCATATATGTATGAGTAGGACATCTCAAAAGCTTTTAAATGTGCTAAACCAACTTCACTAAGCCAGATTTATCCCTTCTTTTTTGTCTTTCTAAGGTTTGGCCCGTGTTAAAAACTAAACATAAGGATATTCTAGTGTCAAAAAATATTTTTACTTTCCCCAGTGGGACTAGAAATACAAAAATGGTATTGTAAAACATCATGTGTATGGGAACAGGTTCAGTTGCCTCTAAGTTCCTTGGGTTGTACATAAGGCTTTTGTCCTACTTGGGAAAGATGGAAATTTCAATACAACAAGCAGAAGAATAATACAGGGTATCAGAATTGCTGATGAATGTGAAAGAGGTGTTGCTTAGTCTAGATTCTGTAAGATGAGATTTGAAAGGGCTGTGAGGATGGTTGGGTTTGATGGGTGATGATTCCAAGTACATGACAGTGGCTTGATAGCTGATGCAGCAGTTGGACTATGAAGGGACCAGAGAGTAAGACAGACCATGAAGAGTTTACAATTGTAGTGTAAACTTAGACTTGAGATCAAGAAAAAAGATTATTATCTATTATACTCCCAGTTGTGGGATCTGATGAATCAGGAGAAAATAATGCAGTAGAGACTAAAAGAATCTGACATTTGCAAAGCAAGATGGAAAAGGATTTGTGGTCAGCAGTAGTGTTCTGACATGCAGGGAGAGCTGCTAATCTAGAAGACATCCAGGCTATAGCAGCATTAAAAGAGGATCAGACTATAGGCAGAAGTGAATGCCAGTGCAATTAGAAATGCAGACTTTTTAAAATTTCCATTCATTCCTTCATTGTCTCCTGGACTAGCTGCGAAAACAAAATAGAAAAAAAAAATCCTGTTAGTTCAAATCGATATTGTTGAATCATTTAAAGATTATTTCATCATATTTTGTCAGTGTTGTGGGCAAAAGTCTGGGTTACTTGTGTGGAAACCTTAAAATTGACATAAGAAGGTGCAAGAATAGAAACTTTAATTGTTCTTGTTATTACTGAGGAGAATGTTGTGGGACAGATGTGAGACTGTGACACATTTGTACTCTGACACCATGTGAAGGAACTTGGCTCTTGTTTCCCAGGAACTGTACAGGTGTGCTTGGGACCACTCCTAGGCAATGCTGTGATGACCCTTTACGAGTGTAGATGTAGGCTATGTATTGTACAGGTACATTTGTCTTCAGAGTCACAGCTTTATTTCCAAAAACTGCTAGATACATCCTTTTCCTAATAACAGGTATTAATACGCTGGTTTTACTCATCAGGCTTTCTAATTTTAAAGCCTGGAGCTGATTTGAAGCTGCCCTATTTTAGTGCTGTGTATCTCTGATAGTGTTTTTCCCACCAGCAGTGTTAATTTCGCCTGTCAGGCATTGTGACACACTGCAAGACCGTGCGGGTATTTGTCACGCCTGAAAACTTTATCCCGAGCACTGCAGGTGGGGGTGGAAGTTGCAACAAAGGTAATTACGACGTATCTTTATCTTCAGGCTATGGAGATTGTGGTTAGGAGTGATTTGCCTCGCGGGAGAAGGGGAGGTAGGAATCAGCAGTGCTGACTCGGTGCGCTCTGGATGGTTTTTGGCATGGTGAGGAGAGCTGCAGCAGCACAGGAGCTGCAATCTGTGAGAGGAAATACAGCCCCCTGCAATGAGGGGGGACACACTGACGCTGAAGGGGAGGCGATGGGAGGGAGAGAAAGGAGATATAAAAACGGAAGTTTTATAAGAGCTGTGTTATATTTTAAACTACACGAAATAGTCTTTTTTAAATGAGTTTTCCAGTGCTGTCTGCTATTGGCTTTTCTAGCTCTGTGTTACAGCCCTGAGCTCCCAATCACTTCAAATGGTGCTGTGCTTTGCCTGTTGATTGTTACTGTATTAAAAAGTATCGTATTTGATCTTAGTCTGCGTTCAGGGGCACCCATATATGTGCCCATAGCTCAGTATTTTTAGTTATAAGGACCTCTGGAGTTGAAACAAAACCACTGTTGTCAACAGCACACTGAAAGGCCTTTGAAAAATTAGCTTTGAAGTCTTAAACTTCTAGCTGCAGGGCTGACTACAGCTGCACTTCTTGACGCTAGGACCTGCAGGAATATTTAAGTGAAAGAAGGGGTTTCAAGTAATGTAATTGCTGCTTTGTATTGCTGAATGTAGAATTTTTTGGTGTTATGTTTGAGGTTATGTCCTTTTTCTTTGTGTATGAAGCTGGTAACTACCCAAGCTTTAAAATTTAAATTAGCTTAAGATGTCTTAATTAACAGTCCCTAAAACTGTATTTGTTCCCCACAAACCTAGATAATAAATGAAAAATTAGCAGGAAAAATTTTAAAAATAATAAAAAGTTACAAACCAATGTAGTTAAAATGGCTATTTGCTTCTCTGTGTACTTTGATGCATTTGTCCTGGAGTTCCTGTCCTTCCCCTAATAAAACTGACTGTTTTGTTAGGGGAAGTTTTCTAAGCTGCTGTGAATGTTATCGTAAGTGGAGGCCCCAGTGAGACTGCTGCTTAGTGAAAGCTTATTTCCCTCCTTCCTCGGGTTTGCATTAGTGATGATGAGTTTCTGGAGCTTTCAGAGCTCTTGCCAGAAAGATAAGGCTATCATGTCTTTGCTGTTGTCGATCATTATAGTCACTGCTGCTTGGTGATGTGCCAGGAATAGTTCAGGGATTAGCTGGAGCTGGGCCTGTGGGTACACCTGTGTGTTCTGCTAATATTGTGGAAAGAGTGGACTTGGATGTGTAATTCACAAGTACATTCAAGTGAAGTACTTGCAAATCTCACCTGCAAATTACATGGGGACATAAGCCTGAAAATACTGAAAACTCCTCTGTTGCAAAAGGCTTAAAATTTCGTCATTGGAGAGCTGTGCCTATCTCGTTGTGCAGAGAGACAACTTCATCTTTTTGTTCCCTGTTCTTCTCCTGCCCACCTGGCCCCTTGTACTGTCTTGTATACATTGTAGTTTTCCCAGTTCACCTCTGCAGAGACTGTAGGGCTGTGTGTTTTGCAGGGGAGCCTCTTCTCTTCTTTGTGCCTTTGTCTGACTCCAGGCGACCTCTGTGTCTCCTCTAGGACTAACAATGAGACCTGAGCCGTGAAGCAGCTGTGTGTTCTGACAGCATCAACGCTCACCCGAGTCTGAGCTGAGCCTCCTGGAGCCCGCATGGGCTCACACTCCTGCGGGATCCAAGGCTATCAAAACTCAGCTTTACAAACGGCTTATCTACATGAAGTATCTGGAAGGGAGAGCAAACAATAACCACTGAATGGCGCAGCGATAGCTTATTACCCTGATAAATTGGAAGGCTTGCAAGTAAAAAGTCCTTGGGTAATTTTACAGGAGGGAACAAACATAAATAACTGGAGCCTTCAATAGCTGTAACTTCTGCCTCAGAGTTTCAGTGGAATATGTCATCCACTTTCCCCTGATACCTTACTCTACAAAATTAGAAGCATTATTTATTAAGATGGTTGTCAAAGAGCCTAAAATAGGGGAATAATGTACTGCAGCTCCTTGTAGGCTTTTGGGCCCCTAGGTCTTTATTCTGACTGAAAAATGCTACTGTTCCTGAGGTTGCTTGTTTTAATGGACTTTTTTTTTCTTGTTGTGCAGGGCAGGTAGGATACAGTCTCTTCAAAATGAACCAAAAAAGTCATAGATAACATTTTAGCGGAAGTTAAGCACTTCCAAGGCCTCAAACTTTGAGGCGCTGAAACTGCTTCTCTAACAGCCCAGCTCTTTTCCTCCGGGTCAGGCTTTTGTTCTCAAAGAAGATGAGTCAAGCCCTGCTAACTGACTTTATAGAACTCTGAGCTCTAGGAATTCTGCTGTCGTGGACTTTTTTTGCAGAGCTTTTTATTTCCCAGGCAAAACCTCATTTGCATTATGGTATTGTTATGTGTTTTCCTTTGATCTCCTGGTTTGGATTTCTAAGATTGAGTGCTATTTTTTTTTTTTTTACTTGCAAATTTGCATTGCCCCAGGATATGAGAGGTTTGTTTGAACTCATTTAATTGGCCAGTGATGTGAAAAATGATTGTTTTCTGTATTGAAAATGAGCTCAAATAACCTCTTCACGGAGTCCTTATAACCTACTGTAACTTTCCATGCATTTTTACTGAGTCAGATTTATCTTGACTGGAAGGAGAATGAACTCTTCTAATCTTTTCCATGTTTGCAGCCATGATTTTTGGGTTTACAAGACATCACCATAAAAATATAGGAAAATCAAAAGATAATTAACCATGCTTTCTGGTGTTCTTATTTCAGTGAAAAAGATACAATTCCAATTAAATCGAAGGAGATAATATGAATAGATATGATGTGCCTAAGAATAAAATGGAATTTGCTTTTTCAGCTTGCTTTCATGCTGGTTTATATTGTAGTTTTTGAAGAGGTTACCTTTTATTTACACTGAGGCTATATTTTATATGGTGCTTTCGGACAAGAAAAAAAATCCCTTTTTTTTTTCTTTGAAAAGCCCGAATATAAGAAACTAACCTGTGGTGTATAAAACCTCCATGACTGGTCTTTAAAAAGAAATGCTTTATTAAGATTTTTGTTAGCATTCATGGCATCTTAAAATTGTGGATTGATTTTTAGAATCTTTGGAGGAAACTAGATGTATATAAATTAAACTTGACATTTTATACTGAAATTATAAATACACTGAATTATGAACTGTTTCTTCTATCAACTTTATCAAGAGTTGTAGGTTCCCCTACCTTCTCTACCTTCCCCTACCTTCTTTCTCAGTCTTGCCCCACTGCAGAATCCTTACCTGTGACATTTTACTCTATTCACAATTGCCAAGCCCTGCAGCTGGAGGCTGCACGTGTCCTTTGAGTTCTATTTAAGAGGAACTTCTCTCTGCCTTGTAAGTGGGAGGGTGTTATCTTGAGATTGAGGGAAAGATGGCAATTTACTTGGCTGCCATGCTGTTCAAAATCATTAGCTCCAGCTTTTCTTTTTCTTCCCTCTTCTCTGAACTTAAACCATGTACCAGAAATAAGCTTGGTTTTATATATATATATATAAATATTTTTTTAATGGTCTTCAGGTATAGCTGGTCTGTATGAACCAAAGTGGTTTAACCAATGTTCTCAGGGAAGGCTGAATGCATAGATTTGCTGCTGGATCTTGTAGCAGTTCATGCATCACGGTACATCTGCTATCTTGTTTTTTTTGTGACTACTGTGCCTTTGAGGTTGTGTTTTGCTGTTGAAATAATAGTTAGTCTTACTTCCTACTCTTCAGTGCAGTTGCTGAATTATAGTAGGTTTGTTCAGTTGGGTAAGAACTGTGATGATTTTTCATCATGTAGGTTTAAGTTTCTCTAAGAAACTTAAATGAGTGTGTTAAATGAGCAAAATGGTGATGAACAAGTCTGAGAGGAAAAAACTTATTCTTAACTCCTGAAATATGTAGGGACTTATGCTATTTCACTCCCATGGAGTGTAGAGCTAAATTAAGATGAGAAGTATGGCCAATGTTTATTATTCTAATTTTTGCCTTCTAAAAGTTATCGAAGTAATGCCTGTATATTTTTTTAGTCAGTTGTAGAGCACTTGGTGGTTTTGACTGTGTTCTGCTAGCGGAGAGTGGTTGCTGCCTGGCTGCCCTGCCAAGGCACACATCAAAGATGTTATTTTTGAGGGGTTTGCAAAGCGTTCAGCAGACATTCTGTGTAGCAGAGTTAACTTGTCGTGCTTGGGCTTTCTAAAGTGAAATTCCAGATTGAAACTGAGACTGTCACTTGCATTTCATCACAGATAGCGCAAGAAAGTATTTATAAGACAGACAAGCTAGACAGACTGAGTTCCAGGCATTTTATGCTGTCTGCCTCTATTTTAGGGTGAACGTGCACCACAGATCCAGTACAGTATCCAGACTGGGAGGGATGTATGCAGTGCCTACCCTGTCTCCTTTTAATTTTCTTTGGAGGAGGAAAATCCAGGCCTATAGACCCAGGTTATCAAATTATCATCTTTCATGTTCCACTTCTCAGTTTATTGAAGAATACTCCAGAAAGCAAGCGCAAGGATTGTTGTGGTTTTGCTGTTTTTTTTTTTTTTTTTTCTGTACATTATTCATATTTGAAACAATCTAAAATAAATGGTTGCAAAAGATATGCAGGAAGTTAGTTCTCAAGCTGTTCTAAGGATGGCCTCCTTACAAATACTTATAGTCTGTGAGCTATCCTATATATCCAGAAACAGATGCAGCTAACTTTTTACATGTAATCCCAAGTAAAATTTCTCAGTCTTTCATTTTAATGAGAGATTTCTGTACTGCTGCAAGCATCTTTAACACCATAGGTAATATGTTTCAATTAAATATATCTGTTTGTGTTCTGAATCCATTGAGTATTAATTAATCTGAACATATTTTAATTTTTTCTTTTTTTTGTAAATGCTGTATTTTCCCCCAGTGTAACACATAAAGTACCCTATTAAAATCCAGAGCTGGATATAAATAAGACATCAAATTTGACTTAAGGTTGATAAAAAACAGCAAAATACTGCCTGCTTTCATATTTGTCCTTTTTTAAAGGGGGAAAAGGATAAAAGAGCTACCACAGGATACCAGTTCAATGCAAGCTCCTGGTGTGGACAGGCTGCATTCACACCCTTCTGAGTTCTGGCACAGCTTCTCTTTGCAGGCAAACCCTCAGATCAGTTGACAGGAATGATGTCTCATCAATGTACGTGTGTGTATCTTGATTAAGGGTACACGTTGTTGGAGCTGACAGCAATGTCAGGCTCTTTAGACTCCCAGAAATTCTCTAAGCCTGACAGATATGAGGCTGGTTGGTGCTGGCTGAATACATTGAGATAATTTTTCACAAAAGATGAGTCATTCTTCTTCCTATATGAATTAGTACCTCTTCCAGCATCTGAATTTACCACTCCTCTGTGAGATGATTTTTTTAATGACATACAGTTCAGAGACAGAGCAGTATATGTTATGCTACCTAACAAACAAATGCAAGAGTGTGCCATGCTTTTGAGATACACAGAGAATCTTTTCATTTAGAAAAACCCCACTGAAGACTTACTGACTGTTACCAAGGACATGTATTGAGATGCAAGTATATCTGTCGGAAGAAAGTCTGTTATTTTTCTGTGCAGAGACAGAATAACTACCAAAGCATGACTAAACCTTGGAAAATGTTAAGTGTTCTGTAGCTAAGGGAAGGGTTTTTGTCCCGGTCTTCGTAATTGCTTCATTTAAGTTGTATCTTACCCAAATCTTTAAAGAGCAGATCGAAATATTGTGTGGTGCTATGAGTTTAGTAAACAAAGATATGATTTCTTTTTCCTTTAAATATAAAACTGGCTTACTGATAAAATCCTGAGTGTGGAAACAATTTCATAAGGAACAATTTCATAAACATGTATAACTAGCAGTAGCTATCACCTTTATGCAGACATCAGCGTGTCAATAAAATAGGTATTGTTTAACTGTATCCATTGTGTGTTAGGATGTAAACCCACTTTTCTCTCTCAAACTTGGTTCAAGTAGTCATTTAGGTCAGACTTGCACTACAAAGTTTTGTTGGCATAGCTGTTGTTACTCTTATTGAATGGTCGATAGCCACTGATTTCCTTTAATCTTTTATTCATAATAATCCTTTTCTTTGTATACAGTTGTCAATAAAATAGCCTTTCAAGTAGAAGACCCTGGAAGTCTGAGATCTACCTGCTGGAATGGGAATAGATACTAATGAGCTTTGTGAGGGAAACAGACTTGTGCCTCATGAGAGATTGTCAGGGAAATTAAATGGACTGGTCATGAGGTTTTAGGCACAGGCTGAGCATAATTACAGCCCTCAGACAACACTGGGGAAATGCTTTGACTACTGCATCTTGGACCGAGAAGGAAGGGGAACTAAAAGATATCAAGCACCCTGGCACTGATGATAATGGAGACAATTTTTGTAGTACTTGGACAGTAACTGCTGAAATTTATTATTTTGGTAGGAGAAATGCTTGTAAGCTAAAGAGATGTGTAACAGTTTAGTTGTGTCAATACCAAGTACAGTTTAATATTTACTAGTTCAGTGTAAGTTTTCTGCCAGCATTAATTTTGATTACAGGCATTAGAACTGGATGTTTCCCTGGCATAGATAGAATCCTTCTGTATGTGTGTTTTTGTATCTCTTTTGCTGCATCTTTAGTTAAAGCAGCACAAAAATCTATGTGGACAAGCCAGAAATGAGAAGTATAAATAAACATGAACAAAAAAAATTATTTCAAAATGCAACTTGGTGTTCTTCCTCAGCCTACTTGCATTAACCTGATCCATGAGTAGCAAAGGATTAAACAAGAAAAAAGTGGCAAACCCTGAATATTTTAGTATTTTTCAGCCTTTCTACTTTAGTGGAACAAGGGAATAAATATGGGCTGTGTTTTGCACTTCTTTCAGTCTAGCCTCTAATCAAGGATCTGCTTTTTTTCTTTTGCAATGGATAACATGGGGCTTAAGAGACTTCAGTTAAGAGGGACATGTGCATTAATCCAGGGCTTTATCTCCTCTTAGGTTGTCAAATATACAGATCCTTAATAATACCTCCTCTTTAGCATCTCACTGATGTCTTGATCTGTTTCCAGCATGAAAATTCAAGCTGTAAGTTGTCTCTTAGTGGTTGGATCTTATTTAGGATCTCTACGTGACTGATTGCCCGTGTTCAGGAAAGGCAAATTCAAATTTGCTTTACAGGAAAATGGGGTCTCTGTATTAAAAGTGGAGTATAACCTATGCTGTTGCAAATAGATGGTAATAAATTTAATTAATTAGCCAGCTCTTAATTTATCAACATCAGAAAGGTGAGGTACTCAGTTTTTGAGTGCTTTGGAATTTGTAGTGTTATAGGAATCATAAGCAATTAGAATTCAATTAGTTTCTTCCAATGTCTGACATCTTGTGGCACTGATCCAGACAAGAGGTAGTCCTTAGACTAGTGCAGTTTTTCTTTCTGTCTGGGCATGCTTAGTTTGATGGTGTGTGGGGTTTTGTTCTTGTTTGCTTTAAGATTTATCTGACACCAAACAGAAATGCTGCCCTGCAGATGAGCAGTCTCTGCTTTGTGCCAGACAGGAGACAGCTCTACAGGTGGCTTAGCAGCACAGCCCAGGCATGATGCAGAGCTTATAGAATGACTTCTGCATACTCCAGCTACCAACAGAGAGGGAATTGGCAGGTAAAGAAAGTGTGGTGGTATCCCAGTAACCCTGGGCTGCTGGCTTTGCATGCTGATGCCCTCCACAGCCAGCCTGTTGCTCAGGTGCTATGTTAGTGACAGACAGAAGGCAGGTATTTAGACAGATAGATGGACTTGTCTACTTGGAAAAGAGTGGGCCTTGCTAACCCTGTCCCTGTTCTTCAGTAACTTCTAAGGGCCATAACATCTGAAACAATGAAAGTGCTACCCAACCTACACAGAGACCCTATCATTTTCTCCATTAGATGACAGCTAAATTTTGGTGTGCTGGTGTCAAAGTAAGAGTGTTTCCAGGAAGGAAATTACTGGGGTGATATTTCCACTAAGCCCAAACAGAACTGTTAGAGATGCTGAATGCACTGAAAGGTGGGAGGGGGAAAAAAAAAAAAGGCTAAAAGGAGTTCAAGAAATGACATAGGAAACTAGAAATTTTGGAAAATGAATTAAAATGTTCTTTCCCAGTCTTTTCTGGGGTATTGCCAATGCTTTGTCAGGGGAGATAAAAACTCTGTTGACCCTGCAATTTAAAGTGTCTGAGTGAATGTGGGAGCCAAATCACAGAGCTTTCTGTCTGTAAGAGCAAGACAGATTGATGAGGTGCTCAGTGACCTGGCTGTCATGGCCTAGAAAGTTATCCAGGAAATGAAGGAGACATGGAAGCTGCTGGTCAGCTTGGAAAATGCTGAGATAAGATGCTCTAAGTTGTGCAGGAACTAAATAATTAGCTTGCAAACCAAGAAAAAGCTTTCAGACTGCCTTCTGCATAAGATGTGCTGAATATCCAAAGGGCTTAGGTAAGCAAGGGTGTAAAATAAGAGCAGGCTGGGAAAATATCCTATATGCAGAAGGCAGAGCCAAGAAATTGGGTTGCTTCAGCTTATATGACTTTATCTTAGAAGAGAGAACTCATTGTGATGATTATTTTACTGTAATGGACGAAAAAAAGGAATTTTGGTAGACAACTGAAGTGACACACCTCTGAGAATGCCGCAGAGTTTACCCGCAGGAAAAGAAATCTTGTTATCCTAAGCTCAAGCAGGTCTGTAATATGTGCCTTAGAACTACTCATCCATCACTGTTGGCCAAGAGACAGTTGAGATCTAGAAAGAAAGAAAAAAGAAACTTCATTTGAACTGTTAAAGGTATGAAACGATATTTGCTCCTTGCCTAGCCAAAGCCCCATGAGGCATTTTAAATTGGTAGCAAGCCAATTTCTTGTTCGTTGGAATTTAAGGCTAAAGATGAAAAGCCCCAGCATAAGACAAAGCAAATTCTAGTGAGAATACAAAAGAAGAGTGTTTTGTCTGTATGAATACTGATGTGATATGGCCTTACTTGAGAAAGTCTGAAAGCCAGTGTTCTCTAATATCTGGAGTAGAAGAGTATTTTATAAAACAGTTGGAAATTCTGCTGTAGGGAGTCAAAATATTGTGACACTACCTCAGGTGTTCATTTGTTTAAATTCTTCATTGCACTTGAGATTGTGATTTACAAATATTTCATTCCAAGTAGGTTAAAAACGAGATTAAAATATCAGCCATTCTAGCTCTTTCCTCAAGTCAGCAGAGAAATAAAAGGTTGTGAATCTGTTAACTGTGTCTATTGATGGCATGCTCAACTGTCAGCAGTGGGCCAGATTATAATCCCTTGCATAGTCTGCTCTCAACTCATGAGAGTAGCAAAGAAATAGCTGCAAATAAAAAAAAAAGCCCTGGCTAATTCTCAGGTATTGAGTATTGAAACGTAGAGACCAAAGAATGTTGCAGAGTTGGCCAAGAGCCAAAGCTTGAAACCTTGCCCAGGTTTCCTCTGGTCTCTCACCAGGCAACTGAGGTGCACAAATATGACTTTCCTATTAATCAGATTTTTAAAAAGACCTGATTAGCTTGGTTGTGGTGATGGGTCTAAGGTGACTGCAGGCTTTTGCACTGCAGTGCACCTGATAGTAAAGCCTTTGATACAGCATAGAGCCCCAAGGAACACACCATTTAAGCCCATGGTATGAAATGAGCTTGGAAAGAGGCAGATGTATGAGCTTTCATTCCATAATTGTTCTGCTGAATGCATGCCAACCCAGCAAAACACCTTCTCTCAAGTTCAGTTTCCATTTGGGAGCAGGCTGAAGACTGGTTTCAGTTCTCTGATGAGATGGTAGTGTTAGCTTGCACAAGGAAGTGCTGGAAACTTGGTCTGTTCTGGTGATTTGGAGGAGGCAGGAACTGTGTGGGGGAGGAAGCTGGAAGGTGTTGCAGAGTATGAGGACTCCCTGATGCATTGTGTGTAATGTCAAAGCTGAAATAGCCTTTGGGTACCTGAGGTAATTCACTAGCTGAAACTGCCCATGCAAGTTTGGGTTGATATCATTAACATAGGCATTGTACACTGCTCATAGGGTGCCTGTCAGCTTCTGTGGTTTTAGGGCAAGCAGTAAGCAACTTGATGAAGCAGTAAGTAAATTTGATGAATTGTGATGCAGTATGCATGGTTTATACACTAACCTTTCCATTTCCAGAGGTCTTGCAAAAGGTCCAGTGAATCCAAGCAGAATTTACTCTGCTAACTGAGTTAGTTGTGAGCTAGAATTGCAAAGCAGGGGATGAAACTGCATTATGTGGGAGCAGGCACTAGGAAGCAATTGTGGACTTCATTCAAGATGAATTCAAGTGCATGGACAACCTTCCTAAAAGCTAAATGGAAGAGACAGATCACATTATTGAATAAGATGGCTAAAACCTCAAAAGTCTTTGCTTGGGATCCTCTGTCATGAATGCCTATGTGGGAGGAATGAAAGCTTTGTTTGAGAAGAAGAAAACAGACTCCAGGACAGGCTAGCTGCAGCTGTGGCTGTCCATAGTAAGTTAGGCACAGAAGGTAACCAGAAAGCAGAAAAAGTGAACTAAACATCAATGCATATTTAATCACTGGGACACTCATCTCCTTCCCATGTTTAAAATTGCTCTATTTTATGCTTGAATTTGAAAAGTTTTTATAGGTTTGGTTTTTTTAAAAATATATATAATGAAGTGGAACTAAGTTGGATGTTTCTGAAGATGTCTGAGAAATCTATTTAGTTTTGCTGAAAACTAAATAACTGAAACAAATCCAACATTTGAAGGTATGATTTGAGATTAAAATTGGAAGTATCCAGAAAAACTTTCATCATATGAAGTCAGCCACCTGGCAAATCACTTGTATTTTGTAAAAAACATAATTCGGAAAATATTTGTAGAAGTTTGATCTCATGTTAGAGGAAACATTTCCATAATATATTTTTCCAAGTATAACAGTGGAAATGTGCAACGTTGCTCAGCATTTTGGGAATGATCTTCACTTCTATATAGTGCTGATTGGGCTTATTGGTCACTACTCAGATTTTACACTTGGACTGCCTTTATAAGTGTGTGTTTAAAACAAATATTTCTTTCCCATCTCATCAGTAACCTTCAGGTGTGTGGGCTGGATCTTAAATTCTGTGCCACTGCTTTGTCTTTATCATTGTTTATAAAGCAGGTATTTTATCACCATATATAGCCCTTAGCTAAGGTCTTTCATTCCCTGAAGAATTTACATTTTTGGAGCTACTAATATAGTGTGTCCTCCTTTCCACATATTTTTTTGTATGTGTATTATTGGAATAACAGCGTATATTATTTGGCAAGTGTTCTGTTAAATCTACAGCGCATTACTTTTATTTCCATATTTATTAATATTGAATTGAGATTTTCCTGGAGAGATCTGACTTAAACTGAAAGACAAAAGAAGGATTTACACTTTATTTTCCAGAGGAAGGAAAGGGATGGAAGTAAATAAATGCAGGCAGAGCAAAACCTAGGTACCCAGAAGGACGAAGTCAGCCTTTTGCCATTCCACTGGATTCACCCTATTCTCCTGCCAGCTCTAACAGACTTTTGCCATTAGATGTGCATGTGGCTGCTAGCTGGCGCATGCTGAGCAAGAGCCTCACAAGCCCTTGTCCAGTGATCAGGCAAGTTGTGCTGACTTGCTGTTTCTTTCCTCTTACATTTCCAGAAAAGTAATTTCTAATGTAACTTGGCCTGTACTTAAGGGCTGAATTACCAAATGATGCTATACATTCACATCTATTGGAGTGAGAAGCTCATTTACAAATGAGGTGGAGGGGGGCTCATTCACAGGAAAAGGAGTCTCCTCAAGTGCTGGTGGGATATTAGAGGGGAGAGAGGGAGAAGTTATGGAATGCAGCTGTATGTAGAGCCTATAGTGCCTGCTGTGTAAAATGCCTACATTGCTTGCCTCTGAGCTCAAAATACTGCTGGCATGCTATCAAATATCCTGAAGGGGATTAGCAGGGGGATTTTAGTAAAAGCCTCCATGTAAAATAACTAGTGCTTTTTTAAAAATAAAAATATGTCTAACACTGAGTAGAGGGGAAGAACCTAACAAAACCCTGATTGTGCAAGTCCTCTTTCAGTTATGTACATGTTTTTGCAGAACAAAGAACAAATATTGGGTTTTGCTGATGCAAATGTTGCTTCTAGAGGTGGGTCACAGCTCTTTATCTTAAATCAGTTTTTCACTTTTCTGGTCTTAGTTTTCAATTTTTTTTTTATTTTTCCTCTTGTAATCGCTTTTTGCTTAGTTTTGGACCCTCCCTTTTCCCTTCACCCCTGACATGTTGACCTAACTTCTAAAGGCTTTCAGAAATATATATCCATGAAGTCCTTTCACCTTGACCCCTTGCTGCCTGCTGCTGGAAGTGTATTTCCACATGGCATCTGTACATTCCACCTGGCTTTATGGTTACCATGGAAACAGGCCACAGGCTGCAGAAAGCCACTGATGAGACAAGGAAGAAAGGATAAGCCTTCTAGTTCCTAAAATAGAATATTAAGTGTAGGACTGAGAACCAATATCGCTCTAATTGTCCAGGGCACACACGGATCCAAGTATGAATTCTAGAGGTGCTGTAGACTTTGATGGTGCTTTAATAGGGGAAGGTCTTGGTCTCTTTAGCATTTGTGCAGGCTTGTGCAAGAGTCTCTTTTGGCTTGGTGAACAAGATTGAATTCAGCTTGCTTCAGTTCTGAGACAAAATCCAATTTTTCCTTTGAAAGTAGGTGATCCTAAGTATCCTGCAGCTTTGAGTGTGGGTGATTTTTCAGCTGGGTGATGTGAGTGTTGAGCACAGGTATTCTGCACTGGTGGCAATTTATAGAGGTGGTATGAGTGATCACATAACCCGTGAGTTGACACAGGCTGAGGAAAGCTGCAGCCTGGCAAACCTGCAGCTGGGGAGTGTAACAGCAACTCAGACATCTAAACTCGGGCTCAGCAACCCGTGCTTCTTCTGAATGTGGGTGGGATCTTGGGTGGCACTGAAGTGATATCTCTGCGTGCCCAGAACCCTGAGGAGCTGGAAGCTTGAGTCATTTTCCTTCTGTCTCTTGTCTTGCTCTCAGGTTCGTGTTTCTCCCATGGTAAGAAGTTACTGGGAAAAGGCCCACTTTGGTTTTATTGAAGGCTCAGTTTGGTAACTTCTTCAAGATTTAGTTAGTTAGTTAACTTACTTAGTCCAGGAATTTTTGGATGCCCATTTAGCAGAAGGTTTAATGAACAAAATACTCTATTTATTTCACCGATTTCTTAGTGTAAGGTGATAATGGGTGCACCATATACACCCACAAGGTGTGTTACAGGCAGCCATGGGCAGGCACAGCTTGCTCTTAAAGTCAACCAGAAATTATGTGACAGCACCACTATGGTCCTGAGCTCAGGCTGATGCTGAAATTTTCTGTGGAGCTAGTTAGTTCAGGGCTGTTGTGAGGCTTAGTGCAGCCACATGGCTTTGGCCACTGCAAAATAAGGACAGGACTGCTGAGTCTGCTGATTTGTCCTGCTGACACTGTGTGATGCTGCTTTTTTTTCCAAGCCAGGCAGCTGTTCACTGGCAACTGGGGTAAGAACACTGTGCTCTCTGTTCCCACCGGCTGCTGAGCAGTTGTCAAGGGGAAGCTGACTTCTGTTGAGACTTCTGACTGCATCTGAATCAGGAGTGTAAAAATGTGGGGTTGTGTATTGGGCAGAAGAAGGTGGCCTGTGTTGTAATTGTGAAATGTGTGGAACAAGGTCGTGAGACAGTTAGGAAAATGGGTCTTAATAAACAGAAGGGCATAGAGGGGAGGTGTTTGGAGAAATATTTTGCTTGCTTAGAAGTGAATAATGTGAACTCTAAAGTTTTCACAATATAAGTTTTAAGTTTTCCTTAACATGTAGGATAGAAGGATGCAGGAGTCTTATTAGTTGCTTAAAAGTAACATTATTATAAGCTTTAAGCTGCTTTGTAACAAGAAGCTTTGAACTATAGCTTTAGAAAACATAAAAGGAGTTGTAATCACTCCTTTAGGAGTGAAGGAAGTGATCTTATCCCAAGTTAAGAATTGATGATCGTGGAAAGGAAAACTGGACTATCCTGGGAAGGGAAGCTAGGCATCACCTTCACTGATTTACGATCCTGGGGAGGGAAGCTGGACTGCACCATCGTTTGATGTATACTTCTGAAGAAGGGAAGCTGAACATCACCTTCACTAATTTACAGCTTTAGGGTATAGAAATTATACGTCATCAATAGGAACCGATCACAATGGGGTATAGAAATTAAATTTCACAAATAGAAACTAGGAGGAAATCATAAAAAACCCCCAACCTGCTGAGATAAGCTTATGAAAATGCTCAATAAATACCAGCAAAAATTTGTAGCTGGCGTGCAGCTGGAGGGGAGACCCCCACTGTACCCAGTGCACTGCTTTGCTCACACTTTACCACTTGAAATAATGAATAAATAAATTGATTGCTGCTTGATATATTGGCTGAGTCAAGCTCTTTATTCCTTACAGGAGTGGCTTTGGATCTCATAACGTGTTCTTTGTAACTGCTGGTGCTACATCCTGATCTCATTGATAGTTATGAGTGTGAAATTGTGCATTGATTTTTATTGTGCTTGCTTTACACCTCATGGCATCATGAATGAGACAAGACTGACTTCCTCCTCCTCCCTATACTATTTAACCTTACTAAAGCCTTCAGTCTCATATTTGTGTAGCCTCCATGATATACTTTAGTGGGTCTTCCTGCGCCTAATAAAACTCATTAGTAGTTGTATTTTCCAGAATAGTTTTATTTTTTTTGGAATTACTATGTTTCTAACATAACACAAAAAAATTCCAACATCCTGAATGCAGTGATACTGAAAATCCACAGTTTTAATATATTTTAACTATTTTGTAAGACTATGGAACTTAACTTGAAAGAAGTTTCTCAGCTATCAGGTGAAAAAAAAAAAGCCACCAATTTATTAACAAAGGAAAATTTACAGGTGAGATGAGATTACTCTGGTGGCACGTTTATATTGTCAGTATTTGCTTTTCTGGTACCTAGTGAAAACAATAGAACATACTAAATTCAACTATCTGTGGAGATTATACTGTTTAAGCAGCTTCATTTGAGAAGAGTGGGCTTGTGACAGTCTTGGATGTCAATAAGCATTTTTTTCTTCCTAATATGAATCCATTTTCAGTACTCCTTATGAGGGACTCCATGGTTTATAGTAATAGATTTTTATTTCTACTAGTGCTCATGTGATAAGAGAATAACAAAACTCCCTGCAACTTTTTTTTATGTGCATGGTTGAGTACAAAAGGCATAGATATATGGATGCACACATTACATGTGTTAATGGAAAACACTAAGTGGTCAGAGGCAACCTCCAAAGCATTTTATATGTAATTAATCACCCCTTTGGAGAGAATTACAATATTTGATGTGTTTATAGTACGTGGTGTGAAAACTGAGAACATCTCCTGAATCACAGCTGTCATGTCATGTGGGTGTGGAATGTAACAGGGACATGATGGGTATTGCTTGCATTTTTTGTGGGGGGAATGAATGGAAGTTTTGTGTGGATAAATGCATGATGTAGAATGTATATTGGTTTTGGTCATAAGTTGACAATATGGGGATAAGGCGTGGAAGAATGTCCTAGGGTGATGTTACGATGTTTGCATCCCCAATTGTCTGTTGGGTTTATGCTGGATATTACACTGTGTACCTTTAATATTGGGTCTGGGAGTAAAAACGGGGGAAGCGCACAGTTTGTTTTCAGAAACCTTCCTCCTCCTGGCTGGCCTTGAGAGTGGGAGTCAACAACACACAGACATGAGACAGAGGTTTTATTTTCCCTCTCTTTTTTTCTTTTTAGTGAGTTAGTGTAGCTAGCTGAGGCAGAGAAGCTTCCAATTTATTTTTTCCTCTTTTTTTATTTTTTTTCCCTTTTTTTTTTTTTGCCTTTGTTTGGAACCGTTCAAACCTCCCCAGACTGAGGACCTGGGGGGACTCCAGTGGGAGCTTGCACCTGGGACCCACCAAGATCTACCCTGCACAGCAACTTTTCCCAGCGCCGGAGGCTGAGAGCAGAGCAACCACCTACAGGAGAGGCTTCTTTCCGAATTTGTCATCTCTCCAGAGCGGCACGAAGTTCTTGTCGTGTTGCAGGGATGAACCGAAGTGGAAAGCAGCCATGTGGAGCCCCACAAGACAAGTTGCACAAGCCACTGAAGGAGAAGGTGGATCAAGCCAGCTTGCTGAACTCAAAGCTGTTCAATTGGCCCTGGACATCGCTGAAAGAGAGAAGTGGCCAAAGCTCTACCTCTACACCGAATTCGTGGATGGTAGCTAATGCTCTGTGGGGCTGGCTGGAGTACCGTGTCATGTTGTTCTTTAGCTTTTTTCCTCCAGTCTAGAAATTTATTATATTCAGCTTCAGCAAGTAACACAAGATGGTACCCTTTCACACCCTCCAATCAAAGCAACTTTCTTGTTTTGAAATTTGTTCTGATGATGGGATTGGCATTTCTCCATCTGCAGATGTCTGTGTTTTTTCCATGTGTATGAACTCTCCCTAACTGCATGGAGATTTTAATCCTGAGTTTTATTTTTTGGTTGCAACCAAAAAATATATAAAAGTAATGATAAATAGAAGAGATGCATGAAAAACTAGAAGATAGTATTGGAACTAGGGAAAAAATTTAAACAAGTATGTCTTTATACCAGACCTGTCCTCAACCAGACCAGCATCTCCTTTTCTCCAGACAAACAGTATGCATGCAGTTTATCTATTCAGTAACCCAATTGGTTACATTAGTTTCAGCTGCAATGGGAAAATAAAAGAAAATGAATCAAAAGATCTCACAGCAGATTGGAAGAAGATAATGTGAGCAGAGTGAGGTCTGAGCTGCAGAAAGAATTCTGGTGGAAAGCTATGGCTAGATATTTTCACATAACAAGCTTGAAAAACAAAACAGATGCCAAATCTGCAGCAGGATGTAGGAAGAAATGCCAGGGTAAGGAGAATCATCTCTTGGGAATATTCCCAACAAAAAGGAAAACATCTGGCCCAGGATTAGAAGTCTGGACTATTTCATCTGCATTATCTTAAAACATTTATAATTTATTCTCATGGTGATTTAATGGTCTTCAGCTTCCCTGATCACTGTTCTTTTTGTAATAAGCCATTTTTCCTGTCTTTCTCCTCCTTGTTTTTTGTTTTTATTTTTCTCTTAAACTTTAAATATACTCATCTCTCACTGCTACATTGTCTCTAACCAGCATCTTTGTATAGTGAAATTCAGAGTAGATTAAATTTGGAGTTTACATGATGTTAGGTGCATGAGAAATAGTAATACAGCATTACTGAAGTGCGTTTTCACACTGCCTGGTGGGCATCTCTTTTAAATATATTTAGTGCTTTATTTTTAAAGTTTTCATTTTAAAAGTATCTATTTACTTGATTTTATTTCTACAAGTTTTGTAAAACACTCCTACTTGGGAAACTTCCCTTCATGTCTAATGGCTCTGTGTCTGATAATGATTTTGAAGCCTGGGATTTCTCTTGTAAACAAGCCAAAATACAATTACTTTTATTTCTTTATTCTGGTATTTTGGCAAACTTTGTTTGTTAGTTTCATGCCATGAAATAGGTTTTCTATGGGGATGTCTGTGTGAATTGTGTAAATTTTCACTGGGGACAAAAAATGCTTCTCTTTTTATTGGCTTACTGTCTTGGTGAGATTTTTATATCATAGCAGTTTCTTTCCAGCCTCAGGTAGATATATATGGCTACATCCAACTCAAATAAGGTGATACCAGAAAAAGAGAGGAGCAGAAGTCTGCAGCTTCTGTTGCAGAAAGCCTTCTCCAGAAATGATGAGAGAAGCAGAGGCTTCCATAGCCTGAATGCAGTTACTGGCACAGGGGCTGGCTGTCCTGGGTCAGAGTCCCACACTGGCTGAACCCGGATCCACGTCTGAGACATTTTTCATGTGAGAGCTCCATTAGCATTTCACATATGTAACCCAAATAAAAGTCATTAATACTTCACCTGAACGGGAAGAATATCACTTATGAGGGAAGAGTTCCATTATTGATTTCCACTTGTAGCAGCTTTTTAGAGTCATCATCCTTAGTGCATGTAATTCTGGAACAGATGCTGATAGAGCATCATTTCTTCATGTGGATGCAGTATGGATACGTTTATTCTTGGAGTTGCAGTAGCATGAAGATACTATTTATAATTTTTTTTTTTTTCTTGAAGGCACTGGAAAGGGCAAAGCTTTCTGCTGCATCATGTTAGCAACGGTGAAATGGGCAGAATTCGGTTTACCCATGCAGCCTGAGAAAAATTGGGGAAATGCGCCATCTATAGCCACCTCTGTAGTACTGTTTTTCCTGCGCTTGCGTGCTGCTTTTTCAGTCTTTTCTACAAATCTGTTGTTGAAAACTTTGGCAAGATATGCTACCTCTTAGCACCAATGAAGGCCAGTGAATAATTTTAACCTTTGTATGCTGCCTTTTATTTTATTTTTTTTTTTACAAAAATTCCTCCAGCCTAATGGTAAGGAAAAATAATTCTATGGAGAATGAAATTCCCTCCAAGTTTAAATTTAGTGTCAAAGGAGAAAATGTGGGTTTTTTATCTTCCTGTGTTTTTCTGTGGTTTGAAAAGATCTCCCAGGATTTGGTATCAAGTGTCTTTAGGAAATAATCTGTACTATTTAGTGGCAGACCTTGTGCAAAGAAACAGCTCATCTAGCTGTTCCTGGGGTGCAAGCAGAAAGAGGGCATGTTTGAAGAGAGAACTGCATTTTGAGAGCAAACACTGAGGGAGTTGTAGCAGCCTGGAAATCAGTGCAGTGCAGACCTGAAGTGTCCATGTAGCTCAGGCACTGGGGTGTGGGAGCAGAAAATGTAATGAGCTCAGCATTTGTCACTTTAGACCTTTTGGGCAACAAAGATGGAAACAGCACATGTAATGATAATAATAATAATTTATAACCATTAGTAAAAATAATTCCAGGTGATAGTTTAGCCTCTTTTGAGCCTTGATGAAAAGTGATAATTATTATAATAATATACTCTTCTCTTGATCTCTTTCAATTTTTACTGCTGTTGAGAAATCAAGTGACAAATAAATTGAAACTACTGCAATAGTTCTTACTGTTACCCCAGACAGTAACATGAGCACAACAAAATGTCAGCTGAAAATAAATTTGCAGTTAGGCATTGCTTTATTCATGGAGAAACAGATTCCATCTTAAAATTATTCCCAATATTTTTATTGATCTAACGCTTTCTACTTACAGTACCATGTGATCATAATGATCCCAGCTTAACCTGTTTAAGTTCCCTTGCAGCTTCAGGGGCAAACAAGAGTGGGGAGTTGGAGATTGAAAGTTTGAAACCTTGTCATCAGCACTCATCAGTCATCAGCACTCTTATAAAAGATTTGATGAGAATATCCTCTTCTTTCAAGTACGTTGGCCAACAATGGAAAAAATGTAGGAAGGAACCATTTGCTACAATTATTAATCTCATGTGTCCTGTTTCCCTTAGTTTCTTATTTTATTTTTATGTAGTAAGATTCTTATAATGTAGCCCCTGAAGGTGAATGTTACCTGGTGTTTAAAAATCAGTTTTGCATTTGTTGTCTTTGATTGCTTTTAATTTGATGTAATTTGTTTTACATTTTGATGTAAATGATTTTTTTGCTACTTATCTGAAGTTACAGATTTTTCTGTAGCTAAAAACATCCTTGTAGCCCAATGAACTAATAAGAGAACAATTTCTAAAGAAAGAAATTGTGCATTAGTTTTGTTAAGTCCTTGTCTCTGAAAGAGAAATGAATTCAAGATGCTGAGAGACCTTCCCAAGTGCACAGACTTTTACCACTTTATTTTACACAGATCTCAAAAATAATACTAACAATATAACAAAGAACTTATAACTTAATTTTTTTAATGAAAGTCATTTATGAAAATACTGATTTGAGTAACTGTGGTATGCAAATTATTATAATTTAGTTAGTAACAGGAGAAGAGATGAGGATGTACATGAGACATTTTGGAAGATTTTTCTAACAGAAACAAGAAGTAAATTTGATTCATCTATTCTACAAACATTTAGAAAAAGACTTTAGTGTTACAAATAATATTTAAAGAAATTAAAGTTCCATGTATCAAGGTTTAGTAATTATCAACAAAACAGAAAACAATATGAGAAAAAATTCCTGACTTTAATGTGTGAGGGAATCTCAAGGAATTTATTTTAAGGTCACTGATATTTAATAGTCCCATAAGTGATCTGGAAAAAGGGGATGACCAAGGTTGTAAAGTTTGCACTCTACACTGCTTTATACAAAGTAGCAAAAATGAAATACAGTTGCAAGGAGCTGTAGAAAGACTTTATGGTAATGCATGATGGAGTGATAATATGGCATGTGAGATTTAGTGCAGATAAATGCACTTAGGATGCAATCTTAATTTTCTGCATTAAAACTAGTGACATTGAATTAAGTTTTGCTCAAGAACTTAAAATTTTAACACTTTGTTCTAAACAAATGCTAGCTCAAAGCACAGTAGCAGAAAAAAAATAAAAGGCAACTAATCTATTAAGAGATATTAGAAAACGAAGGGAAAACAAAGAGTAAAAGCTTATGCCCTTGTATAAATGTCATAATTTGCCTGCAGATTCCTTGTTACCTGAAGTTCTGTTTGCTCCTATTCTGAAAGTGTATTTTAAAACTTAAATATGTACAAAGAAACATCATCACAGATCTGAAAGGCCATTTTTTAAAGGGTTCATTAGATAGATTAGGCTTACTCATCTTGAAAAAGTTACAACCAAGATGGAAGTTTGTTGTGTTGAGTTCCATAGAACAGATGAATGGAAGTCACTGTTTGTGATTTATGGTTTTCTTGTCAATGCAAAAAACAAGAGCTATTGTGAAATGTTCAGAACAAAAGGGTGCAGAGTTATGTGCTCAAAGATCAGAGAGTGGCTAAAGCAGAAATTCTGGCTGCTGCATGGTGTTTCCTCTCTCCTGCCTTGGAGCCTGACCTGCCCGTGGCAATTTTGTGAGGTCTCAAGGCTGAGGGTTCCAGGTTGGTGTCACATGGACTTGTGGGTGTTCTGGCTGGGAAGGGTGAAGGGGAGATGAGGTGAAAAAAAAATCAGAACAGGATGTGACTCCTGTGTAATCTGTGGAAAGAGGTGCATTTTAAATTCTTCTCCCTCCTTCATCCTTCATCACGAAGTGCTGCAATTGCAGTCCTGTTCCTGGAAAACCAGAATAATTTATGTTGGAAAGAACCTTTTACGTTGCTGAGTCCAACCCCTAACCCCACGCTGCCAAGTCCACCACTAAACCATGTCCCTAAGTGCCACATTTACATGTCTTTTAAGTACCTCTAGTGATGGTGCAGAAGTCTGATCTTCCCCATGCTTTCTTGAGTGCTTCTAAGCATTGTATGGAGGTTGTTTGACACTTTTTTCCCCCTAGCTGCTAGCAAAGATAAATGTATAGGAACAGTGTCTCTTGCTACTGGGAGCTGAGCAGGGATGCTGTTTGCCTCAGGCAGTACTTCATATTACTCTCAAAGAAGAGTGATGCTTATCACTTGAAATGGAACCCATTTTAGATGTCTAATTAAGTTCTTCTGACAGGAAGAAAATTGCAGATTCAGCTTTTGGAACTTTAATATGCAGGACAAACATTACAGAACAAGAGCATAGCATGGCTTTGAAGTGATATCAGTGCCCACAGCTGCAAGATACATAAAACAATGCAACTACAGAAAGAATTGGACTGTCTAAAGCATGGAGCTAAGTGGCAATGAAAAATCCATGTTATAGTTGTGTATTTCATGTATTTTCTTACTGTACAATCATTTAAGACAAGCTGACTGCTATCTACATTCCCAAGTGGGAATAGGTGATAAGGCTGTTTTGCATTAAATTGTGTGCTAGCATGATAGAATCAGTCATAATGTATGAAAAACATGGATGAGCAATGAAGATATTTTATCTTTTTTTCTGAATCCTCCTCAGCCTTAAATTCCAATGGAAAAAGAACAAATAGCTCATTAATTAACGAAATTTTTTCCTTCTCCCTTGAATACCTTCATAAGAAAGGGAGTAAAAGATAAAAAAGTGTGTGAAAGAGGTTTCATGTCTGTAATAAAGTTCTGCAGTACGTTGACTTTTGATACTGCTTTCTAAGCTACAGGAGGGCTGTTGCAGAAAACTGTTCAAGTTCTAGCATTTCATGTAAGATTTCAATATGTGAATAGTAGACATTCTTAAATTATTTAAATAAATTTTTTCATAGTTTGATCATTTTAGGAAAGTAATGACTTATAAAGTAATGAGCTTTGATAGTTCTGTTGTGTTTTTCAGGATGTTAATACACTGTGGTAATTGTTATTAGTCTCAAAAGTGTCTAGGCATTACACTAATGCTTGGAAACTTTAATATTAAAAAGTACAAGTTCCAAATCTAAAGCATCTTGCAAAGAAGTCTGTTTGCAGAGTTGTCAATACCACAATCAAAAACCTATCAGTGATTTTTTTTTCCTGTTTAAAACCTTTATCTCCTCATAATTCTTGACATTTTCATCTTTAGTCAAAGTGTGTCATTGTAGGGCAGAGTAGTGATACAAGAATGTCTTTTTCGAAAGGTGTTGGGGTTTGATTGTGTGACTCCTGCTAACAGAGTGCTTGGCAGGTCTATATCAATCTGTGGCAAAAGCGAATTTTCAGAGTTTTAAAATTTTTAGATTGTTAAATCACTTCTAGAGCTGGTATGCTGTAAATCTGCTGTCAAATCTACACTGGAAAAAACCCGATATTCTCACATTACGAGGAGTCCCACAGGTTAGTAATTCTACTTTAAAACCATTCTGAGACATGACAGATTCAAATTCTGTAAACTCTGGCTTATAACTCTCAAATTCTGTTGTAAGATAGATTTTTACAGTACTGTAATAAGCCATGCTATTTAGTGGTTTTGTCACATCTCAAATTACGGATTGAGGGTCCCTTTGAATGCCCTCAACAGCTACTATTCACTGTTCCCTGTTACAGGTGGTTGTGAAGTCAGCTGTTGATTGTCATAAGTGCTAAGGGAATGCTTGAGTAGCAATAATTGCATACAGTGAATTATAGTTCATAATTAAACAGAATATAGAGAAGAATAAATCCTTCTTTTTGGTTACTCTTTTCCTCTGTAATTGTTCTTCCAAGAAATGCATTAGGGGGCAGCAGAGCCACGTGGAGACCAAAGTCACAAGTGTATTCCACCTTTTTGTTAGTAATTGTATTTTCTGTGGAGGACGTTGCCCACAACAAGGCATCGTGTTTTCTCAACACTGAATAAGCCAAATGAATAGTCTTTGAGTGATCAAATGTTTAATCAGAGAAATTCTCATTATTGCTGAGCAGAGCTTGCACAATGCCAAGCCTTTTCTGACCCACTCACCACTCTGCTGGAGAGGAGGCTGGAGGGACACAGCTGGGAGAGCTGACCCCTGAGCAAAGGGCTCTCCCACACCACACGACACCATGCTCGGCGTGTGCAGCCTGGGGACATTTGAGCTGATGGCGTTTTTGTCTTCCCAAGCCCCTGCTACACGGGGTGGGGCTGCTCTCCCAGGGTTGGCTGAACACCTGCCTGCCCATGGGAAGCAGCAAAGGAATTCTATGTTTTGCTCATGTGTCATGTCTCAAAATTCATTGCTTTCCCTACTAAACCATCTTCATCTCAACCCACGAATTTTCTCACTTTTCCAATTCTCTCCCCGATCCTGCTGGTGGGGGAGTTGGTGATTGACTCTGTGGTACTCAGTTGACCCCGGGGTTAAAACAATGGAATACTGAATGTGGGTGGGAATGTGGGAATTTCAGTCTGCAGTAAGCTTTCTGTCTCTAGATTAGGACCCTTTCAGGTAGTATTTTAGCTACCTGTATGCTTCATCTTTTAGGAAAGAAGGTATGAAATGTGAAGAAAACTCACAGAATGTGCAACTGATTTTTTAATTGCAAATTTGTGTTTCTTTTGCATAATTTATTCAAAAAAGTTTTAGAAATCTAGATTTGACTGACGATATTGGAAGACAGTTTGTCATGAGAATTAAAACAGCAATGTTGATCATTCCATCTCTATTAAAAATCCAAGAACTGGAGTATTTTCTTCTGTATTCTGGTGTATGTCAGCGTACAATAATTTCAGAACTCTTTGGTGGAGATTTGTGTGAATGCAAATTATTTTGTAAATATTATTATTGGTGTAGAAGAAACATTGCCCAACACTTGTGCAGTGCAGCTGAAAAAAACTGTAAGAAGAGCAGGAATCTTCTCTTGGATCTGTGTTCCTAGAGACTGTAAGGTATCTTTATCTTGATCTTTTACCGTGACAGCTTTCAGTTGATTTATTTTCTAGAATAGTGGCATTTAAAAAAGTTTGGCTACTTCTGAGGTAGTTATCCTACATAAAAGGATAAAAAACCAAAACAAAACAACTTTTTAAGGATTTTAATTGTAATTTGCCTACAATTTCTTTTTTTTTTTTTTTTTTTTTTGCGTATGACTTTTCAGGACAAAGAGGAAGGAGGTCTCTTTCTGTCTCTCTAGGGAAATAATGAACACCTTCATGGGAGAAGATGGTCATCTTTCAAGACTCTAATTATTAGTTTCTATTTCTGGAACTGACTCATAATCAGACCAAAATGTTTAAGTGGGTCACTACTTTTCTAAGTAAAGTCCTTACTGTAGATTATCTCAGCAGTCATTGCCCTTTCTCTGACTGCTCTTCTTTTTAAATTAATGAGTTATAGAAATGTTGCAGCATAGTTTTGGTGTGCCTCTGTTTCTTGTTCAGTTCTTCCTTGTTTCTGGTTGTGTATTTTGTAAATTTTTTTGGCATTTCAGATTAATTGTCCTTTTTTAGTCAGATTTCAGATAGAAATGCTGGTCTAGTTTAAGATTTTACTTTAAAGAGGCATAACTAAGTGTAGAAGGGAAAACATTTTAATGATTCATTGGAGTTTATTCATATATTCAACCTTTTATTCTGCATCTTTTGGTTTTAATAAAATATTGGTTTTTTCTTGATGTTTGTGATTCTACTGTGGGTAGAGCTAATCATGCCTGAGTCTTTTCATCTTCCTGTTTCTCTTTGAATCAGACAATTTTTCATTATGTTCAAGGACTTGTTTACAAGTTTATATTTATCAGCAGAAAACATGCTGCAGATGCATGTTTTTCTTAAAAATTATTACAGAATCAATGGGCTTTGTTAATACTTTTTGTGGAAATGCTCATGAGCAATAATAGCTATCAAGTGTATCAGAACACACAGAGGTAAAGTGTTATGATCCTAAAGAGAGAGAGCTTTCAAATAGTCTGAAACCAATTCTGTTTTCTGGGGGTTTTGACAGTGCTTTATTGTAAGCAAAACACCCCATTTTATATTTTTGTTTACTGTAAATTTGCTTAAATAAAAGCAGTAAGTAAACTTTAACAATTTAAGGAATTTTCACAGTTAAAATATAATAGCACAACAAGAAACAACATGAAAAGCAGATGCAATAAATAAGCTTGTAAGTGGATCATAAACTATTTTGAGTGTTTTTATAGCACTTGCAACAGCTGTTTTGGCCCTATTTTCTCCCTGGGGAAGTGACAGTATCTGACGTTGGGTTGAATCCTTACTTTTATTTTACATAACCATTATGTTTATGCCAGAGCTCCTTCATTGTGCCTTCAAAGCCTTATCTACCTAAGAGTCCCCAAGTTGCTGCTTTTTTTATCTTACTGTGAATACATATTTTTGGCACGCCATAAATTCCCAAAGCATGTTTTTACTGTCAAACAAATGTAGGCCTAAGTCCAGGAAAGCACTTAGATGTTAATAGTTAAATACATAGTTAGCTGTTGCCTTTGACTGCCCTAGGACTGCTTACATATTTTAAGCTCTGGACATACAGAAGTGCTTTAGTGGAGTGGTGCCCCCATGCAACGCCAAGGAAGAGTAAAAAACTTGCATTATGTTGCTGAGCTAGGCTCTCTGGTACAGAGAAATATCTGCAAAGCCTTCACTTAGAATAAAATAAAACCAAACTTCTATTTTTAAATAGGTAAAACATTTGCATTACAACATATGCACTCTATAAATATCATGGAATTAGTTTTAAAAAAAAAACCCAACCAAACAGCTGTTCATTTTCACTTGCTCTTATGGGAATATTACTGTGCTTTGATAAGATTGGCAGTTGCTTTGAAAATGTGGCAGGACTGATGTATCAGGCTGGGACCAGGGAGCTCTGCAGATCTAGGGCTGCTTGCCCATAAAATATGGTTTGGAAGAAGAGCTGAAGAGAGTGAATAATTCTGAGGCATAATGTGAGAAAGCAGAGTGTGTGAATAAAGCAGCAGCGGTAAAAGGTCTGTGCTGAGAGGGCACTGCCTTACTTTGAGTGTTGTTATAACCCTTGATGGCATGATTGTGTTAGGGAGTTTGTGATATATTGTGCTGGGAAAGATGAACAACATGCAAATGAGGTTATTTTGACTGATGTTTTATAAAAAGAAGTATTAAACCCCAAACCAGTTACAATTGTTATGTTAGAGGTGATTGAGGTGGCTGTAAAGGCTACATAATCACTGTATATTGGTAATACATCTGCACACATCTTCAGGCAATGGGCTCTCAGGTCTTACTCCAGCTGTTTCATCAATAAACTTAAAGTTCCAGGTAGTATCTGAGAATGTGAAAAACACATCCTTTTAAAACAGCATGTATAATCAGCCTAAATCTATTTTACAAGGCTGAGTATTGAATCTAAAAGGTGCTGCTGGAGTCTGACACTGATACATTGGCTAATGCTGGCAACATGCTGTGCACTACCTGTGTGCTGTAACACTGGAAGGCAGTCCATTAGTGCCTGAATTAATGCACTCAGGGACTTCTAATTCTTCACAGAATCTATTTCCATATTTAATTATGGGAAAGTCAGAGAAAAAAGTTACAAAGCACCTTCTTCATCTATTTCATTGTCAACGGGAGTGGCGATTAGTAATTCTTCTTCAAGTTATATTGCAGGGTTCACTTAAAATAATGCAGCTCCTTGCTGAGTTTGCTCCAATTAAACCATATTTTATTTGCTAATGACTTACCAAGTTGACAATGACCTTGAAGTTGGTATTGTCAACACTTCTTGGCATAAAGAGCTGGATGATTTACAGTTATTAAAAGTGCATCAGTATTTTCTTCGGTCTTTGTCACTATTTTTAGAAAGATTTTTAATTCCATTACAGATAGGATACTTCACCTGAATAATGTACAGGTTAGTAAGTTAAGTAACAGTCAATTTATATTGCTTTTACTGAAGATTTTAAAGACGTGTATATTAAACAACACTTCTATTGTTTTTGAGTTTACAAAAGTGTATTGAACTGGACCATCTTGAAGACTGAGTAGTTTTAAAAACTAGAAATGCAATTTATTTCTGTCACATTTCTGTTGGCCGTAACTTGCTTATATAAATAAACTTACAGATATTTAGATATTGAATTTCATTGTTTCAGAAGTTACACTTTATCATGGTAAAATTTATTTCGCTGTGGTATCATTGCAGTGGTAGTAACATCACTAGTACTGTATCAATGTAGTATCATCTCTAGTATTTCACTGCTAGTGTCTTTGAACAGAGTAAAATATTCTTTATGAATGCTTCTTGGCAATTTAAAATGGAGGTGAATAGTAAAATTACATTCATAGAGTTTAGAAATGCTTAGAACATCAGAGTTAAAATTAAGTAATGTGTGTGCCTTTAGAAGGGATTTACAGTGGATTATCTTGAACATTTTAGACCAAACAGAGTTTTGCACAAATGAGTGCTCTAAGTAACTGTTTTGTCACTAAAAGTAGCACTGAACTTAGCAGTTTCCTGGGTTTTGTCATGTTTGTCCTTTTGGAAGTTGATGTTGCATGTTCTCTTAATCCAGGTGCATATGTAATCACTCTACCAATTCATGAACATTATTTGCAGGGAACTATCATTAGTTCTTCACATTTTCATATTACATCATATCTGTCTTCAAGGAGGGAGGAGAAAGAACCTTAATGACTTTAGAAAGAAGTTGATGTCATTATTTAAAAAAATACTCTATCATAAATTCCATCTTCTGATGATGCATTTAAATTGGATGATGTTTTATTTGTTAGGAACATTATTGCATATCCAAAAATATGATTTACTTTGTGCCATTTAAAAATAAGTGATCAAACTGCCATCTTACCTCAAGCAGATCTTTTCACGATATACCTTTTTGTTTTACTTTCAAGAATTGTGTTTCTACGCCATAAAACTTTACTTTAATGGAGTCATCATTACGTGCAAAACTCTGAGAAATCACATGAGCTAATTGCTGTAACCTGTTTCTTTCTTAACTCTGAAGCTGCTCTCAGTTTCTGCATCATGCCTAATAAAATATTGTAGATGCTTTGGACTGTTCAATCTAGAGATTGTGGGGTGTCTAGGATCTTTTGAATGGTTAAATGTTAACTAATAAAATGTATATGTATGTAAATATATATACATCCCTAGGGAGTAGCAAGCACAGATTTCAGTTTAAGTCACTCAATTATACACATAAACTTAAGTATACAAATGATGATTATTTCTTTTTGTTAAAAATGCCTTCTAAATTTTTTTTTTCAATTATGCAGTAAGTAGAGTAAATGTAGAATGAGAATGTGCGGAGCATTCTTCTGTAGATGTTAGAATATGTCAGTCATCTGACTGGATGGCATATTTACATGGCAAGGTTTTCTTTCACAGTATTTTTCTTTGGAAACATGCTCATTTGAATTAGTGGGGGATTCAAATAAATAGATTTCCTTAAGAATGCAGAGTGTGACTAGTGTTTAAAAAGCAGACATAACTTCCAATGTTCAGCATTTCAGTTTTTACTCAGGAAAAATCCTCATTCCTCAGTGCAGTCAGCTGTGATATTTGAAATTGCTCATAATTTCCAATTCTTTTTTCAGTCATGTAAGGTTTACTGCTCTGTAATAGGGTACATATACAAAAAAGCAGCATATGCATAAAATGAGAGAATGACTGCTTTTTTTTCCCTTTTTTTTTTTTCTTTTTGTTAAGTTTAGATTTGCAAAACAGAGAGGCTTTATACCTTGTGGAAATATGTACTTTTCATTATTGTGGTAACAAATACGATGGTATTAGAAACGTTTAGTATATTTAATATATGTTTCAAAATGTGCTACTCTTGTTCTACGTAAAGTTCATTTACTTTTCAAGTGCTGCCCCCAGAAGAGAGAAGCAGGAAGTACAGATACACCGGGTGTACAGACAAATCTCATACTGAAATGGCAATGTGCACGTTCCAATCTCCA
The DNA here is from genome assembly GCA_017589585.1 of Phylloscopus whistleri. Lineage (NCBI taxonomy): Eukaryota > Metazoa > Chordata > Aves > Passeriformes > Phylloscopidae > Phylloscopus > Phylloscopus whistleri. The sequence continues at coordinate 230,207 of JADMLD010001152.1, read as the reverse complement.
TAGCAGGACCGTGAATTTTTACAGTTTATTGTTAGTAATTTAATCTCATTCCTTTAGACACACAAATGGCTTCTCTTTTTTCAGAGCTGATACCCCTCTGGGTGGGATTCAGGTTGGTGTTCATTTCACGTTTTTAGCTGCCAGAGCAATTAGGTCTAACTGATGTGGGGCTGCTCCCTGCCCAACATTTTCCCTGGTCCTAGAGGAGGTGCTGGAGATCAGGGCTCTCTAACCCTTGGATACCCCCACCAGTGTGGTTAGAATGTACAAGACTTTTCCTGCCATGAGAGAGGTTCCGTTCCATTAATAATAATATTGTGCTCTTCCTTTATTAGTATTGTAATCAAATATAAGTAATTCCACAGAATTAACCATATTAAAAATTCAATATGCTTATCCTTATTATAGACTTGAAAATAAATTATATTTCTACAGGATCTAATCTGTCACAATTAAAACTAGTTTTAAAAAGAACATTTTGTACGTAGCTGAACAATATGTTTTGTTTTACTGTGCATTAAACCAGTAACAAATAGTGCCTTACAGAACCACTTGATGGTGCTGTCACCCTTTTGCTCTGAAAATTCAGATTAACTCTCATGCTTCCTTTATAGTAATGATCATCTTAAATATCTTTAAGTGGTGAAGGAGGAGGAATTGTACAAGCAAGGAATTTTTTTTGTTTTCTTTCTTTTTCGCTTATTTTTTTCTTTCTTAAAAGGAAAAGGTGACATGTTAAGAAAGAAATATGTAAGCCTGTGGGGTTCTTTTTGTCAGTGTGAAAATGCATACACTGGAAAAAGAGATGCTACATATCTATAAAAAGGAATCTAAACTGAGGAAGATGCCAACTGTTATTTTCAGGATCTCAAATAATGAAGGAAAAATAAGACTGAGTTGTTTTTCTGAAATGGGACTGACTTCTATGCTAAAATTATTGAATTATAGAAATGTGCATGCTGATCCTGAGTGCATGTTTTGTTACTGGTAGCAAAGTGTTTTTGGGTTCCCCCCGACCCCCAAATACTAGACAGATGGTATTCTTTGATAACCACCCTTATTCCCAGTGTGTAACTGAGTGTTCTTTCAGTGAGTAGTCAATGTGCCAGATTTGTTAGACATCACCTGAAATTTGCTGTGAATCATTTGGATGGATTTAGGATTAGTGGATGAAATTTTAGATATATATTGTATTTGCTGAACTAGTTGTTTTCTGATGTTCAAAGACACACTCTGTCTACAGACCACTGAATTTCAAATATATCTGTGGAGTTGAACATGGAGCTGTAAAGCTTGTAATGAAGGGAAATATTTGTACAGATCTTTGTGGTGAGTTCAAGGTAGATGTGTTCTATCCAGATTAGGGCATTTGTTTCAGCTATTTCCAACCTGTGACTACTTTTAAATGAATTCATGTGGAAACCAGAAATTTAGGCTCCAAGTTGGGGAGGGGAAAGTATGACACGTAGTAGAACAAAATGACTCTACATGAACATAAAATTGGTAATTTTTATATACCTCACACTAAAAAGAATTGTTTCTGCTGCTCCAACTTCCATTACATCTGTTGAATGGACCACAGCTGGATGTGTTTTACAACTGGAAATGCCATAATGCAGAGGTGTGCAGGAAGTGTAATCGGACAAATGAGTTTTCCATTGAGCAGGTTTGCCGTACTGAGGTCTGACTGCTTGATGTGGACAATGATAACCTGAATTTTGTTACTCTTGCCATCTTTATGCATTCTGATCCATATAGTTTGAAGCTGAATTATTAGTCAGTACTGACCTTCCTATGACAATCACCACTGCGTCTCTGGGAGACAGATCTGTGCTCTGCTCAATGTGTTGTGTATGACTGAAGAAGCAGCTCTGAATAAGAATTAAAATGGGAAATCTAACTTGATTAAATAAGACAATCTTGCTTCTAAAATGAAATACACTGTCTGGAATCACATGCTGCTTCCCTACTGGAGAGCCACTATAGTTGTAAATCCTCAAAGCCCTCTTAGCTAATAACTGGAGTTACTGTTCTCTGTGGTTTCAGCATTATCCCACCACAATGCTGTTAGTGAAATAAACTTGTTAGTATTAGAGAATTATTAGCTTAACAATTGCTATTTGTTTGCAGAGAGCACTGAGACTGAGGGTGGGTTGAGGGTGGAGATGTGTGAATGAGAAAATGGGGGCAAAACCTGCTTGAAGATTTTGGAAGGGAATAAAATTAAGCTACAGTATAGTTTATATTGTAATTAGCGCATTTCTTTAGTAGTTATACCATAACAAACATCTCTGTGAATAAATTTCACTGCAAGTATCTAAGTGATATTTCTACAATAATTTTGGCTGGCAGCTATTCTAGTTTTAGCTCTGCTTTGTAGATAGGGCACAAACATGGCCGAGAAACTGCAAAATTCTTTGGCAAATGAAGTTTTTCCTTCCTGTTTCTCTCTGTTACTTATTCTGCCCTGAAATACAAGGGATGTATTTCAATCATTTAACTGGAAAAAGGTGTGAGTTTAAACCTCGAGATGGGACAGGTCTGGGCAGTATAATGTAACTTAGTAAATAAAAATCAGCCAGGGTATTTTATTTTTCATCTGTTTATTCAGATATTAGGTACTTATTCTTTAGAATTAATTTGTTATTTTTATGAGCATTGTACTGGTATATGTTGATTGTCTTCTGCTTTTTAGCCTTTTGGTTTGCAGCAGTCCAGCAAAATGAGCCTTCATTTGCTGTTCTTGAGCCCTTATACTTCATGAAGACTTCCTTTTCATATATGCAGACATTTCTCCTTATTTCACTGGAAATCTAATCCTTGCAGATATTAATTTTGCTGTGGTTTCAGAGCAGTGAACACATTTTTAAAGGTTTCCTTTACTGAAAGCCAATTTACTTTATACTTGACGGCTTGTAAAAAATATGATCTTTCAGTAACTTACTTGAGCTTTTGACTCATCTAGGTTGGTCTTCTGCCACACTTGATAGCCTTTTTGCACATTAGAATGTGCTCTGAGGAGAGTGTTCCTGAATATCAATCAGCTCTCCCGAGCCCCTTGGCCGTTCAGCCCTATGGGGCAGAGTCAAACAGATCCCTGAGTGAGTCAGAGCTGGGAGGGATGCCCTGCTGGGCTTGTTACTGATGAAAAAGGACAAGGGATGTGAAGGTCAAAGTGATGGTGGAATTTAAGATCCTGAGAGATGCGGGGAAGGCAAATAGTAAAATGAATCCTCATTTAACTAATCCTTAATTTAGCCTCTTTTCTTGACTGCCAAATGGGTCATTGTTAAATAGGATGTAAGGAAGTATTTTTCCTCATTGAGCTTATTGCCTTGTGTTAAGAGGAAGGCGTCTCATTTATGTCTGTAACTTCCTGTAGAGGTGCTCATTAAGGTACTCCAGAGTATATATTTCTGCTGCTGTATGAGTGGTCATTAAGAAACCAGAAAATGTGTGTATGACCACTGCTTCCTCCTCTTGTGTGTCTTACAAGTATAAATGACCAGCTCAAATTTCTTTTAAAAGCAGCAATGACAGAGAAAGACTTCCAGTTTCAGATTGTTCATCCTATTCTTAAACTAAAAGTGAAGTTAGTGTGAAAAATTTGAGACAAGCAAGATTTTAGAATCTCATTCAGTTACTGTTCTGGTTGGTTTAAGAAGCACAATGATCAGTATTCTGCCTGGTGTTGGTTGTGTTTGCAGGCAAGCCATGCTCCTGCATTTATTATAAATGGCACTTTGGCATAATTCCCAAGGATTGCCAGATTTCATTTGTGGGATTCCAACCCTCAATGCCTAAATTGTCTATTCCTTTGATAGGGTTTTACACCTTGTTGGTGTGTTGTAAAAATGTAATGTTAATTAAATATTGATGTTCATGCCTGAGTAGTTTCTACACATATTTCAGAGGCCTGGATCTATGGTATTTTTGAATAAAATTAAAAAGAAAGATTATTTTTATCTGTATATTTAACCAAACAGCTGATTTGGGATAAGTTTTCAGGCTGCTCTAAATTCATTTGAAGTTAGAAAGAGAAATTTTGAAAATAAACTTCAGTTTGCATTATCTATAGGCTGGTTGGTCTTCATTTGCTGTGCAAGCATCTGTCATGGTTTAAATCCTTTCCAGTGTCTTGGCCAGATTTATTTGAATGTCATCTGAAGTAGTCGTAAAAACTACTTGAGTATTTAGAGTGATTTCCTTTGAAGATTTTTTCCTAAAATTAGTAATAGAAGAGCTCTCTAGAGAATTGCTTCTACCAAGAGAGTTTTAAAAATTTGTGGTGTAGCTAGACCTGTTTTAGCTAATTACATTGCTAAATCTCATAATTAGAGTTAGAGAATCATAAATCACTTAAAGCTTTGTTTGGCATGTGTTAGGGTAACAGCTGAAAAATTTTATGCTTTCTTTTCTTTAAGCTTTATTTTTCTCCATTGAGTGGCTGTTAGAATCATCCTGTGATAATAACTACATGATTTTGCCATTTTTGGAATGAGGCTTGTGTTGCTTCTTTGGGTTTACTGCATAATTGTACAACAATATTGTGGGGCCCCTCCCTTCAGCAAGCAATCTTGGCCTTCATTAGTTATTGCAAAGAGCAGCTGTTTGTAATAGAATAGGCTTCCACTAAATGTATTTAGATAAGCATTTAAAAATGAAGACCCATAAATCTTTCCTTTAAATTTCTAAAGGGAAGCTAAACTGCATTTCAAAAAAGTCAACAGCAAGAAAAAATGAGGCAAGAAAAAATATGACCTCTTCATCCCACAGTAATAGAATTACAGGAAGAAAAGGAGGCAGTGGCACGCCAGCTTTTTCCTACTCTTAGAAAACTAATTTATACCCAGATTCCAGGTGTAAGGCTTTTATAAGAGGATGAAAAAAACCCCTGCAATTTATATTGAAAATGAAAAAATCCTCCAACTAGTTAAGAATGAAAATCCATAAGCTTCTCCCCACCCCTCTGCCCTCTTCCTTTCCTACTTTGGTGTAAACTCTGTGATATAATTTAACAGCATAAGCTCTTCATATTTGGAAATGGTGAGGTTGGAACAGATTGTCCAGAGGGGTGTGAAGTCTCCAGGATATCCAGGGGCTGTCTGGATGCAATCCTGTCTAGGATCACTCTGCTTGAGCAGGGAGGTTGGACCAAGTGACCACTGTGGTTCCCTCCAACCTCACCCATTGTGTGATATTCTGTATTTTCACACACTTTTGGAATATGTCAAAATTGGAATCAAATGACTCGTGTCTTCTCTTGGAATTCATCAAGATTTGATAAATACACGTGAAAAGGACATTCAGAACAAATCACTTGTGCTGTTGCTTTGCTTTGTTTTAGACTGAAGAAATGAAATTTTGGAGAGGGTTTACCTTGCTTGGCAGACTTATGGAGCCTTTAGGCATGCATGCAGGGGGAAGACTTGAGCTACAGGCAACTGCTTTAGTTTCTCTATACTCTACCTTATGTAAAAATATTTTATTATAAAATTTTCTTCATGTGTTTATATTTTTAGAGATTGCAGTTAGAAAACTTTAAAAAAAATCAATACTTCACTATGCCCACCTGTATTTTCTCTTTTGACTGAGTTCTCCATGTCTCCAGCAAAATGTTTTTTAGGTGTCAAACTTCTTGCCATTGTACTTTCTTAGTTTTTCTACTTTCACCTAGTGTGGCTGTAAAGAATTTTAAGGTACATTGGACAGATACTACCTGCTTACAGTGAGAAGTGGTAGAACACCAAGCATTGTTTTTGAAAGCTGAGCACTAGAAATAATCAACAGGGTTTCATGAAACAAGTAATAGGTATTACTGGTGCAAAGGACAGAAATGTTGATAGTTTTGAGAAAAACCTGCAAATAACTTTTCACATGCATAAAATGAATTTTCTTAAAATTCAATTAACTTTATCTATGGGACTTGTGAATTTTGAAAACCTGTGTATGTGGCTGCAAGACTGAGGACAGATCACTATTTCTGGCACACAAACATTGCAGCTGAAGGCTAGTATAACTAAGATTGTTATATTGCCATACAGAGAATCCTGAAAGTACTTGTATTAGCGTGGCATAAACCTGCAAAAGCTCTGATGAGTGCTCTTGAAACGACAAGGATGTCTTCAAATATACACTGTGAACCATGGCTTCTTATTTGGAATACTCTCAGGTGATAATTAATGAGGAATTTACTACCTTGTCTCACCAAAAAAAAAAAAAAAAGACTTAAGGATTGAACAGTGACATAGATGGGGGAACAGCACAGTGGGAGGCAGCTGTTCTCTTGGCATTGATCAGATGTGTGCCATGGTAAAGGCTTTAAGTGTAAAATTTTACCTTCCTGGCTCTTTTATGCCGCATTCTTAAACTCCTAGTGAAGTAGTTCGGTCTTCCTTGGGTATGTAAATCTGCCTGTGACATGAGAGGAAAACAAGCAATGATGTAAAGGGATACACAGAGAGATGAGATAGCCTAGAACTCCTTTTATGAAGGAAGAAGCAAAGCTGAAAAGTAGATAGATATGGGAGTGAGGGCACAACTGGTCTTTGTAGGCAGGAACTGATAAAAAACGAGGTGTCTTTTACTGCATGTTAACAGAGGAAGAGAATGTGGGGTTTTTCTCTTCTGTCTTGCTTTAAATTTCAATAAAGAATTGATGAATAAATGCTGCCACATGTTTTCAAATTACACAAAATGTCTGATTACAATATTCTTTTCAGGTTTCTGTTACGTGCTAAGGCATACAAAATTTATTATAAAAAATTATGAGGAGAAGAACACATTAAGTGCGAATTAAAACCAAGAGTACATCCCAGTAATTGAAGCTGATGAACAGTGTGTTATAATTATCTTCGAGATCTCATGGTATGGAAAGTGCAACTGGCCAGGTAAAAACCAGCTTTTTGTCCTTAGCTGGAATGAGACCCACGGTTCAAATGAGTGTGTGGGGGAATAGTCATGGGAACACTGAGCTAAACTCAGCCATGTGCTCTGGGATTGAATGCAGGAACTGGAAGCCTCATTCTTGGAACCAAACTTAACCCTGAGCTTTGGGATTGGATTTGCAGGTGCCCAGGAAGGACTGCATGCTAATGCGGGCTTTTTGTATTCTAAAGGTGTTCATAGCACTTTGCTGCGGATCCACGGATTTATGCTAAGACTTGAGCTTACAGTGCAGCCCATTAATCACAGCAGTATAGTCCTTCTATTCTCAAAACTTTAATTTAATGTCAACAAGTCTGCAAGTTCTTAGTCAAATTTCATTAAGAGTGACTAGCAGGTTAAAAATTATCAAGAAAGGATGAATTGACTGCTGAACCTGAAAGCATATCTGTTTTTTTTCCTCTACAGACCAGGCTGCAAATTGCAGTTTTTTAATCCTCAGTTCACTCTAATTTAGATTCACAAATGTTTAAATGTGCAGCTGTAACTGTCTATTTGTCACAGTGTCCCATCTGGAAAAGACGAGGATTTCTCAAATTACCTTATTGAGGTTTTGATGTCTTAAAATATTTCAGTTTGCCTTTTTTCTTTAAACAGGGCTTGAATTAGGATTTCCAGAGGTTACAATGTTTAGTTTTGCTGTAATGTCTGTATAACTTTGTTTCATTATGAGCTTCTTCTGTTCCCTGTTCCCCTACTTCTGAAGGTTTCTTAAAGGGGAAAAAATATAAAAGTTTAAAAGAAACTGTATCTTTTAGCTAAAGCAGATGAAAAATAGAGTAGTACAATTGGGGACATACAACAGTCTTGCTGAAAGTCCTGGAAAAAAACCTCTTCAACTGTGGACGGACTCGCAGATTTCATTTTGCTTGTATTTAAAGTGAAAGGATAAAAAAAACAGGTAAACACAAACTAAAGAACACTTTACAGTGACTTTTGTCGATTCGTTTTCTTACTTTGTCTAGCTCTCTGTGCTCACAATAACATCCTGAAAAGCAGATGTATTTAAAAAGAGCAGACAAGAGATACTTTCTCTAATACACCTACAGTACAAAAAAAATCAACTTTTTTAAAAAGTAAAAAGATTTCGAATTTTGGAAGAATGGTTTATGTGTGCAGGTTAGTATATTTTGCAGTTTTAAAAATGTATACACTAAAACTTTGTGAAGGGTTGAGAGAGCAGAGGCATTCAACCTGGCCATGGTAGAGAATTTCCATGTAGAGTTTGGCAAAATGAATGTTTATATATATATGTATATGTATATATACACACAGAATTTAAATCAAACTTCAGTAGATAACTAATGCTGGCATTTTATGAGGAATAAGTTATTCCTTTGCATGACAAGAAAGTAATCATTATGCAATGAGAAAATTATGTAGATGTTTGTGAGGACTTAAATCAGTCTGTAAATAGTTTGTTGGTCCTAATGTATTTATAGCAAATTTTTTGTATTGCTAAGTATGTGCTTAATACAAAATACTGTCACCTTGGAGTTAATGGCTTATAAATTAAGAAGCATGTGTAGGCTGTTTTCCTACTAAGAAGTAGGAAAGAAAACAAGGGGTTTATACCATCTCAGCAAAAATAGGAGTTGATCTAAAACTGTGAAGCATTCCCCTGGATACATTAAAAAATGTGGTACCATCCCATTTTGTGGTGAAAAGTTCTTAGAACTGGGTTCTTTTTTCATTTGTAATAGCATCAGTATGATACTTTACCATAAGGAAATTAGGCTTTTAAAGATACTTCTTGTAATAACTTTCACTGAGCAAACACTAACTAATATTTTCTTGAATAATTTCAGAGAAAGGACTGGAGACCCATCCTTCAGTTGGTAGTGCTACTGATACAATAAAAACAAAAATGTGTCCAGCCTGGACAAGTGCTGCCAGTTTCTCAATTTTCCATAATACAGATGTATTTATTGGTGGCTTTGTTCTGAATATTTTGAATAATGCCAAGGAAGAACAGTCTTTAGGCTATATGTGTGTAAAAATTGTGTCATTGTTGTGAAAAAGTGGAAATGCTGTATTAGGATGTGTACAAAGAAGTTGGGCCTGCAACAAATGTGGAATAATTCTTGTGAGCTGTGGTCCAAAGAGCAAACTTTGCCTGCAGTATGGTGTCACCTCTAGCATATTTCAAGTGTAAAATCTCAAGGCCAATCAGAGCCAGTTTAGAGGAAAATTTTGAGAGTAATGAGACACTTGGAGAAGGCTCCTAGACAGAAAAAAATGAATGAGCTGTATTCATCACTCTAAAGAATAAATGGGGATTTATTAGTAATAATCTTACCTACTAGTAATCTTCACTTATACAAAAGTTTTCTGAAAAGAGGCAGAAAATAATAATGTGATTTCTAAATATATCTATAATCAAGATTAGAAAAGCTTTGGCCTAGAACAGATTCTTTTGAAAAAGTTTTTTCTTTAATCCACTTCCTTTTTCCATGCAGATTTTGGCTGGATTGTTTTTGTTTTTTTTTTTTTTTTAGAGTCAAATTTCTGAAACATTTTAGAATAGATTCTTTTAATCTTTGAGAAAAGGCAGGTGGGATATAATGAAAACTTGCCAGTTTAGTTGCCATTTCATTACTATTTTTCAACCACATAGGAATGTCTTCTCTGTGTGGACTGTAAGTTTTTAAAGCTATTGTATACTTTGTCAATTGTAATTATACATTTAAAGGGAAGTAGATGTATTAGAGAAAAATAGAGCACAGGTTAATGTGTGCCTAACAACCAGATTTAACTGGAATTACAAATTTTCCTCACTAATAAATTGCAGGCCCTCACATATAGCAAGTGAACTATGTGACAAACATAGCAGCTCTCTTCAGAATATTCTGTGCACATGCTATTATGATATTAACACTTGGGTTTCTTTTTAAATGTTAAAGGACATTTTTCTAGACTGTGGTAGCTTTTATTTGCCAGTGAAATTATGAATAAGCCCACGAATACAAAATTGCTGTTTTTGCAATACTCTAGCTATGCTTGATGTCCCTTGCTCCCAGAAGTTTCTTTTGTTTTAGTGTTTCCCCCCACCCCTTATCTGACTACATTTTAGTTTGCTTTCATAGGATAAAACAGTGAAATCACCTGTCGTAAACAAATTCATCATATAGTTTTATGTTGCATGTAACATTAGTAGCTTCTTGCAAAATAAAATTATCATCTTTGTGGAGTTACTGGATCTTGAAGAGCTTCTGTTGCCTCAGGCAAAATTCTGAGCTTCCTTAATCGTTTCTCTTCTGGGAACAACAGTAAATCATCTGTGAATTTAAATCTGTTTGAAAAGGTAACTTACACTGGAGTCACTCTTGGCATATATTAGACAAAACTGTAATTTATACCCTCACAGAGTAAGCATAAATTTCCCTATATTTACTAGAAATCATTGTTTATGTGCAAGGTAAGTTTTTGAGTGTCACCAACTCATTAGTTTTATATGGATTTAAAAACAAGTTCAACACACATACACCAGATTTGCAACTATGTCCAATTTGGTTAAAAACGTTGAAATAGCCTTTTTTGTCTTTATTCTGGAAGCCAAAGGTTGTTCAGTGTTAGCTTTTGTTTATGAAAACTTCGAGAATTTCTACTTGGTTATAACCTAGATAAACATTACATGACTCCTGTCAAGCCATAACTTCACCTTTATTTTTAGCCTAAGATAAGAATGTAACAACTCTCTTTATTCCTCAAATACATTTCTTTTCCTAAAATGCCAGAATGTTTCCTCCACTTGAGAATGTAGTGAACTGTGTAAAATGAAAGTGCTGGGATCTTGATGTTCAATTTACAGTTAAAAGTGTGGGTGTCTAACGAGGTTACTGGGTCTATTAAAGATTATTCAAGAGATGAGCATGGCAAGGAATGAAATGTTGTTTTCTAGTAAGAGTGTCTTCCTTTTTATAAGATCAGCCATTGATGCAATGTATTATTGGTTTAATGTTACTATGGGATTCTATTTTAATATAGCATTACCTGCTATAGCTGATAAGAAATCTTTTCCAGTGGGTGATTTGCAGCCCTTGGTAAATTTGTAATTCCTATCTACTGTTAGTAGAGTTACACCCAAAATTAAATGGGTAGGCTCTTGTTTGGTGTTTTGAATAGAAATGAATTGATTCTGAAAGCAAGAGAGTCACTTCTCCTCAAAACCTCTTGCATAAAAATACTTCCTTCTGATTTTAGCTTTATGAATCATTTTGTTACATCTCTGTACTTCTGGGTAGCGTTGTGACTTTTCTTTGTTGCAGATGGTTATTAACAAAATCCTGGTGAATCCTGGCAGATGGCAATGTGCTCTGAGGGTTTCACCCCACACTAGCTCAAAGTCATAACATTTTTCACTACAGGCTGCTTTTGGTGTGGTGTGTGTTTTTTGTTTGTTTTGGTTGTGGGGATTTTTTTCTTCCCCGCCCTCCCCTTCCTTTATCTCTAGAGAATTTCCCTCTCTTGAGTTTCCCCATCATAATTCTTCCTGACACTTGCTCACTGCTTGAGCTGATGAATGGTTGGATCTACAGCAATATTTTGTCACAAGTATCTGGCTTTTGTGGTGCCATAACCTTCATGTAGAAATTGACAGAATGAGTCAAATCCTCACTTGCTTCTGTAGTAACTGTTATTTAAAAAAAAAAATAAAAATCCATTAACTTGAGGTCTGTGTGAATGGAGTTCACTGTAAGAAGTTCTTTCATGTACCACTGTCAGATTGTAGTGTTTAGAAAGGATGAATAGCTGTAGGGTTTTGCAACTAGTAGCTATTTCCTTTAGGGTTTTTGGTTTTACTGTTAGTGTCCAAGGTCATGTTTATAAATTCTTATGAATATCGGCAACTTTCATTCCTCTGGGTAGTAGTAACAGCAGTGAGTCTTTCATGAGATCTTTTGCTGGGCTTTTCAGGTTATTTCACATTGTCTGAAATAAAGTAATAGGAGCTGTTTGTTTGTTTTTTTTAAATGGGAGAAGACAACATTGTGTGCATGTGTGTATTAAGCAGTGTGACAGAGATACCCTAGTAAGACTAATGATTACCTGAAATACTTGTCTCTGCTTTTGAAGCTTAACCCTTTTGCTCATCAATCAGTCAGCAGAGGCAGGTAGTGACCATTAGGTGGATTCATTAGCACCCTGCAGCCTTCTTGTACAGGGTGACCCACATCTGTCTTCATTAGAAGTTTGCCACTTGCCAGTGGTGAACAGATGGGTCATTACAGCCGACATTGCCCTCTGGGCATACCTGGAGGACAGACAAAGTCGTCTGGTACAGGACACACACACACGTTTTCTTCATAGAAACAGGGCAAGGGATTTATGATAAGTCTAATAACATCAGGCTTTTTCTTTAGACAAGTTAGCTCATACTTAATGGAGTTATTTACTCTGGATGACACCAGCTTTGAGAACACGAAAGGGCTAAAACAGAGACTTGAATTATTCATGACCATTTCTTAAAAAATATTATGGAGTATAACATACAGTGATGCTGAACTGTTAATCAGTATTTTCATTTGAACTCCAGGTATGATGGTATGATTTCAGCATCTCATTTTCTTTTTCTAGAACTGGGATATTTTCTGTACAGACTAAATTAAGATTTTTTTTTTTTTTGAAAGCATTCTATGATCTAAGGCTGAAGATATAATACATTCATAATCCTGTTGCCAGGAGAGGAAAGTAAAAGCCTTGTTTCCTCATTACTTCATGCTGTTTACACTGCATGAGCTTAAATCCTGTTCTAACACCATGGTTAAAGACATTTTTGAAAAAAAATCCACATTCTATGTGTCAGTTATTTACTATGAGTTGCTTTTGTTCAACATTTTGGAGCAGTTAAACATATATTTTCAGTGTTAGCAGCATTATAATTGACATTCCACTTCAATGTCTTTTGGACAAGGTTCCAGATGTCACTGTGTTTAAGTAAAATACTCTTAAATGTGAGGCAAACTGACTACAGCTGCAAAGCCTGATCATGCCACTTTTCCCTTGGAATGTTCTTCCAAATGAAACAGGAATTACCTTTGCTGGTGAAGAAAGGCTCCCTTTCCCATTTTAAGAAGGTGTTGCTGTATTAAAGGAAATACCCAAGGTGTTGTGCTCTCCTCTACTGGACAAACATTATCCTTCACTTAATCATATTTACTGTAAAGGAACTTTAATTGTTATCATAGCATTTTTGTTTCTTTAGTTTTTTGTAATAAGTTGTTTTCTAGTGGGCAGATGTTTGCTGTATTTAAATAAGTATATTTTTTCTCTCTGTAGTTTAGAATAGATATTAATTTTGTACAGTTTGTTCTTGTGTTAAAAGTATATTCTTTTATAAAAAATATTTCTCTTACTGGACTTTTGTGAAAAATTGCTTCTGTAAGAAAATGTTTATTCCATGTTGCTTTGTGTGAATTTCTGCTTTCTTTTTGTGGCATTCAAAATAGAATTTAAAGGCAAAAGTGTTTTTGGAGCTTGTGTCTGTTGTAACAGAGACCATTCCTTTTAGGAAGGTATGACATTGTCCTCCATTTAAATTTCATGCTAGAATTAAAATTGGCTATCTTATTTACATTTAAAAAAACCCCAAAAATGTGGTGGTCTTCTTTGGTTAAAAACTAGAAATTATTTTTGTTGAATAGATTTTAAAATAAAATAGATGCTATATATTTAGTGAAAAATACCATTAGTGAGGTGGTCATAAGTAATACACTTGAATGAAAAAACAGTATTTGTAGTTTGATGCATAGCAGATGTATTGGACACCAAACAAAGACATGCTTTCTACCTGCAGAAGAGATGATTAATTCCTCTTGGTACATGGAAGGGAGCATTAATAGCTTCTGGTGAGAAGTGCAATATCTTGTTGCTGGAGCTGTTTCTACGACGTTTATTTCATGTCTATGTTACGTGCAATAAAAAGGTGGAAGAAGCTTTTGCTGTAACTTAAGAAAAATACTAAAATTTATTCATCCTTTCAGATTTTGAGAAATAACATCCTGTGTTAGCATGTTCTATGTATTTATGATCTCTGATTACCCAGCAGTAAAGATGACATTCAGCATCCATCTGGAATATTTGCATGTATTTACTCTGTTTGCAAAAGCCACTAAAATGATCTGAGAGGCTCTGATTTAAGACGATGCAGGTAACCTCAATACGGCCATGTTGTGTGTGTAGTTGGTGATACAATCTTTAATTACATGATGACACTATGTTTTCCAGAGGATCTTGCCTTAGGGTATACAGAATAGATAGTGTTCATTGAGTGAAGTGCTTTTGCTTTATTCCCTTTTTATCTTCCTTGATCTGTGTGAGCTCCATGCTACATATGGCACATCCTCTTCACTGTGTTCTGAAATGCAGGTGATTAATTTCCTTTCTAGTATTCCTCTGCTGCTTGTTGTAGAGGTATTTTAACCTCTTTTACAAGCATAAAATGTTCCATCTTTCAATGACTCCTAGTCATGTTAATTTTCATTTCTTCTATCCTCTGTTCTTTTTTTGGTAACTGGCATCAAATCCTTCGTTCTTACACCCATCCTTTGTGCATCTCTGATTCTCTGTTATATCATTAAAAACTACTTTTTTATCCATGTAACAGCAGCTTTCCTGATAATATTTTGAAATTACATGAACCAAATTAATTCTGCTGTTTAATTTTGAATATCTGAAAAGGGGTATTGTCTCTTGAAATTTTATCATGATTAAAACCGCTGACTCTGTTATGATGTGTTAATATCTCTGGAAAGAATGGCAGTGTTTTACTGCTGTGTTGACAACACAAACACTTATATTTAGAGTGGCAATTCAGAGTTAGGGAATACTGGAATGATAAATGCATTTCAGTGGCTTCATAATTGTGTGTACCAATGCAGAGTCACCTTTCAGTGTTTAAGAAAATGAAGAATTACATATGCTGTATAGTTATCTGTATTTGACAAACATATCACTGATTTTAAATACTGCTGCTTTGCAGATCATTCATTATAGCTGCTTCATCTTTTTTCCAGTGGGTTGTCTTTTAGAATTTCAACAGGTAGTGGAGTGACTTCTTAAGGCAACTATTTATTGTAAGTGAGGGCATGTGAACTAGCACTCATAAATTCTAGAGCATGTTAGTTCATTTATGAGAATTAGTACTTGGCAATTACTGATGCTGATCTGTGCAGTGTGAAATTGTTATATTGTGGGAACTTATATATGATGGCATGAAATTACACATTAATAAAAATCTGTCTAAGATGTGAGGAAGCAACCTGATGTTAACAGTTTTAAAGCTGTCCTCTGCTGTGTGCCTACACAGAGCCTGGTGGAGAGACAGGAACTTTTCTGAAACTCCAGGGAAGAAAATGGGGGTTCTGCTCAGAGCAATAGGAAGAGAGGTACAACACTGCAATTCAGTTATAATCCTCTGCTGGGTGGCTTGATTAAACATTAGAAAAATTGTGGAAGGAAATAATTTTTTTAAGTGGGACCTTTCAGAATTAGTGTTACTTCAAAACCAATTCATTTTCATGCCTGATGTTTACAGCTTAAATGCAGATCGACAAATTTGACCCTTTTAAAAAGATTGCTGTAATTTAGCATCATTAACTATTTTCAGCATGATATTAATTAGAATATGCAAGTTAGTTGAGCTTTCTGGAGATTAAATTAATTTAATGGAGACAGTATTGATACAAGGTAGTACTTGTATTACATTATTTGATGTCATTTCCCAAGAAAAGATTGGTTATTTGTATGGAGAAATCTTAATAGAAGTAGCTTTTGATATCTACAGCTATGTTGTAATTTGTGTCAACGCATCTCAAAAAAACCGGAATGTCAGATGCTGAGAAAAATTTGGGTCATTTAATGCTAACATAGCGAATTTTTGTCACTTTTAGGCTTTTGGTTTGAGAGGCAGGGAGATTTTGACCAATTTGTCTTTAAGCATTATGTCTTTTAGTACTTAGCAGCTGCTGGGGTGACACTGCAAAGAACATAGACATAACTTTTGTTGTTTTGGGCAGGGCAGATAGCTGAGAGAAAATACCCTTTCAGCTCTAAAAGCGTTTTAGTGTTGCAATGGTTTCACTTACATTAATATGGCAGAAGCATGGAAAGCTCTCATGAGAGTAAAGTTTGACAGTTCAAGTTGTGTTTTTTAAGGTCCTGAGAAACTGCTCAGATGTTTAGAACTTGGAATTCATACAGGCCGCCTAAATACTTCATCCAATCCTTATTGACTCAGTAGGAAGAATTTAATTACTTAATGCAATTCAGACTACTTTGTCTTTATTTGGTAATAATGTGTGTCTTAACCATGAACAGAACAAATCACTTGAATATTCCAACAGTGTAAGACTTCCAAAGTGTATTTGTAAGCACATGGTTTATAGAGATTAGGATACTACCTGGAAAAAAATTAGGAATAATCGGTCTCATTCAACAAGAAATATATTTTGAATAAGAGAAAACTCTGGGAGAATCCCCTGTTTTCAGTTTTGGAAAATGCATTGAATAAAGACACTTTGAACTTCAGCTTTTCTCTATCCAGTGTGGGAAACAAATGTAAAGTGATAAGGATTTGCACAAAACTTACTGAGTGTGTTGTGTGCAGTGAAGTATTCAGGAGCCAGAAAATGCTGGGACTTTTAAAACATAAAACTGCTGTCACTTTGAGGTTCTATGTTTTGTTGTATCAGGCAGCAAATGAAAAACAACAAAAAAATAGGCTGTGATATAGGCTGCTCCATCCACGTGTGGGTTTTATGCTCATGACTGCTGTGCAGGCTCACTTCACTCTGTGCACAGTGAATCTCCTTTTAGCCAGTACCAATGGATGTGGTGTGAATCTACAGCAGTTCATACAGTTAAAGTGGTTTTGGATCAGAATTTTGTTCTAGTATATTTTCTAATACTTAAGGACAATTAATTTAATAGTACTTTAGACCTTCAAAAACGCTTTTACAGTCGGCAGAGCTCAAACAGATCTTTTCAAGTAAGCTTAAGGTAGTTTCCTTTTGTCTACATTTGCATTTATACCCTTTTCAGCAATGCTTCAGCTCTATGTGACAATGACATTGTCTTGAGTTGATTTACATTTCCTAGTATAGAAAATATTAAAGGCTCAGAGTATTTTAAAAATCCATTAATACCAAAACTGACATCTGGCAGGTCTTACAGCAAAACTTCAAATTCCAGTTCTGTTCTGTCATTTTGGGAACTATCAGTTTGGAGAAAAAACTTTAAAAAGTTATGGGACAACAAAATGCTACTGATGTGCAAAAAAAACCAGAAAGAAATTTACACAATTGTGATGGTTTAATCACGTTCTATATTTCATTTGACTGGAAGAATATAAAGCAAAACAGGCCCATCTTTAAATTACAAAGATAGTTTATTAATATACACAAACACAACAAAAAAGGGGAAAAAACAACAACAACAACAAATGAAACTTCTAAAACATCTTTCTTTCTCTTTCTAAGTTTTTTACCTTTCTTCACTCAACATAAAAAGACATGACCTGCAACCTCAGCCAGTTTTACCATTTTAAAAATAACCTTTTATCAGTTCTTTTAGGAAAGGAGTCTCTCTGGGTTCTATATAGACATCCCATGCTCTACATCTGCGAGGATTTTAAAGGAACTCCTGCAAACTGCGAAATCCTACCCATTAGCAGCTCTCTCAACACTGCACATAGGCCATATTTGCTTATTGGGGTACTGTTTAAGGATGCCTCCTCTAGTATGACACAAAGATTCTCTTCTTCTATTTCTAAAATCATCTCAAGACCCAAAAACAAATCTCCTCTTTCTTTAGGAGCAAAAAGCTTCATATCACTTTTAACTAGAACCTTACATCCCCCCAAAAGCATTTATATGTTACAGGAAAAACTAGTTCAGTCTCTATAGTTTTACCAGAAATGTCCAGCCAAAATTAGGCCACTCCTTGTCCTTTTGCCTTAAAGTCCTTTTCACTCTCCCTTTACCGACTGTAGCTCCATGCTGTGTCTTTCTATTCGCTATATTTGTTCTTCTTCCGGAGAAGGATGATGTTTAGGAAAGTCCATCTGCCAGCAACAAAGGGTTAAACTTTTCGGGCTGCCGGGCTGCCCACGTGGCTCTGCGGCGGGAAACTGAGTCGTTTAGAAGCCGTGCGCTGGTTTCTTCGGCTTGAAAAGAAGAGCAAGGGCGAAGGGGCACTCCGTCCGAGCTCTCTCTCTCTCTCCATGCTGTTTGCTTCTCTGCGAGACAGCGGCTCCTAAAGCTCCGGCCTGGCCTGCCCCGACTCCAGCAGCATCGGGGCCCGGCCCGGCCCGCCGCAGCCGCCCGGGGTGGGGGGGCACCGAGGCCGGCCGGCCCCGGCGGCTCCCTGTCCCCAGCCTGCCACCCTAGAGACAAAGAGATCGCTCCTCCCCCCACCCAGCCTTTTTAAGCATTTCGCCAAAAGTCGCAGCTTGTCTTCTACTGGATAAATTGCTTGTCAATCAAAAAAACTGACCCCGATTGGAACAAAATCAGGCTTTTCCTAGCCTATGACAACAATCATAGAATAGAACATGATTTTTACTGTAAGGTAGTATTTAAGCATGAGGGAAAAATAATTTTCAAAATATAGTGTGGTATTTGTAATAATTTGCATCTCAACAGATGTTCTTTTTTAAATTATTGCCTTTTGTTAAACCTACAGATGTAAAAAATTGGTGCTTTAGTTGCCAGAATAAAGACTTTCGTGTCCTGAGAGTAAAAATAATGTATAAAAAGCTGCTGGGATTTCACCCCACACCCACCCCCGAATCTCAGCATGTGTTTTTATAGCTTTGGAAGTCATCATTCCATCTTTACCTTCATCACTTTCTTTTTTCAGCTAATTTTTACAAAACTGTTGTTCCATATTCCCTGTTACAAGCATTTCAGGAAATACTGTCTAGTTGACTATAGAACTTCCTGTTGTATGTAATATTTTATGGACTGCTTGACCTATAAACACTGAATTTGTTTGCATTGATAAAGTGAATTGTTATCCTGAAAATTGTCAGTTATATCTGATATGATCCGTTAGCATTATAAGGTGAATTCATTGTTTCCATTTCAGTATCTTTCAGCTTAGCTGCTGAAAGAAGCATATTGTGACTATAAATAAATTTGGATTTGTGTGACTGCAGTTTTTAAATAATTTGAAATTTTTTTAACTTAGTACTTGGCTGAAATTTTGCATTCTTGGTTTCTACCCACAACTGAGTAGTTCAAGATTTTTATACTTCCAAAATATTCAATGACCCTTTTTGTTAGGGGGGAAAAAAAAAATCGTTCCAGTTCAAGCACTAATGTCACTCTTGTTCGTATTTCCATCACTTGTTGTAATGCTGTTCATAGTTATGTGTGAATCAAAAGCAAAAATTTCAGTTTTTCACGTTTCAGTTGTCCTACAGCATAGAATAAAAGTGGTTTCTGAACTCTCACAAAGTCTGTAGCTGATAGCAAGTGTAATTGTGTGCTTAAACAGCCTTAAATTTGTTTGTCTGATATGTGTTCCTACTCCTTCTTGGCTCCAGAATAATCTGATGTGAGTATAAGTATTCTCTCATCATAAATGATTCAATAGGGCAGCTTGTATTGGAGTTTAGCAGTTTAATGAAAGGGTAAACATGGGAATGACTGACTGATTTTAATCATCTAAATTAATTCTACTATCTTTTTATAGCAGAGTCACTCAGAACAAAATTATTACTTACTATTGTGATTAACTTGTACACAGCAGTTTTTCTGTATTCTTTGTAAAAAAACCCAATTGTAACATAAAGAGGTCTTACTAGATCAAGTAAAATCTTATCAAGAACTTCTGCTGCTGCTAGTCAAATTCATAACATTTGGTTGAAGGTTATCTTCTCCTAGATATAAAAGAATTTTTGCCATGCACTCTTGCAATTTATAGAACAGTTGTGATTTAGTTTTGCTCTGAAGGGTCTTTTTAAACTCTTTAATCCAGGTATGTAATTTTAGGGACAGCATTTTTCATTTAACTGTCTCAGGTGCATTCCACAGTTGTTTTTTTATCTTCTTTAGCCATATGACATCTTTATACTTGACTTGCTTGATCTAAAGCTGTTTGATTTTAAAAAGTAGGCTATGTTTTGACCATGTAGGACAGGCTTTTTCTGAAAACCAAAATCTGTTGTAACTCAGGTTAATGTAATTTATGTTGCAATTGCATGAAGAAGTTCTGAAGATGTAAAATCCCAGCAGCTGTGTAAGTTGAAAAGAATATACTGTGAATTAGGCAATCAATCACCAGTTACAGGTCACAAAAACCCATTAGAGTATTTTATTCCAATAGAAGTCTTTCCTATTATTAAACATACAATACTCTAGTAATTTAGGAAAATCTTGAGTTGGTATAAGATTTGTACCAGAAATAATTTAAACAACCAACATTTTGCTGAAACTGTACTTAAAGAAAGTTGATTGTACTTTTCTTATGAGAGGAGACATGAGACAAAACACCTCTGAGAAGCAAATTATGGTCTCAGTAAACGCAAGAAGCAGAGATGATAACAGCAATGTTTCAGGATTGTCTTAATAAGCCAGCACTTTGGCAGTGTGCAAGGCAGACACTGGTTGTTAAATAAGAATAAATAAATCGAAAATTATTTCAATCTGCACTGCACTATTTTTTTCCCTATAAATTACCTCACAAAATACAACTTGGAATGGCAAAACTTTGTAATGTCATGTAGCATGAGGTGTTTAGAAAAATCATCCTTTTATATGACGTTCAAATACAGACATCTATTGTTAATTTATTTTCTTATGTTTATATTCTAACAAAACAAGCAGTGTTCTTCTGAAGGACTACCATGTGTCGCAGGTTTGGGCCTAGTTTTCTCCAAAGTTAAACAGATTCATATGAGCTATATATAGTCTGATACGAATCTTGTATGAGCAAAAATTTCCAATTAGAATTGTGTAGAATTATGTTTCTGTCTGTGCTACAAGCAATATAATTCACTTGAGTGTTTTGAACTATATACAGCCTTAGTGCTTTCCACTGAACCTTGGTTTTGCAGTAAAGTGTTCAAACAGGGGAGTCAAACTACAAACTGAAAAATTGTAAGAAGTAAAAGTTTAGTAGTGGTTTTGTGGCTCTATTTGTAAATAATGAAATACAAAAGGGGTTTACTTGGTAACACATTTAAAGTTTTTTGGATGTTGTGGGTGTGGTTACTGCCTGTGGCAAAGGTACCGATCCCCTTTAGAGAATGACATGGTCACTGAATATGCTTTTGCTTAAGTGCATGCATGAGAATGAATTATACTTCCACTCTACTGGCCAGATTGTTTTCTCAAACCAACTTAGTAGTGGCATGTAGATGGGAGGACAAGTGATTGAATGGTTCTCTAAAACAAATTTATATGAAACCCTATTTTTTTGCCAATACCTTTGACAGTGATTGTTAACTGAGCCAAATCATTCCCTTGTGATGCTATAAATCCCTGTAGTATTGAAAATGAAAGTTTTAAAAAAATGTATATTTGGTATATGTCAGGACAGCAGTATTTGGATCTTCTTCTCCTCAGTGTTTGCTTTTATTTCTAAAAGCAAGATTATTGTACTCCCGATTCTGCTGATTATCAAAGAGCTTTAAAAAAAATATGTCTTTGAAAAGAAAGTAAAAAGACAAAAAACGTGAGAGAATTTAGAAGGGTTTTTTTTTTCCAATGAGCAGCATGGTTTTAAGAATTGTTTGTACTTAGTGAAAAAAGAGGACTAACCAATGAAAGGAGGGCTAGCTACTGACTCAGCAAAACACGTCTACGCTTCAGTTCACAAATGTATATTTTTTACTGTTTTGTGGAATTGATGACTTTAAAGGCAGAACCAATCACTTTTGAAATTTCTTGTCATTTAAAGCAAAACATATTTTACTCACAATCGTGTGAAATTTAGGCTTTTCTGTGAAGTTTAAAGGACAACTTTTAATTATGAAGTTGTTTAATACTAGAGACGAAATGACAAAAGTGTGGTGATGAATCAGACGTTACTTGTTCTTTTTGAAATAACGCATTCTTAGACTCTTCAGATTTCCTGCTTTTATGTTTTTGTTGCATACTCTTTTTTTTCTTTGTCACAACTTCCCTTCTACTTCAAAATTATGATACTTTAAAAATATATTCTTCCCTACTTGCATCAGGTGTCATAGAATTTTATAACATATTGCAACCTGTTACTTTATAAATCATCTTCTACTGAAGGGAAGCATTTAAGACCATGATTCATTTTAGGCATTTTAACATTTTATTGCCATGTTTATGTTGCTGAGAGCAAATTATCATCTTCGAGTCTATACTCAAAGATGAATATTGTTTTTTGGATACATAAACTAAAATTGGTACTTCTGCCCTAAGAGAATCATGCTCATTCACCATTGATGCTATTTTAATAGTTAAATCTGATTTGATTTGAATATAGAATACAAAGATACAGTTTAACAGGCCAAAATATATCTCATTGATATATTATTCTTAATTACATTATTTTGTGGAGGGAATGGATACACAAAGAATGAGCAATTGTATTTCAGAATGCTATTTCACTCTGTCATTATTAGTATGCATGTACAAGAAGAAATTATTAAAAGATTGTTGTCTTTTTGAATTTTCAATGGAGCAAATACTGCCAAATGTGCTTTAAATAATATGCAAAATTTTATGATATATCCAAATATTCCTTAAATCTCCTTTTTAATTCAGCATATCTATTTCAGCCATGATACTTGTGTTTATGACACTTGGTTGTGTTATTTCTCATTTTCAGCTAAATATTGTAAACTGCAGGAATGAGTATTCAAGATTTAGGATTTGTGTTGCAGGGCCTTGCTCAGTAAACAGCATCTGCACTGTGGTAGTTCTGCTCATCTGGGATTACACGTGAGACCTTGTCTGTTGGAAGAAGAAAACTATTTTTGTTAGAACAGTGGGTATAAAGTAGGTACATGTGTGAGGAGATATGGGAGAGGGAACAAATGCTTCTGGAGCTTGAGTGCTTCTTTGGGTGATTAAAGAAAAAAATTTTCAGCATGGTCGCATTAGGAAGGGCTTTTTGTACCTGTAAAATCACCTCATTTTTCCAGTAAAAGGGGTAACTTGTGTGAATTTTGTGGCCTCAATAGGATGCTGAGCCAATTGAGCACCTGGGCTGTTGAAATGAGTAGGATTAGTTATAAAGCAAAGCATAACAAAGGCCTCCTTGGGCCAGGACTTCAGAATATGTCTGTTAATGTTTGTCAATACTTCTAACTTTTATCAATCACTTTTTTTTTTGCGAATAATTTTGCCTTGTGAAACAGAATCACATCATTCCTGATTGTGTCAGGAGTGGATTTACATCTGCTGTTTGATGAAGATGAATTAGATACTTCTAGTCTAGCTTAGAACAGGAGATAACCCATAGGAAGAGAATGGATTTGGGACTGTTTAAGGCATAAGATGCACCTGTGTCCATGGCAACATGTGTGCTTATTCTCTCTGTGTCCATTTTGGAACTTTTTAGAAGGGACAGTTCTCTTCGCAATGCTTTCAGCAAACTAAAAATTAATCCAGTTATTGAAATCTACCATGGAAAAGAAGAAAATCTCTGTAAAGTAGGAACTATAAAAAGAAGTTGGGAGGCTTAATCCCCTCTGAAGCTGTAATCTTGCAAACTGCTGGTAGGCTGCCATTGAGATATTCATAGTCTGCAGTACTCCTAGAGAGTACTTAATTAAATGTAGGCTTTTATGGCCACCAATACCCAGCAGAGTGTACTGCTGGTTCTGTCCTTTACCTGCTCTTTCAATTTCCAGGCACCTGAAATGCACTGAGATTGGTTGACATTATTTGCATGAATTAGAAAAGTACTAAAATAAATTCTTCAGAAAGTGTTTAAAGATGTACCTCCAGGAAGTTATTTTAGTTTCAATGACAGTGATAAATTTTATTGTTTATGTATCTAAATGTCTGTCAAGTCTACATAAAACAGTATGAAGAGCTATTGGGAGTCTGAAGATATGTATTTGCATTTTTTGTGTTTTATAAGTAGCTGATGCTTGAGGAGAGATTCATATTTCTAGGAGGTAGGGAACATGCCTCTCACTCATCTTTTACAGCATCCTCCATGATTCCCTTTCTCTGAAAACAGATGTCTTGGGTTATGGAACCTAAAATGTGTATTCTATTTTCATCTGCTGAAAGCTGTTGGGGAATAGTTCTCCTTTATCTTTTGTAACTCTGGAAGGAGGGGGGCGGGTGCCTTTTGATAATGGCCCAACTGTTAAAACCAGGTAGGGCATTGTTCCTTATCTCTTTCACTGCCTGTCCTCCCTCCAGGGGAATATTTTCTGCTAATGGACCATTAAGACACCCCTACCCTCCCCAAGATGGTACATCCACATTCCATCATCCTATTGTGAGATGCTCCACCCAGCAGGAGGAGCCAACCATTCCTACCTGGATAAAACTGGGACTCAGGAACACGAAGCTATCTGGCTTCACCCGATTACCAGAGGAAGACTGGACCCCTTCTCACCATCACTGGACCCTGTCTACAGGATCATCTCTATTTCAACAGAACCATGTCTGCCACTCCAGGAGGACTTTTGGACTGCTTCCAACACCCTGACCAACAGGGTGTCAGGTTGTAGCTCTGACTCTGTCAGGGTTTTCCAGGATTGCTTGTTTATTTGTTTGCGTGTTTGGTTGGGTGGTTTTGTTTTCTACTACATTTGTATTGTTAATATTCCTAGTAAAAACTGTTATTCCTATTCCCAAATCTTTGCCTGAAAGCCCTTAATTGCAAAATTATAATTTGGAGGGGGGTGAGGAGTTTACATTTTCTATTCTAGGGGAGGCTTCAGCTTTCCCTGGCGGATACCTGTCTTTCCAAACCAAGACAACAGACAAAAAAAATTCAAGCTCAAATCCATCCTCTCTGCCCTGATAGTCTAGAACTTAGAGAAATTAGGAAAAAAGTAAAAGATTAAAAAGCGATTAAAATTAATTAAATTTATTTAAAAATTAAAATTAAATTTAAAAAATTAAATTTAATTAAAAATTAAAACTGGATTAATTTTTATATATGTTTTAGATGGTAACATTAGTAAACACTAAAATCATTTACAAGCTGTTGTACTTAGTTAAAACCTTTTCACATTTCTTTTGTTAGAAGAACTGAATGATAAAATCTGCTTTGTGTATTGTCCCCCAAAAATAAATAACTTGCATGATATTAATACTTTAATAACACCTAATTTTATATTTTCATCAACACTGAAAACTGTCTTATTGTATTCAAATGTTGCATCTCTCAGTGCCGGACATCTGCCTTCAGGGAACTGTGAAATAAACATCCAGATTATCTAGCTGTAAGGGGTATGGTTAGATTGATCACAATCAAATGTGTATGTTAGTCCTAAAACAGCTTTTCTTTAATGCTAAGATATTTTCTAGAGAGAGCCAACTGTAAATCCAGATAATTGAAGTTGGGATTACAGCTGCTTAGAAATGTCTTTGAAGTTTTGTTTTCTCTTTTTGAGAAATTCTTTAGTAAGATTTCTGGTATCTTTATCTTAGAATTACTTTAGTTATAAACCTCAACTGGATTAGTTATGAAAGTGAATGATGTAACAAAAAATTTAATTAGTATTTGAAAGTACTGTCAACACTTTTTTTTTAAGGCAGTGGAAAAATAACTTCCTGGATACTACTTTATGAAGCTAACAATACTATTTATTTAGTTAAATAATTTTGTATATGTTTCTGTAGGAACAGAAGTGCTCTAGAGAATATTCTCTGAATTACTAGCATAGTTAAAGTCAATGGAAATGTAAAACACAGGTCTGCAGATCTCTGATTTTAGCTTGGTTCTTGATTTAATCAGGCACTCTAAATCCTGTAGCAGATAAATAAGGGACTAAAAAAGTCAATTGTCAGAAGGCTAAGCAAGGGCTGACCACGGGTTTTAAAGGAGAAGGAGAAAAGTTTCTCCAGTGAGCAAATATCCTGGATGTGTAGATTAGCTTGATATGAGTCTCAGTTGTAGAGGTTCAGGGGAGAAAACAAAGGTTGATAATGATGAAGTGAGATTGGAGGAAAAGACACAAAAAGAAGTCAGGAGAAAAAATTGGACTTGATTTACCGAAAAACAGGAAGAAAATGAAGGATTAAAAAAAACAAACAAAAAGTTACGTGGTTTAAGTAGCAGTTTTATATTTAATCATGAATGGCAAAGTCAAGTGTAGGTATGTGCTAATAATGATATTCTCTATAATTAGGTGGAGTCTAAAGGATTGTTAATTTTTTTTATTTTTTTCCCCATTTGGAATTTTGGCTTTGTTACTAATGAAGAAATAGAATGCCAAACACTGGTTTGGTTTTTATTTTTTGTGCCTATATGGGAAGACTTTAACCATTCAGAGTGTGAAATGTACAAAATGGGATTACAAACAGTTCTGAAAAGACTAAGTCTTTTTAGCATTGTTACTAAAGTTTTTTTTTTCAGATTTGTAATATCCTTTTTTAATTAAAAATAACAGTTCAAGTAACTTGAACTTTATTACGTTATCAAGCTGTGAATGTGAGTGAAAAGCTGAAGTACTATCTCCACAGAGAACAGAAAATATATAGCATTTTGAGTGATTTAGTAACTGGATTGCTTCTAGCTCTGTTCTCTCTGTAAACATATCTTGCCCAAGCAGTTAAGTGGCTTCTATTCAAAAGCTAGAACATTTTAAATATATTCCCAGAATTATGGCCTTCATAGTTGAATCACTAATAGAACCACTTTGGAGCCATACTAAAACTGCTGCACACCACGTGCCCCAGTTAATGGGAGAGCCAAGACTTGGTGAGTTATAGTGTGTAATTCTGGGTTGCTGACCAAAATTGTTAATTTAGACTGTATATCCATAATACAGAGACCCAGCTCAGACTTTTCTATGACATCTCTCCCTCAAAATAGGTTATGGATGTTTTCTGTGAGAAGTAAAAAAATTATTATAGTTAACAGTAACAAGTTTCCCATTTTTTGCTTCTGTTAAATCATTTCCTTGTGTATATTGAATTTGCAGTCTATTTCCTGTTTTTACAGAATTTTCTTTTAATTGAAAAACACACAACACAACACTTTGGCCTAATAGATAAGAAAACAAACAGAATAAATTTATAATTATTAAAGGACTAGTTGAAAAGTAGCAATTATAATGCATGTTTCAAAATCAATACACAGAGTAAATGTTTGCTCATTTTTATAAACATTTAATTTAATGAGTGCATACTTTCTACCAATTTAGTAGTAATGGGTGCTTATTAAGAGGAAAAGGCTGCACAGTGGTTAGAAAAAATCCTTTTTAGGCAACTAGCTTGTTGGTAGCTGGAATGAATATAATATAACTAATAGTTGAGGTATCATACCCTGTATATGGCATGACATGCTGCTCTTGGACTTGCTTCTGGAATGTGCAAAGAGGAGTGCTTTTTCTCTCTGGTGCAGAGAAATTTTTAAGAGATTTGTTGTACTGAATTAGGGAACTCAGACAAGAAAGAGCCTGCTAAGGAAAAGCAGTCATCTGATTTCCTCTGTCACACAGAAAAATTTAATACAAATGTCTCCAGCTGAAGAAGCTGCAGGTACAGCTAGACTGGAAAAGAACCCCCTTCACTGAAGTATCACCCTGGGGCTGTAGCAGGGATGTGTTCAGGGTAAATACAGGACTAAAACGGACCTGCATCATGAGATGTGCTAAAAGTGGTGTAAGTGTTTACCACCTAAACATGGAACAAGGATTGAAAAGCAGCATCTTTGTCAAGCTAAAGACAGGCCACTCCTTTCAGGTATTTTCTTTGGTTTTCCTGCCTTCTGTTTTTGAAAAGATGAATCTCCAGGAAAGAAATATCTCTGGTTGAGGCTGAGTTAGTCCTGTAGGTTACTTTTCTTTCTTCTGCTCTTCTTAACTATCACTTTTCACTTGAGAGCAAGTACTCCACCAGGCTGGTGTGCTGCGCCCCAGGGAACGTTCTGGGTTCACAGCCGTGTGCTTTGCAGTCACAGGAGTGCACAGTTCAACTTCATTATCTACTCTAGCTCTCCTATTTTGTATTAGAGCTATATCCCTGCCCCCTTCAAGGGAAGCAGACCTATTTAAACTGGCTGTTTGAAGTTTAAAGTGTTGTTAGGTAGGGTTAATAAAAATTTCCGTTGTCTAGCATTTATGATACTGGTAATTTCTTGAGACTATGGTGCCTTGAAAACACATGGTGTATAAAAACTAAATACTGGAGCCAAATGCAATGGAGTTTTTCTGCTTACTAAGGTATTTAGCTACAGGAAATTTTTGCATGATTTCATGTGGGATTTTAAAATTTATTTTATGAGATAAATTACTCCATTAACTTTACAATAGGTAGCTATTATTTTATGCTCATCTAATGCTGCGATACCATATGGCAGTGGAGTTCTGTGAGCCTCTACATGCTTTACATTTACTTTTGTCATTTTGTAGTAAATTGTATTTCTGGAAAGGAGTGCTTTTTATACAGTTACTGTGATGGTATTTAGATATTGTCATTACTTTCTAAACTTGGTTTTTGAAAAATCCATGCTCACTTTGTCTTAGGGAAACTGTGTGCGTTAACCCTGCAATGCAAAAATAGTGCCTGTTCTCCCAGGCAGCCAGTGTTTCATGAATAAAGAATGTCCTTAGGGCTATGGGTGGCTTAATTTCTTGCATATGCTAACTTCAGGATGGAAATGATCAAAGGTTGCTCTTTATTTTATGTTTTACTTCTTATAGTAGCATCTTTGGTGATGGTCCTCTGCAAAAATGCAGTTTTTATATGCATTGAGGATTAAAAAAGACAGGCTCTGGATTTGAGTATTTCTATGAAATTAATTCTTGTCCAAGGTCCTTTTTAGTTTAAATTTGTGTTTAAGACAAACTTTGTTTTACAAAGTTGATTTATGAGGTGTAGAAGTTAACTCATCAGATTTGGAATGTGATTTTTTTTTTTTAACTTGAAGGGATAATTCTTATTTGAGACATGGGGCTTTTTAACCTTCTGTATTATTTTAGTAACAAATACGCTTTATTGTGATGGGCACATTCCATCAAGAATGTCCCAGAAGACCAATGCTGTCTTTACAGTGCAGCCCTCAGAAAATTAACCTACTGTCTCAATGGCCAACCATGAATGCCAGCTTTATGATTTTCATATATACCTGCTGTTCAAAGGTTAGCTTTAATAGCATAAAATGTTTTTGTCACACTGATTAATTGAAAAATAGCAACTGATGAAGTCACTGCACTGAAGTCAGAAATTCCACACCTTCTGTATTGCCAGACAAAAAATTCTTAAGAAGTAGTATGATACAGCAGCTTTCTACTGGCCAATTATTCTTGTATGTACAAAAAATTTGGACAGATTTTTGATAAAATTAGAATTTATTTAGGTGGTTGTAATCTAATTAGGTATATGAGAAAATAAAAAAGGACTCTTCATTATTGCAATAAAACAACACTAAAACACCTAACCCCATGCTCTATGCTCATACCAGTGGTCATGAGTGTGTCAACTGTTAGGTTCAGTCCATCTTTTTTCCATATCAAGTGGAGAAGCAAAGGCCTGGCAGCATGGACTCATTGAGGGCTATAAGAAATATATAAGAAATATTCATTATTGGCTATGATAGCTGTGAAAACTGAGATAATTCTTTACAAATGGTCTGTGACTAAAAAAAATCAACTATATCACCCTTTTTTCAGTGTTTTTAATATGTTCAGGCATCATATTTTTTGACAATACTTGCTCTGAGATCTGATTTTGCTCTCTTTGTCTTTATAAAGAACATTTTGATCTGAATATTAGTACATTAAGAAGTGAAAAATAATGATCTATTTCTGTACTTAAACACATGCTAGTCTTTGTGAAAAAAATCTGCCTCAACATTATAACATTGAGAATTTGGCATGTGCCTCCAGCATCCAGCTGCTTAAGTTCCTCACATCTTGCTGTTTAGGAAGTCAATTTATTTTTTACGGAACTTATGTTACACAGATAAATTTGAGACTATCATGAAATAAGACATAGTAATCAATTTCAACTCAGCAGTTGCCTGCTATTAATTGCCATTTACACACATTTAAATGCAAAGCTCATGATAGCACCAATTCATAAGATGTTAAAGATATTTTTAATATGGAGAAAAGTTTTGAACTCTGTATGTGGCAACAAGAATTTGCATTCCTGCTCAGGTAGGCATCTTACAGTCCTTTAAAGATTTCCCCTCAATACAGGCTCATTATTGTGTTTTTTAGATCTGACTGAGAAGATATTTCTGTATTTGTAAATAGTGTGCATATTTACTATAAAATATAGAGCAATACATTGTAATAAAATAAGGTAATTTGACCAAGACATGATCTTTAATGTGTTTTCAGTTATGTTCATCCTTTGAAAACATTAGCTGATAATAATAACAATAATAGCTTTTGTGGGTTTTTTTAGTTCTTGCTTTGTGCTGCTATCCTCCACATCCAGTTCTTACCTGTGTAATCTCATATTTGGAGATGTCACTGAGACATACTCATATATTTCTGCAATTTACACCTGTTCTGGAATTAGTGTATGCAATACTTGTGCATTTTGTTAGCACAAAGAAAGAATTTCAGAAACGTGATAAGTAGAAAGTCCCAACTGTTTGCTTGTTGTCAATATATCATATTATCTATATGAATATATATGTATGATCCCATACAGATAAATTAACAATAATGATGTTGCCAAGGTAAAGGCATTGTAGGTTAAGGCCTTTGCAGACAAGACAGTCTGGGAGAAGTTTTTACCTCCTCACTCTAACTGGTCCAAGGATAAGTGCAATTGCAGGTGAACTCTGGAAAATTATTTTGATCAAAGAAGCAAAATTCTAGCACATGGACTCTGTAATCTGTCTGCCATTCATATATTGACATTTATTGCCACTCAACAGCAGATCAGTATACAGCTAGGATTCAGAACAAATTCATGGTATCAACCAGTATTGACTCCAGTTACCTCACTTTGAATAAGTGGAATTTTTCAGTTTGTTTTTACTGTGACCTAACAAAACTTTTCCTTTTTTTTTTTTTCTTTTGTCTCTTAACTGTCTTTTCTCTTGATTGTAGAAGGTGCTCTAGGAAGAAATGAGATGTTACGTCTTTCTAAAAATCTTTCATCATCTCCTTCAACCATGAGAGCATAACTTCTACTGTTTTGTTTTTAGTGTCTGAATAGGTTTGAAGGAAAAATCAGGGAAAATCTTCAAAAGCAAATCCTTGGCACAATATTCATTAATATGAAAGCTCTAAGTCCATGTGGAATGCTTTCTGCCTCTTGTTCTTATCACTTCAAAGCCTGCTGCATTCCTCCTCAGCCCCTGTGTGAACATGGGAACACCTGGGTAGTGTTCAGTTCAGTGCTGGGCTGAAGCTCAAGAAATGAGTCTATGCCAGTCTCTTGAGGCTCCACAAAGCCAAGTGCAAGGTGCTGCCCCTGGGTGGGGTGATCCTGTTAAATCAAAAGAATATATCCAAAAACTCAGGTGGTTGCATACAGCTTTTGAATTTCATCAAATTATTCTCATTTATTTATTTATTTTTAGATGAGCAAGCTCTATAGTGAGGGTAAATTTATGTATTGCTATTATCTTCTGTAGATGCAAATCTAATTAGTATCTTCACAAGCCTCCTGTAAATTTTTTTGTTGTTTGCAAGTTGCATCTTGAGGGAAATCTGTTACTTATTAATCCTCCCTTGTTACTACATGCTGCAATAAATTAAACAAGTAGGCCTAATCTTGAATTATTTTCCAAAAGCTTCTAAACAATGGGTTGCCTAAAACTTACTGTAAAATGTATTCTTATTATTTGAATTTGGAAAGTTTTAAAATCTGCTTTGCAGCAAGGGCTTGCAAAGGATTCAATGGTTTTATATCTGCTGTCACTTTTTTAAAATAAATTTTGATAATTTGTGACTTGAAGGCTCAGAAATCCCATCTGCTTTTGATATCTAAATATCAAAATACAACAATTTCTCAAATGAATAAAGTTACATTCATGCTCAAATGGCTTTAGGAAGTTGAATTAAGCAAAAGGGCTTGATCATCATCAACTCCCAAGGTGTTGTCTAGATACTGCGTGTGCAAATGAAATTATACAACTTAGGCTGTGTTCAGCTCCCTGAGTACTGTTAAGACTAAAAAAGTCACATTGGCTGCTCCTGCCTAGTCACAATTCAAATCTGATGAAAGATTCATCACACAAATTTGTAGGGTTTTTTAAATTACTAAAATGCATTTCAGCAAATGAGGTGAACAATGCTGGGTGTTCAGATATGTTTCTACCATGGATTTAAGAAAGAAGTGGTTTGTTCTAGAATCATTCTTTGGATGCTTTCACACTCTGAAAATTATTTGTAGTTGTCTGTTCCTTAGATACATCCAACCTCTGCCAGTTTTTTAATGATCTTGGACCTTCAACACCCTTCTCATAAAAGCAGGGTTTCTCCTGAATCTTTTTTCTTCCCTTTGCAAGGGCTATTTTTCTGTATAATATGATGTATCTCAAGATCTGAAGTGGCTCAGATGGATCTGAGGGGCCAGCTGATAAATCAGCTTTTCTTTACAAGCACAGACCAATTTTTAACCATCTCAAGTAGGAATTTTTTAATGAGGCAAGGCCATATTTTGGCCTTGTGTGTGGGTGATCAAAGAAAAGGGACTAAAATGCTGATGATTTATCTGACTTTGTGGATTAAAAGCTATGTAAAAGTAACTATTGTTTTTCTAAATTATGTCAATAATGCCCTGAATGAAGTAAAAGACAACTGTAGGTCCTCATAAGAGGATAAAATTTTCTATGTGGCACTAAACTTTGGGTGATTCTAAAATCCTGGGTATTTTCAAAACTATTTTCACACTGCAGATGCTCTGACAGTAGAGCAATAGGAGTGTATTTGATACTGTGATGTCTGACCTTGTCAGACTTTTTTGCATGTATTAAATTGCTACAGCACCACTTCCTATTCCAATTAGAGCCCAAATCACAGGCACCTTCCCTATTACATGCATGCAGAGATTTTTGTAATAAAAACTGTGGTGTCTGGGTTTCCTTTTTACCGTTAAGTTCACTGAAAAAAACCCATTTTTTAATAAATATTTTCAAGAAGCACACAATTCTACAATTTATATATATATAAATACTTTCTTATGTACATGTGTGTATGTATACATTAAGGATGTTTCTAGTTTACATATAAACTACTGTTCTATAAATGTGCTATGGAAAAACTAGTTTTGTTTCCAAGTTATTAAAAGGCAAAGATAATTTTGAAACTTGTAAGTTCATGATAATAATTTTAGATCTTTAAATAGAAGACAAGGCTTACTAGGTGCCTTTGTATTTTGTTTTAAAACCCATTCCTAAGTAGCTTTATTGCTAATTTTAAAGGAAGATGGTTTGTTTTGTTACCAATGTAGAAGATTGAAAAAATGGTGGTTTTGAGGAAAGCCTGACAGAACATTAAATATAGCTGGAGCTAGCAGGTGTCACCATAAGAATATAGTGATTGAGAAGAATGGCTATAAATAGATGAGGCATTTTAGTCATTTGCCTTTGAAAGCAGCTTAATAATTCCATGCTGAGTTCCCTTTCAACAAATTTAATGAAAATCAGCATGATGTTGTGGCAGTTCCTATTGGATTCTTTTGCCATCTTCTTGTGTTTCATGGTGTGAGGGATTTAAATAGCATCTAATAAACTACATTAGCAGCTCTACATTCCTCATCTGAGGCGCAATTGCATAAAATTCCTCCTCCTCTGGAGGGTGCCCCTGCGTTTCTGTTCATTGTCACAATGCCTAGGAACTAAAATTGCTAAATAGCAATTTTGTGGCTTTATTCCCTATTCATTATGATTGTCAGTGTAGAGCCTCTCTGAGGCATTCTGAGCAGGAAGTAATGATTTGATTTGCAGCCTACTGTGAAAATTTATTGATTTGAATGGACCTTTCTGAAATTCCACTCAATGAGCAGGAGAAAAATAGATGCCTTTATCAATGTTGTTGTCTATCGGTTTTCATCGATACAAGACAAAGCAATATTTTAGGCTTAGAAAACCTTAACCAAATATGAATCGCTTATCACTTGGTTTTTTTGTCTTTGCATTTAGGATCAAGAATCCTGAAAGTGTTTATTACAGTGCTTGAGGAACTATGCAGTTTCAAGAGAGTTCAATATAGGTTCAGCTGCTGGGGAATTTCTAAAACTTAATTATTTTTACACTTTGTGGTTTCCAGTGAGTTTGCAGAGTATAATAGAAAAAAAAAGCACAAAGAATGGTGACTGCATTTAAAAAATATTTTAGAGGTAGTGTTTGTGGTTTCTTTTGAAGTTTCAGGGTGCTCTTAGGCCACTGGGAGAGACTTCAATTCCTCTTGGGTTCAAGGCACAGTGTCTGTACAGTGCTCTCATGTTCTCAGTCCTTTTAAGTTTGGGAACTCCTGTCACTGGTTAAAAAAATAAAAATATTGACTATAGGGCAAGGTGATTTAGTTGAACATTTAAGCTATCTGTGTATAAAGTACATATATAATATATTTTTAAATAATACATTCCCTCTCTAGCAAATAATGGAAGTTTTAAACTAACCTGAATCTTCTACTCCTCAGACCTTGACCAGGAGAGATGTCTGGAAGGAACATAGACTTGTTGCCTTCCAACAGCAATATAGACAATTGAAAAAATCAATACTGTTTACTTCTTAAGTACAAGAAGTCCAGTTTCTTGATTTATGTGTTTTACATTTCAGTTCATGATTTGTGCTCAGCAATAGTTTGGTCACATTTCCTAGCAGGTCTCAAAGCTTTCCTGGTCCTTACACTGAGACTCCGATTTCTCAAAAATCCTGTCCTCCATCTTCAACCAGGTCTCAAACTGGTCTCAAGTCCTGCAGGCCTCTGCATTAACTGCTCTGTTAATTTTGCTGAGTTTGGGACTGAACTGAACTGAAACAGATGTTTCATGGCAGTCTCTTCCAACCAATGGGTCTTTACAGAATCTTCAGCTGTAAAATTAATCCAGCTAGAGGTTTTCCTTACCACAATATGTACATAAAATAACATTAATTAACAGTATTTCCCTTTTCTACACTGGATCAGGCTCCATTTTCATTCTCTTCTCCTCTGTCCCAGCACAGCCCTCTGACTTTCTCATCTGTGGTGTAGTTATCATTAATGTTTGCAAGCATGAAGGGCTATGGGAAAAATTGTGGGATAAACTTGACATTTTAAAGTATTTGAATAAGCTCATTAATTCTAGTTTACTTTCATAAAACATGGATTTTGGGGGGCTGATGCTGCTTTGTAAAATATATATTTTTTTAAAAAAATTGCAAATTCAGTGAAATAAATTCCTGTTAGTTGGTGCTAAAGTGCAGGATTTGCAAATGCATTTACTACAGTAACAATCCATGAATGGCCACTGCTTCTATATAATTTTCCTCTAATATCCAATTAAAATAGAATCTTTGTGGGAAAAATTGGCTTTAATTTCTTTGCCCCTTAGACACTAGAGAAAATGATTAATACATCTGTATAAAATTTCCTGTTCACGTATGCCAGTTGTTGCATCTTTGAGAAATACTGTCTTTATTAATTCTATTAAAATGAATGTGAAAATATATTGAACTAGGCAAAAAAATTTTAAGCTGCAAAGTATTTAATGAAGCTGAATCATGGTTGTATGGAAGAAAAAAAAATTCGAACTTGCGAACAGAAGAAACCAGCTTTTCACTCCTCCCCAAGAGTTGCAGAGGATTAGAAAAGAGGATTGGGGGATAGCAAAGATTTTTAAAAAGCCAAATGCAGCATACCATAGCTGTCTTTTTGCTTTTTTTCAGGATATGCAGATGGTTTTATTTTAATTGTAGTCTTGCTGGTTTTTTTTTTTCCTTTGCTTGATGAGGGACTTTTGTTTTTTTGCTTAATAGGAGTTTCCATGTCCATTGTTGAAATCAGATGTATTTTGAGTTCAAGTAAGATGGAGTTTGCTAGCATTAGTGTGGAATGGCTGTGTTTTCAGTCAACAGTGACCATGTGCTAGACAACTGATGTGATTCAGTGGTTGCCAAGTATGAGCTGAACAAAACAAAAAGGCAAAGATGGTGATGCTGACAACAAATTTTATTGGCAGTTGTAATTACTGACTGTCTTTTGAATTAGAGTAATGGGGAAACTTCTTCTGACTTCAATAGGTAATAAGGATTTTATTTTTTTTTAACAAAACCATCAGCCTTTCTGAGGATTTTACATTTCTTTCTAATCAAAGTAAAAGTGTATTTATTTCATCATATAAATAGCTTTGAAATATTGCAGATGCAGGTTTGCTCTGAAGTGGATGTTTATATAACAATTTCAGAGGGAAGCTGCCAAGACTCACTGCAGCCCCTCAGTCCCCATCACCCTTCATGCTTGGGATGGATAGACTGTGGAAGACATGGGACTTGAAGGATTGAAGTTAAGCCTGGGGAAAAAAGGGAGTTGAGGGAAATAATTGTTGTAATTTCGTCTTTTTTGCCCACTACCAAGGTCTATTTTAATTGGCAATACAATAAATTAATTTTCTACATATCAAGTCTACTTTGCTTGTGACAATAATTAGCAAATGATCTCTCCCTGACTTTATCTCAACCCATGAGTTGTTTTTGTGGTTTTTATTTTTTTCCATCTTATTTTCTCCCTCTGTCCTGTTGAGGAAGGGGGAGTGTGAGAGCAGCTGAGTGGTGCCTGGCAACTGGCCAACATCAGCCCTCCACTCCAAGTTATTACTGAAGGTCATCTTTACCTGCACAGAGCTTCATTCTGTTGTCTCTAAACTTAAGATGAATAATAAAATTCATCAAATAATGAGATGTTAAAATAGTGTTTTATCACTTCTTCCAGAATCTTTTTTATAGTATCTGGGAAACCCACTAACTAGTTGCCGGTGCTTGTATACTTTAATATTTTTTGAATGTCAAAATTCTGAATTTTGACTAGTTCTGATCCTGTATGGCTTAAAATTGTATTTTAAAACCTTCTGAAGTCAATGGAAGTCATTGCATTGATTTGAATCATAGTTATGTCTGTGTCTGAGATATTTACATGGTGTTGCATAAGAAACTTTCACAAGTATTTTTAAAACACATTATTTGCGACAATTCCCTGGATAATTACAGTATATTTATAAAAGCTCTTTGGATCAGTAACATAGTAAAGTTATTGTATTCATAATTATTAATTCTCAGGAATTAATAATTATTTATAAATAATGAATAAAATTATTATTAAAAATAATTACTTTGAATGAAAAAATTTCATTATGGCCTTTTGAATTTTTACAGCAATTAATGTTTTGTTCTTGGAAACTGAAATCAGCAGCCAAGGATTTTCAGTATCTCAAACCTGCTGATATCGGTACGTTTATGTTTTGTTATACACTTATAAACCTGCTAGATTTCCTTTTACCTGAATCTGCATCTAAATCCTTATTTTTGATTGATTAATAAATCACTTTTTAATATGTCCTGCCTAAGAAACAGGAGGAAATATGATGTACTCTTTAGTTTAAAAGCTCATAGTGCAAGTGAGTAATTGAGTTTTATAATCTGGTTTGCTGCAAAAGAAAGGAATAACTTCAGCATTAACAAAATGTACTATCAATATAAGAAAAATAAAATCTTTGCACTTAGGTAACTAAAAAAGAAGATAAAGTAGGCATTAAAAAAGGGACTTTTTTGGAAACAGTTATCTTAAAAGTAAGATTATATATTTGAATCAGAAATGTCAGTTTTTCAATGAAGTCATAACATTTGAATAAAAGTACATACCGAGCTGCAAAACCACCACAGAATTGCTTTCATAGGTCCATGCAAAGGCAAATAATAATTTTTCTGTTATTTTCTTGCATGAAAAAGATCAAGTCCTTCTAATAAGTTTACTTTTGACCTTTGCATTTTCACTGTGTATGTTGTGACTCAAAATATTCTAAGGTAACTTCTTTTTGAGTATATTTTTCACAACTACTTTTCATAGTTTGCATTTTTTGATTAATTAAAATTTTATTTCTTTGTTTCAATTAAATGCATTTTGAACAGTGAAGTTTACCAAGACTCTGTGATAATTGTAACACTTCTCCCTGTTCACAGCCCTATGCCCAGATATTGGTGCTGATTCCTTCTAAAAATAAAGATGCCCAGTATCTAATGGCTTAGAAGAAATAAGTAACAGCAAATAACATTTTGTCAAGCTCAAGAAAATCTTTCTCTCCTTTCAGAAATGTTCTTAAAACTTGCAAAGCAGTAGAGTACATTAATG
Source organism: Phylloscopus whistleri (assembly GCA_017589585.1). Lineage (NCBI taxonomy): Eukaryota > Metazoa > Chordata > Aves > Passeriformes > Phylloscopidae > Phylloscopus > Phylloscopus whistleri. The sequence goes on along the minus strand of JADMLD010001152.1, from coordinate 191,854 downwards.
AAAAAGTCTGAATGCATCTCTGTGATGTGATATGATATTTGAGGATTTTTACCATTAAGAAGAAAAAGGGTGGATGTGTATTTATGTAGAGTTTTCAAAGACCAGCATGTGCTATTTATTAAATTAAAGAACCCAAACTGTACTGAAAACTTCCACATTTTTAAAAATTGCATATATCAGCTGCCTACCCATGTATACCAGTACTTTAATCTCTATAATGACGTTCAGAGTTCTATTAAATTATGTTATGGTTCTATAACTTACATAGGAATTGAGCCACTGAGATATAACATTTTCTTGCACCTTTGAAATATTAAAATATTACTTTTATAGATTTTGAAATTAAGTAGCCATTTTTTGATGGACTCTGAATGGTTGATGGAATTGACAATATTTGTACTTTTTACTTACATGTCCTAAATATTATACCCAGGTTTTTTTCCCATTTCTTTTTGATGTATGAAGCTATAGATTCACAATGAGTGTGATAGAGACACTCAAAAATTATGCAATAAATAATGCAAAAGACAATTTAGTTTCATTCCTCAAAAGACATGGTAAAATTCAGAAGTAACTTTTTAGTAAGACAGTTCCTCAATAATATTAATGAATGATATACTCCTGTATAAGGTACCTCATCTTTTTATGTCTTATATAGACATTAGTAAAATTGCATTATATTCTGAATCAAATTGAGTTACAATTACATGACAGTCCTTATGCATTTAGATATTTGAAATTGATTTGAAAACTACATGGGAATATAATTATATTTCTAAAGGATCTTTCACTGAAGAATTTTGGTCCCTTAATAATTATTGCACATCATGAATATTCCAATCAACCTGTTGTGACTATTGCCCGGTGGAATTGGACAACAAAATCAAAATATGGAAGGTAACTAGAAAGTATCACGCCACCAATGGCATGAACAGAATTTTTTTTTGTTGTACAAATAGTGAAATATGAGGTGCTTGGTGTTGACAAGAATAAAGATGATAGCACTTATTGGATTTGTCAACCCTCAGCTCTGCTGTGTATGAAGCAAAAAATTAGAATAAAATGTAGAAACATATGGGACTGAGATAAAAGAACCATTTAACTTATATGCTTTGATGCTTTCTTGACTTGGTCCTCCTGGCATGTGGTGTGTTTACAGATGTTTCAAAGCCAGTGCACCAAAAGGCAGGGCATAGGGACTAAGGATGCTTCATTTTTTACTGTAATGAAGTCACTTAGGAGCTCATCACGTCACCTGTATGGTCTATGCTCTGAGTCCTCAGTGGGAGCATTCCATTTCCATTGTCAAAAGCTGTTAGTCATCTTGCTTTTCAAGCTCTAGGGAAATGGGAAGTGTTGTGTTAGTGTACAACCTTTATTTAAGGACTTTGAAGGTTGCAAAAATGGCAGACTCTGAGGACACTGTGCTTCTTCTGAGTTGAAGTTGTAGGATCTGAAATACAGATCAGCAATCTTTAACCTCATTTTACAAAGCATTTTTTGGCCTTATGCAGTAATTGTAAATGTGCACCTCTGAAGCCTTCCTATGTTAAAAGCATTAAAGTTATCTTAGTTGATGTAGTCTTAGTCCCAGTTTCACTACAGTGAAGCAAATTAACTGCTTTATGAGGTTGGGTTTCACTTGCGCTTGTTTATGCCCCATTTATTTATTTATGATGTCAATATTACTACTTTATATTGGTTTTGATGTCATATTCACTCAGCCATTTCAAAACCTTACACTGCTAGCTCTTTTCCCAAGACACTTTGCTTATTTTTTATGGAAAGCAAACAAGTCTGCTCATTGGAGTGGGGATTGGAGCCCGTGTGTCCCAAAGCTGCTGCTGTAATTTCCAGGTTTAACATGTATCCATTAATTGAACTGAGAAACTCTGCAGCTCCTCTGCATGGTTCAGGAGGGATGAGTGTGATACACCCACTGCTGGTTGTGTAGTGATGAAAAACAGAAGTTTGTGACCCAGAAAGGCCCAACAGAAGCTCTGCATTGCCTCCCCAAAGCTATAAGGGCAGCAATTGGCACAAACATTGGAATTTGTTTGAGCTGAGGCTCACAGACCCTGCCTTAAAAAGTCTCTAATCCTAAAGGACCACTCAGCCAGCAGATCACCTGGGACTTGTGTAGGTAGGGATAAGGTGCTTTGCATAAAAACAAAATCAACTGTGCCTTCCTGTACTTGAATGGTCACTAAAAACTGTATTTTGAACACTGTAGAGCAGTGTTAGGAGAGGCAATGTGAGATCAGCTCCTCACCAGAATGATTTATAGCTTGTGACTTGCAGCAGAATGCAGCATCAGAGTCTTCTCTGGCAGCCAGTAATGTCCTGAGCACAGAAGAACATTGAGTAAAAAGGAAAGGAGGTGGACAGTGAGCGTTGTATGAGTTTATCAGTTTATCTCTTAATTTGTTTGTATTTTGTTAAAGCTTTTAAAACACAAAACAGAACACATCAATAGATTAAAACACCTTCCTAGAAGCATTGTTCTGGTACTGACTCTTCCAAACTTGCTGCATATGAACTCAAGCGAGAAGGAATTACTTGTTTGCTTCTTTTGGAATGCAGGAATACCTGCCTGAATAGTAAATTTGTGTCTGAGGATGATTTGCACTTGATGGGAAAACCCAAACCACAGTTCTGAAATTTGTTGAAAATACTAGTTGAAAATGTGGTTCATAAATGTTCTCTGTGGATTATTGCATACTTATCATGACACTGAGAGATGCCTCTTAAAATTTTTTTAATTTTTTTCCACCTGGAAGGAAGTCTGAACGAATTTCTGAAAATTTACTAAAGAATGGATCTCCAGTTTGCACCAGCTGCCTTTTTTTTTTTTTGCTCCTCAGGATTTTTTCAGGCTGTCATTTTTCCTCCACAGCCTGTGGGGAGAGAGCATAGTTAATATAAACTCAAAGTAACTACAATTACATCAGCAGCATCACACAGGAAGAGAAAATGAGCTCTGTTCATTCCAAGTGGGAAGCTTTTGTATTGGCAGAACATCCAGATGGCACCTTGACAGATAAAAGAGTATCTTTGACATTAGAGGATTTTATGGGACAACAGCATTTATACTTGCTTGAAGAGATAAAAAGTCAGTTCTGCTGAAGTTCAGTGCATCTTCTAATACAAAGCATTCTGTGCCATTACTTTGAGTGGGCAGAAGTACTTTTACTTGAAGTGAAGGAGATGGCCTGTTCCCTATTTCTCTTATGAACCTTTTGTTGCACCTCTGTAATTAGCAGATAAATCAAATTTCGAGGACATAAAAAAATTAACAAGCTATGACATGATGCATATAGCAGACATTTCTGCATTATGCTTTGTAGATGTGTTTGAATGTCTCTGTGACATAAGATTGTTGGATGGTTAGGTGGAACACCCAGTTTAACCAGGTCCTTTTGTTACAGTTCTTATCAGAGAAGGAATTTTCAGTGCCTGTCTCTTGTAAACTGGGTAGAGTTGGTGAAGAAGAAAATACAGTAAGTCAGTTGCAGTTGAGATTGATAATGTCTCTCAATCAAGTGATTGTTTTTGTCTCATTGTTAGCTAAGTTTGTTAAGAAAGAAAAACTGTTTAGACAATTTCTGCTCTCGTATTCTCCCTCATTTTATTTCCCCCAAACATATGCAATTTTGAATAATGATGGGAAAAATACAATTTCAAGATAAGAGCGTTTCCAAGCTTTTCTTTTTGTATTTCTGTTTTTTGTTGTTGTTGTTGTTTGTTGTTTTTTAGCCTTGAAAAATCTCATATCCCCTACGAGAAAAATTCTTAAGCAGGGAAAAAAATCATCACAGGTGCAAACCAGATTTGTTCAAATATTAAAATTCCTGCTTGTAGTAGGGGAAAACCACATCATGCTTATCCAAAACTGCAAGTTAGAAGCTATGTAAGTTTTTTTTTTGTTTTCCTTTTTTCCCTTTAAAGCAAATGAAATACTACATGTGCGATAGAGCTTCTAACTCTGAATGGAACTCAGAAAAGTGAAGATTTTTAGATACTTATGACTTTGCAAATAAGATGAATAAAACATTAATTCCATGATTAGCTGTATTTTAGTAACTCTTTCATCCAGTCTGGCCCAGCACAACATTTCTAATTGGTTTAAAGACAATTTTCTAGAGACAGGTTAAGAAAAGGAACCTTAGGATATAGTTTATTAAGTGACTGCTATGCAACACATTTATTTTCAGTTCTTGTTCCCTGTTCTTGTTCACATCTCGTGAAAAACTAAACACAAGTCTAGCAGCCTTTGTGATCAGGCTGTTGTACACCCAGTACGACATCATCCTGATGGACATGTGGTTTCAGCTTTTATGATGATTTCCTCCCATATCTGTGATGTTTCACTTAGTGAAACGTGAATGATGCAAATGACAAAGGATTTAAAGCCATTGACTTCCAATATGCCAGTAATGTAATGGCAATTTCTTTTCTTTATTTGTATAACAGGCATTTTCATTTAACACAGATGAGACTGTGACTTAAGATCTCATCTGCCTGGAAACGAGATGGATATATAAGGAATTATTTATGTAGCAAATGAGGAGAGAAGTTGTGAAGGTTGAAAGGGATGGAAGACTGTGTAGTCCACTCTTTCCTCTGTATTTCATCTTACGTACAACTTTGTGAAGTTTAGGAAGGAGGCTTCTGAAACTAGTGTCTCTGAGAATGAGCAAACAAATTCAACCCCCCTCCCCCCCCAACAAACAAGCAAACAAACAAACCTCCTGGGAAATGAAAAACACAGAAAAAATTATTTTTTGGAGTGCCCAAAAGCTGTGCTTCATTGTCTTCCATATCCTGTTTCACTGTGTGGTAATATTTAAGGAAAAACTCACAGAGAAGGTTTGATCAGATCTGTTGCAAACTGAAAGCACAGAAATTTCCAGAAGCAAAACTGATTATATTAAAAATGCACACTGTCTGTATAGCTTGCAAATTTCATATCCTCTGTCAGTTACTGTGCCCAAAATGCAAGATGTAAAAATTACAGTCCGTGAGAAGTGAACTTGGTTTTGCAATATATGAAATATGTGTAATTTACCTCTAACATCTTTTTAAAATGTGGTGTGGATTAATATGTTTTTAAACTTCTCTATTGAACTTAAAAATGGTAGCAAAAAAACCCCAAATTAGTAACCCTCCCACAATTTTGTCTAAGGTAATAAAGGTGAAATATGCTGAAGCACAGCAATTAATGGGCTTTTTTGAGTTATGTTGGTGGCTGGTATATTCTGAACTAAGAAATTTTAAATTCTCATACACAGAGGTTAACATGGAATTTTAGAGGAGATAGTGAAAATATTTCATTTATCCATTTACAGAATATTTAGTATATAAATAATGATTCCCCTCTTTTTGCCAGCCTGCTGCAACCAATGTTTGTTTGCAGGAAAAAACAGTATTTCCCAAACCAGGGGTTCTATGCCTGTTGCTTTGCTAAGCATCTGTGCCCTGGGATGAAGGCCTTGTTTATACTATACGGCATCCAACTGGGAATCTGTTTACTATCCTCCACTGCTTGGTGCACTTTGCACTTCTTGGCAGGACAAGAGGCCATACTTTGTGGAGAGTGAAGTTGTGTGGAGCAGTCGGCACGTGGGAAGCAGGAGTGTCATTAACAGGCACTCTTAATTAGAGAGCTGCTAGGAGTCCAGGTAAAAGCGTGTCAGACCAGGCAGTAAATTACCTTTTCTCTAAAGTTCCAATCTTGGAACTGATCTAGGAAATAGCCACTTACAGCTCTAGAAACAAGTCATATTTGCAGCTTAAAACACACATGTATACCTAGGTTTTGTGAAATCTGGCAAACCCATTATGTTTTGCTTTGAGCGGGACAAGCAATATAAATCTGAGTGTTGAAAGCGTGGACATTTTTAGCACATATTTTATTACATATTTTACTTCTGAGTATTCTTTGGTTTCTTTAGACACTTCCCTTCCCATATATTTTTTATCAGAGTTGGAGAATATTTATTTTTGCTGAAGTTTTCTTTTTAGCTGAAATTTCTATTTGCATCTTCTGTTCTATTAACTCTTGATTTTTCTTTAGTAGTCTTTTTGAATTGGTTATGACACTCTGTCCTACTTTTCAGAGTGTAGTTTGTAAATTTGTCTAGGGTAATACTGAGAGGATTTAAGCTTTTACTTTTTACTAGAGATTTTGTAATATGTTATTGGCTGCATCAATTGAAAATTCAGTTGGTTTCATGTTTCTTTCTGTTTAATTTTCCATTTATTAGCCTCTCTGTGGCCTCATGATTGCTAACACTAGTGAAAAGCTAGAAAGAAGTATGATCAGGGAGCAATGTGGGGGAAAGAACAGTTTCCTTTATACCAGTGATGTTGGCAGCCTCCACCATGGATAATGTTCAAGGAACTGTTCAATGTGAAATGTGATCAGTACTGCTGTTCTCATGGAAGGATGCTTTATGTAGCTGCTCTTTTGCAGAAGCACTGAGGAAGGAAGGCACCTCTGGAGATTATCCAGTGCAACCCTCCTCTCTTCAAACTTGGGTCAACTGCATCAGATTGTGCAGGGCCATCTACAGTTGTGTGTTAAGTATGTCCAAGGATGGAAACTTAACTACCTTGGGCAGCCTGAGTTTGACACCCTCACACTAAGGAAAAAACAAAACAACCCAAAGTGGAAAGCAAAACAATCAAGCAAAAACACCCCTGAAAAACCAAACACCTCTTCCCTCCCCTCCTCCCCCATTTCTTCTATTTAAATGGAATTTCCTGTATTTTAACATGGATCTATTACCTCCTTTTATTTCTTAGGCTGAACAGCCCCAGCTCTCAGCCTCTCCTTGGATGACAGGTGCCAGTCAACCCCCAGTTTGCACTGGTCCCACGTGCATTTCCTGTTGTTGATCTTCCATTGGTTCCTGTCAGATCTTTTCCCCTAGCCAGTCCAGGCAGGTTCTTCTGAGTGGCAGCTTGGCTGCCAGATGCATCAACTGCTCCTTGATTGTGTTATCTGCAGACTTCTGAAGGTGCACTCTGTCCCATCCTCCGTGTTGTTAATGGAAGAGGTTAAATGCTGCTGGCCCTGTGTTTATGCTGAGGAACCCCACTGGTGGCTGTCCACCAGTCAGTTTTTGGCCTGCTGATCTCAATCCTTTGAGCCAAGCAGATCAGCCAGCTTTCAGTCTTCAGTGATCAATGTGTTCATAGATGTGAAAGCACTATGTCCTGTCTTACTGTGAAAAAAGGAAGCCTGGCAGTGCACAGGTGCGCAAAGATCATTTGGCAAGTGCCTCACTGGGATCCATTTACTGATATGAACATTGCACTTTTCATGTGAAAATATTGATGGGAATTTCCTTTGCCTTGCAGGTTTTTTGAGCAGTAGTGCAATTGGCGTGCCCTTTAGGCTTTGCATTCTTTTATTATTTCTCTGATTGATCTCTGTCATTAAGTGCTCAGATGCTGAAATGTCTGAACTGTGAGACAACTGTCATCTAGTCAGAGAAGGATTATGTCATTTCAGAGAACATCTGCTCTCAGAAAGGAGATATGTAGACTGAGAATTATGGTACACACAGAGTAAATTTCTAGCTTGTTCCTGTAGATTTAGTAAAAATACAGTTTCCTTTGTGAGAGTACATTAGGCTGATAACTGTGTTATGGCTTCTGTGACATGCAGGGTGGAGAAGGATAGACAGCTTTTCCTCCTTGAAGCTGTAAAGAGGTTCTGCAGCTGAAGAGTCCAGATTAAACTTGTTTAATGTGTTTGTTTCTTCCCTTTTTTAGCTGCTCAAAATTGTTCAAGATCATGGCAGTGGAAGCTGAAATGTCAGAAACATGGAATTATGCCTTTGTGTAGAGTAAGGGTCAATGCCAACTTAAAGGGGGGGCAGGTTCATCTTGTGAAATAAATACAACTCCCACAGAAGAATGAAATTAACTGTTTAGCTAAATGCTATGAAATCAGTAGAGAAAGTATATTTACTTCTGAATTTTCTGGAAGTTTTACAGCTTTTAAAAAGGTAGGCTTAGAAAAGTAAGGATGATCCTAGTGCCAGTCTTTCACATGCATGTGCTGGCTGTGCCAGGAGAAAGAGCATTGGGCCACTATGACTTGCCCAGACGTTCTTTGAAGATTCCTCTTTACAGATGGGGGGATGTGTGTGTGTATGTATGTACCTTCCTGCCCCTGTGCATGGGTGTGTTTCAGGAAGCATGTGAGTTGCTGCTTCATGTTGGGTAATTAGTCTGAAGAATGAATCTGTCACTCCTTAAAATCTTGCCAGCAGCAGCACTTAAATCTGGCAATTTTTTAATAGATGCTGCATGTAGAGTAGGAAGCTGTTGCTGCCTGCCAGTATTACAAGGTTATTCTGATATCAAGTAGAAGCTTGTCAGAATGTTCAAGCTTGTTTTCCTGTTTTTTTTATTTCAGAAGTGTACATCAAGGCATAAACTCTGTTGTGAATGTGTATGTGCAGATATCACTATCTCATTCTGGGTCCCAGGTTAGCTGCTTTATTAGACATAAGAGGAAAAGAGACACACTTACTCATCAGGTCTATGGCTCTTTGTCTCATCTGTCAAACCTTATCGTCTTCTAGGTCACTGCAAAATATATTTTCTGTCATAGGCTTGTCCTTCACCATGGTTCAAGATGCACAATTCAATTAGGAATTTCCTTAACTACTTTGAACTCTACCTCAAGGGAGAAATTTACCAAGTTGCCTCATCTCGTAGTGTTTGGAGTCTGCTTCACCACGCTCCTAAAATAAAATGAGACCACAGCGCTGCCTTTAAAAAGCCTCTGGTTTGTCTCCATTATTGAGTTGTATCACCTGCCTGAGACCTTCCCTGAAGAGGAAGTCAGTGGCTCTCTAGAGTCATCCGTGAAAGTGGTTCTCCATGCTTTTCCTCCCATCTTGCCAGTTAATATTTGAAAACTGTTTTGACAAGCTTAAATGTGAATTTGGTTTATAAGACTCAGAGCCTGGAAATAGATGGTAAGAGCCAAATGTTGGTCTAGAGTGTTATTTTTGATCACACCTTTCCTGGCATCACGAAAGAGGAACTTGAAGCTGCTCTTATATTTCATGACAGGTCCTCTTCTGACAGTTTATTGCTGCTAGTTAGGCCAAGTTTAGTTTATTCCAGGATAATGAGCATTTTATATTTGTCTGCTTCTCTGGGAAGATCCTACTTTTTATGCTTATTACAGTAATTGTTTAGAAAAATGGGAATGTGTGCTTAGCAGATTTCATCACTGAAAGTGATATCAAGTAAGTCTAGTGAATTTTCCATCATAGCTTTGAAAATGATTTTACATAAATGATTTTAAAGTCATTGCATTATTAATCTATTATGCATGAGAAGTATTTTATCTTTTGTTCTGTACATGTCTTGTACAGCACAGAATATGTGGCATGTACGGAGTGGAACAGACAAAAACGTGCTGCACCACACTGCATACTCCCTTTGTTACAGAGGAAAAAAAGGTTCAATCTTCAGCAAAATATGTTTGAGACAGTCTTAGAATAAATTACTTTGGGTAACAGAATTTATCTTTAAAATTAATTGAACATATCACACCAAGGTGGTTTTGTCCACTTTTTTTTCAATGACTACAAGCAGCAACTTTGATATAAAAGTCAGTATTCTGTGAAAACTAATTATTTTTCCTTGTTGCTGGTTGGATTGTAAGAGTGTTCACCCAGAAATGCTGAAAAGTTTTAAAAACAGTTCAGTTCTTTGATTATTACATTGTGTGCATCCAAAAGTTTTTACTAGGATTTTCAGTGAGCTAATTAGAATTGGCCTTTTGTTCAGGAAAATTCCTGTTGTGCTAAAATACAGACCTATTTTAAAACATGTTGGTTTCCTTTTTCTTCGATTCTGTATTAAAAAAAAATTTTCTGTATGAAAAGAAAAACCCCAACCCAATCAGTTGGGATGGTTTTAACCCTGGCCATTGATTAAGTACCTCACAGCTGCTCCCTCACTCCTCTGCAGTGGGGTGGGGGAACAAATTGGAAGAGGTAAAAGTGGATGAAGTCATGGGTTGACATATAGACAGTTTGACAGATAAAGCAAAACCGCATGCAGAAGCAAACAAAGCAAGGAATTAATTCCCCACTTTTCATGGGCAGGCAGGTGTTCACCCATCCCCAGGAAAGCAGGGCTCCATCATGTGTGACAGTTACTTGGGAAGACAAAATGCTATTTCTCTGAATGTGCCCCCTTCTTTATTCTTGCTCCCTCTTTATATGTTGACCTTGACATTCTATGGTATGTAATATCCCTTATATCCTTAGGATGGATATATCTGTATACAACAACTGTCTTGTTCCCTGTAATACAAACCCACTTGTAATGGCTTTTGATTTTTCTGTAGGATCCATGCTAAGAGAAAACTAAGCAGTATTCAAATATTTTAAAAAATATTTACTCTTTAAAAAGCAGGTTTTAGTGAAAAATTTATTAAGGGAGTATGAATCATACAAAAAGAAGCTAAAGAGAAGGCATAATTTCATCATTCAGATTTCATGTCAAATTTTTGACAAGAAATGAAGCTCTGGAAAAATCTATGATGTTAATTGTAAGAAAAGAGACTTGGGTGTTAACAGAAAAGCTTTACCTCTGTAACTTGCACTTACTCTAAAATGCAGTACTAAAATTTCTAGAAATAATAGCACCTTTCTGATAAAATATTTTTTCCTTAGCATAGCTTAAGGGCTTTGGTTTAGTTTATGTGTGTTCTGTGTCACCATGCTCCCTCTACTTCCTTTGTATGTTTTATTCAACTTAAAAAAGTGTTACCCTCAAAATACATTGCTCCTGTGAATATTGGCAGCCAGATAGACAAAGTACAGGATACAGTGAAAATTCACTTCTTTCTAGAGGAAAAATCAACAAAGCAGAGAGGTTTTATGAATTCCTAGGCACAGAAATAACTTCCATTGGAGTCTTTATTACACATCAAATAAGTCAACCATGAAACATGAAGCTATAGGAAACAGAGTATCATTAGTTCTGTTGCTTATGGAACAATTTGTCTTTATACTAGATTGAAATAATTTGTCCATGAAGTATTAAAATATGAAATTGAAGAATATAAATTAGGGAAAATGGAAGAGAAGGAAAATTAGTCAAAATCATATGCAAACAGAACATATATGTAAGAATTATGTTTATTTCCAGAAAGTTTTATTTGTTTTTGAATTATTACTTATTTCTATCTTTCAGTATAAAAATACCGCAATGAAAATGAATCTCAGGTTATAGACCTGTTCTCCAAGAGCATGAAGTCCATGAATATTTAGTTTTAAGTCTGGCGTATTTAAGTGTTCTCAACATTTCCTTTTGATATATAATGATGATCTTATCCCATTTCTAGTAGCATTGCATCTGCTGAAGATCCTCAACACTTACTGTTGCACTGCAGTTTGGAAATATTTCAAGAACACAACATTCTGAGGCTAATCTGCTGACCATCCCTAGTTTCTTCACTTTGGTTCAGAGCACAGTGTATGATCAGAGTGCTGGAATATCTTGCACGCTTTTTGAAAGAAACCCTGAACTGCAGGTGTTCTCCAGGCAACAATGAGTAATCTGTTCACAGTCCTGGGTTAGAGCAAGTTATATAATTGTGCTAAGTCTTAAAAAGAAGGTTCTTGTTTGTAACACTTCAGCAATTTCTTTTCCTATTAGAAAGGTCTCTGAAACATTTCGGCATTCTTAAGTAAGCATCAAGGTTGGTCTATTATTTTACTGTGCTTGGGCAGTTGTATAAGAAAAGTTACAGAGCTTTTTTTTCTGAGGCTGTAAAAATCGCAGAAAGTATTTTGTGTTGTTTAATTGTTCAATAACTGATAGAGAAAAGGTTGCTTTGACATTTTTCACAGCAGTGGATTGAAAATAGAGAGATAAGTGAACAGTTTTTATTGCACCTTGAAGGAATGTTGTAGTTTTTCATTGTGGATATGTGGACAGGTTCCATGTCTTGCTGCTTTTAACAGGAGCAGTGGCTTTTTAGACATAACTGCAGGAGCCTGCTCAGTAAAATCATGTGAACCCAACTCAGATAAATGACTTTGCAGGTTCCTTGAGTTGAGCATATTATAGGAAGCCGTGACCTTCCTGTCTTGAGCTCTAGGCTGATCCAGAGAGACTTGGCTGTATAGAGAAAGTGTCAGTGGCTGGTTTGCAGGAGCAGATGGTGTAGGGCAAGTGGATCAAGGACAGGGCTGGATGTGGACTCTAGGAAGGGCAGAGAATTACTGAAGTTACCTACAGAGGAATGAGGCTGCAGAAGTGTGTCAGGCAACTGTTGGGCTCCTTGAGCTGCGAGAAGATAATGATGAGAAGGAGACAGGGAATTATCAGTATAGTTGGAGGTGGATCTAGTTCTCAGGCTCAGCTCACCAGCTGCACTGCTTGAGTTGAGGACAAACATTCTCTTCTCTGCTGAGTCCCAAGCCCCAGCAGAATTTTAATGGATTGGGATCTACATGTGCAAGTCTGCTGCTGCAGCAAACTGCAGTGGAGGAAGAAGAGCTTTTAAATTCAGCCCAATGTTCTGCCTCTCAGCTGTTGACAAAGAAGATAAGGCTGTAGAATTACCAATAACTAAAGAGTACAGAAATATTCCTACACTGTTAACAGTAGGTCAGATTGTTGACAGTGGCTCAGAAGGGAGATTTGCATGTAAAACATGACAGAACTGTCACCACAGATGCTCTTGTTCATTGGAAATCCTTCATTCAAATATTGACTCAGTCCTTTTCTATTTACTTGCTAAACTCTAATTAGAGCACAGCATGGAGTGATACGGCTGTAGTGTACTCTGTTTGTTTGTACATTGTTTAAAGCATGTACAAAGAAAGTTAGGTAGCACATTAAGAATGAAAAGGAAAATAAACCTTTATATTTGGGAAGATGCTTTACCAGATGAAGTACTTTACCTGTTTCTTTATCTACCTGTTTCTTTATTTATCTACCTCCCTCAAATTTCTAGATTTTAGGAGTCTGTAGAGTTAAGTAAACAAAATATAGTTAAGGAGTGTGATGCTAATCTTGTAAGAACAGGTTTATGAATTTGTCCCTACGGTAATCTAAAAGCTATCAGTTGATGATAAAACATTTTGAAATAATGAGGCTTTTGAGTGCAGTAATGTAATCAGGAATTCTAAGAGTCTCTGGCTGTTAGAGCAAAGCACCAGCAATGTATTGTAGAATGAACCATTCCAACAGGACAAATAAAGCTGGGGTTTCATAACAAGATTATTATTGTAGTCTATAGCCTAATACTTATGAAGATAATTCTGTGCTTACTTAAGCTATTCAAAATGCATTAGAACTTCTAAAATAGCTGCAATGTAAACAATCTGCTTAAAAATGTTGAACTTTTCCAATACTATGGAAATGGAAAGGTAGTGTTGTTTACCTAGGACACATATCGAGCACGTTTTAGGCTGTAAAAGGATTGTGTTTTGTCTCTATGGGATTTTGGAAATCAGCACAATTTTCAGGTCATAAACTGGTATGCAGACTCTAAAGAGCTGTTGTCTTGAGTTTTAGAAAATGTTTTGCTGGAGTCTTGGATTTTGTTTTCTCTTGGAATCTGCTTGATGGACGTAAAAAGGCGGCTGACCATCCCCTTACTGTGAAACTAAATGGTGCTGGGAAAGGGTTATTCTTGACAATGGGTGCTGTCAGAAATGTAGTGGAGCAGAGTTTCTCCCACAGTACTCCAAAAATCTCAGCTGCTGTCTTCTTCCTTTAGCATCATATCAGTTCTGAGGTTTTTCTGAGGCATGTAGGAAAAATGTAAAGAAGGAGTAAAGGTCTTCCACAAATATTATTATAGAAAAAATTAAGTTGGAAGGGATCTCCCATTGCCCCCTCTGACTCCAAGCAGAGCTGCCTTCACAGTTGCACAGTCCTTTTCCTTGTGCTGAGTATACAGTTAACCTTCACTGCTATAAGGGTATACTCTTAATAAAAAGTACTTTATTTTTTATCCACCTTGCCAAATCCACTGCCAGGATGAGAGTCCCTGATTTTAGTCATTCATGCAGATGCTGTGAATCTGACTTCAAGATATGACTCTAAGAATCATATAAGAAAGATACCATTGTAGAGAGGAGTGAAGAAATGTATGGGAAATAAAAATGGGAGGAGAGCTCCAATTAGACAGAGAGGTGGTAGAAAATGCAGGGTTTGTGGGTATAGTTGGGGGAAACTGTCTAAGGGGAAATAAAGTCGAAATTCTGATGGTTTTGTTAGAGTGAGTGGAATAACATCACAAGGATAATTTTTGCAATGGAATAATGCATTTTTCCGTAAGCTTTGCCATGTTATCCTGTTCTTTAGAGGGCAGTGGCCGTTAAGGTGTCTATTAAAATACCATATCACTTTAAAATTAGATTACAGGATATCATCTAAAACATACAAAATTTATGTAAGTGAAAAAAGATACAGATAAAATCAAACATGATGACAAGGTAAATGCATGTTACAGAGGCATTTCAGATACAACCAAGTAAGTATTTTAAACAAATCAGTCATGTTACAGGGATACTTTTTATTTGAAGGTTGTGTTGTGCAACTATTCTGTACTCATTTTACATTAAGCACATCACTGTTTCCTGGTTTTCTGCTTCTTAGTGAAACAGTTTTAGAACCATCAGCATGGCACTGATGTGGCATAGCTGCAACAGGTGTTCACTTTGTAGGTATAAAAATGAGTGTGCTGTGCAATGTCATGTAGATTTTAAGCATGTATTATGTGTATCTCTACAGCATTTTTCTTTTGAAGAATTCTGCAGAAATAACAGGGGTGGAAAATCTGAATTTAACTGCTGGAAGTTTTAAATTTTACATCTGGTGCAAGGTGATCTAATCTTATTTAAGTCTGTTATAAAAGAAGTAAAAAGAATAGCATCACGGATTCCAATTTTTTTATACCAGAAAAAAGTTAACTCACTCTCAGCACAATATTTTGGTCTTGCTTGTTTTTGCCCCTTTTACAGAAGGCACTATCAATTTCCCCAGCATGGCTATTATGTGCTTTTATTGTTTTTCTCTTTCTTTATCTTCCTTTTCCTTGTTTATGTATGAGTCTTTTTTTTTTTTTCTCCTCATTTTACATGCTCTGCAGTAGCCTTATACTGGATAAGTATTCCATGCTGTTCTTTTAGGCTGGTCTCAAGTTTATCGTCCCTAGATGTCAAATTCCACTGCTGTATTTTGGGAAAATGTCTACTCTGACAATATTTGAAAGACAAAGAAATAGAAAAGAACACTATATCAAAAGGCAGCTGCTGCTTCCACTAATTCAGGGCAGTTCTTTTGTAGGGTGCTTTTTTTTTAAGCTGCTGCTTGGTGTTGTTGCTCCTGCTGTCATTGCCACTGCAGCCACCAGCAAGCAAAACTCCAGTTGCTTTTGCTGTTGCTAGGTTGGCATGCTCCAAAATGTCATAGGATACAGTCTCAGCATGTCTGAACAGCTTTAAGACTGATATTGATCTGCAGCCATGCTAAGACCTAGATATTAACTCTAGTCATATCAATTTTAAGTAGATATTTTTGGGTTTTGTTGATAATTTACTGCAGGGAGGTGTAACTAAGTGAAGTAAATTGCAAACTTTGAACTGACAGATACTTCTGGTATGTGCAGCTGCTGCTGTGGCCCCTGCCAAAGTACTTTTGAAATCTGCTACCTTTAGTAATGATAACTTAGCACATTTGTTGGTGTCTTGGGTTATGGAACCTAAAATGTGTATTCTATTTTCATCTGCTGAGAGCAGTTGGGGAATTGTTCTCCTTTTTCTCTTGTAACTCTGGAAGGAGGGGGGCGGGTGCCTTTTGATAATGGGCCAGCTGTTAAAACCAGGTAGGGCATTGTTCCTTATCTCTTTCACCACCTGTCCTCCCTCCAGGGGAATATTTTCTGCTAATGGACCATTAAGACACCCCTACCCTCCCCAAGGTAGTACCTCCACATTCCATCATCCTATTGTGAGATGCTCTGCCCAGTGGGAGGAGCCAACCATTTCTACCTGGATAAAACTGGGACTCAGGAAAACGAAGCTCTCTTGCTTCACCCCGATTTCTGGGAGGAAGACCAGACCTCATCCCACCATCACCAGACCCCTTCTCACCACCTCTGGACCCTTTTGGCTACAGGATCATCTCTATAGAACCACATCTGCCACTCCAAGAGGACTCACCTTTGGACTGCTTCCAACACCCTGACCAACAGGGTGTCAGGTTGTAGCTCTGACTTTGTCAGGGCTTTCCCAAATTGTTGTTTGTTTGTTTGCTGGTTTGGTGGGGTGATTTTGTTTTTCTACCACATTTGTATTATTGATATTCCTAGTAAAGAACTGTTATTCCTATTCCCAAATCTTTGCCTGAGAGCCCTTAATTGCAAAATTATAATTCGACGGGGGTGAGGGGTTTACATTCTCCGCTCTAAGGGAAATCCCAGTTTCCCTGGCAGATACCTGTCTTGCCAAACCAAGACAGTTGGCAATGAATTCCCTCCATGTTCCCCAGTGAAATGTAATTCATGGCATTAAGGAAGTTGGTCTAGCTCAAGTGAAAGACTAATTTCAAGTCTTGCATGTGTAATGCAATAATGGGAATGGGTATGATGTACTTGGAGTTTCTAGAATCTGGGTGAGAGTTATTCTGAGTACCACTAAAAAAGAAGGCTGTATTGTTGCCTATCAAGTCTCACTGATGAGGGGATACTAATTATTCCCTCTTAAGAAATTTTAGTTAACGACTATGATATTTGAAATAATTTTATCTGGAAAATAAAAGTTGTTTTCCAGTTTTAAATGTAGTAATAACTTGTGAAAATATCATTTTGAAACATAGTCAACAGCAAAGACCCAAATAAGGAAATGAAATTGTATTAATATAATATAAAATGATGTGAGATTCATTTTTCTATTGAATTTGTTAGCTCTTTCCATACTTCTGTATGTCTTTCAAAAGTAATTCTTATCAAAAATAATTCTTACGAAAGGAAATTAAAAAACCCTACATTTGTCTGTAATATAGGAACTGAAGAGAAGCAGTGCTTGGGAGGTATTCCTGTTTAGTTTTTTTTTTTTAATATGGTTAGATAATAATGATCATGACAGTTATCATTAAGTGTATTAAAAAGACACCATAAAGCCTAAAGATTAGATTTCATCTCTAACAGCTTTTGTGCTATACTGAAGTTGTAAACGTTTTTCCTTAAGGCTTTGAACATGTCAGTGGAAACAATTTATTTTTTAAATTAAAAGGAGCAGGGAAGGGGATAATTAAGGAGTCCAGGAAAGGAAATGAAGATCCTACATTTCACCGAACTGAAGCCAAATAATAGCTATTATAGTGCAGGTTTGGGGGCCTCAACTAATTTTATTCAATCAACTTAAAATTATCCATGGGATGGTTTTCAAAATTGCTGAAGAGACTTTAAAAAACAGCATCAGAATAGGACAGAACATGGAATAGCAGCATAGTGTGAATGTGCAGTACCTGTTTTTCCAATGGGAATCTTCAGAGTGTTACTACTTATCAGTAAATCTAAGTTTAATACCTGCTCAAATATTCCTAAAGTAATAGGGCAGTCATTCTTAAGAACATAAAAAATGTTTGCTAATGCATTAATAATGAGGGTTAAACAAGAGGGAATTGTTCCAAGTTACTGTGCCTGGCATTAAAATATTGATATTTACCTGCAATTTGTGTTGCTGCAGTACTTATGGCCCAACTCATATTCAGCAGCAGGATTTCAGCAGCAGTGTTAGTTTCTTGTATATGGCAAAGATCAATATTTGAATGCTGTACTTCATGATTTAATTTCATTTTTAAAAGGTAGAAAATGGAAAGTGTTTCCCTGGTTTATCCTGATCTTAGGAAGATATTAAAATAGTTCTATTGGTATTCCCAGAGTGACATTGCAGAAATATATATTAGATGTGCATGATACAAATTAGAAACACAATTTGCTAAAATAGACAAATAGTAGTGCTATTGGTTTTTGCTGAATCTCAAGGACTGAGATTATTTTTGAAATAATCTTCTAAAATTTACAGCTCAGGTTTTCCCCTATGCCCTTTTCCTCAGATATTTTTCTTCCAGTATTTTTTTTCTCTAAGAATACCTTCATTTCCCTTCTGGCAGGATGGGGATGATGCCAGTTCAAGAGTTGCCTCTTGTAGTTTTCGGTTGCTAAGAACTCACTTTAAACAGCAGCAGCTGTTAGCACAAAGTCCTTCATACTGAAATATCTGGCCAGTGCTACTTTCTTCATAATACTTGTGGCAAAATAGAAAGCACTGTGATTGTGGTTATAATTTAAATAGCATAAGCATTTATACTTTGGTAGGATGTCCCTTAGGTTTATTCGGATATCATTAATTTTTTTGAAGTTTTTTTGGCTGGCTACTCTTTCATCAACTTCTAAGATTTCCAGACACCTTGGTTGCATTAAGAAATTTTAAATCATGTTGCAGTTTGAGAAATTCTAGCTTGCAATAGATAATCCATTTGAATCAAACAAAATGAATGCTGAGGAACCTGTGACGTACGATACTTCCTACCAGATTTTTCATGTACATCTTGATATATATTATATATATATATGGTTAATTCTGTGTGAGGCAATACCTGGAGACCTAAACAATAAAACCAGTGTTGATCAACTGTTGCTTATTGACGTTTTATAAATGTGTTACAAAGATATGAAAATTAAGGGGAAAGAAATTGGAAGTGACAAGTGTTATTCAAATTCTTGAGCCATTTTCTCATGTATATTACCTTTCTCCTCATGGCCCTATTGAAAGGAAAGATCTCATTCCTTAAAATGTATCCTGAATTGCAGAGTTCTTGCTCTATTTCTAAAGTACAGCCCTGTTTTTTAGGCTTCTAAAAGTGGAATTACTTCCCATCTATGCAAATAGCTGTATTTTGTATGGGATGTTGTGGATGTAAGCTATGCCAGTGGATCTTTAGATGTAAATCCTTTTATCCCAGGAAACAGTACTCATGTTTTCCCACCTGGAGCTGCTGGCACCTACTGCTGCACTGAGAGGGAGGTGATGGCCCTAGATGGGGCTGCACATCCACAGCCTGGCTCTCCAGGTGTGAGTCCTGACCCCAGCCTAGAACCAGGCAGGAGAAGTAAACACACCAGCTCTGGTTATTGTTTCTGTGGTGGGAAAGCCAATAGACCTTGGTTACAATATTTGTTGTTATTTAGGTGGTTCCAAAGAAAGCACCTAAAACAAGTGAGGGGGAAAACTGTAAGATTATCTGTATTTTCAGCAAAAATTCTTTCAGAATTAAACTGTACTATTGGAGTTTCAGGTGATGATCCTACTCTTACCTCCTTCCCTGAACTACAGCCAGAGACCCCATCTAATGCTTTTCTTACATTTTGCAACTATTGGTTAGTACATTGAAGGTTAGCTATTTAATTGTACTGTGTTTTATTTGTGATATAATTTTAACGTAAGACTGTGATTTATTTTTTTACTCAAATTAAATGTAATGGGGCAAAACAGATATGAAAAGACATTATCCAGCTCCAGTGGCTTAAAAAATTAGTTTTTCTGCAACGTATTACAAGGCAATTGTGAAATATAGGTATGTAGGTTCACATATTAGTAATGGACATATGCATGTGCTTATTTTTAATTTGCTTTCCTATTTCAGCACATTCTTTATAAAAGGAGAAAATTCTAAATGTGCATCATTAACAGCTTGCCAATCAGTGTCCTTACAGGGTTTTGTAGTTATGCTAAGTAGGATTTGTTCATGCTAAAAGACCACAGAAATCTTATCTTGATGCAGAAGGGTTTTCTCAAGTTTACATCTTGCCAACTACTTATTCAAATATTTCCAAACACTGAATTTTCTGGCACCTGTATTGGAGCTGTCTCATTAAAGGAATTGGCTTAACTTCTATTTATTCTTTAATACTGGGCATTTAAACCAGATTTTTTTAAAATGCTGTAGAAGGGAATTGAGAACAATTTTTAAATTTGTAGCATAATTTTCACAAGTATTATCTATCAATTTTAAAAAAATACAGTACTGCCGTTCTGACTGCCATCCCAAATCTTTCCAAGTTCAATGATTTTTGAAAATATTCAACCCTTAACGAGTTTTTTTCTTGGTGGACAATGGCAACTCCAGTTGTATAACAGAAAAAGGCTATTCTGCAAATGAAGAAATTTGAACAACATCTGGATAAGAATGAATATTTTCAAGTAAATGAGCTAAAGTTTTCGAATGTATCACCTCAATTTATAGACCATGAAACCTAAAAGTATAAATTTTGGGAGGACAGATCAAGAAATCAGAATATACAAGTAAAGGGATTAGGATAATTATTAACATCTATCTGTTAGTAAATTATAATTATGTATTATTAGCATTATTTTATAATGAAAAATGTTAGTCATTTTTTCCCTTTCCATCTTGACAAGGATTTCCATTGTTAGAAGGTACTTTGCAACTGTTGGTGCTGCAGAGATTGAGGTTTTATCCTAATTCCTCCTAATTTGCATTCAAAAGATGATTAGTGTAGATGTTGTAAGTGTAGTAAGCATTGCTGAAAGTTAGTCTGTTCTGGACTGTTAAAGTTCTTAGAAAGTTTAATTATCTTAGTAACCTTAACATTGAAAGAAATGTTATGTTAAATATTTCTTATGGTAATTTGTTCTGTGCAGCATCTTCAACACTGATGGTCAGCAGATTTGAAATTATGTTTCAGATACAATTTTTTTCATATAATTTTTTTTATATAATTCACCTTTGATGAAAGGAAATGTTAAATAATCAGCTCAAGGAAATAACACCCAACAAAATTGGTGCAAAAAAATCTAGTTCTTTTTTCTGTTCTTGTAATTATTGAACAGATATGAGATCAGATCTCAAAATCATATTGCAATCAGCTTACTCACACGAAGGCAGACTAATTCCTGAATGGGATGTTGTTTGAAGGTTTACACTGGTTAAGGACAATATAAACCCTGTATATTCTGGATTGAGAGTTCTTGCTATATTTTGTATTGCTTCAGAATAAAAGTTTCTAGAATTATTTTTATGCATTTTATGTAAAATGAAGCTTGTAATCAGATGAAATAACATCAGACAAGGTAATAGCAAAATGTAATGGTCTGGTCTTGCTTTTTTTGCAGAATTCAGGAGAAAATAGGTACAAAAGAATAAAATACAGGTGAAACTGCTGTGACGTGTACCATGGAATAGCCTCCCATTGTTTTGTGTTGTTAGACATTTTCAGCTGCAAAAAACCTAAGGAGACATAACAAATACCAGGAGAAAAAACCCAATTTGTAAGCAACATTATTCTTACTTCCTGAGGACTCTACATAAATGGTGAACTGCTTTGGTTGCTTCTGATGTCTAAGAGAGTACAAATTTATAAAATGACTTTTATCTGACATTTAGAATTTGATTTCATCTGTTATCTGATGAATAAAGTAAAAGGTTCTCATTGATGAGTGAACTTTGGAGTACGTGGGGTTTTTTTTCCTTCTCTTCTTCCTTTATTGTTGGAAGATACTGGGAATACTTTAAAATGAAATTATAAATATATTTTTTATTGTTTTCATACTTCTGTTACTTAACATTATAGAGCCTTTGGCAATGCGATAAACCAGTTAACTAGAGGTAGCGAAGTGTATACGACAGCTTCCCTAGTGGACAGCTGCATTTTTTCTCTTTCTTAGTTATTTAAAAAAAATCTCAATATGAAACTTTCAAACTACTTATGTAAATCAGAGATTATTTTCTGGGTTATGGTGGAGTTTGTCTTTTTGGCAAAGTTTAACTTCTAGGAGAACAGGAATCCTTTGGTGCTGAGGTGTGTGACGCTGCTGAGCATGGAAAACTTCCAGATGTAGTTGGATATATTTCTTAAAGGCAGAAAAGTAGCTGTTTGGATTCAAGCACAGATATGTATTCACAAATCACTGTCTTTAAGGGGTTTCAGAAGAAATTAATCATTTGTTTACAGCACTGTACTGCTTGTGTTCTCCAGCTCAGAATGTAACCTTCTCAGAATGTTAGTTCATTCATCCTGGTATTGGTTCCTATATGTATCTCTTTGTTTTCTTAGTTACATGTTCTGTTTGAGCTATGATGAAACTTCATTAATGTTTCACAGTGAAGTAAATCTTTCCTGAGTGTCTTGGTGTACTTCTCTTCTGGCTGTGGGTGTCCGAGGTTTTGATTATTCAAGTCAGAAAGCTGGCTAGGGAAAGGCTTCTTCTTCCTTCTACTTCATACAATTGGCTTAACGTTCCTGGAAAACCAGTGAGGTGGATGATGGTATAATCATCCTCAAACACGTCCCAGGGTTGAATGAAGACATTTTCAGGGTAACGCAGAAGCTGAAAAATACGTCCATGTCCTGCCTTTTATGCATACACTCTATTTCTTGTTCTTTCTGATATTGTTTCACTACAGCAGACTACCTGCAAGATTTTCCATTCTGAATCTACCCTATAGTTTACTCAAATTAGTAGAGGCCTTACTTCTAATTACTTTTGACCCTCCTCTTGGGTAGCTATGTTTGCATATGATGAAAATATCTTTTTCCATACTCTTGTGAGAAATTCTGAAACATTGTTGCAAATAATGTTTATAGGATTTTATGTTTCTGCTGAATTCAAATTTAATTTACCTATATTTTTATATATAGTGGAGCCAGTTTTCCTTCACCAAGTAAAGAATTAGTATTCTTTGTAAAATTTTCCTCTAATTATTAATGTACTTGTGTTAACTCTGTGCTGTGTTAACATATTTCTCTGTATAACTTTAAAAGAATCATTGTTTCCATATGTTCTTTTGTAAAACTGTTTTGCTTACACTCTCAGGGCCCCAACTATGTGAATTGATGGTGATCTTCACTGGACTTATTAGCTCCATGTCTTGACAGTGCCTGCAATTTGTTTCCATCTCCTTTAGGATACATTCAGGCTTATGAAAAGGCTTAATTCTATGTTCTGGAGTTCATGGGAAAATCAAAGCATGAATGGTGATAATTCTTTAATTCTTTCTCATTTTTAACTAAGGAAAAGACCATCTGCAGTAGATGAGTAGCTGCATTTCAAATGGAAATTTAGGTAAATATGGGTGTTGTAAATGTTAAGATTGGAAATGTTTTGTCCTGATGCTTCTAGTGATGCCCTGTCATCTGCAGTAATTCCTGTAAGTAGTGCAATTGGAACTATTCATGGTGAAATTTGTTCCAAATTATGATTAAAGCTGGAAGCTTGTGACCCTGCATAATCTTTTTTTTTGTGATTGTATTTCCATGTCCTTAGTTTTAATCATCTGTTATTCAATATCTGAATGTACATTCAAAGCTATACTGCATTCAGTTACTCAAAAGTGAATTCTTTACTTTTTTTAATCCCTTAAGGCTGCCTTATTACTGAATTTATACGAGACAATAATTCTCTTATGTTTGTGTTCGTGGCAGACAAATCCCTGTACTTCTCCATCATATGTTATTTGTGAGTACAGGATTGCTCTGAGGGAATCTCTGCAGTGCATTTGATGTTTTTACAGAAGCCCTCAATGTCAACATTTCATTTTTCTCCAGGCTTTTGGGATCTGAAGGATTCCAAATCTTTGTTAGATGGGTTATCAAGTACACCTGTGTTGAAATCCATTTCCATTGATATGTGGGTACACTGGTGGCTTGGAACTCTGTTAATGTTTACATTGTGGTTTTGCTGACTTAGGTGCCGAAGAAAGTCTGAATCCATGGTAAATTTTAATCACTGAGATAATGTAAGGATGGACTTATGTGGCATTATCTAACTTTATCTTGAAAGATTCACACATGAGGTTAACAAAGGTTCATCTTTTCAGATTTCTTTGAACTAACCTTCTATTTGTGCCATGCTGGGCTGTCCTAGCCCATTTACTGAAATAAAGAGAAGACAAAGATGGAAAAAACCCTGAACGAATCTGTCTCCTCCCAGCTGTAGTATCTATCATTGATTCTTTTTTTTTTTTTCCCCCCCTCCATTTTTTTTGGCTTCTAGGTCATTGCATGAGTGATGACTGAAGTTACCAGCAGTAGTGGTAGCTACTGCTGTGTCCTTGCTTGTTTTCATTTCAACATTAGCATTCTCTTTTGAAACAAATAGTAACTCCCTGGTATGGTTGTTTATTGTATACTTATAAAAATCTACACGTTGTTCTTCCATATGCCTCTAAGAGATAGAATGCTGTATTTATGGCACACAGTCTTTATTTAGTTTAAGGTGTATATAATGTGCAGGTCTAGTGTGGACGACCAAGATTTGGTGGTGTGTGTTTGTGGGGTTTTGTCTGTGCTGTGGATTTATTTCTGCAGCTTGTTGTTGTTTGTTTTACCAGAGTGTGTTGCTGCAGTATGCTTTCCACTGGCCACATGATGCCCAGAACACCTGTGTAATATGGAATTGGTTTATTGGGGTGTATTGAATTGCACCTGTTATCTTTCTAACACTGGAAAAAATATAGTCTGTTAGAGCTATTAAGAAAGTGGAGAATTACTTCAGCTACCATGTGTAGCTCCAGGAATATGCTTAAAACTTACAAGTAAGACTGTTTTATTATTTTCAGAAAAAGCTTTCCTCATTTTTTCTTGTCCATTTTCCAATTCAGAAGGGGATATCGCCCAGTTGCCTGTTGGGGGTATCCACTGGGGACTCAATCCTTTTTGTGTTTGTTTTTTAAGAAAGGAATCACAAAGGTGGATTTTATAATATAGGGATTTTTTTTGGTAAACTCTCTAATTTTTTTAAAGTGATGAACAAAGTTTTCTACACAATGTAGTTAAAAAATAAGGGGAGATTCTGGACAGGCATCTGTGTATCCAGTGGATCTTATAGAGCTGCATGTGAATTTCACTGGGTTGCTCTGCCTTGCAACCTTTAGCTAAGGGGCAAATTTTTGAGTTACATTTGAGTAGAGTAATAAAGGTTGAGGTAATCTTTAATGGGAACTAAACTGCTAGTGAAATAAACTTCTGGGAGGAGGCAATTGCTGATCTTTCATTGCATCATATGTTATTCAACAACTTTGTATTAGTTGCTGTTGTCCATTATTCTGGAATCTCTTTGTATACTTCATGGTAAGATGAACATTTCCCTCTCTAAAGAAGCCAGGCAAACTCAAAACTAGGGTTTATTTCACAGCATACAGAATATTTGTCAAAGGTTTATATGTATTTCAAGTTAATCTAAATAATTTTTGACAAGTCAAAGATTGTATTGATTACAAGGAGAGAAAATGGCACTATATATAATCATAACATCACAGTAGAGTATGAGGAGAGCTTATAGTTGTACAGTAAATAATTTTATTTCTTTGTAAATGGAATTCACAGTACACTATCTCTTTCTGAACTGTGTTTTCCACTCAAGTTATTTTGTAAGAAATAAATTAAATTCGTTCCAGGGTACATGCCTTCAGAGATTGTAACATTTTCTGGTTTGAAATATACCATGACTTTCTTAACAGTGAAAGAAAAAGTTCAAAAGACAGTTTTCCACCTCATTGCTTCTTTTCATAGAAGTACTCATACTTCAAGTGCGGGGTTTTATTGAATACAAATTGAAGCGAATGTATGTCAGAATGAAAATTGCAAAATCGAGTGGTGCTGTGCTTTGCTCTTTGCAAGTGGGGAGAAATGTTGTCACCACTGTGATTACTGAGAACTCAGGCAGAAGGCTTGTGAGATTTGAGTAATAGCTGTATTTAAAGTAGTATGAATGAATACTTCTTCCTCTACAAAAGTCCTTTCCAGTGTGAGTTTTACTTGTTTCAGAAGTCGCAGACTCAGTTGTGACATTGTCTGACCTTTCACAGGAAAAATGGGAAGCTTTGGGAAGATGAAAATCTCTAGCTCTCTATTCCTAGAGATGACCAGATGAACACATTTGCTTTGTGTCATTGCTAAGAGAAGTGAAAATAAATATAAATACTGTCATAGGGCATCTAAGGATACTTAGATGTAGTGGGTTTCTGTTTCCTTCTCTTATGTAACATACTTCAAAGAGTAATAGGATCTTTTACCCTGAATTTCATTTTAGTGCTTTCATTCAAGAGCTATCTCACACTGTGAACAGCACAGGATGCCAATATTGTATTAACTGATTGGTCAAAGGCACAGCACTTGATACGTGTGCAGGAATTTTCCCAGTGTTTTGAAGACGTCTGTTCCTGTGTAGAGTGGAAGGAATATCAGAATGAATCATCAGTCATTCCTGTCTGAAAGCACAGAGCAGAGCTCAGGAAAGTGTTTGAAATGGTACTCAAACCAACTGTAAAGCACTTTAATCTTTGTTTCTAAAAGTAGTGTGCACCATTAAATTAAAAAAAACAAAACCCTTCCACAATGCTTTTATGAAGCTCAGTAAACAGTATTTTGGAAGAAAAGACAGAAGATCCATGCTGTGAGTACTTTATTTTTTTGAACAAAATTAAAATTGCAAAAGTAAAAATCCAAGACTATTCATGTGTACGTGCATATTTTTAGTTTGAAACATAACTCTCATTTTGCTAAACTCCAATAAGAAAAGATTAGAGAGAAAAAGTTTTTGAATCTCAGAATCTTTATTCCTGGCAGAAATAAGCCCTGTCTTTGGCAGATCCCAGAAAAACTTGCACTTTATGCTGAAATTTCTTGTGTATATGTGTCTTAAGTTAATATTTACTTATTTTTTACTTTTCCATGTGATATTTATTGCAGTGGTTGATGGAAAGAGTAATGGATTTTATTCCTGGAAAAGCACAGAATTAATAAACTATCTGATATGCGTTTTAAACTTTGAGGCCTGTCCTTCCTAAGTCTTGGACAACTCTTCACTCAGGATAGTTTCCTAAAAATTGATGTGGTCATTGAATTCTCTTCAGGTTTAGCCAAATGTTACCTAGTTTTTTGGAATATAGAGTTGAAGTGGCTGCATGATCTCAGGATTTCTTCATCTTTGATTCTCTGTGGGTTTTAATGCTCCTCTGAAGATTGTCTTTTACATTGCAAATAATTTCTGGAAACCTTATATAATTTTCCTTTTCCTACAATGGATAAAAGTGTATGAAGCAGTAACAGGTAATGTTAGCTGGGGTTTAGTAGAGTTTTTCTGTTTCTTTTTAAAAGATTTTTAATGGTTTGGTATGCAAACCTAACATCTCCCAGGCCCTAAAATGGTATCTAGGGAGAGTACCGATCCTTTCAAACACATTGAAAAAACACGTGGTTTTTTTATGGCATTTGCCACTGGTTTGAGTGTTGTGTTGGTGGTGTCGAGCCAGTTAAGACTTCTTTATCTTCTTCCTTTTCTCTTTTCCTTTTCCCCTCTTTGTCTATAAATACAAGAAAATTTAGAACTAAAAATCTCTAGTTATATCTTATTGAACATCAGTTACTTCCGAATAAGTGATCTGTGAGGTCTAAAATGCTTGTTTCAGTCTCACAGTCTGTTTTTCTTGCATGTATCCTCTTGTCCTACATATTTAAATAGACATGGAGGCAATTGCCCTTGAGAATGTCTTAGAAAGTTCTAGTTTCAGGATTGACTTTTGTCCTCATATGGAAAACAATGTTTAATTTGGTTTAAAAAGTTCCCACCAAATTGAGCTGATCATCTTCAGGTGATCATTGATTCTGCTGGGGAGATTTAGCTTATCATATATGGCAGTACATGTAAAACCTTGTAGGAAACAACCTGTGGCTGTGGCTTCAGCTTCTCTGGCTGCTCTGGCTATGGAAGGGCTGGAAATCACCCAGCAACTTCAGTTCCAGATCAGACTGTAGCTTCAAATTCCTTTGTCATTGCAGCTCGGCACTGATGACTTCTTTTCACACTACAGAAGATTTTCTTGGTGTTGCCTTTTGCATTCACTTATGGCTGTAAACAGTTTTTCAGTTGTAATTTTACTAGAGACCTCAGTCATACTAATGGTCAAGACTAGCACTCAGCAAATTTTGTTGTTCCTTTGGATCTAGTTTCGGTTCACAGGAGTAGCTAGGAAGTGATAAATTCCAGCTGCTATAAATAAAAGACAAAGACCATGATGAGATCAGAACCCTTGTTTTGGAATTCCTAGTCTGTATGAGAAACTTCTAATTTTATTTTTCCTTAGTTAATATTGCATGGATCCAAAGGTTAATTTTATCAGCCTTTGTTATGCATCCACATTTTATATTTATAACTGGAATTTCTTGTAATGACATTTAGTTAGAGAAATCAGCAAACTGTTTACATCACAGTAAAACATCAATATTTATCCTAACTAATTATTCAGATGTTTGCAACATTAAATAGTTATCCTCATACCAATCCCACGACAACTCAATGTTACTTTACAGTAGTGCAGGAGCATTAATTTTTGTTTCTTGCATGAATTTACCATTTAAATGCAAAGCATTCTTTATCCCATGGTCAATTATTTTTTCTAATTCTATATAATTAAGCAAAAAATATATGATGATTTTTCTCTTTAAACAATTCTACGCATTTTTTATTCCAGTGGAAACAGGATTTTGTTTTTCCTTAGAGAAAAGTTTCTTACACATTGATGTAACTTTGTAATGCTCATCTATTTCTTCTTTGAAAAACATATTTTAATCTAACATCAGGCAAAAACTCAGAGCAGCCTCTGAGCTGTTGAAAAGCATGACTATAAATCTACAAGAGCATAAATTCCAGAAACCTTTTTTCTTTATCAAGAGAACAAAAGGAAAGATGAATTAGAAAAATATATTCTCCAAAATTGCAAATGTTATGCATGGAAGACTTCGATGTATTTTCCTTTTTGTTGGTTAGTGATGCTATTTACAACAATAAGAATAAAAAGAATCAGAAAGGTTATTTGTGCTTCTTTATTGGTATACTCATAGCTGATTACATGAAATGACAGAATAAAGATAACGATTTCCCTCCCCTAGGGAGCTCATATTGTTTTTTTTAACAAGATTGATGACAGATATGATATCAGCTAAGTAATTAAAGTTTCTTTCAGAAGGGTGTACTATGAGCATCTAAGAAAGATAATTCCGTATTTAATTTGGAAAAAAGTTACATCACTGAACAGCTTCCAGTCAACTGGAGATGAAATACCTCAACAGAACTAAGTTGTTGATTTACCTTTTCTGAAAGTATGTTTGTACCGAACTTCTTACTAAATTAGGCTAGTTAAGCAGGAGAAAATGTGTGCTTAATTTATATGCAAGGCAATGCACAATTTGTGTGTAATTTTTAATGACTATAAAGTATGACTGGTTAAGTTTTTTAAGACAGTAGCATATGTATTTCAGTCATCAACACTGTGTGGTATGTATTATATAACATAGTATATGTTATTATATAACCCAGTATGTTATATATACACTATATATAAATATATATATAACACTAAATTCTGCAAGAATTTTGTTGATAAAGTACTAAGTCTCTGATTTTTAGATATTTAGCCTAACATGTCTTTATAGGGGAGTTGCTGATTCCTTCAAAAGGTTTGAAATTAAGATTTCCACTTATGTTAGAGTGAAATAAAAAAGGATCTAACTGTAGAAAATGCTGTTTTCATTTGCAGAAAGAGGTTTATTTTTTATGTGTATAAAATTTGGGGAGGGGTAGGTTTGGAACAAAAGAAGAATTTAAAATACTTTTTTTTATTGTCTTTGGAAGTCTGGAAGCATTTGTATCAAAGCTCCGATATATGTAGTACCATTTGATATTTTCATATGAACATAAAATCTTTATTTCAGTGCTTCTCTGCATTTTTCATTGTTCTATCATATAATGCACATAT
This sequence comes from Phylloscopus whistleri, assembly GCA_017589585.1. Lineage (NCBI taxonomy): Eukaryota > Metazoa > Chordata > Aves > Passeriformes > Phylloscopidae > Phylloscopus > Phylloscopus whistleri. The sequence continues at coordinate 162,010 of JADMLD010001152.1, read as the reverse complement.
AAATAAACTTTGTTTCTAAGTTTCCCATGCAACATTGAAAATTAATTAACAATTGAACAAATTAACATTGTGGGTCATTCGTTATTTTCCATAATTAGCTCCTGACCAGGAAATCACAGTACAATAAACTGACAGCTTGCTGGCTCTATTGACATTCCCTGTTATTCACTCATTCTGGAATTGTTTCCACATATGACACTTCAATATCTCTACTACACTTGTTTTGGAATCTAGAAATATACATGAATTAAAAAATTGTAGTTTCACCCTACAAGTTTTCTCAACTTCTAATTTTTTTTCCCAAACATACAGATCTGTGGGTTTATACTGATGTGGATTGGAACTTAGACCTTTCCTGGTATTACCCCTCTTTCAAAATCCAGTTTAATTTTGCCCTTGTGAGTCCACAGTCTGTTAGTGGTTTCTGGACTGTTCTTCTATGCACTTTTTATCATACAGAAGAAACTTCCTCACTATCTGAATTTCAGCTCCTCATAAATTTTATGAACAGCTAAAATGCATTTCTTTCACCTTTTCTTATTTTCTTTCTCTGTTACTTATTTGACTTTGTGTCAGTTATGCTGTACCAAAGAAAATATGATATTTATGTGTCCTATAATAATCAACATATTCAGCATGGAAGTCTTTGCCTTGAAAATTCTCTATTGCTACATGTAGATAAGATGGTGTCTGTGGGTATTCAGCTTTCCCGTTCTGCTTTCCATCCTTGCTTAGACTAATGGTGAAAGTATTTAGAAGTCAATGTTAGAAATAACATCAAAATCCATTTGCATTGGCAGATCAAATAAGGAGTTCATTAAATGTGCAGCCTTTCTTCCTGTACTCAAATTGCTGCTGCAGCAAGGCTCGATGCTCTCTGTGGTCTGAGAAAAGCAAGATGGCACTGTTTGAGATGAATTTAAATGTGAGATCAAAGCTAAGAAACAAAGAATACATGTAAGTGATTGTTATTTTCTTTTTATAAAACTACTTAAATAACACTGGGGTTATTTAATACATTAGAAGGAAAAGTAGGAGTTAGGAATATGTGTTTCCATATTATATTGAAAGGATATTGTGACTTACTGAACAGAGAGAAATGTTAACATCATTTAAGATCAGAAAAAATGTTTCTCATGTGGCATTTAGAAGTCTGACAAGATTTAATTAAAAAAAAAAACTTGAAAGAAAATCTTAAAGATATTTCTTCATGTTTTAAAGCTTATTTTCTCTACATAACCCATATCAGATTGTCATTTCACTATTCAGAAAAATAAATCGTATACATATATACTACTTCTAATTGATAAGGAGCATTTAAAATCTAGCAGGAAATTTTCCTTTTTTAAGAGGATTAGATGGGCCCTTTGTGATTGGGTTCCAAAATTACTAAATAAATTTGCAATAGAAAATGTTTCTCTCGGTATTGTGAAAGATGTAGAATCACTGCAAAAGTCTTTATTCATGTGAAATAAAATAAGATCAATAGAAGAAAGATTTTACCAACTTCAGAAAATCATTACCATAATATTTTTGTCATGGTAATTGATTTCATGTGACAGTGTTGCAGACAACAGCAACACTGTTTCACTTTTCTGGAATTATTTTTCTGATTCCAGTTGTCTGTGTTAATGTAGATCCTGTTCTTAGGAAAAACTCCACTGTGCTGATGCAAAATTTCAAGTGATTTATCTTGATTTCAGTAAGTTATTTCAGGGATCCTTTATATTTAGTGTCATACTTATCTCTTTAGTCTGGATGTGTCTTGCTTTAGTGCTTTTTTTCCTACCTTTTGTGGGTTTCTTTGGTCCTGTCCCTGCCCCTTTCCACGTTTATATCTTTGTGTGATAAGGTACAGTAACCTCTACTAATCCATCTAAGGAAGCCAGCAGAGTTCATAGCATGTGATCATGTCACAATTTAATTAATTCTCTCTTTCTTATGTTAAGCCCTTCAGGTTTTGGCATAATATTTATTTTTCAGTCCTTCAACTATCCTTCAACCTGGCCCCTGAACCCACTCCAAGCTGCTACCAGCCTCTGTCGAATTCCAGAGTCCAGAATGATGGGAGTCCAGAGATGGGAGAATTCCCAGGTCTAATGTGAATGCAACAGGACTTCTGCACCCCTATTTCACCTTTGTCTGCTAAAAATATCCAGGGGTCTTCAATGTAATTCTCAGGTTGTCCAATATGTCCAGCTGTGAAGCACATACTTACACTCTTTAAAATCTGCAAAGGGAGTCTAAGCTCTAAGAACTTAATAGTTGAGACTCCATTGATCTGAAGTGTTGGCAGGTAAAACAGAAAACTGGGAAGGAGTAATTTCTAAGTATGGTCAGAGAGCAGTAGAAGTGTCAAGAAATTGTGAACACTAATTCTTCTGTCATTTTAAAAGCACTGTTGCAAGTTCAATTTTTTTTTTTAAGGAATCTTCCTTTAATAAGAAACACTTTTACTTTGAATGGAATTAAACTGGTATCAAGGACAGAATTATGAAACAAAGATGACAGTGTCCTAAACACCTCAAACTTAAATTCTAGTCTTCAATTTTAAAATAATGAGCAAGAACATACTGTTAACTTTTTTAACAGAGAAGGTCTATTTCTAATTTTGCTGCTGAAAGGACCCTACCATAAGTGGATGTATATTTTGTTCTTTAGCATCAAGAGTTGTGAAGGAAACATGAAAATCTGATGCTATCTTGGACTTTTTTTTTTGGGGGGGGGGGGGTGTAAGTATGAAAATGATATAGCATACAAATTTGTGACTGAGATTGGTGGTAGTGAGGGGGAAAAAACATCTGATTTAGTAACAGAGAATAACAAATAAGAAAATACCACATTTTTTCTGTGTAAGTCATGTCATGGCAAACATCAAATAAACGTGGTGTTTCATGTTCAAAGAAGATAACTTTTCTGATTCTCTAAACAGTTTGGTTATCTCTTACTGATAGAAGATTATGGTCTTGGAAAGCTCTAAGAATCTATTTTGTTTCCTTCTGGTATTTTTCTTTGCTTTATTAAAAAAAGAGGAAATCCACCTGTGTCAAATAGTAGGCTGAAGAATAAGAAACACTGAGACCATGAGTCTACCCAAAACTTCATAAAGAAACAGAAAATCAAACTGACTCAAAACTCTTTCTTTTGTAGGGGCTTTGCTTACCCTTCACCTGCTAATTTTCTGTAAAGCTAGAGCACTGAGGAGTTTTTTAAAACATGCAGTGTAATATTTGATCAAAAGTGATACAAATGTCTTTTGGCTTCTTAATCTCACAATGACTCTTTCTGTAGCCTTCTATATAGTTTTTTTTTTTTTTCAGTGCTGAATACAGCCTAACACATTATTTTTTTTTTTTCTTTTAAAGACAGCTCTAACTATTCCTTAGTACTTTGTTAGATGTAATAATGTATGGGATCATGTTCTCGATGTGTCAGCCTCATCAAAGATTCCTGAGGTCTGTTGCATTCAACAGAGAAAAGATTTGCTATGTGAGGGATAATGGGCTGGAATTTGTCAGCTGTTGGATACTGAGGTATCTTAGTTTTTACATGAATTTGGGATATGCATAATTCTCCTGTTTGTCTGTTCTTCTAATTTGAGGATGACAACACAAATTTTGTTTGCCCGACTCTGAAAGTTTAAACTTTATTTTAGTTTGATTTTGTTGTTTGTTGTTTTTAAGTGCTGCTGGAAGTGATTGTCATCCCATTCTTGGAAACTAGATGTACACAAAACACACTCTGGGAGTAATAAGGCATTATTGCTATTTCCTAAATCTGCTGCTTTTCATAGACTAAAAACCAAAAAAGTATCTTTGTTCTATGAAAGTGAAAAAAAAATAGAAAGAAGGAAGAAAATAGTGACTGTTTCAGAAAGAGCACTCAACTCTTTCGTGACAAGTAAAGATATATTTAATAGGAAAAAATAGAGAAAGTGCCTAAAATGGCCTCTGCTAAAGCATGAATGACATAATTTGCCTTGAAAACAGATACAGATATCAAATTAGTGCTAAAATGATAAACTGATATGTTTAAGGATAAACTATTGAAGATCCTCCCTGTTGAAACCATTTATTTCTCCCAGTAACTCTTGTAATATTTGCTAGAATGAATTTAGCCTTTGTTGGTAGTAGAGGAAATATTACAGTTTTATACTTTGGTGCAGTAACGTTTACTACCTTTCTGAAGTACAGCTCTTAAATCACCATGCATGCAAACAATTGTGCTGTAATAAAAGCTCTGTCACAGTGCCTTAAATAGTCTCAAATTTCATATTATGAATTATAAATTTTAGCTACTATGAATTATAAATGTTTAACCATTTGTATTTACTATATAACTATAACAACAGTTTTTCATATGGACAAAGCAATTCTACCTGTCTGAAGAATTATTGTTTTAATTCTTGTAAGTGGGTTTGGACTAGTTTACATCCACTATTCTTGCAGTAATGCCCCTTCTCTTTACCTGCAGGCTTATCTCTTATGCTCTTCTAGACATCTGTGTTTAGGTACTGTAATGGGTCAGCCACGTTCCTTAATGATAACAGAACAGGTAAATGGTTTTAGCCAGAAATATGTAAGACATCCTTCTTAAAACATACTGTTAAGCAGTGTTGCCTAAAAGGTGTGAAAGCAACTCAGCTGACTCTGGATTTAGATGAAGAAGACATAGAATGAAAAGGATCCAGAAGAAAAGAATCCAGGTTTGCTCTAAATTGATATAAAGCCGTTGTCTCTGTTTGTAGAATCTTAATTTGAAAACAGTCTATTGTTGTTTGAAAAACACCCTTTTTAAAGAGAATAAGCGGTGAAATAAGAAGCAGTTTGTGAAATATTGATTGATTTTGACCAAAAGAATGGCAAGGAATGCCAGTGAAATTGATATGATACATCATGTAGGAAATGGGAGGTAACTTCATCCATGTTGTGATTTAGGAATGGTACTCCCCAGTTCAGTGCTTCCACTGAGACTCTCCAAACCATGCTGCTTACTCCTTCCCCTCCTGCTCTGGCCAGCTGGAAACAAGAACTGGAGGCACAGCATGTGAAAATCACTTGTTGAGATTATAACAATTTACTGGAAACAACGAGGGCAAATGTTTCACATGTGATTGCTCGGAACCAGCATTACCCCACTGCTCCCTTCCTGTGTCTGAAGGGGTTTGTAGGGAAACTGGAGAGGGACTCTTCATCAGGAACTGCAGTGACAGGACAAGGAGTAATGGGTACAAATTGAAAGAGGGGACATTTAGGTTAGATGTTAGAAAGAAATTCTTTACTGTGAGGGAGATGAGGCACTGGAACAAGTTGCCCAGGGAGGCTGTGGGTACCCCAACACTGGAAGGGTTCAAGGCCAGGTTGGATGGGACTCTGAGCAACCTGGTCCTAGTAGAAGGTGTCCCAACCAATGGAAGAGGGGGTTGGGGCTAGGTGACCTTTAAGATCTGTTTCAATCTCTAAACATTCTATGATTCCGTGATTTTTTTTCAGTAGAACTGGCAGAATTACTCTAATATAAAGAGATAGCTTTGTGAGAATAATATTTCGTCTAAAGGACTGAGTATTTACATTCTGTGAACAGGTAAAATATACAGGTTTTTCTGAAATGTTTGAGCAGTCCATCCACAACATTTTATGAAATAAATTTACTATTACAGGTGCCAAAGTCCATCTCTGGTAGATTGCTTTTCAGGAAAGGATATAGTCAGGATTCCATCTTCATCTTCAACTATGCCTGTGTACTCAAGGCACATGATGAAAGTCAAGCAGCTCTTGCTATCAGTACATTTGTCAGTGCTGTGTGTGATGTAGTGACTGCAGATGATCTTGAATTCTATGTAAAGTGATTTTATAATTTAAAAAGAATCTATTCTGTAATACTAGTTCTATGTGATAATCAAGTAGGAAATCTGTACTTTTTTTCATTCATTTTTGAACTGGTTATCTTATGCTGCCGGTAACTCAAGTAAACATATTCAAGGACATTTTGTAATTTCAGAGGCATGCAGGTTTTCTGAAGTACATTTTGTATACATAAAATATAATTCTTACTTTTCTGGGCACAGTGTAGATCTTCTTCCCTGTCCCCCCCCCCCCCCCGCCCCCCAAGCTGTTTAATTTTATGAGGATTGCTAATATTTTAAGACCACTTAAAAAGGTGTGATGTTTAATTTTCTTTCTATTAAGAAGCGTGTTTTTATAGATAGTAAGGGTCCCCAGAGTGTCAATTATCCACTCATTATACACCAAAGTGAAATTTAAACTGTTAATTTTCTTCCATATAAACCAGAGTTGTCTTTCACATTTTTTAATTTTCTTCTACTTTCATATAGCAGTCCCATTAAATTCATAGAAGTGTGACTAGATATTTTGCCCTAAGGTAAAGATATAGCTTTAGCTCTTTTTATTTTTTTAACTTTGAAAAATATTACAGAGCTTAAAAATAACCCTCATGGAAACAAACAAGAAAAAAGACCTGAAAAGTACTGTTGTCTTTGACAATATTATTTCTAGTCTGGGGTCAATTTGAGAAAATCCATTTCATGTTTTTTCAGATTGTCTGAGAGTCTTCAAATGCCACATCTGACAAAAGCAGAATACGTCAGGAAGTCACTCTGATTATTTTGATAAACATGTTAACATAACAGAAGACTTTGCAAACCTGATAATCAACCTGGTCCAATAATAGAACGGAAAATGTTTGAAAACAATTTAGAAATGAAAGGTAATGGTGATTGTCCCTTTGCCATACCAAGAGTTTTTCACTTATTTCACAAAAATAACTTATATACCTTCTTTTAACTGGGTATAATAGACTCATTCACATGTGCCAAATGAACATTCAAATGAGAGAGAGCTACACTCAGAAAACGTTGTATCAAATCTTCACCTCTACTGAGAATAACACAGACAAAGGTATTTTTGATCTGGTCGTATTACTTAGGAGTAACTGGCTAGACAGGAGCAAAACTTGCTGAGGTGAGGTTTCCCCTAATCTCCAAGCACAAATCATACAAGTAATTGTAGTCCTCTTCTACTAGTTATGGTGTTCAGACTCTTCCAGTGGTTTCTAATCTGTATGAAAGGATAGACAGCTGTAGCAGTGCTTCCAGCAAACCTCTTCAGTCTCTCTCAGTTGTCATGTTTCACTTCTTCCTTTCTCTCTTATCTTTTTAGTATTTTTTTTTTTCACTTGCCCAGAGGATTCAAGTCTTGAATAAGAAATGGAGTATGCTGTATTTTAAATCATTGACTGTTCTGTAGTTCTGATGTTCAAATGTAAGAGAAAGAACCTGTGTCCAGGTCTGAGAGGAGCACCAAATTTAAATGTGGACCACAATGTGTGGACAGTAATTGACTGTGCACCAGATCCTCCCAAAGGAAAGATAGCTGTCACCTGTCATGAAGATAATTTTGGCAAGAGAAAGAGACAGAAGGAAGGGGTATGAGTGTTATTTACTAGGGGGAAAAAAAAAAAAAAAAAGACAGATTATAAATTAATGGAGGAGTGTGAAAGTTATGTCCTAACAGAAGTTCCTCTGTAGAGTCTTTGGTGTTTGGTATACAATAAAGCTATCAATTTTTCTTTCTAGCCTCTAGTAGTTTGGGAAGGTAATAGATCTACAGAGACATCCCCACATGCACCACTGCATATTTTAAGTTTTACGGATTATTTGAATTTGTTTTGTGGAATTTGATTTTTGTCTGCTTAGTTATAGGTTAGCACATCATTAAGTCAACTACTTTTCAGGAAATGCAAGAGTAAAATATCAGTTTCCGAAGTATTTATCATGAGATTTTTGAAGCATAATAGTAGATCTACATTTCTAACTCAATCACAATTAATTTAATTTGGTGCTTTCCAGACTTCGGGGAATTTGCATTTAATGAGGAGTTTAGTTAGTTTGGGTAGCATTTGAATGCTAGGAGGCATTGTTCTGATATGATTTCTTTTTGCCAGTGTACATCAAAATGATTAATGATTTATTGTATAAATGTCTTGGTAAGGTAGTATGTTACAACTGGTATTATATGGTTTCTGTTTGGGTTTTGTAGTAAATAAAAGTAATTTATTGCAATTGATAGTTTAGAAAAACTATTTCTTAGAGTAATAACATTTTTGAATAAAAGGTATTTAGGTGAGTCTCATATGTATTCTTCCTGAATAAAATATGGTGATATAAGAGCATCTAGCTGTGTGTTGCAGTTTGTTTGATACTGACTTTGGATGTTGGCTGGTTCAATGGAATAAGTTGTGTTTGTGGATTTTCTGTATGTGACAATTTTGAAGTTGACACCCTAGATGTTCACCACAATGCCTATGAAATTTATGATGATGTAGGCACATATCAGCTTGATAGAAATATAATATCTAGTTGATGGATCAAATCAGTGATAAAATACAGGCTTATGGTTCAAGTGTCGGAAATGTGTTGCACAGGCTTAGCAAAGGTTTGGTGACCCAGCTGTTTTAAATATCTTCTTTGTCATGTCAGTATATTTTGGGATTATATCAGTATATCATGAGTTGAGTCCTAGAAGTTAATTCTTCAAGGATTATTGTGGGTTAAGTAGAAACCTGTGTATCTGGATTTAACTCTGAACATTTTTTTTGTACTCACAAGCACTCCTGGTAGGTCAAAACGCCATCATTGTCTGGGAGTCTGGTACGCATGCTGGTGGTGGCATTCTTGCTGCCTTGAGGGATGAAAAGATGGGTTATAATGCATAACTTCTCAGGAGAAATTGTATGTACCTTGGAGAAAATTTACTTTTTTGTTTATGAGAGAATATCTTTAAGGATGGCTTTGATGATCTAATAATTTCATAAAGCTGTTCCAGTAGTGACATGCTAGTGGGCTTGCTAGTCTGGATAATGTATTAATATCCCTGTGGTGGGAAGAGGAGAAGAAGGATTCTTTTTTTTATTTTTTAATTTATTTTTTCCCTGGACTTTGTGGAGAAGTAATTTAATGATGTAGGTCCTTCTTCTTTGAAGTAAGTTCATTGTAGGAACTGTCAGAGAGTAGCATGTCAGTCTTGTTAATGCAGTCTTAGTTACTATACCTTGTACTCTATTTGCAGGTTTAATGTCTGTGTTTTGGGTGTTAAAACCTGCATAGATTTCTTTTGGGTGAGAGACAAAAGATGAGTGGTTGTGTACTTTGTTGAACACGTTACTCTTCATTCCCTAATATAAAGAACACAGATATGATTACTTTGTCTATTGTATGTCCACTATTTTTTTTTTTTTTTTGGAGGGGATTGCCATGACGGACTGTTCTGCTTAGTTGATGGTGGAATGATTTTTTAAAAAAATCTAGTCAATGAAAGAAACCTAATTCATCAATATGTTGTTTAGATTCTTCTTAGAGCCTCATTTGCAGAGGCAGAGTTCTCGTATATTGGTAATTTGGTTAAGCTGATAACAGAAAACTTAGATGATACCTCCATCCGTTTGTGGAACAGTGATAGGTTTGTTAGTGATGTTTCTCCTCACTCAGCCATCTTGGTGTTGAGATTGCTATTGTCATTGCTATTGATGACTGGTTCTGAATGGTTGATACGGCATAATTCTGATATTGGCTAAATTGAAGTGTTTCCACAAGTCTTGGGATTGCTTGCTCTCTGTGAATTTGTTGGAATTTATAGTTCTTCTACTTGAAATCCTCTAGAATTAGTTAGGTTAAGGAGGTGTTTCTGAGTATTTTCTAATTTTTATTGATTTTGCATATTGATATGCATTGTTTTAAAATGCTACTTTCTGTTAGATGCTAAGATATAAAGCAGTAGCCTCAATATATCAATGTGAATTTTAAGTAAGAGTCATCTTTCCTTTCAAGAAGTACTGAAATAGTCGAAAGGCTTTGTTTTTACCCTCCTCTTCACCTTATATTCAAAGCTTAAAATTAGTGTTGAAGAAGTAATTGGTATTGAGCAGCTTGTAGGTTCCAAGGAATTGACAGGTGTGACATTAGTTTGAGGCATAAAGAGACCACAGTCTTTGAAAAATGCATCCTTTTAGTAATGTTATGAATGCAATTCTTGGCAGATTTCGACAGCAAGTTAAATAGCTATGGCCTTTCTAATAGTGTCACTGTAGTCAAAAGGTTTTAAGGGAATATGAGATAATTTGATCAATGAAAAGGTCAAAGAAGAGGTGCATTGGGTGGAAAATTTTAGGTTTTTTTTTTTAGTATCACTTGAGTGAAAATTAACACATAATTTTAGAGATTGACTTGAGTGGTAAGAGTGCTATGAAGTTAAATATGCTGTAATTGCTTCTTACTGGTGTAATTTTGATTTATTATACCCATTAAGGAAATATTCTTGTTCTTCTGTTCTTTATATTCTTTTTGTACCACTGGTACGGGAACCAGAGGTTGAGATAGTTCAAAATTTGACTGAAAGCATTATTGGCAAATGCCCCATTTTGAATGTGTTGCTGTGAATAAATGAATTCCAAGACTTAAAAGTGAAACCGTTTCTTACAGTGCTTCTTAAAATACAGTAGCTAGTGAGTTGCCTGTCCTTTGCTAGAACTAATCTGTAATTTGGGATAAGGTCATGTCTGGAATCGTTAATTCAGGAAGATCTAGAAGAATCTCAGTGACATTGTGTGCTAAATATTAAATTTTACTTAGGAAATAAAGGATTGAAATAGAGAAAAAAAATGTGATGAAATTGAACTGTCTTTGTGTAGTTTGCTTTTAAAACCCCATGGTTTTTATAGTTCCACAAGAAATATCATTGACATTCAGATCTTCTAGTTTCCATGTGAATCGTACTTTTCATTAATTTTGCTTTTTAGGTATCATTTCCCATATCTGAGTGCACTGTTGCAACTGAGCAAGTGAGTATCTGTATATAAGCTGAGGAGTGCAAAGTTGTTGTGCTGGGTGTCTTTAGAAGGTGGATAAATCAGGCCAGTTTTAAACTGCAGAGCACCACTTTGCTTGGCTGATTCTCATTAGCCATACAGTTTGTGCTAATGGTTAGCTCTTGCTCATTATCAGTCATTATCACTAACTGATATTCCAGCAGATGGTCCTTAATGAGCATCCCACATGAGCTGTGCAGGTACAGCCCCACCAGGGGATGCTGGGTCCTCAGTGCTGGTGGATGTGGTTTGCACTGGCCTCAGCTGATGGGGCTAGAGGTAGTGAGGGGAGAGCTTTCTGCTTCTGCTGAATGAGATCCACAAGGTACTCAACAGAATTCCACAGAAACAGGACTTATTTGAAACGGTATATTCAGAGAATGAATGGGTTTGGGGCTGGTTGGCTGAAAATATGGAATAATAGAAAAGATATTTTGTCTTCCCAAAGACACCACAGTTCAGTGTCAAAATTTCCATGCCTGTATCCACGTAAGTGTAGTTCACATGAACTCAAATTCTGGGAAGAAAAATAACTATGTACTTAGAAGAGTAAGGAGAGATAGTATTTAGAGTTTTGACATCTGGTCTTGCCTTCAGCTATTCAAGACTCCTGCTTTTCTTTGTTGTATTCACTGAATGCTTAAGTTGAGTTATGTAACACTTTTTCTTTCAGAGAAACAGATTTTAGATTATTGGCATCTTCCTCATAGCAGGAAAGGGTTTGGGTTTTTGTGGGTTTTTTTGCCTTTTTTTCTTGTTATTGTTATTTTGTAATAAAAATCAGTCACTGGATTAAAATTGGGATTTTCAGACATGAAATCAAGTTTTCTCAAAGAAGGCCTTATTCTCTGGAAATTTATAATTTTAGAATAAAAACGCATGATCTTTGATATTTTCCCACCTTCTTGTGTTCATAATTTAAAAATAAAAGGAAATAATTTAAAATTGTCAGTAGTCAAATGTGCATAAAATTACTTTGTAGCATGAGAGTACACTTATTTATAAGGAAGCAGTACATTTACATCATCAAGTTATTTCCACACAAGGATATAAATGCATTTTATATAATAAATTGGCATGGGAAGTAACATGATATCAGTTTTCATCTAAGTTCAGAATATGCCAATTCCCTCCTAGGCTTGAACAAATATTACATGAATGTGGGCTCTTATAAAATGTTATGTTTTGAAATTGATTTCATTAAGGGTTTCAAGTGATAATTTATTTTTTCCTTCATATTTATGCCTATATCTTTCCTCAAACTAAAAATGGATAGCTTATTTGCATATAAATAGATTTCACTATTTGCTGAAGCAGAGACCTAATACGTTTTCCTTTTTTTTTTTTTTTCATAGCCATTGTTAAATAAGGCAGAATATTGCAGTGATCAGCAGTCATGAATTGTAATAATATTTTTGGTTGAAACTCCTTAGAGTGCTTCACTTTTGTGAAGACCTCAGAGTTTAGATATCACTTACACTACCAAAATCATGATATATCTGTCGATTCTATAAAGGTGTTTTTCATGCTGTCTCAGAAATACTTACTTATATATGCCAAAACTGTCCAGAACTGGGTACCTGTTCTTATTTAATACCTTGATGGGTTTTCTTGCCATTACTGGTTTACTAGTATCTGGATATTTTTCTAATGGAAACATCACACTGTAAATGAATATGTTGCAGTTGTCTTTTTTTCCTGGATTGTAGTGATCTCATGGTTTTAACCAATTTTCTTTAAATTAGAGAGCTGCATTGAAGAGAAACCTTTCATGATACTGTTCTGATACTGTACCTCAAAATAAATAAATTTTAGTTATACTTCATTAAGGGTGTACAGAACCAGAGATAACTCTAAGATTGTCTTTTATTTACTAAAAGTAATGGTCAAATAAGATTTGATTAAATCAGTTCATGAATTCTAAAAACCCCTTTCAAAATATACAAGGCTGCATTTCCAGATTCAGTTGTGTCTTCCAGGAAAAAAGTGTGGAAGAAAAAATTCTGTACCATAGTATAACCCCAGACCTATATGTAAGGGTAAACTCCAGGTTTGTAGTTCACGTGCCACTACTTGTTCAGTAGCTGCTACTTCAAAATGCTGCCTCTAAATGAAGTTCTGGCTGTACAGTTCTTTAAAAGACTCTAAGAGAAGGATAAACTGAGTGATTCAACAAAACTAGTCAATGCTTCTTGGACAATAACTTCCTGAGCATGCAAAAGTTTTAATTTTCAGCATCATCTACCTCTCACCAGGAAAAATGAATGAGCTCTGTGTGTGTGTGTACGTTCATGATGTAACCATGAAGGTGCTTTTAGTGGTTTTAACCTGTGTGCCTGCAAGTTATTTTGCCAGTAGAGGTCACTCAGGGTAAAGTGAACAATTGCTTCATCTTTTGAAGAAGACAGGAACTTCATTATGAACGGTGAGATGCATATTGAAAAGCACATGTCTTCAAAAGCACCCAGGCTACCTACACTTGCTGTTCCTTTCCTTCAAATCTTTGTTGCTTCATATACTGAGGATTTAAGATCAAGCATATCAAAAACTTGTAGTCTTACAGTGATACATCTGGGAATGTAGTCAGTAAAATGTTGGGCTGTATAAGCGTAGAGATTTTTTATTAGTATTTATAAACCAACACAATAAATATGCAAACTTTATTTCACGTATTCTTTTACCACAAAGAGGGAGCTTTCTGTGTGTTGCTCTAGATTTTTGAATAAAGTCTGATTGATCACTGTTTATTAACTGTTTTGTTAAAGGCCAGTAAGTAGTAATGGTTACCTAGAATTTATCATATTACATGCTTTTTTTTTTTTTTGGCCTCTGCCTGATGACTCTAAGTGCTGTTCTCTTAACAGATTTTCTTGTTGTGTATATTTAGTGATATCTAACATTTTTAGTTACAAATGTATTTTAAAACAGATTTCATTCCTGTCACTTGTTTTAAGGCAGTTTTTAAGAAGGAGGATCTATTCCCCACGTAATACGAATACAGTGAGCTGCGCAGTGAGACTGAGAATGAAATGTAGCCTGCTGTGACGAAAGGGTACATGGCAGGATCTTTTTTTTATTTGATAATGATGAGCAAGCAGAAAATGCCTATCATGCTGTCAGAGCTCAGGGACTCAGATATTTTTGAACAGAACGAAAGTAGTTGAAAGGTGATAAAAGTAGAAACTGATATTGCTGTTGCATTCACTTTTCTAAATAGAATTTCCTTTAAAGACATCATCAAAATAAAAATGAAGAATCAGAGTTGCAGTTGTCATGAATGTTTTAAATATGGCATGTCTTTCTTGACCCCAATCAGAAAATGTGTCCAGTTCTCCATCCACCAACAAAAGCCCCATTATCATCTAGCTTAAAAAAAAACCCCAAACATGTATAGGGTTTTTAATATAACAGTATGACTGGTTAGATGATTGTTCATGTCCTTCTGAAGGGGTTTCTCAAACTGTTTGACACCAGAATATTGTGTGGTATCTAGGTAAAATATAAGAAAAAATATTTCAGTGTTATTAATTCCACTTTGTGTTCTCTTTTCTTTAAATTCAAGTGCTTGGAGGCTAAAATCTATGTGATTCCTTTGAGACACTGAGAGGAGTCCACAGATTTTTAAGCTAATACACAGTTGAGGTGAAAAACTAAGGAGGTAAGGAATAAAAGTAATAAGCTTCTATCTATGTGCCTTGTTTTTCTATAACTTGTATCTTTACCCAATGTGAACAACTTCTGAATGTTAAAAGAAGCAACTGGCATTGAGTTACTATTTCATTTACTATTTCAGTCACTACTTCATTTAAACTGTAAGGAAAAGCCATAGGAGGTCTGTGAAAGAGCTTGCTACAGGTGAGAAAACTTGTTTTCCATTTTTTTTGTTGTATTGCCTTTTTTGCTTGGGTGTCTTGGTTATAGTGTTCGAAATTTTTAAAGTTGCAACCAGTTGTAAGTGATGAAACATTAAGAATCAAAATAGCAGATCTTTGTACTTCTCAGTATCTGGTGAGTGCATCTGATATTCAAAGAAACAGAAGTGGTGTAGTTTTCCAGTAGTTCAATGGGAAATACTGGATTTAATTCCTATTTGAGACTAGATATGCAAATATATGCATGTATCAACAACAGTTTAGATGGTCCAGAGAAGAGTTAGAAGAAAGGGATTAAAGATTTGGAAGTTAGAATGTGAATGGGCTAGGATTGTACTCAGAAATATAAAGCTGTGGTTACTGGTAAACCTGCATCTTTAAGTAAGAAGTAAGTAAGATTTTTTCCGTTTTTTACTATAGAAACAACTTCTTCTTTTTCGTGTGACTATCTTTTCTTCTTGCATCCTTTTTGTTGTTGGTGAACATACAAATAATTTGCATAAAAATGCAAAATAATAACAGTTCCAGTCAGTCTAGGCCCATAAAATTATTTTGATTGATGTATATGTTTACTTGTATCCAGCTATGCTTCCACACACTGAAAGAATGAACTCTGTATGATACTTTTACATGCTCTAGACCCTAAAATTAAAACAATGAAGTCTTTTCTTTTCTTTAAGTGTTTTCCACCAGGGATTCAGGAGCCTCTTAGATTTTTAAGTCTGGTTTATGTTTCTCTCCCCTTTCAGACTCTGGATACAAAGGGACTGTAATGGCACCCCTAACTGTTCCAGTGCTTAAATAGTCAATGAGCTTAACTGGTTTACAGAGAGAGTATTGTGGTTAGGTGGATATTGCCTTTCAGCTTCTGGAATCTTTCCTCCACTGCTTGCAAAACCTTACTGTGTGAGCAAAAACGATGTTGCTGTATGTTTCTAGAAAAGAGGGTATAAACCCCTTTTCCTGCTGCTGTTTAGAAGCCTTACCATAAAAATTATTTCTACCTCTCTCCAGTATTTTTGTCTGCATTCATCTAGAATTTAAGCATGCCTCTCCTGTGTATTTGTAATTACAACGTAATTGGAATAACCAGAGACTGTATATGTATCTATATACTCTCACAGCCTAAGCAGAGAATTGTAAAAAATGTGCTTTGCAGCATGTTTAGAGGACTGACAAGTCAAGGCTGTAGTCAAACAGTTCTTCAGCATCTTGTTCTTGTATGCCTCAGATCTTCCTAACCTAGGATATTCTCAAAAGCTACAGACAGATCCCTTAGATATTTGGTATAGCCACAAATTACAGAATTATCCTTTGTAAAACAGAGCAGCTCATTTACAGCCTTCAGCTGTAAGCCTTCAGCTTCTCATCAGTAGAATATCTTAAAAAAATTAATCTTGACATGACAATCATGCAAAAAATTTTTGTAGAGCCCTTGCCCAAATGGGGAAAGAAAACTTACATTCATTTTCTGCATACTGTACCTACCCATATTCATGGGTAGATAAAAGTTCCTGTGCTGCTCGCTTTGGCAGCACATATACCAAAATTAGCCAACCCAAACCACTACACTAAATTGGTGTTTCTGCCTGGTTACTGAAACTGCCACAATCCCCCAGCCTTCCTCTTTCCCTGAGCATCCCATAATCTTACAGGTGTGGGAGAGGAAGGGACCCTCTTTGCTGTGTTGGACCCTACATGGAACCCTCTCAGAAGAGGGGACCTGAGTAGCAACCTGCAGAACAGTGTCACTGATAGAAACCAGAAAGAGAGAATGCTGGAATAGAAGACAACTCTGCTACATACATCTTTAAAGAAAGGATTTATAACACTGAGTGCAGCAAGAATTTACCAAATTACAGATTGGAAAAGATGTAGGTGATGTGTACAGATGCAGGGACTAAGGCAGTCTCTGAGAAGAGGGGATCTGCTCAAATTCCTCACGTTTTCTTAACTGAAGCAGCTCATATCGTTATTGTCTAGTAATGTTTTTTGCACAAATTATCTGCTGTGTTGAAGGAATGATTGTAGCCCCAACTACATCCTAGAAAGAAAGGCTTCAGATTGAAATATTTAAAATTATTTTTTGCTTTGTTTTCCTGGTAAGACAACATGTTGAGATACTTTTTTTTTTTTAATAACGGCTTTTGTTATTTGGAACTGTTTGATATTCATTTTACTTAAAATATTGAGCAGTTTTTCCTGTATTACGTTTTTATAGTCCTGAAAATATTATTGTAGTTTTCTTATCGTAAACAAAAATCAGATCATACTAGTTCAGTAAGGTCTGGTATAGTCTCTTTTGTGTATGTTCCTATGCTATATTCTACTTTACTTCATGTTTTATTAAAATATAGATTAGTTACTATTAAGTCTTTGTTATTTTGAATCTTGTTTTTATCCAATGCATCACTGACAAAAGTATTAGAGGAATAAACCTCCTGCCTCTTAGATGTGAATATATTATCGCCATTATACATTCATTTTCCCATTTTTTGCTGCTGCATCAGAGTTTGGGGGAAGGAAGATGAGAATATATCAGAAACACCATTTTTTAAGACTCCCCTATGAAATTACACTTTATTGTATGTCCTCTAATACACTTTTTTATGCCTCAGAATTCATTCATGGCAGATTTTTTTTGTATAAAATGTATTTGTATAAAATGCTGTAAAAGTAGCTACCAGTAATGTAGTTGAACAAGTGAATAATATGTGGATAACAAATTCTTTTCCCATTGCAAAGAAAAATTCATGCTTCTGAGCTAGTTTGTATTTTAAATCTCATAGTTGCAAAAGTAACGATTCTCCAGACCTCTTCTGATGTATAAGAATGCTCAGAGTGTGAAATGAGAAACACAGATTTTCATTTGAAATTACCCATTCCTCATGTTCTCTGCTTTCTTTTCTTTGCCCCGTAGCATTGGTTGACATTTCATAGAGAGTCAGCTACCATAGGGCTGGAAATGATACAATTACAAGGATCACCCACTTTTCTGATTTTTTCCATTACATACCAGTCGTAATGCAGACATATTTTTCATAGGTATTTAATTTCTAATGAGAAGTTTTTATTCTTCATTAACCTGTGATTAAAGTGTGGCATTTTAATAAAAAAAAGGAAGATACTTTTGACATAATTTAGCTTGGAAGTTATGCTTGATAAGCTATGCAAGTCTTTGACCTGTGTCATGTGAATCACAACATAATTTAGAATATATTTTATGACAAAAACTGTGTAGTACAGGAAATGCTTAGTGTTTTTACACAAGTATAACACAGGAATAGAAAAAAGATTATCTCAAGCAACACACCAAATTCTGTCTTTTTTAATTATTCAAACAGTGAGAGTGGTTTAAAAATAATAAAGTTAATGAATAAAGTAGACAATTAAAATATTTTTATAGTATTAAAACTTATATGCAGGCTTTGGAAAAGGTGGTTTGTTCATGGGTTTTGTGGGCTTGTTTGCTTGTTTTAGGGTTCTAAAGTAACCACAACAGAGCAGAATACTTGTTGGTTATCAAACCATGGATGAATAATTTTCAAAACTAGCTCATTAGAAAATGTGTTTGTGTTCTATGAACCTAAGCAGATCGTGATCATAAGATGGTTTTCTTTCTATTTAGATCAACCATGATCTTGACACACAGTTCCTAAAAAAAGAATTCCAATCCTTTTCCAATAGACTTCGTTGTTTAACGGAACCCTACAGGCAGTCATTTCCCAACACTGTCTAGGAAAAACAGCCACTTAATATTTCTCACAGCAGTGCCTGGGAGCCCTGATCAAGGCTCTGTTGTGCAAGTTGCTATACAAATACACAAGGTAAAGATCACTGAGAAGGTAAGTGTTACATGCCTGGCTCAGGTGCAGATCAGAGAATAAAATGGAAAGTAAATTCACAGTGAAATTCCAGACTGATATTGAAAATTTGACAAGTATAAAAGCACAATTTCCTATCTAATAATCCTTGTGTAGTCATCCCCTACTTTTATGGTTAAAATTAAATTAATCATGAAGCTTCTGTCCTTCATTAACTACACACTGTAAGAAAAAATACCAATTCCACATTTAAGATAGAAACAGTTGCTTGGTAACGTAGCTTGAAGTGGTAAGCAACGCGGTATTTGAATTAGAAAAGGGTGGTATGACTCAAAACATATCCAGGTGTTGTCATAAACATATTTAATATTTCTCAGAAGCTGAAAAGCAGCAGAGTACCTGCCATATAGTAAATCTGAAGAGAAAAAGAGCCTGTGAAAAGGGCTATTGTTTACTTACCAGATAAGAAGCAATTATGATGTATTTTTAACCTCACTGACACACTCTTTGCAGTTCAGGCGTACTGTAACTACTCCTTTGCTTGTGGGTTAAATAATCAGCAGATGATTTGTGATTACAATTGACATTTGAGGCTTTTTAGTGTGGCTTCCCATGTATATTTTTTTGTATATGTTCACCAGTGCTTGATCTTGAAAGTCATGCTTACCTTGGTACCCTTCTCCTTTCCCAGCTTGTGCTTTATCTCTGCAGGTCTTTGCATCATCCCATGTATGCACAGACTTGGTCTCTTGCTGTTTTTGCACAAGTGGTATTTAAGACAGACAGACAGCCATGACAGTCAGTGTAACAACTCCTTAACTGAGAATATTTAAGAGGGAAAAGTTGTGTAAATGCTAAGAGAAGCAGAATGCTTCAGTTTATTTAAGGAAAAGAAATTTGTTTGCTTACATGGTGCAGCAATAAGCATCTAAGGGATGAATTGTAGGGCGAATGATTGTTTTAGTGCTGAATGTGGTGTTCCATTTAATGTCTTTGATGATGCTGGATTCCAGGCAGGACAAACATTTTGTGTGTTCTAGGGTTTTCCTAGTGTACAGTGGATAAATGTTATTTTTCAGATACTCAAAGGTTTTCTGCTGATTGAAAAGAACATAATCAGGAAAACACAAATTTTTGTTTCCTTTGAAGAGTGCTGGACAGAATGTAATGAGTGGCTTTTGAACACAAATCAATCCTGTAATAGTGCTGACTCCAGCAAAGCTATCTTTTGTTCTAACTGGATGTCTTGTGTTTGTGTTTTAAACTTTGAAGATAGCAAAAAACCCTGATTTGCTTGATTTTAGTTTTTAATCTGAGTACCTCTCCCCTTGCCATGTAAAAATATATGGTTACAGAATGCACACATTGAAACAATTTTTAAGCACAATTTGTAAACATTTTATCATTCATTAGAAATCGCTTTCATAACTTTTTATGGCAATTTAATAAATTAAGGAGTTCCTTTGTCTAAGTTACCCAATGATTTGCCTCAGTGTGTTAATGTTATTTACCAGTCTAGTGAAGTTCATCAAGATGTTCTGATTAATTCTTCTGCATTGATTGGTCAGCATCACTGACTTGGAGGAAATATAATTGTGTGTTCTAGTGTAAACCAAAAATAGTCATCTTTTGTTCTCTGTTCACCTTTTGTTTCAGACACTATAGACAATTATTGAAGTGATAGCTGTAGTAATCCCAATGCAGATGTAAAAGAACATAGAGAATAAAGCAGAATTCAAGTTCTTCCTTGCAATTTGGTTAATCATTTCCTAGTTTCTCCCCTTGTAATCTAAAGAGTCAATAATCTGAGGCAGAGGAACATATTAAGCACTATTGGAAAAGGAGGATTTTCTTTTTTGAATATTTTAAAGGTGGCCTTGTCACAAGAAGGTGATACTATTTTATAAACTAAGCAAGTAAAGTAGAAGTACCGATTTTTAAAAGAAGGAGCAAGGGGAATTTCCTCTTGGAAATTTGGTATTTATTTTTGTTGACCTGAGGGAAGAATATATTTGGCCTAGTTATGCCCCATAGAAACCATTAATGCTCTTTCTACAAATCAGAGGACTCTTAAACTTTTACAGCAGCATTCATAACATTTAGGGAACTAACCAGCAGCAGTAATTCAATCACTTTGCATCTGTTTGTATTTTGAGAACAAAGAGTGCTTTCCTTTAATTTAAGAGGGGGTGGAAGTTAGTGAGAGTTGTTGCTCTTTTAAGGGAAGAATAATATTGAGTAAGTTTACAGGAGGTTGGGAGTTTGCTTTAATGATGAAAGTACCATAGCTAGAATTTTCCCTTGATTTGATAGTGCACACAAGTTTTTTATCCTGTTCTAAGAAATATGTGTGTTTGTATAGTGTCCTTAATGAGTAAGTTTGGGTCCATGCCTCTCTTCTGAAAGAAAATATATTTATAGGTTTAGATTTAGATTTTCAAGATGTGTTTAAAGAGAGCAACCACAAATGCTCCAAACAAAATAGTAAAGCAGTAGTGCATGCACTGTTTTCCCATTATAAACTATTTTACATAATATTTGTAAATAATACAATTGAATTTTCTTGAAAGCATGAACTTAATTATTCTAGTGATGCTTACCATTGGGATAGCCTTTAGTATGAGCTGATAAGAATACTGCTGGAGAGCAATAATTTTCTTTCTAAATGTGCCCAATTTGATTAAATAGTGAGGTATAGTAAATCTGATTCCAGTGCATTGTTGTCATTGGAGCCATAAACTATGTGGTTTGTCTCTCAGTACTGTGCTATAGTTCTACTTCAGACTGAATCAGAAGGGAACAGAAAACTGATCTGAATTATATTTTTTGCAGCACATGGGTGAAATGTTTCAGTTCAAGTTTGAATTCCTGCATAATGGCATTACAAAATTGTCTGCAGCTACCAGAAAGCGTATTTTGAAAACTTTTGTTTCCACAACAGGTAAGTTCCTTCAACTGGTGGCATTTTAGATTTTGTACTGCTGCAAAATTAGATTGCTTCAGTGAAGGGCTGTGATGTTTTTTTCCTTTTTATGGAAATTACATAATTATGCTACTATGGACCATTGATTTTGGCTTCAAATTAGTTTCAGTAAGGATTATAACAATGTAACTGATGATATTTCTCTATATCCAGACTTTAAATGTGAATACATGGGGTGGTTGCTTAGAGTGAGGAAAATAGTTATAACTGGCAGATCATACAAGCCACCTGAGAGTCCAGGTATTGTGCAAGTTACTGTTACATGGATATGCTGTGAGGGTTGTAATTTGTGTGTGGTGAGTGATGCTGCTTGGTACTATTCATGAAATTCAAACTACAGTGTGTTTTTGCTAATATCTGCACTTTCATATGCCCTCTAAGAATAGTTGTGCTGGGTTAGGCCAAAGGTTTGTAGCTCAGAATCCCTTCTCTAGCAGTAGTTCAAAACAGATTATCTAAGGAAGCATGCAAAATTGGGACAAGTAAAGAGCAGTACTTGTATGAATCGCCCAGTCTCTGTAATAATTTACGTCTCAAGGAGATTCAACATGTGTTCCTATGTATTTTTTTCTCCTACATTAGGCTTCTTGCTTTGGAACCTGTGTGAGCTTCTTAAAGCCACAACAATTTGGCAAAAGGGAGTTCTGCAGTGTAATGACTTTATATGAATAATTCTCTTCTTTAGTAGCTTTGGAATTCCTTAGATCCAGTTGCTGCTCCTTAGCCCGTTATTAGAAGAAGCAATAAGCTTCTGCTCCTTATCCAATCTCTGCATGCCTCTCATGATTTTACAGAACTCTACTACAGCTGTGTCCCCCAGTCAGTTATTCTTTTCCCCCTTCTTCCTTTCCATCCTTCCTTATCCTTATTTATTCAGAAGAGTCCTAGAACATTTAGTGATGGTTGTTACATGCTTTTGGTCACCCTTCCTGAAATTCTTACAGTTCTGTGTGTCAGTAGTATTGAAAAATAATGGGAAATAAAACAGCCCATGAATTTCTCCTTCTGTGAAGTGTGGTCATAAATTCAGTGTTTTAGGCCATGGGGGATTGCTGTGGGCAAGTTGTGCTTGAAATTTTTTCTGGACATCTGTCTCGACAGCACTAACCAGTTTGAGCACTAGCTTCAGACAATTGTGTGTAATTTTGAGGGTTGAGAGTATCATAGCAAGATTTCATGGATCTGCTACTGCAAAAGCAGGGGAAGGACTGCTTTGCAAATCTGTGCTCTTTCTATGTATTGGATCGGGACATGCAGCTGTTGCTGATGTGATAAGAAAACCTTTATATAAAATTCACTTGGTTTCTAATCCAGAAAATAACAATAAAAGAGAGAAACAGTGTCATCAGGGTTCTGGAGAAATGTTTACAGAGTACACTTGGGGGATTTTGTTTGGGTTTTTTTGGGTTTGGGACACTTAATGATTGCTTTTTCTAACTATCTTTTTGTGGAAAAAGCACTGGTTGTAACAAGTACTGGAGGATGACTCTGTTGAGATGATAGTGTAATTTATAAATGGAACAAAATCAAGCACAGTAGTATTATACTCAAATCATCATTTGTTGTTTTCTGTAATTAAATTGGTCTCATAACTGTAACTGGTTCTGCATCATCTCCTAAGAAAACAGTAGAGTTATTAAAAAACAATAAAAGCCTTGTCACTTTGTCCAATAATTTAACGCATTGAACTATTTATGTTTTAAACTATCTTGGTAGGAAATCCCATTCTTCAGGTCCTCTTTTTTTTTTTTTTTAACTAAACTCCAGTGACTAGTTATTTAGACAACACCCCTAGTCAAAATGAAAATCATTACTTTGGAAAATAGGTGGCTCCCCCTGGATTTGTAGTGGGGTGGTTATACAATGAAATAATAAATATGCTGTCTTTATCATTAATTATTTATTATTATTTCTAAAAGGAAATCATCAGTCTGCTGCATATAAAATTACCAGATACTATAATACTATTTAATATAGTATAGTCTTTGACTTTCTGATGTTTCGTATTGTCAGAACTGTTGAAATGAGCCACTGCTTTATTTTGTCTGGTCTTGTGACTGCAGAGCATCAAACATGAGCAATAATAAGAGTACTTGTATGAAAATTCTGAGTGCCCTCAAAAATTAATAAAGACTGTTAATAACTTTGAACATTTTTGGCAGTGTTAAAGAGTTATATCTGGTCCATCAATGCTAACACTTACTCCTCTGCACTGATTTTCCTGATAACCTCGTAAAAAGAATAAAATCGCATTATATTTCCTAATAATCTCACTAAAAGCTTTTGAAAGCTCTAGATAAAAGGTGTCCACTGGTTCTCCTAAGTCCATGATTTGTTTGGCATCCTCAAAATATTCCAGTGGTAAAACTAGCACATGTTACAGTTAGAGAACTTATGTTGCTTTGTCACTCTTTCATCCTTTTTCTGTGAATTTTAAATTGTTTTCACTTTGCTGACCCAAAATAACCAAATGAAAAGAAGCTTGAAGGAAAGCATTTAGCTGTCAGTAAATCTGTTCTTTAGTACTTTATTTGACTGAATGTATAGCATGAATTTTCCATGTTTTGAATGTTCTTAAAGGGTGTAGAAGCTTATATAGGTAAACAGGCATAAGAAAGGACATCAATAGATATAGTAAGGGTGGAAGGGACGTCTGACTCTTGCTCAGGTCCATAATAAAGTTCCTATGGATTTCAGAAGGAGTGATTTATTACTGTTTCCATATACCCATCATTCCTTCCAAAGGCAGTCAAACTTAGTCCTTGACTGTTCTATCCAACTTGACTTTCCTATTTAACTTCACTTCAGAGACTTGCTGGAAAGTCAGAAGAGATGTAGAAATATCTAAGAGGCCAATCTATCCCATATGAGCATTTATTTCAGCTGGCATGAGACATCCTTTGCAGTGGCACAAATCTCTACTGACTGCAGAGCCAGTGTAGTGACTAGTTTGGACCAGACATCCAATTTATAATTGCACAGGCAAGGTTAGATTAGATAGTTACACTCAATGTTCCTGAGTGATTTCAGTAGAATATTATTTTAATGTGAATGTTGTAAGCTACTCCTATCTCCATAGACTATGTGACTTCCATTATTATTAAAATTAAATAATATATATGCACTTATTGTACTTGTGTATACATATGTGTACACACGCTCACCTAAATGTTGGGATTTACAAAAAGGAACGGCTGAAGAGTAGGTTTATGATTTTGTATGGAATGTGTGGAGTGCCAGCACCTGAATAAAGCTCAGGTCACTTCAGTAGAGATTTCCCTGTGTACAAGTTTAAGATCTAAACCTAAGTTCTGTACAGCTGTAATCAGTGTCCTTTTTAAAATCTGGAAGTTGAACAACCAGTCTGTATGTCCTTATGGAGGTAACTCGTGACTGAAAGAGTCAGCAGTTTTTTAATTGCTGTCATTGATGGAAGTGCAAATGTAAAGATTCATTGTAAGCTTGAGTGAGCAGGTTGGACATAAGAAATGTCATATCAGTTTTGAGGGTGTCCTCAGTGTGCCTTTTATCTATACACTGGCCTAGGCAGTCTAAAGATCAGGAATTTCCTTCAAAAGCTAAGACTCTTATTTTTAATGTAACTGCCTTGCTTTCATGTAGTTTAATCTAGTAGACTTGATCTGTATTGTTAGAATACAGCCTATCCTGTTAGGATTACAGCTGAAGTTTGCAAGGACTATGAGAAATATTATGATAATGTGTTTTAGGTAAGGAGCTTCAATGGATTTAGAAAAGAAAAGGATCTGCTTAAAAATCAATTTTTACAAAATACAGCTCTATGAAATAATTTCCCTGTTGAAATGGAAACAGCATAGAAACATACTACTTGTTCACATTTTACCTTGGCTATTTGACTCCTGGCAGATTAAAACATCTTCTGGTGTATGAACAATGAACCTCTGTTTTTCCAGAAATGTTTGTTTTAATTGACTTATAGATCCACATCCTGATGCAAAATTAACTGCTTGAAGCCCAGGTTGTTTCTCACATGATGTAGTGGTTACATACCCTAAATTGAAAATTGGAAATTTAAATGATCCCTGAAAGGACTAATACATATAGCAGTGCAACTACAAGACTTAATTAAAATATGCCTTCAACCACTCATAAACACTATTAGATTAGATTTAGACAGATGGGACAGATTATTATTATTATTATGAGGAAAATACACTATCATGACAATGAACATTCTCCCTCATCTTATCTCCATTTGTAAACCTCATATCAATAGAAGTCCCCAAGCAAAACTTTGCTGTAATAAATAACTCGTCCGTAAAATTTTATGGGATTGCAAAAGCACAACAAAAGATATGTGAATAAAAAAAAAATCGCAAAGATAGGGGGAGCAAATTTCCCAAATCTTGTCAAAATTTGTCATGTCACTCACATTGCAATAATTGCTGCAAAACCACCTCAAAATTACAGGGAAACTTACAATGGGCTTCTTAAAAAAAGAATAGAGGTGAAGGTATTGCCTCCTTTCTTAACAAAGAAAAAAGGATTAAGACCCAGATTTTTTAGCTGATTGTGATTCTTTTCAGTGTTTTCAGCCCAAGGTAGATCTGGTGGTTGTTTTGCTTCAGTATTTTTGGACTCTGATGTTATACAAGAACAGAAAGCTTTCATGATTCTGCTTCATTTTAGATACAGACAAAGTGAAATGACGCAATACTGAAAATCTGTTTACAGTCTTTGGCAGAGAACAAGTACGAATAGCTTTTAACTGTAGTAATCCCACGACTATAATGAAATTTAAAAGGATGTGAGGACCCTCCTTTTTGCCACAGTAATTTTTGGCCATATTAATTATGAGGGTCATTAGCAACAGGAGTTGTCCTGCTACTATGAATTATCACAAGAGCTTAAGACTGCAAATATTTACAAAACTATTGTGGAAGTGCAAATGTAATTTATATACATTTACATATATACACATATATATCTGCATAGCTGGCAAAATGGGTTTTAAGATGC
Organism: Phylloscopus whistleri; assembly: GCA_017589585.1. Taxonomy (NCBI): domain Eukaryota; kingdom Metazoa; phylum Chordata; class Aves; order Passeriformes; family Phylloscopidae; genus Phylloscopus; species Phylloscopus whistleri. Next base: position 135,452 of record JADMLD010001152.1, on the reverse strand, counting down.
TTTATCTCTTCCTTAGAGCTGTTCAGTAGCTGACTGAATTTAGCATCATAACAAAGAAATCTGTATGTGGCTGGAGGCCAGAGGTAGTTTCTTGCTCTCCTTTAGTCATTATTTGCAGTCAAGGTGCCTTTCAGGAGGAAGGGATGACAGATTGATCATGTCCCCACTATCAGATCCACTGTCATGGGATGCACTTGTCAGGGGGCAGCAGGAGACAGAGTGCAGGGGGCTACAGGTGGAGCTTTTCCAGCATTGTAGCAAGATGAATGCACTTATTGTCACTGCTCCTCTGCTTTTCTGTAGCCATTAGTATGACAGTGCTGTAAATGATTACCTGACATAAGACTTGTTTTGAAATTTTTCTCTTTCTTGAACTTGTCCTTTGAGCTTTTCAACAGGATATAGTTGTCTCAATGCATTGGCCTTTCTAGTTCAAGCTCTGCTACTCTTGTACTGGCAGAAAATTTGATGTACTTGTAAGAGAAGAAGGTAATATTTAGGTTAGATAGCTGTGTTAATGGCTCTGCATGGCAATGATCTGTTATATAATAGTGGTGCAGGTCAGCAAGATATTTATTAGGGTGAGGAGGATTGTCAATATAATTTAACACATCAATTTACTGTAGCAACATACTTTGCATGCTGAAGCTCTTCATTTTGCTTGTATATTTCCCTCTGGATGCACTACTCAAAATGAAAAAAGAAAGAGTTCACTAATTCTGCTTTAGATGATGCTACATATCATAGATCATCACCATGCATTATACAAATTAAGTGCACTGGAATTGAGAGTGATCCATAACAGAAGGGCCAGATTATGAAAAACTCATTGTGCTTCCATTCTAGTAACTAGTTGGAATATATTGAGTCCTTCAGAAACTGTTGAGAAATACTTCTGAATTTAATTATGTTTTTAGGCTTCACTTTATAGCAGCTCATCATCTCATCAATACAGCACATTTGGGAATGCTCCAAGAGAAATATTGTAAATTGTTTGGTAGTGTCCACAGAATGTTGCCATATTTTCCGACAGAAACTGTCCTCTTCATTCAACAAAATATTCCTACCTTGGCAAGTGTTACTGGCAGCTACAAGTATTTATGAAAATGTATTCAGCTTTTGACTTGAGATTTATTATATTTGCTATTTTTTTTAATGGGATGGTGCTTGCTTTCTTAAGTCAAGCTGGAAAAGAAATTCTCTCTTAGCTCACTGCCTTATTGGTGGCCACGTCTTTTTTGGGGAAAGGTGACTGTTTAACCCATGCTGAGACTTGTTCACAAGCTTATACTCAGCAAATCAGTTTCTAAATGTAAAAGGAATTTCTATATTCCTATTCCTGGGACATGCTCTAGCAAATTTACAGATGAGATAGTGTGGATTTAGCTCTGAGAGTTTTGTTTCTAGTTTAAACCAGACTAACAAAAGAAAATCCTACATCAATGTAGAAGGTAGACTTTTTAATGGGTGTGGACAGAAGAATCTGTGGATTCTCAACTTTGGAATCTGTATTTCTGATTTTACAAAAATGTTCATATGCTAAAGTTACTCAAGGTTTTCAATTATTTTTTGCAATCCCTTAAAGAATATGGAGAGAAAAATATCTTTAAGAAGCAGAAAATTGCTGTCACAAAAAACTGTATTACTTGATGGGAGAAACTGGATGTTGTAATGTGTAGATGAAATTTTTCCACAAAGCTAATAATACTACTATAGTTTCCCATGTTCAGAAATAACTACAATCAAAGAGATATTAGATTGTTTTCTGGGGTTTTTTGTATTTCTTTTTTGCTTTCACACTTACAAGCATGATAGTTGACTAAATTTTCTGAGCTAGACAAAGTTTATAATTGTGTACTTAATGAAATTTCTAATATTGCTAATGATACTTTCTTTTTATATTTTTCCAAGGAGCTGCATGAACTCAGGTCATGGATAGCTTTGATTTATGACAGCAGTCATACTTATAGTGCTTGTTAGTCATTCGGAATTGTTTGCTTGGGCAAATTGTTAATGTCAAACTAATATAATTTTATTGATGTAATTATTTCTTTCATTATAGCAGTGCCTGCAAGCATATCTATAGTTAGTTATATTAGCTTTCTGTTCTAAACTCTGTGTTTCAAGGATTTATAAATTAGCATTAGGAACTTGCTCCAAGCTAAGTCTTCATATATAAAGCAGAAGCAATGTATACAGTTGGGAGAAGTTTTAGAAGACTTAATCTAGTGCTCTCTCTTTCTCTCTTTCTCTCTTTCTCTCTTTCTTTCTCTCTTCTCTCTTTCTCTCTTTCTCTCTTTCTTTCTCTCTTTCTCTCTTTCTCTCTTTCTCTCTTTCTCTCTTTCTCTCTTTCTCTCTTTCTCTCTTTCTCTTTCTCTCTCTCTTTCTCTCTTTCTCTCTTTCTCTCTTTCTCTCTCTTTCTCTCTCTTTCTCTCTCTCTCTCTTTCTCTCTCTCTCTCTTTCTCTCTTTCTCTCTTTCTCTCTTTCTCTCTTTCTCTCTTTCTCTCTTTCTCTCTTTCTCTCTTTCTCTCTTTCTCTCTTTCTCTCTCTCTCTCTTTCTCTCTCTCTCTCTTTCTCTCTTTCTCTCTTTCTCTCTTTCTCTCTTTCTCTCTTTCTCTCTTTCTCTCTTTCTCTCTTTCTCTCTTTCTCTCTTTCTTTCTCTCTTTCTCTCTCTCTTTCTCTCTTTCTCTCTTTCTCTCTTTCTCTCTTTCTTTCTCTCTTTCTCTCTTTCTCTCTTTCTCTCTTTCTCTCTTTCTCTCTTTCTCTCTCTCTTTCTCTCTTTCTCTCTTTCTCTCTTTTTCTCTCTTTCTCTTTTCTTCCCCCCACTGTTTCTGAAAGATGAGCAGAGAGCCTGGAAGAAAAATGCCAACAAAAGTGTGCTTGAATGTATGGAGTTGAGAAAAAAATTTTCTGCTTTGAAAGGAGGAAATATTATCTTAATGCAAGTCCTTAAGTTATACATTTCATTATGGTCATTCAGAAAGGATCATGGCAGGCTCAGGATTATGGAATTTAAGCTTCCTCCATGTATTGCCAACTGAAAAACTGAATCTGAAGGATTGAAGGTATATTGGCATTTAAAAAGTTCAGTGTCTGGGCAGATGTTGTTAATGAAAAGTGTGGGAAGGAATGTGTGTGAATAAAGAACAGCATAAAAACTGTAATGTGGTGCCACATTTGAAAGAAATAGTCCATACTGAGCCTTCTGTGATAAAGAGTAAATATCCAATTCTGTCAATCATTGCAACTGTTTTTATTTAAATCCTAGAACAGAAATATGTTACATACCTCAGGGGATATTAATTCAGATAACACAGTGAATGAATTCACATACTTCACATGAATGTGTAATTTTGTGAAATCATATGTGCAAATTTTGAAGTCAGATTCACTCTTCATAGTGTCTTTTGCATCAATTATCATTACAAATAATGTACATTTCAGTATGAGGGAGTCAGTATGTTGGGGATCATTTTGCAAAATGAAGGAGAACTCTACACAGTTTCTACGTGCAAGGTGCTCTTCATGGTTGTGGCACTCATGACACACACAGTCTTTTTTGGTGTCTGTGTTATTTTGTTCCAAATATCTGTTTGTTAGTTGCATTTTGAAAAATTGAAAGTGACTGACAGTAGCGTTGTGAGGGCCTATATGAGGAACCCCTGAGGGTCATTTCTCAGTAATTTCCAGAGTGAATATGCTAAACTTAATTTAAGAACAGGTGACGGAAGTTCTGCAGGTCTGGTTTCACCTTGACTTTCTCTCCTCCCGTTCTGTGGGTGAACAATCTCATTATTGCTTGCAGTCTGACACTGTGTCCTTAACATCACCCAAAAAGGTGAACACAGAGCTGTGCATCAACTATGCTGGGAAACGCCGTCAGTAAAGTCCAGTGTCCTTCCTAATTTTGCTTCTAGTTTGGTCCAACCCTTGCCATACCTTTTTGGAGGCTCATGCATTTTACTGTGAGCAGCCTTTTTGGATTTTTGCTGGATCAGGTCACAGTTCCCATGGCTGCCTTGTTTTATTTCCTTGTCTCTTTCAGCTGTGATACAGTGCTTAAGTGTTTAAAATGTAATGTTTTGGCTGCTCTGGGTAAAACTGGGAAAACTGGGTAACAATTCTCCTTGTTTTGACAATAAGAGTGGCAACTGATGATTTTGCTGAAAAGGATGATCTGTGTGGGTGACTCAGAGTAACTCTGTCCTGTGCTGTCTTCTCTGCAAAACCGAATTTGTATACATTTATAACCTAATGTTATGATGAACCTGGTTTTTGCTAAGTCAGCTGTAGCTGACTGGTTTAGGGTCTGGAAAGCACCAAGACCCTGCTGGGTGTGTTGTTGGGAAGAAAAGTGTCTTAAAGCTGTTTTCCACTTTCACACAAAGACCTGCTTCTGCCCTCTTCTGTCAGAGCTGAGGGTGGACCAGAAAGCCTGGAACCCCCTCTGGGACTTGAGTCAATGGCTCTAATGTGTGTAGTGGTTTGGTTAAATGGTTCTTTGTTTGCTCCATCAAAAGGCAATAGCAACTCCTGAGAACAAAGATACACACCATGTTGGGAAAGTTTCTTTTCTCTTTTGTTATTGTCTATTCTGCCTGCTGTTTGGAATGTGTAAAATGATTCTGACAAGCTTGATATGTGCCAAAACCCAGCATGCCCACTGGTGGGAAGATTATCATCACCCAGATATAATAAAAAGCTTCAAGAAAAGTGCCTCTAATGATGGGCTGCTTTTCTGGCACTCACAAGGTTTTCTATTTGTTTTAGCAACACCCGCTAGCACAACTGTAGCTAAAGGCCTGTTAGCATTTTCATTGGAAATTCATTCCGGGACTTTATAACTCAGCTGGAAAATTTGCTTTGAACTCAAGAGCCACACAGAAGACTTTTGTAGAGTCTCTTTTTTATTTTCTTGTATTTTTGCACCAAACAGAATTAAGCTATTTAGTCAACAATAAATAAATGGGGAAACCTCAAACATGTTAGCTACTAAGAATTTCCCTTAGGAAAACATGTAGTGTGTGTTTGATATCATCATCTGAAAACTAAAACTGTGTGTAATTACTTGTTGAGTCTGAGTGCCACTGAGTGCCACGGTGTTTAACCCAATGGAATACTGTTCCTTATGAGCAGTAAAAATGTGCTGTAAGGCACTTGCTTACTTTCCCACCTCAAAAGCACCGTTGTAGAGTTTGCAGTTATAGTTCTGATCTTGGATGCTATAATAACTATTCAGAAGTAATAATCACATTTTATTTCAGACCCTGACTGACTCCTTTGTTCTCAGCAGTCAAACATGCTAGCTAAAGTGACTTGACTTTATTTATTTTTTATATTCAGTGGGATGTAAATAGACAATTGCTTTTGAATAACTTAATATCACATCTTAATATCACAACCTTATTATTATACTTATCTAAAATTTCAAAATAATATCCTGTCATTATTGAAACCAATTTAAATAGATACCATTTACTTGACACTGTGGTAGAAGAACATTATAAATGAATGTGGATTTTTTCCTATGTATCTTAGATATTTTTGGGTGTGGAAAGTAAACTCAAATGATAAACACCAAATGAATTAGGTAATTAATGAATTAGTGAAAATTTAATTTGTATTTAACATAAGGATAAAGTTAGCAAAAAAAATTCCCAATGAAGGCATGTCTGTTAATAAATAGGACACTAGGACTTCATCATACTACATACCTGTGGTTTTTTTTTTTTATTATTACAGCCTCAGATTAATATTTTTAATTTCATTAAAATAAAACATTTTTATTGGTCTTTCCACCAAACCTGTTTAACAATGCGTAGAATTTGGCTGCCAGTATTATTGATAAAAATCTGTGGCATACTTACAGTATTTTTATGATGCTTGGAGTGTAAACAGGCATATCAAAATCTGTCTGGAATGGGCTAAGACCAAACATATTTGTCATTGATGCTGATGGCATTGTTAAAGATAATTCCCATGCCCCTGTTTAAAAACTGTAATCTTTCTATATGTAACCACAAACATGACAGATGAGATCATCTCGGTATTACAGGGGAGATACTGAAAAGGTTTCTCCCTTCAGAGGCATCACCATGGGGAAGCTGCAGCCAGCTCAGTGTGGGACATCAGCCCCTGGCTGCCACAAGGGCAGATGGCATCCTGGGGTGTAAGAATCACAGCATCAGCCTCTGCCCAAACCTGGTGGTTATCCTGCTGTGTTCAGTGTTGGTGAGTTTTGGTGAGCTGGTGAGTTGCTGTGTGCAATCTAAGGATATGAAGGTTCTTGAATGCCTCTAGAGGAGGGCAGGTGAGCTGGTGAATGGGCTGGCAGCCTGTCTTGTGAGAGGCAGCTGAGCACTCTGGGTTTGTCTCGTTTGAAGAGGAGGAGTCTGAGGGGTGACCTCATAGCTCTCTGCAGCTTCCTGAGGAGGAGACCTGGAGAAGGGAGGTGCTGGACTCTTCTCCCTGCTGCCCAGTAGCAGGATGCATGGGAATGATTCAAAGCTTCACCAGCAGAGGTTTAGACTGGACATTAGGAAGCATTTCCTTATGGAGAGGGTGGTTGAATATGGCAACAGTCTTCCTAGAGAGGTGATCCAACAATTCTATCTGTGTTTAAACAGCATTTGGATATTGCCCATAATAATCTGCTTTCACTTTTGGTCACCCCTGAAGAGGTCAGGCAGTAGGACTAGATGACCAGTGCAGGCCCCTTCCAACTGAAATAGTTCTAGTCTATTCTGTCCCTCAGTGTTTCACTAAGCAGCACCACAGTGTGTTTTATGTTGATGCTCATAAACTTCTTTTGACTTCAGCCAAAACTGAGTCTGCAAGCGTGTGGCATTCTCACCATGTCCAAGAGCAAGTTCAAGCACTGTGTCTGCTGATGTGGGACCCTCTTCTGGGATGGTAAAAGAATGCTCTTGAACAATGAGCTCGTGCATTTGCAAAGTGATGGATTACTAACAAAATCAATATTGGTCATTAAAACTCCCCAGCTACCATTCAAGGTGGTGTTGCTGATGCATTACCAAAGCTATTCTCTTGATGGAAAAGACAGTTACATAAAGAGGATTTTAGTAAATACTTTTCCATCCACATTTACTGCATTAAGTGAGATTTATTTTGTATACACTGCTGAAATTTGCCATAACATAAGTGACTCAAAAATCTAATATTAAAATCATGCCTCTTTACAGCTTCATGAAATCTTACCCATTAAAACCTTTTACCTGATGGAAAAAATATTGCCATCATGTTGCCATTGTGTAATCAGAGCAAAAAATGATTTTAAAATAAAGGTCATGCACAGAAACAAAAGAATTTACAAAAAATTTAAGAACATTTGAATTTTGAAAATGTTTAAAAATTTTAATGTCTAAGCAGAAATGTCTCTTAAGTTAGAAAGAGAATCAAATAAATTAAAAGTTGTCATTGTCAAGAAGAGATTTTTCTCCAAATTTTTTAGCAGTGTTGTTCAGTCTGCACTGAAATGGCCACAAATTGATGGTCCCACAGTGCCAGAAGCTTTCTTGGTTGGTACATCTTTTAAAACGTATTGGTATGTCCAGTGCATTCCTGTTTTTTTCAGTGTATCTTGGAAAATGGCCGCCACTGCTGACATTTCATCTTTTTTTCCTTTGAGGGTTTTGTGCTTTGTTTTTGTAACAAAGTAGTTATATGGCCATGCTGTGGGGATTAAAAATTCCCATGTGGATCTGGAGCTTACTCCTTTTGAACTCTTTTCTTCCTCACACACTGATATTTAAAGAGTTATAATTTTCACGCTTTCTGAGGAATGAGGACACTTAATGTGTTTCAGTAGCACAGCCATCAAGGCATGTTCCTGGAAGGCATATTCTTTAGCTTTAATTAAAATGTGGAGTGATTGTTTTCAGTAGAAATGATGCTCATTGACCTCTTCTACAACTCAGGCCACAGAGCTTTGCAATAATTCTCACATCCTGCTCTTAACTTCTGGTCAGGGAAAATGAGCCTCTCAGTTTGAAGTCTGTGATGATGAACAGTTCAAGTACATCTTCAGATAAACTGTTCTCATTGTTCATTATCCTCACTGTTAATTCATTTTCAGTCTAATTTGTTTAGTTTATTTCTGGCCTTTAGACCTTATCAAGTCTTCACCTACTTGAATCAGAAATCTCATCCCTACAAAATGAAGTACTTTTACATGCTGACCAAATCACCTCTAAGTTTCTTCTTTGATGTTTGAAATGGAAATTGCTGTTTGCCATTGAGACATATATAAATATAACCTATGGATTTTTATTTTTTTGAGTGTGGGTTGAATAAAACTAAACTGAGATTCTTTGAATAACTAAAGTATTTTTGTCTGATGTGTGAGAAATATAAAAATCTTAGTGTTTGACATATTTAAAATATAATTTGTTTTCCTGACTGTTGATTATATTTTCTCTGGAAGCTCACGTGTGTGAGGAAGAAAGCAAATACCATATGGTGTCTGTTATAGTATTCCTTTTAAAATTTATGACATCTCTCTCTTGAAACTTAGGGCTTCCTAATTTCATAAAGGGCTGCACAGCACTTAAAGAGAGGAGGTGAAAAGGGGCATGGAGCTGAGTTCCATGGGAAAAAGTAAAGATGGCCAGAAAACTGGCTGTAGGCTAGCAGCTTGGGGTTATAATCACTTTTCAGATTATAAATTTAAGCAAAGCAAACAACATAAAAAGAACATCCCCTTGAATGGTTTACTGGAATAATCTGCTTTAATGTATTTGTTTTCTGATCCTTTCACCTCGTTTCACTCCAATCAGTTTTTGTGTGGAAACTGAAACCTACAAATGCTGTTCAGTTACAGGACATTTACCAAAAATGTACTTGCCAGTCCTCCCGGATGAGACACAAATATGCAGAAGCAGTAGGCAGAAGATAATGTTGCACTTCTGATAGGGGCTGCTAGGAACTTTAGTCATCAAAATTAATATGTTTCTGACTCTTCTTACAACAGTAGCTGTTTTTCTGGGAACTTCAATCAGTTAAAAGATAGATCTAACACTAATTTATATCGTCTTTTCTTTATTTTTTAGTAGTGTTTCTTCAGGCAAAGGATTTTGATCGTAATTTTAAACATTGAATAAATCCACATCTTAGTGACTGATAAAATTTAATGTATCATAGGATGAATGCCCTGATCAGGAACTAGCTGGAGTAGTTTCCGATATTGAGCCTGAAAATTTTATCTGTGTCCAAGTAAAAAGGAATGTCTTTCTTCAGGAGTTCAGTAAATAAAAATTTCATTTGAAATCACTCTCTGAAGCAGGAATCTTTAGGAGAACAGAGGTCAAATATGGCTAAATAAAATTTCCATAATTTTACCAAAACAAATAGTTTTGTTCTTGCTATAACCCAATAATTTTATTAACGAGGAAAGGCAAAGGAAATTCTCTTGGATTTTGAGAAAATAATGGGGTATTTCTACCGATACCTCCTAATGCTTAAAAGAATTCAAATTTAAAAAAATATACACAGTGGTATAGCTGTTACATCTTTTGTCAGTTTTCATGCCTACAGATGTCCTACTGAAATAGCTGAGCATGTGCAGGTTTGGTTTGAATTTATGTATGAGGACTCTGTTCCTACTGTTTTGTATTTAATGGAGTAAGTAATATTCTGTACATGTTTATGTGTAATGCTTTTATTTACCATATAAGTTACTATTCCCTGTCATGACCTCCTTGATCTGTCTTCAAAGCACAATTCGTGCAAAATGTGTCTAGCAACATTTCATTTACAAAGACAAAAGCTGTTTCTTAATACACATTTTAGTGTAATGCATTTCATTTATGTATCAGCTATGGATGCTAGAAGCTACTGAACCAAAGAAGTATGATTTCAGCCGCAAAAGTGTCAGCTTCAAACATTAATGTGTTAAGAAATGCTAATAGGTGATGGCATGAAAAGGAGAAAATAGAAGGTGAGAAACAGCCTACTCATAATTCTGTTGAATAACTCAGCAGGCTGTTTCATACCCAGGTATTTTTAAGAGGAAATAGCAGATTATTTTCTTGTAAGACCCTAACATTCCCCGATAATATTGAGGCAGCTGCTGTTCCACTGAGGAAAAGGCTCCTAAAAAAAGGTGTTTTCTGCAATATGTTTCTCCCATATTAAACATCAGAGAAATCTGAAACCAGAGAAACTTGCAACTCCTACTGAAAATTAATTTATGTTTAGTCTTTCAAACATGCAAAGAAGGTTTGCAATATTTTCACTCCTGATAATGTTTGTTAATGCACAAGATAACGTAGACTACAATTTACCTAGTCTTGATTTTGATGCTATCTAGGTCTAGCACTTACTAAAAACTAAGAGCAACTTATTTTTGTCAATAGAAGAATCCAATAGAACAATAAAATAGTTTAAGTTGAAAAAGGCCTCTAAGATTACTCATTAACTAAACACTGCCGAGTCCACCACTAAACCATGTTCAAAAGCACCATCTCTACACATCTTTTAAATACTTCCAAGGTTGTTCCAGCTTTATAGACTTTTCTATTAGATTTTTCTTTTTTTTTAGCATAATGGAAATCAAAGTACTTGTACCTGCTGTAACATTTGTAAAAGAAAGTAATCCCTTTGTCTCACATTCGGAAATGTTTCTTTCAACTTTGTTTTTGTTCAACATTCAGTATTATATCAGATTTTAAAAGAACAGAAATCATTATAACATGATTATCACATGTTCAAATCCTCTTCATCTCTATATTAGTCTGCTTTTATCACTGCTGGGCTGTTTTCTTTCAATGAAGGCGGCTGCTGCTGTTTTTGTTCTCTCCAGTTCATCTTTTAAAGCAGAAATATTGCATTAAAGGGTCTTTAATAAAAAAAGCTGTCTCACTAACTTTCTATGATCCTTTCTTCACTGAAGTCTAGAACTGCTTGTTTGCTTTAAGCTTCATAGTTCATTAACTGTATAAGAAAATAACTTTTATTGTGTTCTTCATTTAAGCAAAAATGATTTTTTAATTATATGAGCTTGTATTTATCAGTATGCAGCAGTCATTTCAATACCTTTTTGTCACAAACATGGATAGTCTTCAGTGAGCTCTCTAGCTCAACTTACACCTTGGCTAATGTAGTCATCATCAGAATCTTCTGCCAGTTTAGATGCCAGAAATCTCTCTTGCCACTGTGCAGCCCTGCCACACTCTACTGCAATTTCTCTACTGCAGCTGGCCACAAATTTTGCAGAGTTTGAAGGCTTCAGGACTGAGGCACGTCAGACTTGCTTTCTCTGAACTTTTCTTGACCTCCTTGTATTTTTCTGTACTTCATTTAGCTGTGGCAGCCATTTCTCTAGTTGACCAGCTGTCTGTGGCTAATTTGTTTATTAAAAAAATGGTTGTACAATATGGCAACAGTTTCTTATAGATATCTGTAACAAAGAAACATTTTATGTGAAACAAGATATTTCTTATCTAACATAATGATGTTGTTTAGAGAAGTACAGTCCTGGAATGGCAGCAGATGTCTGGGGAAGGATAAACTCCAGAAGTGTCCAGAATGTGCTGTAGAGGAGCACTGCTGTGGGATGATTTGGAGATGGGGCACAGGCAGGCACTGCAGACCCCCTCAGAAATTAATTACTTATGGTCAGCTAAAGCAATGAAGACCTGGAAACTGAGTTTAGGGGTAACAAAGAGAACAAATGAAAGGTATCTCAACTACATAAAACCCACCACCTATGTAAGTTCAGTGTCCTGTGTTGCTGCAGGCCAAAGAAGAGAAAGCAAGGTGTAAAAACAAATGTACCAAATGTATAGAAATGACCTCAAGTGAGCTTTAGACAGAAGAAGCCGTTGACCGGTGATGATAAGTTAACTGTAGCACCTCCACTGCCAGCACCAGAACACCACCACTTGCCTTTTGACCCATAGGAAGTGTGACCTTAATATCAGGAAAAGAAACTAAGAATTCTGTTTGTAATAATTTTAACTGCATTTTTGTTAAAACTTTCTTGAATTAAAGTATTTTTCTCTTTTCCTGGTAGTAATTACATATGTACTCGTAATGGATCTTGGATTAGGCTCAAGATTTCAACAATAATGACAAATTAGGTTATTATACTAATGTTAAATTCTTGGCTCTTTTCCTCTCCCTATAAACAAGATTTTGAGCATAATGCTCTGCAGTAGTCAACATCCATTTGTGTCTCAGACCTTGACTGATTCCAGAAACCTCCATCTTCTAAGTGTGGAAAGACAAAGCTGTATATCTGGCTTACCAAGGAGATTTGATCAGAATGAATAAATGACTCAGATGAGAATTTAAGGAGGAAAAATTCATCAGCTCTGTTTCATTGTTTATTCCTCTTGGGCTTTAGTCATTAACCTACTGATGTTGGTTTTGAATTCACCCATTAAGTCATGGTTTTAAAATTCCCTAAAGGGAATTGAAGATTTGATAGTCTAGTCTATTCACATACTTAAATATGAATTTTACAAGCATCTATTCTGAGTGTATTTGTTTTCTCATCAGCAGCCAATCTTCTCTGTGACGATGCGTAGTCCTGTTCTGATATTTAGATAATGGCATGACATTGTTGACAAGCAACATTTTAACTTAGCTTTGTTTGTCCTGGAGCAATATTGTGAAGCTGTTGGATCAGCTTGTATCTGTAGTTAAAAACTGTTCGTGGAGCATCAGCAGGTGTGTGATCATATCTCACTTTGGATAGGATGTACTCCCAAAAGATGAAAAGTATTTTTATCCAAATAAGTACATTACATCTAGGGCCAATGCAGTTACTTTATGAAGGGATCATCACTGAGTTTGTACAACTGAAAAACACTTGTCAAAGTCTTACTTTCACAGGGAAACGCTCTTGGCTGTCACTTAGACTGTCCTGGTCTATGCTAATATAAAAGACTGAGGCAAAAGTTTTCAAAAATGAAACCTAAAGTGAGTTGAGATGACATTTTACACTAGATAAGAGGTCTGAATTTCTCCATCTGTTTTTACTTGAAAGTTCATATTAACTAGGACAAGAGATTCTTGGCTGTTAAAGTTACAGCTTAAGTAATATGCAGACTTTGCATAAGCAGACACTTTTTTAATCAATTTGGTGAAGTAAATTGCTTATTTTTAACTTTTTTTCTTGTTTATAGTTGGTGAGGGCTTCTGTGACTGCTGTTATCTGTAGGAACTTCTTGCATGAAATCACTAGGAAATGAAATAAATCACTGTACAAGTCACCTGGGAAAACGCACAATAATTTTCTCTTAATGTCTGTATTTGTGTTAAAAGTTTTTAGTGAAAACAGCTTGCCCTAGAGAAACCAAATACTTTTCTGGTATGTAGGGTGTGGATTACAGAGAATTTGAAATGGATGAAGAGCTTCTACCAAAGATCCAGAAAGGTTAAAAGACCTAAGCAAAGCTAGACACTTTCTGTATCACTAAGGTGTCAATTTACTTAACATTTGTGATGCTCTAGAGATGGGGATGATGCAGCACTGTATCACTCAGGACCTCTGTGAAGGGTTCATGTTCAGCTAGTGTCTTTAGAGGGTGGAATAAATACCACTGACTGACTCAAGTGCTTGGATTTATGTGCCCTTGGCCTTGTGCTGCTGTGCACAGAGAGAAAATGTATTGCATCAACCCCATGCCCTCAAGCAAGCAGAATTTAAACACTTTATATATAAAAGTACCAGGTTTATAGCAGATAGTGTGTCCTTGTTTTTTAGAGTACTTTGCTAAGCAAAGAAAAATGTAACATTGTGCTTCAGACTATTTGCATCAATTATTTGTTTCCTCATCAGAGACAGTCACATTTTAAAAAAAAATAGCAAACCAAGCCTGCTAAAAGTGGAAACAATAATCTGTTGTTTTTGTCATCGTTGAATTCATGTTAGTGACTACTATGGCAGCTGTGTGACACAGACTTGGTTCTTACTCAGAGGTCCTTTCTACATTCATGCTTATGAAATCAAGGTGTTGGCATGGTAGGGATAGAAAATTGTCTTTCCTCAGGTTAGCCCAGCCAAACATAAAGCTTTTTACTGAGGCTTAACCTTTAAACAACATCTGTCCATCTAAATCCAGTAATAGATGCTAGATGATTTTGTGGAGGGGGATAAACCTGTTGACTGTCTCTTTTCTAATGGCTGAGTAATTGCAGTCTTTGCTGATGAAGTGAAAGGTCTGGCCAGATTCTCTCTGAGCAATCTCCAAATTAGTGGTGACTTCAAGTGTCCTTATATATTCTGCTAAGAATGAGAAGGAAAAGTTCAAGAACTGTGCCAGAAAAGAGACTGTGAAAATAGGAACAGGATTCTGTGATCACAGCACTTACCTAGAAAAGAGGAGTCCTGCAATTAATTTCCTGGGCTCAGGATTGTTAATGAGAATTGCCCTATGAGTGCTTACTGTAAAGAACAACTGCTAAGCTGTGCTGTCAGCAGTACCTGACAGAGCTTATTTTGAATTAGCTGTGATGCTACACTGATAGAATTCTATTTTACAAATGAGACACATCCACAACTCACTAAAGCCCTGTCTATACTCACCAATGAAATAGAAGAGAGTTGCAGTTCTCCTTCCCTGGATACCAATAATGGTGTAACCACTGTTGGGAGTTAACCTTAGTTAAGGTGGAGTGTCATGCTAATATTGCTGCACCATTTTTTTTTTTTTTACAGCATTGCTGTATTTTGTGCAGACAATGGATTTTATTGGGCTCTCAGTGCTGTACCCTTTGGGGTGCACCCTCACAAGGAGCTAGACCTTGTTAGCATAAACTGAGCGTGGGTTTAATGTGCACGGGGGTCAGATGAGAATAATTTAAACAACTTGTTCCTGAATTTTCTCAATTAGAATATTTCATGAAACCTTATCAGGTATTCTGGATGGCTTGTTGTACTGCTGAACTCTTCTTTTTAACAGATGTGTTTTTCCTAGACTAAAAGGCCAAAGGAGGATACAATATTTTCATGTATAGGTAAAATGTAGTCTCCTTAACTTGTCACTAGAAAATAGTTGAAAATTCTAGAGTTTGAGAGAAGTTAATGGATAAAAGATTTTTTTTTCCTACAATAATTCAAAACCCTATTTTATTAATTTGTAAATAAAAACCGACAAGTCTTAAAGTGGAAAACAAATGATTTTCTTTCAGTATGAGTTGCTGCTGTTTTGTAATGGAAGATAAAACCAAGTCACTTTCCTATTTATTATTTTTAATTTTTGGGGGTGGAAGAAGTGGATGTATTTCATTGTTTAGACCTGAATCAAGAGAGGAGAAAATCAATGAGAGAAGGAATGGTATATCATCTGGTGAACTTAATAATTTCTTTCAAAGAAAGGGAGTCTGCAGCTTCTCAGTACCATGCCAGCTTTCACATTTTGATGAAAATGAACCATGAAACAAAAGGATAAAGAAGAGCTGCATTCAATATTCATAACTTGTTCCTTGAAAAAATATTTTTCCACCCTATTAAAGTGTAGAGGGGAATGTAGAAGAAAAAAAGGCAATTGCTTTCAGATTGAAAGACTTCAGAGATTTTTACCTCTTTGACACAACATAGCATTATGTACAAAGCACTCAGGAAAATATGCTTTGCTTTTGTGCCTCATTTTAGGATGCCTTGTTGAAGGATATTTAATCTTTTGAAAGCTGACTTTCATTTGTTTGCAATATTAATCTGCTGGCTTTTCCCATGATCAGTTACATCTCAAAACACAAAAGGTCATGTAGTCAAAGGGATAATGAAGTGGAAAAAGATAAGAATGCTTGAAAGTCTTTCCTTAGAAGGAAGATGTAAGGCACTTGGGTGAAACTCATGTCTGTAAGTAGGAAAAGAGTGTGAAAACATTCATGTAGTATTTTCCCTTTATATTTGTTATTTGTATGGATGAATATGAAATAATAAAATTCAGATAGAACATGGATATCTCTGCCAGTTTGTAGAAAAATGACACTGTATGGAGTGATTTAAAATACAATGGGTTTCCAGCTAGTTCTAGTTCCACCTCATGGAAGCAAAAGTGTTTTCAAAATATCCATGATATGCAGGTGCTCTTTCATTTTTGTCTGTGTTGGTGCCCTTTATTAATTTTTTCTTCTTTTTTTCTTTAATTGCAAAGCATATTTGCGTGAAATTATCTTGTAGCTTCTGCAACTCAGTCCTGTCTGAAGATTTTTGTTTGTGATACCATTTTATTGGTATTGGTTCTAAAATGATACTATTTAAATTTCCATAGCAATAATTTGTAACATTGAAAGAAAAGGTATTGAATTAATTTGAGGGATACTCAGGAGAGATGTATTCATAAGAAGGTGCTGTCAAATTTCTCCTCCACACTTCTCTTCCCAGAAATGCCTTTCAGATTCTTATGTCCTCCATTTTCCACCAGAAAGCCATTGATTTGAAGCTAAAGTAATTTAAAATCGCAATTTGATTAAAAAAAGACTCTTCTAAATCTCAAGCTTCTAGTGCAAAGTTTTTATTTATGTTGCCCTGCTTTCTGTTTTCATAAAATGTGTAGATCATTTTAAGTCATAGGTTTGTCCTGCTCCCTCTACACAACCCATGTGTTTTGTCTCTCCTAAGAGCCATGATTCTGCAACTGATTGCCCATGAAGTCTTTGCCAAGATTTATTACTTTGTGTGTGATAATATAGTAGTGCTCTAAATCGTGTTTCTGAAGTAAGAAGACTAATGTGGATTTTGTTACAGTTTGTGACCTTTTTGCAGATTAAAGGGATGTAAGAATCTTTTGTGGCCAGTCAATACAAGAATGTTTCTTGAAAAAAATAAGGTCCCGTTTTCATAGAGACAAATGCAAAAATAAGGGTTATAATATGCAATAAGAAACCACATTAAATACAGTCTTTAGAAAAATATTGAGGAAAGAAAAAGATGCTACCTGCTGAATTTCTCAATGCAAAAAATCTCTTTTGTGTTAGTATCTGATAGTTGCTTGTGAAAAAGTCAACTATGTTGTATTTTGCAAAAAGATGTTGGGGACATTTTTTATCATGTCTGGTAAATTCTCTTTGCAATAATCATGGATTAATTTAAATATAAGTACTACTTTTAATTCTAGGGTTTAAAATGATGGTATTGTAGTACAGACTCACTTCCAATTTTGAATGATTTTTGAGGCAGTTACATTTTCTAGACAGGCTCAGGGAGACAGCCTTATGGATAAAGCTATATTAGTGTTTTCCTCTTTGTCAGGATCAGTCTTGAAAAAATCAGGCTC
The DNA here is from genome assembly GCA_017589585.1 of Phylloscopus whistleri. Lineage (NCBI taxonomy): Eukaryota > Metazoa > Chordata > Aves > Passeriformes > Phylloscopidae > Phylloscopus > Phylloscopus whistleri. The sequence continues at coordinate 118,206 of JADMLD010001152.1, read as the reverse complement.
ATCTTTTGCATTGTCACATACTCATCTGGAAAAAGGAGACATCTTTTTTCCAGGATTTAAATAAGACTAAGTTATTCTATTAATATATAGATAATATGTGATTCCTAAAATACAATACTGTGGACTTTTGCATTACTCAAAAGGGGACCAATGTTGAATGTTTTGTCTACAAGAAAGAATGCTTAGGCACTCTTGTGGTACTTTTTCCTGGGCAACTTGTTTTTCCACTGTACCATACAGAGATAGGGAAGATACTCCCGTTCAAAGACTGGATTACAGTTCAGAATGTTTTTTCTAATCCTTTTTTTCCCTCATTTTTTCCCCCTTGTTATTTCTAAAGTGCTTTTGTTTGCTTACTCCTCCAAGAATATTATGGTGATGTAGACAATTAAGGATAGTTAGTAAGGCCTGCATTAACCTTAAAATACCAGTAAGTGAGCCCCAGAATAGTCTGATAGCATTTCAGAAGATGTTCTGGTTGAGATACAAAAAAAATCATAAAAATTCTCCACATCTTTTTGAACCTAGACTGGATTCCTATTTTTAAGGATAAAATAAAAATGAGATATATTTTTAAATCTTCTGGTGTGGAATGTATTTCAGTTTCAAAACTGTGTGAAGTACTAAAATTAAATGAAAGCAGTTTGATTGCATGGATTTTGTGATCAGACAGCCTCCAGATTTATTCCACAAGAGATATGGAAGATTTGAATGTGCAAGATTGAATTAAAGATTTGTGTAAAGCACTTAGAGCACTTCATTCTTTATACAGTACTATTTTTGAGGTACAGAATGTAGTTGCAGGCTCATACACTTAAGGAAAGCAGGTTTGCTGTGAAAATCCTCATTGTTCCCTAGAGTGGGGTTCTGTCTTAAGAATATTTATTTTCACATGTCTGTGCTTTCCACCATCTTCAGTGAACTGTGTTGCTTCATTCAAATGACTGCCCATACACTCATTCCACTGCTGGTGCAAGTGTGTAGCTCACTGCCTGAGCCCAGAGTTTCTGCACAGCAAACCTGTGTCTGGAGATTGCTAGTGCTTTGTAGAGCAAACTCCAGCAACTATACTTAACTTTTCTCTCAACTTTTTCTTGTCTCAAAATGTAATTTCTTATTGCCTACATTTATGAAAGCTGTATTTCTTTGCTATTTTAGTAAGTTATCAGTAATTTCTATATCACTAATAATCACTAATACTGTTTTGATCTGGAAATCTCTTGATTTTCACAACTGCCTCACAACTACATGTACTTGTCAGAGTACTTGTCTCCTGCAATCAAAGCCTCGTGAACAAGAACCTGAAGAAATCCCATGTCCCTGCTATGCCTGAGGGAGGCAGCTCAGTCTCTGATTTATCTCCAGGGTGTATCTTCATGGGATGGCTAAAGTCAAAAGTCCATGTGCAGTCTTCCAAACCTCAAAGCACACGAGCTGTTCAGTTCTGTTTTGCAGAGCAGCAGCTCGTACTCTGGATACAGCTACCCAACCTGCTTTGACAAGGTGCAGAGCAGGGGCTGTTCCTGGAACATCCCTCCTTCTGGGTCATGATGGTAAGAACTGACTTGAGTGACATGAGGCCCTTTCCCCTTCTCTGTTCTCCATTCCATAAAGCTTCTTGCAGGCCTTCTGAACTCCTGAAGGGCAGATGAGGTGTCGTGGCCTTCATCAAAGCTATGGTATAGATCTAACTATGAAAATGTAGGTTTAATGTAGCAACTCAACTCCAAATGTAAAACACCAATCTCGTATTCTGAAGTGGTACTGGAAACACAGCAATGTTTGACCGTTTGTTCTTCCATGTACTTCTGACCACCACCCAGTCAATCTTTTGGAATGTAGCAGGAAAATCCATGTTTTTTCAAAGGGCTGGTAGCTCTGCTAATGAGTTTGCACACTCTCTTGTTGCTGTACAGCCTAGTTATTCCATCAAAGATTTTCAGTATCCAGTGACTACTGCTGTCCCTTCCAAGGCTGCTGTTTCTGTTCACTGAATTGAGGTGACTCGGCTCACTCCCTGTCATCACAGTAACTGAGCCACACAATCCTTATATTTCCCTTTCCTATGGTACTATTTATGGCAGTACATATTGTTTGCTATTTTATTTCTATTTAATTTGAATAACATTACTCCATGGGATTGGACTCTTCAAGGAGTTTGAGAGAATACAATGAGGTATTACTGTGTGCTATGAATGATCTAAAATTTTTTCACTATGTATCTCTCGGTTTCGTAGCATATATTAACGGTAATTAATTGTAAAAACTTGTAGAATTGTTTTTTTGTGTTTTCAGTAAGACCATGTATTCTTAAGGAAAAAACTGCTGGAATTTGTAAGGCTAAAACTAGAGCCTAACGTAATGATTGAGTGTTGCCTGTGTATACTGATTGTCAGCTAAAAATGCTGCATTCCTTTTTCTGGTTACTTAAAGTAGAAATCAAATTGGAAGTATGCAGTTTTTTATAATTTGTTGTTCTTAGAATGTCAAGATTTATGGAAGATTACTTGCGGTGCTCTGAATTTTAATACGACTCACTTAATTTGCTTAGTACAATTTCCTTTTCTATATGTTATTTACATATATCCTGAAGACATGAGTCTCTTTATTTGAGCTCTTACATTTTTGAGAGCTGGAAAAAAGCTGGTTTGTCTTTTTTTTTTTTTTTTTCTTAGACCATTGAATCTTTTTTCTTAGTTCTATTACTAACTGAGAAGAAAAAAGTCAAGAGATACATATTCTCTTTTCTCACAGTGCACAGCCTTGCACTGTCAAAAATGTCACAGGTTAATGGTACAACTGAGCTCCATTTATCTTATTCTGACAGCTTGTCCAATGTGGTACCTCTAGCAATGGCATCTCTCCTAAAGTAAGTGACATTTTTAGCCTTTGTTCTTTTCATATGGGCCTATTAAAAGGATTTACAGTAATTCTACACTGTATTTGTAATATGTTGCTTCCTATTATATGGAATTATATTGGAGATTTTAGGCTAATTTTGTTCCATAGAATAATTAATACACAGCTGAAAATTAAAGTATCACCTTAGAAATCTGAAATTATAGGAATGGATTTTGTGAAAAATGATGGTATGTATTTTTAATTTTACAACCTTTCTATTACACTTTTTAAATTATTTATGGAAGCTAAAAAAGGCCAGCATGTGGTAGACAGCAACTTAATTTTATCCTCAAAAAAATTGTGAGTCCTAACCATTGATTACTTATTGATGACTTAGTAAATGCATCAAAATTTTTTTGCTAAGTGAGTTTAATACCAGGGCTAACTAAAATCTGAATATTCCCTGTTAAAAAACCCCCCTATATTGTTTCATTAAATGTTTTAACATTGATTGTTTTGTCTCTATAGGAAATAGATGTATGAAAACAAACTGAAAGCCCCAAAGAAATGGTGGCGTTTTTGGAGATGCTTGATGAAATTAAGTTTTACAGACTTGGATGTCATTTTAACTTGAATGGCAGAAACGGTTGGTATTTTCACCCTTGACTTAGAAGAAGCAGCAATTGAAATCAGGTGGTGTTTCAAATGCTCTTTTCTTAGTTTGGATAAATTGAGTGTTTGATACAAAGAGGGATATTTATCTTTTATGGTCTGGCAGAGTGCAACTTTATTGAGTTCTTTGGAGAACAGAACAGTATGGAATGTTTCAGTAGGCAGAGAGCTACAATGATCATCTACTCCATCACAAAGACTCTAGTCTTTTGAGTCTGCCTGGGCAGGAGCTCTGGATGTTTCTGTGTGTCTTGGTTTGACAAGACAGGTGTCTGCCAGGGAAACTGGGGTTTCCCTTAGAATAGAGAATGCAAACCCCCCACCCCTGCCAAATTATAAATTTTCAATTAAGGGCTCTCAGGCAAAGATTTGGGAATAGGAATAACAGTTCTTTACTAGGAATATCAATAATACAAATGTGGTAGGAAACAAAACTACCCCACCAAACCAGCAAACAAACAACAACAATTTGGGAAAGCCCTGACAGAATCAGAGCTGCCACCTGGCACCCTGTTAGTCAGGGTGTTGGAAGCAGTCCAGAAGTGAGTCCTGGGATGACAGACGTGGCTCTGTTGGAGCAGGGACGATCCTGTAGCCAAAAAGGGTCTAGGAGTGATGAGGAGGAGTCTAGGAGTGATGAGGAAGGGGTCCAGGGGTGAGGTGATGGTGAGATGGGGTCCGGCGATGATGAGATGGGGTCTGGCGAAGATGAGATGGGGTGCCGTCTTCCTCCCAGGAATCCGGGGTGAAGCCCGTGAAGTCTGTCCCCGGCCGGCTCAGTTTTCCCGGCAGCAATTGTAGACTCCCCCCACCGGGCGGGACATCCCACAATAGGACCATGCATGCAGATGGGGCTTCTGGGGCTCTGGGGGGAGCGGGTATAGTCCGGGGGTATAGGCTGTTAATGGCCCATTACCCAAAAGGCACCCGCCCCTCCCCCCCGTCCCCCTCCTTCCAAAGTTACAAGAAATAAAGAACAATTCCCCAACTGCTTTCAGCAGATGAAAATAGAATACACATTTTTGATTCCATAACCCAGGACACTGTGTTTTAAGCAAGTCCATTCACTTATTAAAAATTAAATTCCCAATGTATAGATTTGAAATAAGGTGTTTCCTTAGCAAACTATCTGAAATCTTCTCAAAAAAATCATATCTGGTTATATATTTCTTCTTTCTTCTCCCCATGTTTTTTAAAAAATCAGACCACATAATCATTCCAAGACTGTTTTGTAACAAATCCGGCAACTGTAAGAATATTCTCCGCCTCATTTTTACACTGTCTGAACCAAGTTCTCTATTAAGTTTTCTGAACCAATAATTTTTTATTCACAAATACTTAGCATTGGTTTACGATAACTTTTCTTTGTGTTTCCACATTATTTCCTAATGCTTCAGTATTTTTTCATAGAAAGCATGAAATTAACGACGTTTCTTTGTAATTTTAAAACTTCATGAAATTATTTGCATTTTATAAGGTGCAATACATGTTTCAGCACCGCAGATTTTGAGCATCCAGGAGCAAAGAATGAAAGTAAGGGATGCTGTTTTCAGAAAGACAATTCACTGCAGAGGAAAACATAATCATAGCCCATCATTACAGAGAACCTCATCCATCTCTCCCCAAAACCCAGCCAACCAGTCAAAACACACCTCTTCCTTAAGGTTTTTTCTGTAACTTTTCCAGAAATACCATGTTTAAAAAGGCTAATGGAAGTGAGTGGTGGTCTTTTGGTTTGTTTGGTTGTTTTTTTTGGGGGGTGGATTGGTTTTTTTGACTAAGAAGTTATATCTAAAATTTGGTATGGAAATTTGATCCTCTCTGTGCACTCTGCATTAATGACCTTGAGATCAAACCTTAATAATCTTAATAGTGGATATGAGTTTGGTGACCCAGTTCAAGAAGGATGAGAGCATACTGGGATGGATCCAGGGCCTAATGCCATAATTCAGAAACTTGTGAAAAACAGGCTTTGTGACTCTTAAGGAAGAATTGTGTGGTGGTGACTCTGTGTGGTCAGATAGACAATAAAGGTATAGTGGCTTAAAAATAAAAACAACCCAAACTGTCATAAGCAGTCCCGATATTGCTAGATAATGTCCTTTTATCCATGTTTACCCAGTGACAGACTGCTGTCTTTCTCAGTCTTTCAGATAAAAGCCCCAAAGTGTCCAAGGTATAATTTGCCCAAATTTAACTGCTTTTTTTTCCCTAGCATACATCAAATGAAGTTTTGAAAAAGACTATCAGATACCATTACCTGAAGAATTAAAAAATGCACAGTAGCCATATAAGTGTAAGTATGTATAAAAGTACTAGTTTTGCTTGGCTGGAGTTCATTTCCTATAATCAACTGTGATAGATGAAGGAAAATAACTCCAGTCTTTAAGGTGATGTCATATTTTCAATGAACTTTAAAGTAAATTATGTTGTTTGCTAAAAATTGAGCTATTTTTTCTTCATTCAATCATTGCTAATAAATTTCTAACACAATGGAAGTTTTATGACAGTGACTTGAGTTTCTTCAGCAACAATGTTGTAGATTGACATATGGTAATAATAACCAAAATTATTTTATTTCAGCAGTAGCAGTAGTTCTAAGAGGTTAATAAATCAAATAGGCACTCTGAGTTTTGCATTTTACATAAAAGTATCTAGTACAAATAGTGGGCCTGTATCATCTATGTCTTTTACTGGAAGTTATTGTGAAGATATTTTGTATACACTGAAAATATTTGATATTATTTTCTGGATTATGAGGTCCTTCCAACTATAGTTAATGTAAGAATAATTAGAGTAAAATTCACATTAACCAGAAATATTAACACAATACACTTTTATAAAATGACTGGATAAAATGAGTGTTTAAATTAAGGAGTCTGTGCAATGATGAATGCATTTTTTTTCAGTAGCATTCAGTAGGATTTTTTTTCCTTCCCAGATACTTTTTTTCCTTTTCTATCCTAATCACATAGGATTGGATATCAGCATCATATCATGAACATAATTTTTTATTCTTTTAATCGTTTGAATGTCATCACCTGCAACAAACTGTCAAACTGAACAAGAAGATTCCTTCCAGAGTGAGTATTTATGCTCTGTCAGCATCAAGAAGCCCCAGGTAGACTCTTATAATTTAGGATCAGGAGCTCAACTGCACTGCTATCCAAATTTCGCTGGCATGTAAGTAGTTTAAATATTATCGATTATTTTAATGATGAGTTTTCAGTCAGATGTTGATTTAACAGTATCTGATGTGAACCAATATCTAGTAATGATGAAGATAACATTGGAAGCAAACTAATTTAAAGATAATTTATCAGGAAATGGTTAAAACTATGAATGTATAAATGTGTCCATCGGATTTCATAGAATCACAGAATATCTCAAGTTGGAAGGAACCCATAAGGATTGTTGAGTCGAATTGCTGCTCACAGCACCACCTAGAAGTAAACCATATGACTGAGAGCATCAGCCACATGTTCCTTGAACTCTGACAGGTGGAAGTTTCATGGTTTTGAATAATCATTGTAATAATTTACTTTCTTTAACATGGAAACCTCTTTGTTCTAGGTGGTACCATGTCTACTTCTTGAAGCCCCTACTGCAAGAGACATGGACATAATATATTCCTTCTCAGACTTTGGAATTTGTTTTCTTGGTGGGTTTTGTTGGCTTTTTTTTTCTTGTATGTCTTGAGGTCACCACAGTTTCTTTCCTTGGCTCCAGACTTTGTGGATTTATTCTGCAACAGGAACATATTTTGTAGGGCAAAGTAACTTGGAAAAGGAGTGAAGGGCAGTAGGTGTGAGGTAGATCTATGGTCCTTTCAGAAATGCTGCGTTGAATAATTGCTCTATGTGAAAGTTTTACAGAACCTGATTAATTTTTCTACATAATATGTATGGTAGAGGAAGGAGATTTCAGGCATTAAAATGCAGACATTTCTCACTCAGTGGTAGGACAGACTACCTTAGGCATTACAGAAGAATTTTAAAACTGTGGAGGAGAACACTGTCATTATTGAAAGCTGGAATTTAGCCAAGAAAACAGAATAAGCATCTATTCCTGGAAAGAACCCATATATCTGACTACTCAGAAAAATCACTTGTACTTCTCTGTCCAAGTTCTTCAATTCTTTTTAGCACTGTAGTCCCATAATAAGAACAGTCAGTCTGATACTATCTGAGCAAAAGGAATATTTCTGAAGTGAATTTTAGTTTATAGTGATCTTTCTTAGCTACAAAAAATGAAATTTTTAAGGGTATTTTTAATTTTTTTTTATAGTATGGGTGAGTTTGATTTTTGTATGGCAAGTCATTTGATTACAGAACTCTTTTTTCACCTTATGCTTCTCATTTCCCTGCTGAACTCAAATCTATGATTTCAGATTATAAATCTTCATAGAAATTTCCCATGTGTTTTTATTTTGTTTTGTAGAGTTGAGCTTTTGTTGTGTCATCATGTCAAAATAACCATTTTTTACTAGTATTTGGGCTTTCCAGTAAAAGCTCAGTATTATGCTGTTCTACATTTCATCTTACTCCAAGAAGCAGAGGGATGGTACTGCTCTGTCAAAGCCAGGGGAAGTCCATATCTGAGCTCCCCTGTTTGATAATGTGCTGTTTTAAAGCACCCCTTGAAAATACGTTTTATAGGTCAATCCACCCAGGCCTGGTGCCTTCTGGAGTGATTGATGTTGCTGCTGTGTCTGACTGTAATCAGCTGAGCCAGTCATCCATCACGGCACAGTAACAGAAATCTCTTGTAGATGTTTATACAAAATTAGTTTATTAATGTATGCAAGTACAAATCCACGTGAAGCGTAGGTGTTCATGGTGAAGTGTTGGCCAGTTGTTGAGCGTCTTGCCCAGTGAAGGCCAGCCAGGTAGGGAAGGTAACTGCTGGTCACAATGGAAATATTGCAGCTTCAAAGAAGGGTGGGAGGGAGCAGGGAGGTGAGAAACTTTGCCTGAATGAGTTTGAGGTAAGTAGGTTTGTGCAGAGGGAGACAGAGACCTACTCAGGTTTCTGGAGAATCCCCCCAAACATCATAACATAATGTTCATTAGGTCAGTGTTTCCTCTGTGGTTATCAACCACAGAGATGTAGGACATGCAGGCTGGAGGAGTTTTAGGGGATGCAGGGAGGAAAAAAGATCAAAACAACTGAATGCAGGCAGATATTTCTAACCAGCATTCCAATTCTAATCTCAGCGTAAATAACCGAACCCTACATTTTCAGTCATTTATGTACTTCTATCTTTTATAAAATATTTTAAACTCTTCAGTCTATTTTGGATGTTGAAAGTAAATATTTTTATTTTAACCTCATTTTAGATTAGATTAAGTAAGGGATCAGGGCATAAGAACACTGCCTGGTGGAAGGAAACCCTGCTTTTGTAATCCCTGCTTCAAAATTATTTGTAGTATTTTTGTTTCTATTTTTGTTGGTTTTTAACCCAGTTGCTAAAACATAAACACTCTGGGGACAGGGACAGGAATCCAGAGATACCACTTTCTCGTCAAGTTCTTTATTTGCATGCTTTTATATATTTGTGAGCAAGCTTACCCCTTCTTGTCAGAATCTCTTGTTCCTTCTCTCATCATCAAAGCTTTTCCACAGCAAAGGTATGCTTCAGGCACTAAATTGCTGGAAATACTGTTGCCCTCTGCTGTGTGCCTAATTTGTGGCCTTTAACTTTCTATAAGCTGACTTTTAATGCCTTCTTCCTTGCTAGTGGCCTGTGCTGAATCCCATAATAAAATGTGCACCTTTCCTCATTTATTGCACTGACTGCACAATAGTCAAGTCTCTGTTTACACATCTCATTCTAGACTTCCTCCTAGCGCTGAGAATCTAGGTGTGGTGGCACTTAGTGTTAATTGAATGTGATAAGAGAGTTAACATCAGCAAAGCTGATGTCTCTCTAGTGTTGTTTGAGAGACCGTTCTTGATTATGATCAAATGTCCCATTGTCAGTGCTGAAAAACTGTTGTATTTTACAGCTGATGAATATATATGAGGTAAAAAAAATATTCATAGTTATTCCCTTGGGAAGACGGTACAGTGATTGCCTAATAACATTTTTTTCTCTCTCTATAACAGTGCTAAAACATAATTTCAATGAGTGGACTCAATGTCAAAAGGTATGATTTGTCAAGGCAATGAAGTGTGGACATAAATATATGAAATTTTGAAGTTATTTTTGCAGTTACTGGTTGAACAAGTTTCTGTTCTATATGAATCTTTGCACAATTGTGCAAAACTCTAATTTTTCTCTACAGGGATTACGTCTTTTTGGTGTTTGTGTGTGTTTAGATTTTTTTTAAAATGTATTCAGAAGTTTTGGAGTTATTTTTAGAGGAAATTAAAATTCCATTCAGACTTGAATGAGTTGATGTCATTTTACAGCCTAAAAATTGTCTCTTTTGGAAATATAGACCATCTAAAAATATTTTTTAGGATCTGAAATAAATTGTGAAATCATCTAACTTAAGAGCAAGACAGTTTGATTTTTAAAAATCAATTGTCATATATACAAATAATGATTTTTATGTATATAGGACATAATGGCTAAGGAATAGTCTTCACAAATTTTGATGGTTTTATCAGATTGAAAATAAAACTAGCCACTGAGTGATCCAGAAGTGCATTGTTTTTTATTATGTGGCTCTATCAGTATTGTCCATAAAACAAGATAACTGCTGAGGTAATGTATTGTCACTTCAAGTCTGACCTGCAGTTTTGTTTCCTTGCTGATAATTACTGCATGTACATAAAAAACATAAAATAACTGTGTTTTCTGCCTGACTAAGGGGATGTATACAAAGAGAGTGGATAGCGTGGGATGTCCTTGGGATGCCTACTGAGTGTCTCCTATAGAAGCTTGACTTTTCTCAAATTCCAAGTTAATGAAGCTAAACTTGTAGTAATTGCTTTCATAACATGATTAATGGTGGCACGTTTGGCCAGTTGGGCTGTGACCCAGCAAGACACTTAAGCACATGCTTATCTTTAGACATGTGAGTAGTTTTGAGGAAATGAATAGTAGTTTCACTGCTAGGCTCCATTTTTGCCTTGTAGCACTTTGTTGTATTGGGATTTTGAGAAACAAAGAAGCTAAATTCTTGAATATGCTCTACTCTTAATTACAAAACATGTTTTAGTCATGTATTTGACAAGTTTTAATTAAAGTAGTTTTATATAAATTATATTATACTTGATATATGTACCCAATATGCATTTATGAGCTTGGAATTTATCACGTCGTCTCAGTATATAAATGTTATTGTATTTATGTTCTGTAAAAGCAATGAAGTCATAATGTTACCCCATAATAACATTTCATTTTGATGTTAAGTCTTTGGTGATAAGTGTAGAGAAGTATTCAGGGCTCTTAGTGAAGTACCACAAAACTGGAAACCAGGTTTATGTTTTCTGCAAATGTAATGGAGGTCTGGGCATTTAGCCTGGGTTAATATCCCACAGAAGTAGTTCTTCATTCTCATGTAGAAGTATGTGAACACTCAGTATTAGAAATATAACAGGAATCAAAATGGGGAAACTAAGTTAGTACCAAGCTCTGCTGAACCAGAAAGTACTGTTTTATGAATCAGTTTTTGCCACCTTGTTAAAAGTGTCACATTTCTGCAGGAAGTGTTTATTTTTCTTGAAACCTGAGTATCTGGTTTGTGTGTATTTCAATGAAAAACCAAAGGCAAAGAATTTTTCTTGAAACCTGAGTATCTGGTTTGTGTGTATTTCAATGAAAAACCAAAGGCAAAGAAATTGGTGTTTTAGATTGTGAAAACACTTCATGAATTTGATCATGAGGAATTATTTTGAGTTAAGTTGACTACTGAAAGATTTTTTTTAAAGAGCTAGGACTGTAGACACAGGGGAATGTTGTTCCATTAGCATGGAGTGTATTGACGTTAGGGACTTCTTTGGAAATGCAGATATTTGGATCAGCAGTGAGAACCATTCAGGGAGACTAAACTTCTGGATACTTAGATTTTTGAATGGGAATTTCAGCTGTGATATTTACTTCAACATAATGTAACATGGCAAATTATTCACATAATTAATTCAAAAAGGCAATGACTCTATATATAAACTCTCATGTGCAGTGTAACAGAGTTTTATATTGTATAATTGCTATTTTATACTAGCATTTGAGGGATAATAAATCAAGAACTAGGAAGATTACAGAAATGATAGGAAATTAAAGGATTTATAAGAATTATAAACTTGTCTGTCCTACTGAGATGCAGTCATAAGTCAGACAGCTGTAGAAATGTCCTACTGCACTGACAGCAGAGGTGGTATACCTCAATGGCACTTCCAGAACCAGTAATGCACTTGGAGTATTATGAACTAAAAACTGGTAATAGATAGGTATTTTATATATTGAAAAATATGTGGGTGCCCACTTCTTACGTGCCAGAGGTATTTCTTCAGTTAAAAAAGGAGCTGGTTTTGTGTGATTTTAATTTTTTAGTCAGACTCAGTTTAGATAGGCTTGATGAGGTTTTGATTGGAACTGAAACCATGTTGTTCACTAGATCCTCCCTTTTGCAGGGGATCACTGTGGTGTTGAATTTGTGTTTTAGAACGATGGCATTTGTATTCTCATACACATCTGAGCTCAACAAATTTGTCTTCAGACTCTTTCCTAGATTTCAGATGGAGGTTGTTTTTGATCTGCTCTTTAATTTCTGGAAAATTTCAAGAGGAACGGTACAGAAGAATAGAAACTTTTTAGTTTTGATCTTTAACTGGTATTTCTACATGCATTTTTCCTTTTTTAAAGATGTTCAAATCACTTAAAAAAATTCCTGCCAGAATTGCATTGAAAACATTTTAGCATATGTATGTTTAAAGTGCTTACATTGATATTAGTGCTGTAGATGAAAAGAGTTTCAAATTGTTATAGTTCATATGGGTAGTCAAAGATTTTTTTTATAGAGATAGAACAAAACAACGAACTGGCTAAAAACGAAATTATAAAAATGTGGCTTGAACTTTAAGATGACCTGATGCTTTTTTAACACAATTTGCCTGAAACACAGAGGAAAACTTTAGCTTTTACATTCAGGAAAAGAGATAATAGCCTTTCCCCAAAAACTTCTAGGTCACAGGGCCGTGTGTTCAAATTATCTATACTTACATACTAGAAAAATAAGATTGTTTTAATTCTGTGCTTAATTATAATTACTAGTAAGGGAAGCAACTAATGTTGATACAATTTTGAAGTTTAGATACTGAGTAGTCTAGACCTCAAAAATTTTAGAAGGCTAAACTGCTTCATTAACATGTGAGATACACTAGTTATGAATTTGACATTATATAGTTGGTATACAGCTGGTATTTGGTATTTTGTTTGGCATTGATATCAGGGAAAAGATAACAAAGTGCAGCTGCCTCCAATACTGTCTAATAGTCAGACTATAACATCTGTTCTCATATTTGACAGCACTTGTCAAGAGAGGTGCTCCTCAGGAGAGGTAAAAAAACAAGTAATTTGTCCTTAGATTTTGGAAGCGCAAAACCTTTGACTGTGATTAAAACAGTTGATAGAGTATTTGCAAAACTAAGATATATCTCTTCCCTGGTTACTTTTGACTAAATTATTCCCTCCAACACATATCAATTAATCTTTGAATCAGTGAGGTTTGAAAATAAATTTCTTATTCTGATTCTGTGAAGTGATTTTGCACTGTATTTTGATAAAAGCTCTTTGTGTTGCAGGGGATGGAAGGCTGCAAATTTTGACATCCTCCTTCTGCTCTCCACCCTTCTCCAGAAAAAGTTATTCCATCTGTGCATGTCACAAGCTGTTGGAGGCATTTCCCAGTTCAATGCAAATATCTGTGCCTTAGGCTTTCCAGTATGTGGTCTGAGAAGTCTGTAGATAGACTTTAGGAGTTTTGAACCAGGGCAATGTTCTGAGAACACCATAGGAAAGGAATTTATGACACAGCAGACTTGAGGCATCCATCATCTTTTAAGTTGTCGTTGTGGCTCTTTACTGCACCCCATACTATTTTACACTTGGGCGTGCAGTTGATGCCAGATTTTTTAATATATATTTTATATGATGTAATGTACCCCAGCTTTAACATCTCCACAGTTTGACCCTCAGGCATCTTAAAGTGTTGAGACTCTTGGAAGGAGTATATTGCACGTGTGGGAAATATCATTTTTTATTAGAGAGAAAAAGCCATAATTAGTGCTTTAGCTATCTTGTTAATTCCCTTTTAAAACTCAGAGTGATTAATGTGACAGTTTCTAGATATTTAAAATGTCAGTGAAAGTGTTTAAATACATATTTTATAAGAGTTTTAAAAAAATCAGTATAAAAATCAATGGCCGAAGTAAAAGTGAAATTGTCAGGAAAAAATGTATGCAGATAAACAGAACAATTGCATGCCAATTTTATCTAGAGTTTATAAAAATAAATTGCAATGTCAAACTCATTTTCACAAAGTTGCTTTCCTTGTTATTTTTTTGTTAAATGTATTTGTACCTCAAAATTTTGCACACTTCCCATACCAATTTTGCACACTACCTTACCAAATGTGCCATCATAAAATTTGTACTCTTATTTGTACACATCAATATTATGATATTACATGTTATAATGTATTTTAACCTTTGACTGTCTTTTCAAGCTCTTAAATTTTCAAGTTTTAATTTGATCTCAAATTTAATATTGGTTGTGTCAGGCTTCTTGGATGGAACATCTTAAAATATAAACTATATATTTTCACCTTCACTACTTAGAAGTACAAGGTAGGGAGGAACAATGACATAATTCGACTTTTGTTGTGTAAGGATTTTATAGCAAATGTCTCATGGATTGCTACTGATATGACTAATTGCTATAGCAATAGAAAGTTGTTTTACTCACACTTTTTCTTATTATTGTCCCGTATTTCAAGGAGGATGTTACTTAAGAAAGCTTAGAATACTTTCAGCAGTTCCACTGTATTTTGACATAAATCCCACATAAAATCTCACCTGACTGATGTTTGTTTTCTGCTGTATCACACTGCCACAACACTTGCCATATGTAATCAGGGATGTATTTGTTATAGCTGCATACTTAGGGCACTTTATTTTCATTCAACAATTTATGTACAAGCTTTCCTAATCCCTGGAGAGATTTCTATGGGATCCAGATCCTATAAAACAGAGAGGAAATCTAACTGGAACTGTTAATCTTTCTATCCAGGAAGATGTGGAGACTGCAGTATTTATTTGTTATGTTTGTTGCCCAACATAGTGTGATTAAGTAACTGTTCTGGTTTTTTTTTTCTAAATAGGGTTTATTTTAGGAAAAAAGTAGTTCAGTGGCCTCTATTTTCTCTTGACCTGATATATAGAGTTATATTAGGCAATTCTGCCTTGTTTCTTTTTGGTACCAACTTTCTAGAGAGTTCTGTGAATCCCTAAACTAGTGTATCTGTTTCCTTTAGCTGAGATACAGCTACTTCAGTGTTTTTCAATTTTTCTGACATTCCAAAGACCTTTAGGGGCGTGGGAAGAGGAAAAATAGTCGCTGCTGTGTAACTTAAAGTGAGAAGGGTTATTTGTAACACATTTCAGGTTCACAGTCTGAGATACTAATTAGCAATTCAGCTCTACTCCATTTGATCAAATTCTGTCAGATAAAAACTAAACCCACACAATTTAATAAATTTGCTTTCTGGAACTTCTACAATTAAAAAAGTGTGATGACTGTAATAGATTGTTATTAGCACTGTAGCTTATGTTGATGTGACCTTAGTTCCTGTTGCTGTATAGAGTGGGTTCTGAATTAAGCATTTATTTGAAGTTTTATAGCTAAACTTGTCTGTCATCTCTCTTAACAAATTAAGCCCCACCAGTTTTATGCTGCAAAGCAGCAAAACGGACAAGAAAAGAGAAAAAGATGATAAAATAATAAAATAATTTATTATTACTAATGCAATTAATGAAAGTGTACTTTTTCTAAAACAATTAATAGAAAAAACCTGTTAATTTTGCTATTTGTGTAATCCTCACATTCCTGGAAATAACTTTTGCTCTTCCATGATTACTGAACAGAAACACTCTCCTGGCCCTAAGAAAAACAATATAATATTAAGATAGAAAGCCTGTAAATTAGACACTACAGATCACAAATTTATATCAAAATGTAAATCATAAGCCCTCTGAATTTCTCATCTCTTGATCTTAAAACAAAGTTTACTTTTTAGTAGTTTAAATATTTTAAAAACTGCTTGGATAGTGTAAAAATGTTCATGATGAGTTCTGTATTAATAGTTGTTCTTTTTAAATAAAGTAAGTACCTTTCTACAGAATAAAAAGATCTGTTACTAGAAGCTTTTTTAGTAGATCTGCAAAGACTGCCTTCTGGAAAAAAAAAGTTTTTTGAAGGTTTTTCCATTTTTTTTTACTGCATCTGCTTGAATTTCTGAAAAGTTTATATTGATATAAATATTTATTAGTATTTTGGAGTGGTGGGGAGTTGACTCAATCACATTTGTGTCATTTCATGCAAACCTCAGACAAACAACAATAATGCTAATGATATCTCCAAATGTTGACCCAAACGTCTGTTCTGCTTTTGAAAGAAAATAGACCTTGTTTCAAAATGCCTGTCTTCTGCTTGCTTTGGAAGTAAACCAAACCAAGGTGGGAGGTGAGTTCCCCCTCAGGAGCCAAAATGGGAGGAGAAACCAAAAGCATTGTCTTGCTCATGAAGATTTAGAGGGACTAAACACATTTTTTCAGTTTAATTCATAGGATATTGTTTCTGGTTCTCTGCTTTACTAAGGCCCTTTACCACTGAGAGAGAATCAAAGTAATGCAGATTGTGTGAATTCAGGTGTAGAGTTTTTTTTCAATAGCCTACAAATCATAAAATGCAATTTTCTCATTTAGTTCCTAGTTCATAACAGTAAATGGTTTAGAAAATTGCATTAGGTAATTTTCTCTAGTGCATTTGATGTAAATTGCACTAATATTGTGAAGCACTTTTGTTTAACATATTCTTTGTGAGTTAGATAAATGAAGGTTTCTGAAGAATGGAATTAGATGGAGCTCATTATGATGAACAAAATCCCATTCAATATGGTTAATTTTTTTGTCCTAGTGGCACTAAGCCATGTAACTTCACCATTCCTTATTAGGACTGGTTTTGTTTATCTATGCATTGAAGGAAATTTCCTCAGTCATATAAACATCACCTAATATGTTTATTCCTTGAACCTCACCAAAATGTTATCATTAGCCAGTGATGGTTTTTCCCTGAGCATAATGATGGTCTTGCATGTTTTGCAGTTTTGAAAAATAAGAGAGAGCAGAGAGAGGACCATAAAGGAAAACATAAAACATAAAAGGAAAAAAGGCTTTGTGACTTGAACCTTAAGGATCGCTAGCTGTGGACATTAAACTTGCCATGTGGTCTGAAATGCAGATCTTGTCCACCTTTTTCCCACTTTGAGTAAGGCAAAAAAAGTTCTTTTGTTTGCCTTTCCTTCTGTACAGTAAATCAGAGTGGAACCACAACTGATTGGTGAGCTAAACTGGATGCAGGCATTACAGTTCTAATGCTTACAACATCTGAAGGCACAGAAAGAAGGGGAAGAAATGGGCTTTAAAAATGTTTAATTTAACATTGTCACTCATTGCTTAACTGAGTGGATTCAGTAGATATTAAGCACATTGAGAACACACACAGAAACTGTTAATAGTAATGAGTTTCCTTTAATGATGGACTTGAAATTTAGTATTCCTACAGTTACCAAAGCAGTCATTCATCTACAGAAAATTCTGTTGCTCTCTTTGTGTGATCCCTGCAATAAAGTATTGCTGTAATTTAATGGGAATATAAAGTATTAGAACAAGGCAGTTCACATTTTCTGCACTTGAGAAGTGTTTGAAGTCCAGAACTCCTTGTTAATTGGTAACTGTGACCAGAGTAACAAGCAGTAAGTTTCTGATTATTTTTTAATCTTTTTGTAAGTGAAACATCCAGAGACAAGAGTAAAAAAAAGAAAACACAGCCACAAGTGATATAAATTAAAGGAGTTTTTTAGAGCTGGACTGGAACACTGTATTGTAAAAAGTCTTTTCTAGGAGAATTCTTTAGTCACATGTGAACAGTGGTATTTCACTCTGACATCAAACACAGACTTCAGACTTTTGTCATAGAAGTATGAAGTTAAAGTTAGGTCTGAACAAAAGGAAATTACATACTATGATCTTGTATTTTTTCAGATATTTCTACCCAGTAGGCATATGAGACTACTAGATACTACTTGCTGTAGAACCCTAATTTTTCTTTTGAGAATGAATCCTACTTTGTTTAGAGAAGGTGCTGTACAGGCAATTTCTAGTGAGGGAAGGATTTGTTTGAAAAATAAATCTATTTTTGTTTCTAACTTCCTGGTATATCCACAAAGAACTCATTCACTCCATCCAATAATGCCACATCAAAATTCATCTGTCCGTGAGTTAAGGATGCTGCCTTCCCATGCAGCAGGGCAGTACCCCCAACTGGGGCAAATCATTCACCAGATACAGTTTACAAAAGACCTGAAGAGGCCCACTGCCTCCTTCTATAGGCTAATTGTGCAGCTGAATAGCCACAATAATGTAATGCTGGATAAACTGAGTGACAATGATAAGAGGGGATACTGAAAAGTGGTCAGGGAATATATCTGTGAAAGGATGACCATCATTAAGTGTGTGGCATAACATTTAGATTTCTGTCATTCAAATAATCTCTTCCTTATGCTTATTCTTTGCTCACTGAAGCCAAAGTAGACACTTCTATTCAAAATGATTGTGTAAACTAACTGAACAATTATTCACAAAGTGAAGAACATCCCCCAAAATCAGAAGTGAGTGTGTAAATGCCCATTGAATCATATTTGGAAGGGGGTCACTGTGAAAGGTGCAGTACAGCTTTCAGTGCCAGGCCCTTGGGGATGTGAGGATGAGGAAGGACAGGGTGTGTGCCCTTTATCATCACCTTGCAGAGGTTTGGTCAGTGTTACCATTTTGAAATGAGATTCTAATGAATCATCATCTTGTTCTGCTCCTGTTCTTTGTCCGTTTGACCTGGAAGATGGATTTTAGACTCAGAGTGAACTTTTTCTCACTGTAGTCCTGCAGTTTTTCTTTCCTCTGGCTCTTATGCTACTGGAAGCAGTAATTTAATTTGATCTTGTCTTTTTGCTATCTTAGAATGTAGTCATTTCCTACAATGTGATTTTATTGTGATTCATTAACTGCAGGGTAATTCATAAATTATTCCCTCTGTTTTATAAAGTAGGGATATATTTGTTCATAAGGGACTGGAACAAACAAGGAGTAGTTAAATTACTTATGTAAAATAAGAAACACAGTAATCTTCAAGAGCAAGCAATTCATGAAAACCTGTAGTAGCCCTAAATCTGTAATTTATTATGTTTCTAAATTATCACAAGACAAGTTCTTAAAAAATATATTATTCTACATTAATAGGTACAACCTGAATACCAATAGGGATAGGGAATTCACTTCTATCCCTGCCCACCCCCATCAAAAACACAAAATAAAATTTGCAGAAAAGATAATTGCCAATTTAAACACATTCTTTTCTCTAAAAATAATTTGAGATGGTCTGTGGTTGCCCTTTTTAAACACTAATGTTGTAAAGCCATCTCTGAGTTCATGAAGCATTTGCTGAAGGCAGCTGATGATTTATGCATGTCCAGTTTGCTTCATTAAGCATTTTTTATGCATGTTTCTGAAGACAAAATGCTGAACTAGACGGACCACTGATGTGCTATATTAAGGAGATTAGAGTCTCCATTTTCCTTCCTATATATCGCTTTTTAGACATAATTTCCATTTACACGAAAAATATCTATCCATTTGATACAAGCTATTAAGTTTAGTTCTTTTATTTAACTGGTTTACCAACTTTTACTTTCTTACAGCAGAGCAAGTTTTTCCTGGAGAGTTTAAAGGATTAAATTCTGAAAAGAAAACCTTTTACAGGTCTTCACATTCTGTGCTTATTATCTATAGATGATTTGCTGTATGAAATTTGGCCAGACTGGTAACAAGTCTGACAAAATTTGATATTGTTTTCTAGGATATTGTTCTGAAGTCATAGTTATTTGTGCAAATATCAGCTCTTAATTGTAACTAGTTCCTAGTTTTATGGGTTTGAATAACTTTTTTGAATCTGTCTAATTAATTTCCTCTAATATACATAAATTATTAGAATAAATAGTAATATTTGTTATTTTCTAATCTCCTGGACATATTTATATTTCTATCTGCTTGAAGTTTGTGCAGTTGTTACATGAAGCATTTACAATGATAGCCAGCTTATTGTAAAAAAAAAAAAAAAGTTCATGAGAGTAGATAATATGGGTAGATTTGGGTTTTTTTCCTTTACTGTATTTTGTGTTTATAAAAGTTTTATCCTCAGTTTTAGGAGAATGATGGGTGTTTTAAATGTATATTTTTCAAGCAAATACTTAAGAAGCATTGTAATTGAATTCAAATTTCTCTGTCAGAATTTTGTGTGTTTTTCTAAACTGTCCTTCAATTGCCACAGACAGATTTGATGTCTAATTACCATAATATGTTTGGCTTTCTCAGGAGTGTCTGTAGGTGTTACATTACTTCTGCTCACTGCTCAGAGGAATTCTTGTAAGAATTATTGTGTTTATGGGGCAGCTTGACAGACTGGTCAAAATTTTACCAGAAGAATACTAATCAGTAAAGAGGAAGGTGTTTCACAATAGCCTCCCCTTGGCTGTGCTTGACTGGTATTTAATCTGGCAGAGAAAATGCACTGTTCTATTCTATGGGATATTTACCAAATTACTGAGGTTCTGTGAGCAGCAGTATCACTGAAAGTTCTTAAAGATTAGCAGAACCTTTGAAGAGAGTATGAATTTGTATTTCAGTCCTTTCACAGTTCCTCCCAAAATATTTCTCCGACATAGAAAACTTAGTGTGCCTTGGCATACTGGAATACATAAATTACAGAGTGGCATTTACGATGTACTGATGAAGATGAGGCTGATGACTGAGGCACTGCAATATGCATTTCATGGGGTTTTGGCAAAACAATTAGACTTCCTAACAACCTATAATTCTTTTACCTCTGTAAGTAGGCACTGGCTTCTATGGAGATTTATAATGTCATAAATATTAATGGATTTTTTCAGGATTATAAATAATGGTTTGCTTCTTAAAAGCTAGTCATATAGATTTTAGTAGAATTGTAGCTTCTATAAAATAATGCTGTCATGCCTTCAATTTACCGTATGCCTGATGATTTCTTCAGTATCAGAATTGGTAATTAGGCTCATGTAAATGGCAAATAGGGGGTGACATGTGAACCTCCCAGAGTGTTAGTGCCGAGGTTCTGTGCATCCCTGTGCCATTGCACATAACCACATGCAGGGAAGCGTGTGTTCTTCATCCCTGCTTGCCTGACTTAGATAGAGTACAAAGCAGTCTTGACAATGGAACAGGAACTTTTTCTTTTAATGCCTCCTAATCGGTAACAGACATTGCTTTTCAGGCCATTTTAGTATTTTATAGAGACTCCTGAAACTGGTTAGAAAACATTTTCAGCAGCTGAGAAAAGCAGTTAACATGCAACTTACATTCTTTGTATGCTGGCCCATACATATGTATGTGCTTGTAAAACAGGTCTATACATTTCTGAAGATATTTTGTACTGTACTCTGTTCTACAGCTATGGCAATTGTTAATTTTCAGCTAATTTTTGGTTATTATAGGTAAAAGGAATGTATTTTAAGGAGGAAATTAGTTATCTATGTTATTTAGTTTAAAAAACATATAGGCCAATGGGAGCATTTTCTCTCCTGAGTATAGTGTTGCCTTTTTGTAGTCTAAAGTCATTGTTTAACTGTGTACACTTGTCTTCTTGAATCAAAAGCTGGGGGTTTTTTTTGCTCCCCAGAACTGACTAAAAGCACACTTTTAATAAGAGTACTGCTGTAACACAAATATGTGGAATTTTCACACAATTTGTATTATATAAAATTGAAGAAGCTTCAGTTTCATTAAATCCAGAAGCATTTTATTACATCTAGAGTTTCTTAATTCCACACTGAGAAATCTAATTAATCATATAATGTACTTCTTAAATAAAGAACCACTTCTTGCAGTGTTTACTCAGAAATTCCCATTATACTAAAGAGAGTTTTATCCATGTAGAAGTAAGAAATGTCAGAACTCTAATGTTTTTGTCTGAATCTTTTGGGTTTCTCCAAACAAGGTATCTTAAAAGAAAAAAAAGTTCAAACATAGGTCTTTTATGAACCTACAGGAAAACCTTTCTTGTAGGTTTGGCAACACTTCCATACCAGAAGAGACATTTTATTTTGCATCTATTCAGGGGATTAAGTTACAACTTTCGTCTTACATATCCATTAATATTTTGTTAGGAAAAACCCCATAAGAATATATAGACCTCTTGAGATGCTACAGAATAAAACCTATTCTGATTTCAAATAAAGTTTTAAACAATTGCTAGTAGAAATAATGTTTTAAAGTGACATTTTAAAGAAGCACACTTACATAAGAATTCAAAATGAATGAACTTTACTTTTATGAAAGGAACCAACTGAAGTGTTTCAAGTCACTTAAAGCTTAATTAAATTCTGTTACGAAACTCTACTTGGAATTATATGTGAATTTTATTCATTACTATTTTACACTGCTTGATTAACTATTGAAAGAGTGTCTCTAATTGGCATGTCCAATACTGAGAAAATGTGTTAATGGTCTTTGAAAAGATTCCCGAAAAAAGCCCCTTAAAAAGTAATTAGGACTTGAGTAACTTAGTCTCTTGCTTCTAATCAAAGGCTGGATGATCATAGCAGACCTCACATACATCTCTAAGAGCTGCTGAGGGATGGAGGGATCGAAAGACGGACTGTCTGTAAAGAAAGTAACTAATGTCATAATTGTAGTCCTGCAAAATCTTTGCTCAGAGTCACTGCTTAACTCGGAATATTCCTAAATTCACTTCTGTTTGTGGGTGGCAATTTTGTAAGCACTGTGCCTTCTCTGTGTGCCCTGAGCTGCTCCCTCTGCAGAGCCCAGCATTTAGCATGGCCTGTCTGCTGTCACAGACTTGTGCAGCCTGATCTCCAGAAAGAGACCCAGTTATAGGCATGCAGAGCTTAGGATTTATCCTCTGCTATACAGGAGTCATATTCTTGTGTGTGAGCATATGAAACCTGTGATCAAATGCACCTTCAGCATAACAAGGAGGCCTAGAAAACATTAAATATTTAAGGTCTTCTGGAAAAGCTTGACTATGTGACAATTAACATATATATTTGTCATGTAAAGTGACAGGTAACTTTCATTTGATTTATAACTCTTAGAGGTTGCTTTCCTCCAAAGTAAATAAAACATTTCTCTCCTTGACAAATAGTAAATAGAAAAAAATTGTTTAGGACAATCATTTATGTGTTTATGGTTTTCAAGTGGTTTTCAGAACTCCTTGGAATGCAATTACATGAAATATTTAAAATTTTCCACATCTCGAATGCATTGTCAAGTTATGTTGTCCAAGCACAATCACGTAATACCATTTTTTGTGATCAAGAGAAGTAATGTTTTTGGGTTTTTTCCTGACAAGACAGGGTGGTGTTTTGGTCCCAAAGATGTAATTTGCATCTGTGCTGAATTTTAGTTAGTTTCATGATTTCCATTAGCAGTAGACACACATCAGTTAATGCCTGTCACTGTAGATGTATTCAGGTGCATGAGGAAAAAAATAAAAAAGTGTGTATATATGTCCTCAGGTTTTTGCAAGTGACTTCAATATTTGGTGTTTCATTTGTATATACAGATACTTGTTTTGTGTTTTGTACAGTAATCACACATCTGTAGATTACTCAGAGCCATGTGCTGGTATTTCATGTTTGAAATAATAAACAAGTTGATTGGAACACAATTACTGCTTCTTAAGCCTTCAGCTGAACTACAACCTACAGATAGGAAGCTATTTTGCAGTTCTCTACATGCCCATTTATGCATTTTTTGAATTTATCTTCATTTTGAATGTATTTTCTAGTCTTAGGCAACTATAGCTTTTATATAAACTGATACCTCACATAGAGCTGGAAAAAGTGTCTTTGTAATCAAGGATGTGCAAAGACAAAAGTAAGAAAACTATCAAATATCTGAAGTTAAATGTAGAAATATACTCTTGGTATTCTGGAGCCTTTATTTAGGAATCTTTGTTTTAATTTATTCCATCTATTGGGCTATAATGATAAAGGTTGTTATCACATTCAGTAAAATCCAGTGTAGCTGTGCAAGCTACTTTCCAATATCAGATGAATTTTGAGTGTCTAAAATGACCCATTTTATTCACTTTAAAGAATAAGTTACTGGAGCTAATGCAGAAGCTGAACTATCGATGCCTTGGGATATTTTAGTACCACAGGAAAACTGCCACCAATTCTACTTAAGGCTCAGGATTCTCAGAGGTTGGGGCTAGGTTGCTGTGGCCACCCTGTGTTTAGGAATGGATAAAGGTAAAAGTGGATGGTCACAAACATATAGGCAGATTGCTGAGCTCTTTCAGTGGTCATCTCAATTACAGTTATACCACAGTCAGACATAAATACTTGGTTCCTGTTGTGTCACTTCAGCTAGAGGAGGCATGTGTTAAGACTATGAATCTTGCAATTGTTTCATATATCCATAAAAAAAGGTAATACTATGATTTATTATTTTAAATATGATATAGACCCCAATGTATTTGAAAGAAAGAGTGCATGACACCTATCCATTAGTCCAAATGATGTCCTTTGTTTCTCTGGCCACTTTCAGATTAGTTTCAAGTTAAATTGAGGCTTTGGAATGTGAAACCTGAAAGATGTATTTTTTAAAAAAATTACATAGAGCTGCTTTTTCTAAAGATATAGTTAATTTTTTCAACTGCTTTTAGACATAAGGCAAAACTCTACTATTCATCTCAAGTTTGTAACCTCTTCTTCCTCATTTTCTAATATGAAAAACTATCTGTTCCTGTAGCTACTGTTCTGAACATTAAATTTGCATGGGATTTGCAATGAATCAAATATGAGGACTGAGAAACCATTGTCTTCCTTGTAGGTATGGGGTAAAATTTAGGCAGGGGAAGAGCGTGGCAGAAAATCTCTGTATCTAACTTAGATTTCCACAGTGATAAAATGTTTTGCTCTTGCCTGAAACCTGAAGCAAATACTCCTCTGTTCTCAGATCCTGCTGAGGTGTATTTCAGTACAATGATCATATGGAAAGGTGCAGATATGTGAATTTTGTTACTGTAACTTGAGACTGTATCCAGCACAGCCATTTTCAGAGTTATTTTTGTTATTTTATTAGATTTTGGTGCCAGAAACCCTTTTCATATATGTGTTGGCTGAAAAAGGGGGGAGTCTTGGGGACCACTCCAGTTATTCTATATCACAGCAATGCCCATGTGCAGCAAGAAAATAGTGTGGGGAAGACCAGGATGCTGTGTCACTTGCTTTGCACTTCCAGAGCAAAATGAAAATCTAGGGGAGTGGCAGAAAATACTCCAGTCCCTGGCGTGGATTGCTCACCTGAAACACACAGTGTTATTTAAGTTTCTGTTATGAACCATCTGTTGTTTGTTATTAGAACTGCAGTAACTGATCTTTCCTCATTATTGTTTTTGCATATGAAATGAGCTCTATTTACTTGTTCCCCCAAGGCCATTGCTTCAGTCATTCTGTTTATTTTTCTCCAGACTTATGAAACCTTTATGAAAGAGGAATGCAGTACATTAGGCATTGTATAAATGTCTTGCTTCTGCAAAGAAATTTCCAGACAGCTCAAGGTTCTTGTGTTTACTTTATACAAAGAAATTCTGAAGTACATCCTTTCCTTATTTTTTTCCTGGGGATTGTTTGCAATTTGCTTTAGGTTTTCCCAGTAGTTTGAACTGATTTGAGATTTATTCTTGTAAAAAAATGGATTGATAGAAAAGGAGCGACCCATTCCTTCTACTGTCTGGTGTCTAATTTTAGATTAGATCCTGATAGATGAATTTTTGTGTCAAAGGTTTATGTTCTGTGATGTCAGAATTCGTAATTTGAAAATTAAAAAACATGTTTATCTGTTTGCAGTTTATAAATCTTAGCCTTCACTGAATGAGTAGTCTGGAGCCCAACAAACATCCTGGCTACTATTAAGATTTATGATGTGCTATAGAAAAGAGTACATTACAATACCATTCCTGAAATTGCATTAAAAGAATTTGCTATTGTTGAAAGAGAGAAAACTCTACAAAAGAATTTGTAGTAACTCCAGAAGTGATACATCTGAATCTTTCTTAAATATGTAGAGTTGAAACTGTTTTTTATTCATGATAAAGTCATGAACAAATTAAGTCACTTAGTAACACTTTTTACATTAGATTTTCTAAAGTTGTTTTCGACGTTATCCACCTCTATGCAATGTTGTTTATTACATTTAAACATGCTTGAAACAGCTCACTAGAGAAGTAGAGTATTTGTGGTCATCTGTTCCCTAACATTGCACTCTTTGATCATAATCTACAGCATAAAATGCACGTGTAAATCTTTAATAGCTGTTTCTATATTTGTTTATTCTCATCTGACATGCTGGAATTACTTTGTGTTTAATTGAACACAACATGTGTAGTTTCTAGCAATGCTTCTGTTCATTTTGATGTATTGCAGTGCTGTATAATTCAAAGGTTTTTCTTTAATTTTGAATTTTCTAACAAAGTCATTCTGAAGATGGAACTGAACTTGGATACAACATCTGTATTACTGATGAATTTCCTTGTCTTCTTCCCCATCTAAAAAAAATATATATATATATATATCAAAACATAGCGTGACACTTCCTAGCTCTCTTCCCCCATGCATTGGATATGTTTTAACCTAAATCTTCATATTAAAGGGATCCATGTTAACAAAGTAGTTAATTCTTCTGTGTGTTGTTCAGAGCTATACATAATTTTGCTTTTATATCTTTAATTTCTCTTACAGAAGGAAGTTGTTATAGTTTCCAAATAGCCTGATGTAATTAAGCAACTAAGATCTCCTTCAGCTGTGCCTCTTAAAGCACCTTAATTTGGGGCAACCAAGTGTTGTCTTGTTTTGGGTACTTGTTTTCCACTTGTCCTGAAAATACATTTTCTTCCCGATGGAATTTGATTTGTTTTGAGGAGCAACTATTAAGTTGCTACTGATGTACATAAATATAACCACTAACTCTGTACCATATGAGTCTTTGTCATCACAGCATGATGTTATCTGAAGATTTTTATTTTAAATACCTTTAACAATGTTGGAAAGAGCACTTTTGCTGGTTTAGTTCAGGGGAATAGTAGGTCTGTGAAAAGAGTATATTTATGATATTCAACTATCACATTTCTTGAAGGCAGCTATGTTTATGGGCCTAGTGATGGGATTACAGGTTGGTTATTGCACAGAGGCTAAGATAGCAGGTTCAGTGAGTGAAGAGCTGTAGTCAATACTGTACTGTTATAGTGCATTGCATTAGAGTCAGCTTCCAATTACCAGGGGACCGAATGTGGCTACAACACATTTTATTGCTAGAAAAACATCACTGGTTGTCATCTTATGCTTCAAATAACTGGCTATTTATAAACATCCAGCTATGGTGGGGGAAGGAAATATCTAAGAAAACATCTGTATTTATAAATGCATGTATTTCTATATTAATATGTAGTGTTTGAATGTTCAAGTACATCATAGTTCATGTCTAACATTGCTTTGCCTAAACTGGCTGATGTTTCTTAACAGGTAAAATCTTGTCTATGAAGTTAGTTGACATTAAAATCTCTGTATGCCGTAGAAAGAGCAGAGAAAACTTTTCTTTTAAATTTTCTCACCAAAAGGCCCCCTGGGATTTTTTTCCAAGAGGTACATTATTTGTTGAGTATTGTATATTTATTATTTCAGTTAAAATGTTCTTGCCTGGGAAGAATAAAAAAAATATATTGATGTCAAATCAGCTTTGTATTTATGTCAACAGTGAAAATCTTGAGACATATGAAGAACCATATATCAAACTGGCAAGCTGGAAACTAGAATTTCTGAATAGTAGCAACAGAAATACAGGTTTGTTTGCGAAGTACATTGGTACTTTTTAGGTAATAAATAATTCTAAGAAACTTCCTTGTCTTAAAGATTTTCTGTAATTTTAATTTTCTTTTCCTAGTAGAATGAGAATTGTGATATTTTGCTGAAAATAGCCTGTCACTAAATTGAGTACTTATGAAAAACAGATTGCAGAAAGATATGATTGAAAATCATCAGACTTTTAAATATTTATGAATCAGTTAAAATATCACTCATATTCTTGCTGTTCATTTCAGATTATAAAATAAACTGCAGTGATTTAAAATGTGTCTTTGGCTAAATATAGAAATAGTTTATAGTTGTAGACAATTAACATCCAAATGTTGATATCCTTAATCAGCTCTTGTTCTTGCAAAACACTGATTTATCTTTAGGTATGGTGATTTGAAAATACGTTTTCCTAAAAGAGTTAACTCTTTATTTACATGCTTAAAGTGGTTACAATACAAGTATCAAATATAAGTTTAAGGGAGGCTATTTCTTGAACTGACCTTTGCAGGCTGGGATATGAAGGAAATAATAGTCTGTTTGAGCTGGGTTTTTGACAGAAAAGGAGGAGTTTCAACAACATAAAATAAGCCTTGTGAAAACGTTAATTCCACTCTTCACCTCTTTATATGCAAGCAAAAAAACCCCAGTCCTCTTGAGTAGCTTCAAATGTATGGAACAGCCTTTACAAGGTTTCATCTTTTTGAGTTCATATTGCATGGTTCTACATTTCTTTTCACATGTCTACCAAGAGTGAAAGACCTACAGAAATTTTATGAGGCTGTGTGTCTCTAAGAACAGTGATTTCATAATAGGTGTGATGTTTAAATGTTCAGTGAAGCCTTCAGCGTCCCAAGAATACCTGTGCAGCCTCGAGCCAGAAGCTCTTGTTTGCTCAAAGTAATCCCATCTGTTGCACAACATCATAAAGAGGTTTCCAAGGAATTATCCTATAGAGCACTTGAGTCAGCAGAGCATGAGGCAATGAATTGTCAAATAGTAATGGTCCCTAGCTGCAAATGAAAGGAGGACAGCCGAGAACTTCTGATATTAAAGTACTTGATCTACTCAACCAGTTTATGAGACAATACATGTGGGAGATGAAAGAGTGTTTTTAGATGGAAGGAGGCAATGTTCATCTTTCTCAGCTTGTATTTCAGAGTAATGCTTATCTTAGGAAAAATAAACCTGATTGACAAAGAATACAGTGAAATGATTTGTAATGGTAAAGACCTCTTTTCCAGATAATGTTCCATGATTTCACTAATTTACTTTAGCACACATCTGTGGTAATTGAAGAAATCCAGAAATGCATTTTGTTCCAAGTTTCAAAGGTTCTAAACACAGACTCAGGTTTCATTACTACCATCTGCTGCCTCCTAAATGGCTTTGCAAATTTGCATCATTTTACAAAGCACTAATGAGATTTTAACATTTTTCTCTATGAAAGAACTGAAGTGAGCCAACTGAGTACTTTTTATCCTGATTATCTTAACCTTTTTTTACTGAAATGGAATTGTTTGATAGCACCAGCCATCATTTACACATAATTGCCTTTTTCATTCACGCTTGTTTTCTCTGACACTGTATATAGCAGACAGTCCTTGCCTCAATGTTTTTGTAGTTTCTTAATTATGAGCTGTCAGCATTGAATGAATGCTTTAAGAGTGTATGAGTATCTACATACTGTTTTGTCACCTTTCCTAACTTTGCATGTCATATCGAAGACTCCTGGTAATTACTGTAATAGTACTTCAGAGAAGTTATGTCAGCCTGCACTTACCATTAATGCATTAACGTGTCAAAGCAGCAGTGAATGACACAGCTCCAGGCAGTCTTAAAAGCTGCTAATGGTAGCCCAACTCAGAGGAATTGATTTGTAAGCAACACTAAAGCCATAAAAACGTTCATCCTGAAATATGGCTTCACAAAGTCTTTTTTTCTCTCATCCACCTTATATTTAGTGCAGGAGGAACAGCTGTTTGAATAAAGCAGCAATCTGTAAGGATGAATGTTTTGTGCCATCCATGCTGGGGTGTTACTGCCAGTAGAAAGGTAGCAAAATGACAGAATAGTTGAAAGGGTTCAGGTGCTAACATTGCAAAAGAAATTTCCAAAGACTGCACTGTTCCACTGGCAGGAACTTAGAGTAGCTCAAGTGATGAGGGAATTATGTCTTGACTTAAATTTTAATGAGTGAGAATAGGACTCTAATGTGAAATGTATTTATATGCTCATAAAGAAAAACATTTGGTAACTAAAATGATAAATATCTGATATCTAACTATACAACGGTGAAGAAAACCCCACAAAAATACCTGGGGCTGTGGGATGGTGGTACAGGTCTAGAGAAAACAGTTTTCTAATGGCTCTTGCGTTATGACCCCTCTGTGTATCATCCACTTCAGCAGCCTGGAATTAGGGGTAGAGTTTGCTGTTTCCTATCTGGATGCAGGGGAAGGAGGAGAGCACATGAGAGAGGAGGTGCCTTTCAGAGAAGGACAAAAGCAGTTACAGCTCCAAACTTTGAAGAATGTAACTTCTAAAGGATAGTGCATTCAGAAATGTGTCATATTATATGTGGATAGTTTTTACCTTTGTGAATAGGGTATGCAGTTTAACTTTTCTGAAGTAATTTATTTATCAAAAATCCATGTGAAAAACAAACAAGGGGAAAAACTATTTGGAAGTATCATATAAAGTATCAGTACACGACTAAAATCCTGTCTCTCTGATGTCAGTGAGGGCTGTGTTATCAACTCCAATGAAACCAAAATTTTTCTCTATATATTCATATATATCTTATCTCCCTGCAGAAGTGAGGGCTGGAAGGAAGAAATTACTAGAAACAAAAATAAACAAAAAGCAGAAAATGGCAGATCATGAGAGACCAGGCTATTATAAAGGAAGAAGCAAAGAAATAAGAAAAAGATGGAAGCAAGATTAGGCTGAGGAAGGCTGAGCGGAGAAGATGGATTGAAAAAGAAAATTATGAAAGGGTTCTGTAATATACTGAACAGTTTAAAAGTTTAGGATTTTTGACAATATGGTCAAATATTCTTTTCCTTCAGTCAAGAGCTCTGAAAACACACCGGGGAACCAGGAGTATTTTCTAGTACCTCACTGAAGTACCAGCTGCCAAATGAAAAACCTGTAATAAGAATTTTTAGTTAGTGAAAAGAAGGGGAAAGAGCTAGTTGCTAAAAGTTGGAAAATAATTTTTTCAGTCTTTGTGTTCATTTTTTCCTTTTCAAATATTTTTATTGTAGTTGTGGTGGCCTGAGGGTGTAGGTGGCTTTATAGGGACCATTAGAGTGATTAGTGCTTGGGAGAAAAGAAACTTTTGAGGTAGCCTAGGGGGAAAAAGTCCTTATGCATGCAAAAACCTGTCTAAATTTTTTTGTCTTAGAAATGTCCATTCTGTGTTTAGAATCTTGATGTCCTGTTTCTCTTACCTGCTTTTCATGGCAATTTAGGGGGAAAAATTTATTTAAAAAAAAAAAAAAAAGAAAGTCCAGACATTTCATCTTTCCTACCTGGGCTATTCACTGTGGTTTTTTGGTGCCAGGACTAACTTGGGTCTCAGCAAAGGCTGATAATGACCAGCAAGATACACGCACTGTGTTTTAAAGCCAAGGAAGTTTGTTTGTTATTATTCTTAAGATTCTTGACATAACTCACCATAAAGGCAGTATTTGTTAATATGTAGGGTTTTAAAGTAAGTTTGAGCCACGAAAAGTTTGTAGAAAGTAAAACATAAGTAAACTTGATTAAAAGTTGTCTTTTAAAGCACAACTTACTTTAATAGTTATCCATGCTATGTTTAGAAAATTGCTGTCATGTTACTTTTACTGGTGACCACTGAACATCCAAAACCAAAA
The DNA here is from genome assembly GCA_017589585.1 of Phylloscopus whistleri. Taxonomy (NCBI): domain Eukaryota; kingdom Metazoa; phylum Chordata; class Aves; order Passeriformes; family Phylloscopidae; genus Phylloscopus; species Phylloscopus whistleri. The sequence continues at coordinate 86,624 of JADMLD010001152.1, read as the reverse complement.
TTATTTATAAGTTCAAGGTTTACTACATGTTACACCCACCCTGTAGATCTGGGATTTTTATGGGTATTTTCTTTTAAGTGTACAATATAATAGTGTTGAGTGTTACATCACAAAATCACAAATTTTGTCTTTGTAGTCAGGGTAGTTTTAGTTAAAATCTTAATTTTTTTTAAGAGAGAGGAGAAAACCAAAAAAGATAATTTGTGTTACTCTTAAAAGCATCATGGGAAAATCTTCAATCTAAGATCTAAGAAACTTCTTTGTCAGCTTTTGAAGATTCATATTTTTTCTGAAGTATTTTGCATGTCTTAAAACTTTCTTACGTGGGATAATGCTATTTTATAGGATTAATTTTAAAAAATGCACTGAGTGCCATGCTACAGTAGAAACACACAATGGACATGTTTGAAAGCGGCAGAAAGAAACCTTAAATAATCTTTTGGATTTGCAAGGATAAAGTGACTGAAATGAACTCTTGGGAGGATTATTGAGTAATGCTAAGTATCTTAACAGAAAAAGCTCTGTCTTTTATTATGTTTTTAGATGGGTGCCAGAATTATCAGTGTATAGGAACTTAAAATGTAACATGAATCAAGCTTGTAATAGGAATCAAGAATATTTTGTCATCTAGAGTCTTAATATAGAGAAGTGCTGGGTAGCTATCCCAAAGGTGCTAATTGCTCTTACTAATGCATTGCACCTGCCTTAAATCACTGTTTACTTGCTTAATAATTGAGATTTTCATGTTCCTTTCACACCAAAAGTTATTATATTCTTTCCACTCTGTCCTTGGTACACTTGATGTTTACATTGTAACAGGCATATACATCAAGTGAAAAAACATTTAGCTTTGCACAGAAACGCATTTCTTCACAGTGGGAAATATATTTTGTTCAATACTTCCTGCCACCAGAACTAGTGTAGACACTGGTGTATGGGTACTTAGGCTATTTTCCTTTTTCTGGCCAAATGTCATGACACAATATATAGCCTGAAAATGGTTTTGGTTTTAAACAGAAAGTACTTTGGTTGACTGGCATAACTGAGCAGCCATAAACTTGGGGAAGATTTAGATCCTGATTGTAGTTGAAGGCCATTTCTCTCAGAAAGGTTTGAGAAAGACAGGCATCAAAAAGGTCAAAAATCTAGATCTAAACTTTGGCCAGCTATAGACTTGGAAATGTGATATGATTTACAGAGTTTACCAAGGCAATTTGTTTATCAAAAATTCATAACAGCATGTTTCTAGCTGTCGAATGATGTTCTGAACTTATGACAGCCATACATTTGCTTGTGGTAAAAAGTGCATCCACATCAGCTGCAAGGAGCAGCATCATAACCTCATGGTACAGTTAGCTACAAATACTGCATCAGCTCCTGAACAGGGCCATCCTGGGGGCTGTTTTCCACATGCTGATCAAGATTAGACCTTTTTCTTCTTCTTGCCTTTAAGTCACTTTCATATTCTGACTTCATTTATCTAATGAATATTTTCATCTAAAGGACTGTAAGGAGATGTTGTTACAACAAATAGCTAGAACAAAGGCTTAACTTCTTGTTGCCACTAAACTCAAAAGTTAATGTCAAAAAGGTACTTTGGGAAATACAAATCCAAGGTTTGAAATTTTTATTGCATTTATGTAAATTTGCCTCTGAAACACTTAAAATTTTCCTTGCAAGGTTAGAGAGACCTAGAGACAGCAAATTATTTTAAACGACCATTCATGTAGATGAGGTAGGCTTTCTGCCAGAAAACTGTTTTTTATCCCTTTCCAGAAAAATGTCCTGCTAACCTTAATCTGTTGCAGTGAGACATTGCTTAGGTGTTGAATTATTAGAACAATATTGTAAAAGAGTGGAAGTTGATGTGGAAAATAAACCTGCACTGAGCAGACTATAAAATGTTTAATAGCCTTACTGTCACAATCGTACTTAATGGTTCTTAAATAATAGTGCAAATATTACAGTAGCTCTGAGTCTTCAAAAATATGCATTTCATTAAATAGGTTTTTGTAATCAGTTGGGACATAATGTTTTCTTCTACACAGTTTTTATTATGAATTAAATGGGTTGTAGTTTACTGATTTAATCCTTCCTTTTCAGAAAGGCAGGCAAGGCACCAACTACACATTACGTGTAATGTACAAATCCTTCCGTTTTCTTAAATTCCATCCTTGTGTAAAACGTGTGTCACTCAAAGAAGCAGCATAGTATTATAGAAATACTGCAGTGCCATAAACATAACACATTGGGAACAAGTGCTTTAAAGTACTCTAGTATTTTAAAGTCTAGTCTGAGATAATAAAAAATAGTTTAACTGCGATATGTTAAAATGCTGTGAGTCATCATCTGAAATAAGAAGATTTTCTTACTTGTAAGAATTGTTTGAACATCTAGAACGATAACATGCCACTATATCTTCTTAAAATTACATTTTCTGTATGTAATTTCTGAATTTTCTGAAAATTTTTGCAAGACAAGTGTCATAAATGTAAACTGATGTGCCTAACATAGAGATTAGCCATTTTGTTTTCTTCATCTTTTTGTTCCCTTCTATTTACAAAATCACAGATTGGATAAGGTTGGACCAGTGGGTCATCTACTCCTACCTCCTGGTCAAGGAGGGTCATTCTAGAGCACCTGGCACAGGCCTACCTCCTGGTCAAGGAGGGTCATTCTAGAGCACCTGGCACAGGATTGCGTCAACACTGGCTGTCTCCAGTGAGGGAGAATCCAAATCCTCTCTGGGCAGTCTGTTCCAGGCATAGTAAAAAATCCTCATGTTTAGGTGGAACTTCCTGTGCATCAATTTTTGCCTGTTACCTCTTGTCCTATTGCTTGGCACCACTGAGATAAAGCCTGGCTCCGTCCTCTTGGCACCCGTCCTTCAGACAGTGTTAAGAAATGTATGGTCCTGTTTTGCAACTTCCCTGGTCCTTTAGCTCCCATACAAGCACAGTGGTGCCATGATTTGCCAAAGTCCAAGGAGCTGTGCACAGTGGCTGAACACTGGGTTGGCCTACTTGGACCTAGGGTAGTCCTGTGTGTGCAAGTAATGCTCATGCCACAAAGGTGCTGGTAGCTGAATGTTCTCTTTGTCCCTCAGCTGAATCTCAATCAACCTACTTGGCTCCATGCAACAGACATTATTTGAGAGAGAGCTTCTGCTGCAGAGCATGCAGGTTCTTCTGCTGGCATATGGAATATTGTGAACTGCTCATTCTTAGAAATCATCCAGTGCCTTCTTACCTTTGCAGAAGTTTTGCCTGATCTCTGAGCATACCAGTTGTGATTACTTTTGGGGGAAATACAGAACTCCAGTGAAATGCTCCTCACATCGTTAAGACTAAAATTTTTTTGAACTGCTTTTTAAAGAAAGTATTTTTTACTGCTCAGGCTTCTAGTTTGGCTGATTACCAACTTCCAGGAATGCTGTTTTCCCTCACTGGATCTTGTTTTGAATATATACATAAAGAGGACAAAAGTAACCCTGTACTTACAGTGGATTCAGATTTCTGCATATGAAACTAGTTTGTCTTCATTTTCCAGGTACTTGCTAATTAAAGACATCTCAAAGTCATACTGTACCCTGAATTCCAGGTTGTTTACTAGCCTGCTTTGAAGCCATGTGATCATATGTTCCTAAATGGGTTGTACTGTCAAGAGTACAAGAACTTTCACTCTGCATAACACCTTCATCTGCTGTATCAATCATTATATAAATGTGTAAAAAATTGTATTTAGATATAAAGAATGTCTGAAACTTTCTATAATATTCTTCAATCTTAGAAAGAATGGCAATGATAAAATCTCTATTGTCTCATCAGTTTATAGAATTTTTCTCTGAAACTGTTGCAACCATCATTTTTTTATCAAGAAGGGAGAATATGATTGTTTTTCTGATTATAACCCTAGATTTTCAATTTTCCATTGAAGATAAGCACTCTTTGAAAGACATTTCAGAGTTCATTGTAATTTCTTAACATTTAAAAAATTCTTAGCATGCATAATATAGCAGGACTTCATTAGTCTGTTTTCTAAATCAATAAGAAAGTTAAATTGTATATTAAAACCTATTCTATTTGTATTATAATTTTCTTCTCCAGATATGGGGAACCATCATAGAAAATGAAAAAAAAAAAAATCCGAATCTATCTTCATCTGTGTTACTTTTGGTATCTTATCCCTACCAATTCCAGCAGAGTTCAATAAGAAAGAAAAGAGACCCTTTAAGAAGAGTCTCGCAGTTATCAGTAGGTTAAAAACCACTCTACTACATTTTGCCTTGGCTGATATTTTGCTTCAATCTTTTGAACTACTCAATCTATGCTTTAAATAATAAAAAAGCAAGAGTACATAAATAGAGAAAATCAAAAACATGTAGTCAAGCAGGAAGATGTTTGACTAAAACAGTAAAAGACTGATTTTCTTAACAGTTCTGGGAAAGGGCATAAAAAATTGAGATCTGATGGAGGAGAAGAATAAGTGTAATTGCAGAATGTCAACAAAAAGGTGTTTGGGAGGATCATTTAGAAAGGGCGCCAGATAAGCAAACTGTGTCTGTCACTGTTCTCTACAGCACAATACCTGAGGACTGAATGGAAGCTATATATTAAATACATGATAATAATTTTCTATGACAATGTGTATGCATGCATACGAAAAAGTTATTGGACATTCTGTACCATATAAAAATATATTTTGGATTGGGACAACCTGAAAAAAAAATCTTGTTAATTTCTTTTAGAAATGTTAGATCCCCTTATGTGCAACTGAAACCTCCCAGACAAGAGTGACTGTGAGCCATGGATTATCTCCTCCAGAAATAGCTTTCTGTCTTAGTTTTTATTTTAATAGAAGTTTTCTCACTGTTACGTTTGTAGGCATTGGATAAAGACTATGTTTGCTCTTTTGGATACTCAATCACATAAAATTCTTTTTGCTGAGGATATTGCTTGATATTCTGAGTTTTTACTTCCAGAGTTAGGGGAACTGGCTCTAAGCTGCTGATTGATAGTAATCCCGGTGTTTTACTTATCCAGTCAAGGAGGGGATGGGTGATGTCTGCATTAATAACTTTGTGCACCCTGTTTGTCCCTCCTTAGGTAACTTCTGCATGTTCCTAAAAATGACACAATGGACCCACTCCTGCCATGTATAGCATATGTACAGTACAGGAGTGGAGAGCTTTCTGTTCTCTCATTAGAATGACCACCTTGGTTTCTATTCAAAAGTTACCCCTTTATCCTTGTGTGCCTACATTTGAAGAAAATCCAGGTGGAGACTTGCTTCATTTCTAGATTTTAAAATAGCTGTCAGCTCTTCTGCTTTATTGGAGCTATTGACGATGCCTCGGGAGGCTGTTAATGGCATGTAATTGCAGGAGTTATAATGAATGAAAATTTCTAGTAGACATTCAAATTTCTCCTGAGAAAACCACAACTTCTTTTTTTTTTTTTTTTTTTTTTTTTTTTTTTTTTTTAATAAAAATAGTTGCTTTACTAATGAATTGATGTCTGGAAAAATCTTGTAATGTCTTTGGTAAATAACACTAATGTGTTGCAAACTGCTGGATCACATTCAGTGCTCTGTAGGTGAATTAAGTCTCTATTAGGTGTTTGTGAGATACTCAGTTATAGTTTAGGGATATGTAGCACGCAAAAGTACAAAAGGTCTCATATATCTATAAATATATATATACACACATATATTTCCAAATGGAGAGGTGATTTTTCTTCTTGTTCCACCAATTTCCTTTGGTGGCCCCCTGAGCCTACCGTATATTTCACCTCGTAGCCATGGCAGTGCAATAATTCTCAAGCTGAACCTTTTCAGGGAATGCAGCTTAAGTTTCACCAGCGGCAGGAAGCATCTGACTGAAAAGCAAATCATGATCTTCTGGAGATGGGATTCATGCTGCTTAATTCTGAGATCACTATGGGTCTCTGAGGGGACAGACAAGTTTAATAAATTTCTTCCCAGAGGCAGGTTATTTTCTGCTGCCTGGAGTTACAGCAGACGATTTGTTCAACTGCTAAACTTAATTCTTTAGAAAATGCACAGAACTTAACTGTTAAAGTGAAATTTAAAAAGCTAGTAATTTTTCCACTGCGCTCCTGGTAACCCATACTGATTTAAAAGTTGGCGTTGTCATCAAAAAGGTGATGTTACTCAATGATTTTACTAACTTTTAAAAACTGTAATATGCAAACAGAAAAATTAAGATAATAATGACTGAAAGAGAAATGTTATCTTTATGTTTAAAACACATTTTGATGGGTTGTAGATCCATATTGCTGCAGCTCACCCAGCTCCTAATTGACTGTTGTACTCTATTCATCATGTTCTATCTATTCAGAAGAAATTGTAGAGGGATGACATGATAACCCTTGTGAGTTGTACTATTCTATGCACTCTGCATCTATTCATTTTGCCTATTCAACATTTATAATATCATGGAGGACTTTTTTATAACGCTTCAGCTACTTTGTCCCAGAACACTGAAAGACCATGCAGGCATACAGAGAAACTCTTGTGTACAAGAGGCAATTACTCTTCTTTACTGGGACTGTTTCAATATTGTGAGCTGTGCACACATCAGCTGCTCTTCCATGGAAATATCTCTTATTTAAAATGCAGCAAGAGAAAACAACCTCAAAACATATTTCATTCTTTCATTCTGCTATGCATTTGGCCTTGATCCAGCTTACATATAAATTAAATTGGTTGTTCTCAAGTAATTTATTTTTGATCATATTTGTGTGTCTGACTGACAATAAGAGTTTGCCTGCCTGATAATAAGAGTAACTTGCTTGTGCTCACTGCTGTCTTAGGAGATAAAGTTGGGACTGGACTTTATTGATACATGAGCAGTTCTACCTTTCTGAACTATGGGAAAGTTAGTGCTTGGCTCATATATTGCTGGTATATCAATGTTAACTATACATATATATATAATACTCAGAGCAAGGATCTTTTGAAATATGTCACAGCAAAATAGAAGAGCATCCATCACTGTCATGATTCCTGTGGGAATAAGTATTTTGTGATACCATAACTTTGAGACTGTAGCCTTGCAGATTTTGCATGTCTTAAGAGTTTTTATGTATTGGAGTAATGTTCTGCAGCTGGGTTTAAACACAGATGTTGGAGTGCTGTTGGTAGCAAAGATCTTGTTTTTCCATGGGAAATGAAAAATGCTTTCTACAGTGACGTTATTTGCAGGAAATGTTTGCAGTGAAGTAGTATGAGCTTTATGGCAGGTAGAATGATGGGTTTCATGTTTGGGTTTTTTGCCTCCTTTCTTTGGATGTAATAGGCATAGCTGTTAAAAGAATTATTTTATTACCAAATTATTACATTATTATCAGATGGAAAAACTAGGCAAGTTTCTAAAAGATAATACAAGTACAGAAATTAAATACTAGAACTGCTTGTTGCTCTAGAGGGCAAAATAAATTTTAAATTTTTATAGGCTTACAGGAAAATATTACTAAGGATTCTCTTCCTATCTTTTTATTGTAGTGTTGCTCATCAGTTATGGCCAGCAATTACTGTATTAAAATGTTTGATGATTTGCAAATTGTATGGCAAGCCAAACTCTGTAACAAAGAATACTTCCATTTAAATGCTTTCCATCCTATTTGCATTGAAATGCTGTATGTGCAGTCTGAGATGTCTTTAAGGCTAGCATAATATTTTCTTGAATGTAAGTATTTTGAGATTAAATATGAGGAGACACAATTTCAGATGTTTGAGCTGAAATTTCTGGAAATTAGGGATTCTTTTATTTTTCTAAGTGGAACATTTGGTACAATTCCATTTCTTTTTTTGTTGAGGCAGTTTCCTAGGATGGATTTTTGCCTTAGAGCACTAGATTTTCATTAATTAAGAATTTAAAAAAATGTTTTCCTTAATATACATAGTAAGTAACTGCATAATTTAAAAGTATTGTAACTTCAATTGCTTTCCCTACTTAATAATAGCTTGCTTGTATCTAGGAGGAAACACATGATGTGGACAATGTGGTTTAATTGCAGTGTAACATCATTAACTTATTTGGGAACACTGCTGGGAAATTCATCATGCAGTGGGTGTTGTTCCTGCATTGATTTCTTGTGATTCCTCAGGGGTTATGCTGTTAGTCCTCTTCCTACTGACTTTGCTCAACTTGTCCCGAGACCCTGCTGTTTTTAGGGTTAAACTGTCACTGGTGAAAAGAAATTGTCTTCCTTTTGTAATAAACAGTGAAGGTTTTGGCTTACTTGCTACTCAAAAGGCATTTCCAGTTCTAGTTTATAAGATAGCTCAACCCTCTTATGAAACGAAAATTTGACTGCACCCTTGTTGCCAAGATACCATTTAGGCTGTACCTTCTCTACCTTCTTATCTTGCAAACAGAGTAAAGTCAGTTGTGAAAATAATATTTCTACTCCAGTAGTCACTTTGAAGTCCTAAAAGAAACTGAATTAGTGCCCAGACTAGGTATGATGATTGTTTTAAAATCCTGGATATTTAAAAATATCAGTTGGTAGTTTTATAGATGTGCAACATGGATATCATTAAACTAATTCTAGAAGGGGGAGATATGAAGTAAAAGATCTCAATATGTTTTGTGAAACTGGCATGACTGGAATGCCAGATGAAACAAGTTCAGAAGTATCCTGTACTCCCATTGGAACAGAGTGGGTTTTGTGGGTCAGCATGTCTAGCACTGCATATGCCAGTCTTTATTATTTCTCTAGAGAACAAAATACTTACTGTAATTTTTCTTTTCTGCATGTATATGGTAGAGAAAATGATTTCAAGAAGCATATCCAGATAACTCTTCAGTCAGGAAGTAGTGAGTTTTACAATGCTTCTTCACTTACGTGCAGAACTTTTTTTGCATATTTTTGGAGCAGAGGAGCACTTTTTTTTTTTCCCCCCAGAGGACTTTTGCCTTGGAGAAGGTGACATGCTGAGACTTAAGAGTTGTGGCACTTCAGGTAGCATTTCTGATATGCAAAACCCAGGCTCTGACTGTTCTGGAGTTAAAAACTGAGTATATATTACAAGCTGTGGTCTTTGAAGGGTTCTAAAAAAGTATTGTCCTCATCTGTAGAGGTGTCACATTACTTGTAGAGCTCTGGTTTTTGAAGTATAAGGCAGTCTTTCCAGAACTGGTGCTGGGATTTAATTTTTGTTTCGAAGAGAGCAAAGTCTGTTTATACAAAATTTATAAACACACGTGTTTCTATCAGTGCCCTTGGTAGAAACTAGAATTTCCTAGCTCCCTAAAATTGTAGTATGTCTGCTGGAAAGATATTTGGTATCTCAGAGGCACAGTATTTTTTGAAAGTAAACAGCAGAGTTTTGATCTGCAGGATGTACTAGTTCTATATGACTGTTTCCAAAGAAATAATTCTGCTGTTCTAACTTTTTTTCTGATGTGTTGGATTTCTGTTGTGTTTCTGGACAGCTGCTTTGCACTTGGAATTATTGTGGATTGGGAAATGCATCTGCTTATGCCTTATCTATAGAGAGTTCTTGAGCAAAATGGCTGGTGTGAGCTCATCTGCTTCCAGCATATTTGCAGAAAAACAAAGCTGGTATCTCTGTTCTCTCAAATGATAATGCTAAGAATCAAAGAGACAAGTTTTACGCTTACTGTGAAGAGAAATGGCTGGCTGAAATGGGTTGAGAAATGGATATGCTTATGAAGCATTCATTCTCTTTTGTATGATGAAGAAAGGCAATTTGTGGATGAGGGTGGGGAACAGCTTTCAAGGTACCTTTGTGTGAAATTTGATAGACTTAAATGGATTTCAGTTTACACTCTTTCAGGACAATAATCCTCTCACTACTAAATCCAGACCAGATGTTCATTTCAGGAAACTGGAGTTTCTGTTTCTTTTAATTAATGTTCTTCAACTTCTCCTTTTGAAGCCTGGAATCTTGCTAGTCTTCTCAAGAGAATCTGCTAAGCTTGTATGAAGGAGAGATATGGTTATTTTCTGGCTCTTGTTTTGTGAATGTGTTGTATCTGCAGAGTTGTGACTCTTCCTACCTTGAATTTTTATGAGCATCCCTCCAATCCTTCCTATCTCCTATTTAAGAGACAAGATCCTTTACATTTAGTTTCAGGAAATTGTAACTTAGAAGCATATCTACATGTTCTGGAAAAGATTCATGGCTTCCAGCAGTGCAACAGAATGTGGTCATTGAGGGAAAAGTGAAACTGATAATGCAGAACCAAGTTGTGATACTTCCTCCTGTAAGTAAAAATCCCACGTATTTTCAATAAAACTGCAATATATATGCTCAATATTGATTAGAAATTTCTGTCTTCAAGCAAACATTTTCTTGAAAAGATGTGTCTATTTTCAAGATAAAACATAGTACCTAAGTAATCTAGAGGTATTTATGGGTGCTCATTTATTGAACAGAAGGAGAAAGCAGCTAGGGCAAACCTACAATATTGAATTAAAAACACGCTGGCTCAGATTTAACTTTCTGTTCTGGAGATTGAGGAATACACTCACCATTACCTGAAGGTCAGATTCAGATTGGTTTTAACTGTAAAGGAAGCGGGGTAATAAATGTTAACTAAATGCAGCCTTTGCTTGCATTGTTAAAAACTTCACAGAGGAAAATGCTTTACATGGTTAAAATGTCAAATATCAAAGCATTGCACTTTTTTTGATCCCTTTAAAGACTGCAAACCTTAGGGCTTAATTTCAGAGACGTAACTGGTTACATATTTCTAAATGTTCATGCTGTGATTTTTCACTGGGCTCATTTTAACAAGAATGTAGAAGGAAAACCTGGAGGACCAAAGAAAGATCTTATTGTAGATTTACTGACAGTCAGTCTGGAAAATTAACTTGAACTTATGATAGCTTGGGTTAGATGAAGTACTTTCCTGTATATAGTCTCTTTAGGTACTAAAAAAATACATTTAACTGCTGCCTCTGATTAATATTTAAACACTTTAATTACTTGTATCAGTAATTTTTTTGTTGCAAGTTGCTATTTGCTATTGTCCACATTGAATCAATATTTATGACCAAATACCAAAATTAGACTATGATCAGAGAGAGAAATTATAATTGCTTTTCCATGTAAACTTTTCCTACTTTCCTAAGAGTTTGTCTTGTATTTCTCAGCCAGATTCTGAATTAATAAAATCAGTTGTCTTTGAATTTAATTATACTCCAAACGGATTTTATGCAGGCGGCTGTAAAGGAGAGTTAGTAAAGAACAGCTTTCAGAGTCTGAAGTGACACATTTGAATCTCAGGAGATAGGAAGTATGTGAGTGTTTGTACACAGTAATTATATACTGGTTGAATACAATTGAAAATAATAAAACAATAGTACTATAAAAAAGCAAGCAAGATATTTTTCAAGATATACTTAATGTACAATAAATGCCATTTCAGTAAAGGGGCATTTCTTTTGCACATAAAAGCAGTTATCCTCTATTTTTACTGAAACTTCTAGAAAATACTTAAAATGAGAATACCTCCATGAATTTCCATTGGGCTATGTTTTTTTCTCTGGAGTTTTAAGTAAAATGCAATGTTTTCTAAACCATGGTTGTCTACAGAAGCACTGCCATTTCTTTTGATTTTGTATTCACAAACTGTGCACTTTGTGCATGATTCCAATGCAAATTAACATCAAAAAATCTCATATTTGATGCAATTGTAGTTGAGAAGTGATTAACATGTAACTACACATATCAAACCATATTCAGCAGCATGGCTATGAATGAAACTTGGTGTAAAATGTTGCTGATAGGCAGGTTACAGGATTTTAAAGCTTAAAGTTGTTCCAACGAAGATGTTGATATCACAGGTGTTTCCAGGCCAGGTTTGCAAGCTATTTTATCTTTCTCCAAAACTTAAAAAATTGTAAGTAATCTGTAAGGAGTTGTCTGCCACTCAAATTCCTGTCTGTGTTCTGGAGAGTTTTCAAAGGGCTTTTTTCTGCCAAAGTAGTGTAAAGTGGTTTAAAAAATATAGAGTTGAAGCATATAAAAGTAAAAAAAGACTCAAGATTTCTTTTCTGCATCCTCTGAATATCTTATTAGATAAGATCTAATATCTTATTAGATATCTGAATATCTTATTAGAATGTAGTAGTGTTATTTGATTTACCTGTAGTCATGCATTTATCTTTTTTAGTGCACCTCTTACCTGGCCATTAAACCAACTGTTTAAGCACTAATTTGCCCTAATGGTCTCTAGAATATCCTGCTGTACCCTCTCAAACACAGGGGCTCACTACAGCCAGCCCCCTTTTCACTCAAAGCTCTCTAATTTTTTTTAAAGAACATGACAGTAATTCCCAATGTCAAATTTGCAGCACCCACCAAACCTATTGTAACTGTGGCTTTTACCCATTAGGAGTCTTTCCCTGAAATCACAGTCACCAAATGGATCAGGTTGGAAGAGACCACAGTGAGCTCTCTGACCAAACCTCCCCTCTCAATCAGGTTCATCCTAGAGCACATGGCACAGGATTGCATCCAGATGACTTTTGGATATCCCTAGAGAAGGAGACTCCACAATTTCTCTGGGCAACTTGTTCTAGTGCTCCGTCACCCTCACAGTAAAGTTCTTCTTATGTTCAGGCAGAATTTTGTGTTTCTATTTGTCCCTTTTGCCTCTCATCCTGTTGCCTGGTATGACCAAGAAGAGCCAGGCTCCATTTTCTTGGCACCTTCCCTTCAGATACTTACATACACATATATGATAATTACTTCATTATTATTATTAGTAGTAGTTGTTGTTGTTGTTGTTGTGATGCCTTTGTGATGAAAAATATGAATAGCACCTTAGTAGCAGAGGTAGACCTTTGAAATATTTATAGAGATTTTAATTTAACTTCACAAAAATGAGACCTCCTAATGTAAATTTGTGTTGGCAGAGGTATTCATTATACGTTGTTTCTTTAAGCACTTCTGGAAATAACAGGTACACTTAGGAGTAAATTCTGAAAAACTGAGCCCTTAAGTAGTTTCATATATAGTGGTCAATTCTATATTTATGTAATGTGTATAATCCTTTTATTGTATGCACTCAGGAAATAATCTCAACAGCTGATGAAGATGTTAGTTAAGTAGTTGATTAGAGTATACGTGCTTACAAAAATGGGAGAATTTAAACTTGGCTCAGAAATATTAAAATAAATTATATTGTGAGCAATGTTTTCCAAGTCCATAGGTACAATATTTTATAGTACAAATGGATCTTAAATGATGGAGACAGCATCTGCTTACAGGGCTGAGAGCTGTGTGTATTTAGTACTATATTTATATATGCCTGTATTTATTTATCCATAAAGATGTGAGTATATATTAAGTTTGTATGTGCCCATGTATTATATGTTTGTATTAGAAGACTGATAATTCAGTGGATGTACTCTTTGGAATATTGCCTTTTTCCTGAGTTTACAGCTGTGTTACCTCCAATTAAATAAGAGATTTGGTGTTTTCACCAATTCTTTCATCAAAAGGACCATTGGTCTACCAGTATAAAACCTTGGAGGACCATCATCAGCCTGAGAGGATAACCATTTAGAATGGTTAGAGGGAAAGAGAATAAAGAGTGTCATGGGTGGTTGTTGGTACTATCAGCAGCAGGTGGAGAAAAAGCTGTTTTCTGTTGTGTTTTTAAGAGGCTCAGTCAAAAAAATGGAAGTGTGATTACAGATGGACCCTTGAATGTGAAGAAATGAAATGTGTAAAACTGATTGCTAGAAACTAGGCTTGAAAATGACAAAATGGTATCAGCTAAAGCAGTGAAATATCTTTAAAGGGAGTATTATTAAGGAAAATATCTTCAAATAAATTAAATCCCTCAGACACTGCTATATATTTGTGGTTGGGAAATACAAGAAAAAAAATCTCATTGTATTTGTCCAGAAAAAAATAACATTTTTTAAACAGGAGTCTGAAGCAAAATATTAACTGAATCTTTTCCTCATATTCCTGAGATATTTTTCATCTCTTATCTTTGGAGATTCAAAAATGTAATTAAGATTGTTCCCTCTTTTCTGCTGTTTCCCCCTTTTTATTTAATATAGACACTTAGCTTTATTATAAATTCTTTTTGTCATAAGCATTTTGCCTGCAGATGAATTGCTATACAGCAGGAAATAAAAAATTCTAATAATGTTTTAGTGTGCAAGGGGGTTCAATTTCTTCAGAGAATTATTGCTTTTAATATAATCAATGACAAGAGCTAAGTAAACCTGACCCAAATACATGGTGATTGCCCATTGAATGCTATTTCATATTGTGTGTCTGTAGTGGTTGATATGTTATGGAAATTATGCAGGACAGCCACCACAGCAGGGTTTGACTGTAGGTGTCTGCTTAATATATAAACTAAAGAGAGATTCTTCCATAAAGTCCTTTTTACTAATAGTGCCATAGCTCAAGCTGGGACCTTGAACAAAGAATTCCCTGGGAAATTTTACCCTTGCAATCTGAATTCCCCACCCCTCGTGCAGGAGTTCACAGCAGTAGTAGTACAAGGCTTGGGTTCTTCCTCTTCCACATTAGATCCTTTCATTTTCAAAAGAAACATAGGTGGGCTGTTTCTTTTCTTAACTCTAAGGTTGCAGCTTCTGTTGATGAGTGTGTCTTCCATGGCTGACAGTTTCACTTCACTCAGTGAAAGTTTAACAGATCTAGGTGAACATTCCCAGCTTGTGGACTAAGGTTTGGCAAATTTGACTGCTAACACTAAGCAAGTTATGCTAAGCAAGATGTATAGAGGTAGCACACCAAATTGCACAGCATGTAAATGTAGAAATGGAGCTAGATATTCAAGGGTGGATCAGAGGACTGGTAATGTAATCCAGGCCTTTTTGCCTCCAGGTCACTGGGTCATGTCTGTCTCAGGTTCGTAGTGACTAAAATTCATTGCTATCTAAAGCTTGGTCAATGACCTATGTAAAACGAGTTGCTGCTCATAGTCAACTTTCTATTGGAAAGGTGTTTGTATCAGGAGAACACTGTAACTGGCATCTTTCCTGATTGATAACCCTTTTAATGGGGCCAGGCATTCAATTGTCAGGGAGATGAGGCTTTGTAGCATGCTGTAAAGGTTCATTGTTTCTCCTTAACAGTGCAGGTATTTCACAGCAAATAAAGAAACCCCTGTATTTAGTGTTTTAGTGTTGTGTGTGACCTCTGGGCCGTGCTGTTACCGTCTTGGCTACTTCAGCATTAGAGGAAAATGTGTACGTACACTTAGAGCTTACAGCCTTTAATCCCTTAGGAAGGAAATTCCTTAAGGAGGTAGGAAGATGCTTAGGACCAAATCCTACAGTACTTTGCTACTTCATATTATCCAGATCCTTTGTGCTCCTACACAATCCTGCAATGACTACACAAATCTTTTTCTCAGTTTCTTTGTGTTTTCTCATGTTTCCTTCAGAACCATTTACCATTTTGAGTATTCTCCTAAAGCATATTTAGTGGAAGCTCTCTCCTTTTCTTCTCCCCCTTTCCCTTCCCAATTGTAAAAATTCAGGGTTATTTACTGAAGCCATTTGTAGCTGAATTACATATTCCCACTTTCTATTACAGCAATGTACATAGAGAGACAGAGCCATGGTAGGGCAAAAGCTGAGAAACTGTAGAGACAGCAAGGCAGCACACTGGTGTACTCAGGTCTGAGGTCATTCCACAGGCTGATCTGAATATAGGAGGACTGTGGGAGGTTTCAAGGATGCTGCAAAGGCAGCGGGGTTTCCTCTGTATTATGGGAAAGTATCACACAGTATTTTTTACTATTCCCCAGAATTTTGCTGGCAGATTACATTTTGCACCCCCTTCTCAAGAGGAAAGTCACTATGAGGCCAGCACCTTTCTGGTAGGTGGGTTAAAGTGTTTGTAGTAAAGTATTATTCTATCTGTCTCTTTCTTTTTACTTTTCCTTTGAGAAAATCATCATTCTTCCTTATCATTCACTCTAGCCCATATGTCCACTCATGCCTGAGGCATCACCTCTAAGGTTCAGGGTTCTCAAAGATGATCTGTGTGATAGGGTATATAACACAATAAGAATACTTATTTAGGTACATAAATAAATGGTATCTGAATCTCAGAAACAAAAAGCTTCTGCATTTTCCAGCACTATTTAAAAATTTGACCATTTAAAATCTAGAGCAGCACAGTACAGTAAGTAATAACAATGACAGTGAGCAATTTTTAACATTTCTCCTTACAGAAGCATTGTGAATGTCTATGAGCAATGGATATATGTGCTCCCTTCAGCACAGCAGTTTGTAAAGGAATGATAAAATCAAGATTATTTTAGAGTTTTTTACTATGTGTGCCATATCCTGATCCATCTACTGTATTTAGAACACGGTACTTTTACATTTGTATATTGACAGCTCATTGCTCAGTGATGCAAGCCTCAAGAGAATGTTTAATGTTAATTTACAGAATCCTGATGCCTCTCAGAGGAAGAGTACTTCTGCAAAAGAATGAGGCAGTCTATCATGATCCTCTCTGTGCCTACTGTGAGTACTACTATATCGTTAGAAACTGTAGAATTTCAGAATGGATTATTGTATTTGCTAGCATACTGTCCAAAAATAGAAATACAGTCACTGATTTCAGTTGTGTGACTAGGCAGTGAATGCCTTTGTCCTGTATGGTGCAGAAACAAATAATGTACTCACAGTTCCCCACCTCTGTATATTCTTAACTGCACACAGAAGGGATGATATTTGGTTAAATACATTTTAGAATTGTTTTCAAATTAGAATTCTTGGCTTTTACCTAAAAAACTATAGTTTGGGAGATGGGTAAAAACATCTGTTTAATTTCAGATAGATGTTTTCTTTCTGCAAATCTATGCTAGAGGAACTGAAAAGTTATGTATAAATAAAATAGGGAAGACAGGCTTTTCTACGTTGACTTTAATACTTGCTTCACAGACAAGAAATGTTTCTCTTGGAACTGCCTGTTATACAGCATACTGTTAAGTCTCTTGAACTGTTTTAGACTTCTGTTCTCTTAGAATCCTATGGGAAAGTTTTCTACTTTTCTTTCTGTAAAAAGGTTTGGATGTATTGAGACTGGTTATGTCTCCCCTCCACTCATATTAATTAGAAATATTTCCTTATCAATTTACACACTTTTTTTTTAAGGTAGCATGATTATGCCATCCCATCTTTATTATTGGTAAAAATCCACACTGTATTTTAAGGAAGAGAAGATTTGAATTGTTCCTGTAATTTTTTCATCTAATGTTTGCAAATTTGGTGGCTATGAGATGCATTCAGCATCATTGGTCTGTCAGTTGAACTTCAGATTGATGTCACTCATTTTCCTGGCCAAACATGCTACTCTGCGTGTTGAGAATCACAAGGAAAGACAGTGAGCACTTGAGGTTTATTAAAGGATGTAAATGGGGTGTGAACTGGAAAGGATGACTAAGAGTTCAAGATTCTGAATATAAAGGTTGTGAAAACATCCAAATGGACTGATGTGGTGGTGCATTCCCCCTTAACTCCTTTCCAGGCTGCAGTGTGATCTGAGAAAATGCTTGTTAGGCCTCATCCTTGAAAACACCACCTGGGCTCAGCTCTTGCTGAGTTTATCAAAAAACACTGCTCTCGGGAACTCCTAATGAGCTCCTGTTTTTCTCATGACCAGCCTTTGTAAATATTTCTCTGGCCTGAATGGCGTAACATTGCTATTCTCACACTTTCAAAGGAAGTGCCGACCCAAACTGTGGCCAGGATGAAGCACTGTTGTGACCAAAGCCCACTCCCTAGGGAGCCAATACACAGCGGTCCAAGATGGGGCCCCCTGAGCTCTCCTGCGACTCCAGCGGCCTGAGCCCGGCAATGTCTCCCTGAGGGGGCCTCAGGTTTGCTATGCCTGGAGGATCACCGAACCATGATGAGTCCAGGGCTGATCCCCTCACTCTCCAAGGCCTGATCCTTCCCCTGCCTGAAGATGTGAAGGCATCTGAAGTGAGTACTTTCACTGGCCTCTGAGGGGGTTTGTCCACAGGTACCTTCTCTTGAGCTGGCTGTTTCTGTCTGTGTACCCTTCTGTATGCCCTTTGTGCATATGCTATAACAAATCTGGAAGTCAAGTTATAGTTATGATTTAGGCTAAATGCTGTTAAGTGCTTTTTCTCTGTTACATTGTTAAGGTTAAATATAAATTAAGTTATCAGATAAGTTAAAGTACTGTTAAGTGTTGTTAAGCTTTAGGCTGCATTTCTTTTCATCCTTGCTTACCCTGTCTTTACATGCAGACACACACACATCCTCCCAGGCAGTTTCAATTAATTTCTGTTTTGATTGCCTGGATTTTGTTTGGTGGTGTTGTTGCTTGCTTTCCCTGTTGTGCCTTGGTTGCCCCCTGTAAGTAGAGGGAATCTTGCCAACAAATCTATTTATTGTGTGTTGTAGTTTAATATGAAATCTGACTTTTGCTCATACCCTTTCTCATGATTTTTTGAGTGATCTCAAGCACAAACGCTTGGGACAACCAGTTAACCTTTAACCATTTACACCACAATGAAGATTTTGTTTTGAATTTCTTTGAATTCTCAAAATTGCTTCAGCAATAGTAGGTCTTATCAAAACTTTTGGCTACACACGTGTTCAAGTTAACATCTCTGTTTTGTGGTCCACCAGGTATATTCTGCTGGTTTTGGGATGGCTAGTAATTGCAAAGAAAGATGTACAGCCAAGCCTAATACATAAAGATCTGGATATGGTTCACTAATTACCTAGAGTAGCTGGATAAATCTCTTGGATGCAACCTGACATTAAAAGAACTTTCTTTATAATGAGCTAGAGAGGATTTGAAATAATTTCTTCTATTCAGGTTAAGTTATATTTAGTGAATATTTTTTTTTCACACAGAATTTAATCTAGCATTAGTATGTTACTGACAGAGACAAGCTGAAAGCTCCTTCCAAAAGAAAAATTCTTTTCATGGTGATCTCTTCCAGCTGCTCAAAATAGATTTTCTTATAGTTTCCTGATAAAGGAAGACTCTTCTTACAAGAATTTTTCTCCGTTCTAAACTTTTTCCTTTCTAGCTGTTATTCCTTATTGGGTGCTATACTCTATTCTCACAGTACAAACAAAAGTACAAGCATTATATTTTTCTTCTGATTCCTTTCTATGTAACCAAGAAATTGTGTAGCTTTGTAATTCTGCACAATGTGGAAGCATTTGTTCTCTGTCTTCAGTATGGGGGATTAATTTACAGCCAAACTGACCCAACAGAGTTGAGAAGTCTGTCGTAGACATGGCAAAAGAAAAGGGAAAACCTATATTGTTCTTTCTATGTTGAAATCTGTAGAGCCTCTAAGCAGAGGAAATGCTTTCTTTGTCCCTTTTTTTTGGGGGTGGTCCCCAGCATCCCTAGAGCCCTTGTAAAGGATTCACATCTTGGAGAGCAGAATCACAGAACCACCATCTGGTTCCAACCTCCCTGCCAAGGGCAGGGATGCAATTCACTAGATCAGTTTGCTCAGAGCTCCATCTAACCTGGCCTTGCAAAGCTCCAGGGATGGAGCATAATGAATGTAGCAGAATGAGGTGCAGGGTTTTCCATATCTGGTTTGTACTCCTGGAATGTACTCAGCTGCTCACCTTTCATTGGAATGATGGCAATAACCACACTCGTAAATAGATTTTACTCTGCTAAATAAAGACATCTCCCATCACCCTGGTGAATCCAACAACTCCCACAGGTTCCGTTCCCCCGCACCACCAGGGAGAGCCCCCAGCCAACGGAGGGAGCTCCTGCTGTTGTGGGAACCAGGAGCCTAAAGCACCATGGTTGGAAGGTCTGACCTACAAGTACCTTACTTGGCCATAGGCAGAGTCTTCCTTGCTATTATAAACAGGTTCATCCCTGGTGGCAAATACGATCCTGGAGAAGGGAAGGATATTTCCGAAGAGATCTGGAGGCATCATCCTTCTAAATTGGGTAAAACTGGATGAAGGGGAGAATTGTGAAGTCTCACCAGTCTTACCAGTACTTATTTTTTTTCACTGAGTTTCATAAAGAAACCAGAAAGTAGAAAAGTAAAGTTTTTGATTTTGTTGGTGGATGATGACACGCACAGCCTGTGCTATTGTGCAAAGCCAAATAATGGCATGTTATTGCTCTCCACTTTGCTTTCATCAGTTTTCCTTGTGTTTTACAAAATACTAAACATAAAATATGGTATTGTGATACTGTACCAAGAAAAAAAAGCATCAGGCTTTAGATGGGTTGCATTTATGCAATCCTCAGGATACTGGCAGTTCAAATATTGGAATTTAAATAATTAAAAAGTAAGCAAACAAAATAAACCACAATAATTTGGAAATCCAGGCACTGTTTTTTGGGGATTTGTTATCTCACAAATTTCCAGTATTGGAAAAATCTCAAAATTGGATTGCTGGAATAAGAGAATTTTCGGACTGCCAAAGCTATATTACACATATCTCTGACTCTTAGCATACTAATTATTTACACTGAAAACAGTATCCCATACCCTGTAAAAGTAAAGGAGAATATTTTTCATGGAATATACCGAGGAGTTGACCTACATAATGCAGCTTAAAGCAATGTAGCTTGAGTAGCTTTTCTCCATCTTTATTGTCACTGGTACTACTCCTTAGAAGTGCTGGAGACATTTGGATGAACAATTGAAGAAAGCCCATGAGTCTTCTCTAACCATGAGTCTTCTGGAATGGGGCACCCACAAGATACATGGTAAGTTCTTGAATGTTGTTCCATAACTTTTCATATTGATATTTGATGTGGCATAGAACTAAGAAAAAAAAGAAACTTTTAATCAATAAGAACATTTGAAAATGGATAAAATGTTTGTTAGTTCTGACTACCAATTTTGAGACCAAATGCAAAACTTTTTTTCTGTGTGTGCTGAATAGATAGATGCAAGCTGCAGGTCTTAGCAAAACACTGAAAGCTAACCACCAATTAAAAAGAATTCTGCAATCTACCATTGCATTTTCCAGCAATAAAGTGTCTTGAATTCGCTGTTGTCAGTGGTAACTATTTTTTATTGCAACTTAATAAGGTCAGTGCTTAGCTACTATGGCTCTTCCTCCTACAAAATCATTCTCAATCATAGCATGAAATTATTTGTGAAGTCCCTTCATTTAATCAGCACACTCAAATGGGGAACAAATCTCTGAAAACAGGTTTTGAAGCATTGTTGAAAGCAGAACACTGACGAAAATCATTGATCTTTTGTTTCTAAAAGACAAAAAAATCTGTTTAAAGGTAAGTGCAGGTAATTTATAAGATATTTATAAGGTAAGAAAATAACATCCAGCACAGCACGGCACTTAGATGAAAAGTATTCTGATCAGGCATTGGTTTGGAATAACTCATTTTGGGTTTGTCCTGCTTCACTAATCTGGAACATGTTTCTTTGAAGTTCTGAGCATATCTGACTTGATTGTAAAGGCTTCTGTTCTATTAAGCACCACAAAAAAAAAGCAGCACAGAAATTTCTTAGTACAACAGCTTCCAAAGTGTTAATGACAGGTTCTGGTGTTGTGAGGTTGGAAGAGAAGACATTTTTCATAAAATTGATGCCTTAGGATTTTAGCTTTTATATTTTCCACATATTTGGAATCCTGCAATTCTTTAGTGTATAACTCTAAGTCCATATAGAGTGTTAACTACTGCTTTCCCATTTTAGTCAGACAAAACAATTCCTCTCTAGGCCTGGGAATCAAGGACAATTCACTGTCTCAGGCCCCAAAAAATGTAAACAAAAGGGAGTTGATCAGGAGCAAACTGATGACTTCATTACCTGAAGCTGTAATTAAGAGATTAACCCCCAATATGCAAATGGATCACACTTAAAAAAGTGTAAAAACCTGTGACCGGTGTAGCCCTGGATGGGCTTCTTCTGCCCTTAATGTACCTGAAGGCCCCTCAATAAATATAGCCTCTTTTTATTCTCTTAATTTTGTTTGGCCTCAGTTTTTAGGTAATCAAAAAAACATCAAAATCTGTGCTAAGACTTAAGGGGCTGGTGTCATCATCCCTTTTATTTTAATAAGAGCTGGTATAATCATATAATATATTAGAACAGTTAACTGTCGTGCAGAATTAATAAATCCTTGTAAATTTTAAACATCTGAGAGATTTTTCCCTTTTTTATTTCCTGAGGAACATCTTGACTGACAATACTCGAAGGAAGCTGTTGGTGTGTACTGTCAGTGACAGTGTTTGTTCTTGCTGTGGTGACTAGGTTTGAAAATTGAGAATGGAGCAGTTCAGGACACACATTGCAAAAAATCAGGTAAAAAAAAATATATCTATAACAATTACATTTGCAATTGCTCATTTGCTTGCACATTTATTTTTTGTGCTGAAAATTATAAAAAACTCTGTGTCAGTGCTGATGGTGTATGTGCAGTGGTGGCAGGAGAGAGGACAGCCTGCGACACTTTCATACATGCATGGCAGATGCAGCCATAATACCAGTAAAAATCAGTGAGCACTGGTCCACGACAAACTTGTTCCCCAGTGACAGAACTGAGTAAGCACTTCCCAGTTTAGAGGTGACATTTAGGGCAGATCGATGTTTGCTCCTTAACCCGGAGAGTTCTTCAGCGTAAGAAATACAGCAGGGCATTCAGGAGACCTTGCAGCCTTTCAGTATGGTAAATCAAGGTTTGATTTTCTTTGCAGAAGTGGGATGTGGCCAGTCTGTGCCTTCTCCCTGCAATTTTAAGTCTGTAGGGCAAATATGTGCAAGCCAAAGTTGTACATATGAAAGAGACAGAGCGTATACAAAGCATGCTTCAGGCAGAACTTTGAATTTAAAATCTGTAAATTCAGAGCTGAAGCCCAGGTGTGCTGGTTGTTGTCTCAGCAGATATAACTCTTGTGAATTATGTTTATAAGCACATATAACTTGTTACATCATTAAAAGTTCCTCAGGAATTTTTCACTCCATGGTGGTATTCTGGATACTGTGTGTTTGACTGGATGCTATCCTTTTTAATTCCTCTGTGGTTTCCTTTTCTTGTTTGTTTGTTGTTTGGGATTTTTTGTTTAGATTTTGTTTATGCTCTTCTCACATCCTCTTTGGTGTTTCAAGAACACAGCTGGATTCCTAGAACAAATGTACTTGAGGATTCTTCAGGTAATCCAACACAAGAAGAGAAAAAAATTTGTTTCTTCTGTATTTCTTTCATCTGGACTTAACACAGTAGCATTTTCTTTCTTTTTCTTTCAAAGTTTTAAAATGAAAAGCAATTGAAAGTTACAGCTAATATTTGCTAATACCTTGGAATAGGTTGCAAGGTAAAATAGTAATTAATCTGCTTGATAAATTCCTGGTCTGTTTGGTGTGGAGAGATCTGTATTCTCCTGCTTCTGTACATTAAAAGCACTGAAGAGTATGAAGCACTCCACTGTATTTTATGGCCCTTGAGAGATACTGGCACATTGTGAAAGTTAACAGGTTTTATGGGAACCAGCTCTGACTGACTAGTGACTGTGATGATTCTACAGAACCTACAGTCATAATTGTACCTACTTGTATATTGTATGAATTACTTTTAAAATGACAAATGTTCAAAACCAATTTGGAACATTTTTGAAGGGACAAAACCAAGTCAAACCATTTCTGAGAGTCTTCACCTTTGAGAAGTTAAAACAATGCCTTTATAGTTGTTTTTGTTCAGCAATGATCCTTCAAATCTGAGGCAGTGACAGGAGCTGTGGGTAACAAGGGCTCAAGAGTCTGAAGCTCAACGCCATGCACCCCTGTGGATGTGGCTGAAGTAATAACCAGTTATTCTGGAGGGCTGCATGGGTCCTGGTGGGCCATGCAGAGCAGTTTGCATTCTCAGCTGTCTGTTCTCCTTTGCCCCATGGAAGTTATGGGCCAACAGTGCAAAGGAAGCTCAGCAAAGGCCTTATTTTTCTCTACAATTCCCTGAAAGGAGGTTGTAGCCAGGTGAGGTCTGTCTCCCAGTTAAAAAGCAATCGGATAAAATGCACCGGGGAGGTTTAGACTGGTTATTAGGAAAAAAATTCCTTCACAGAAAGGCTGACCAATCATTGCAACAGGCTGTCCGGGTTAGTGGTGGAGTCACCATCAACCACTGGATGTGTTTAAAAGATGTATAGATGTGGTGCTTGTGGATGGTTTAGTGGTGAACTTGGGCGGTGCTGGGTTAATCATTGGACTCAATGATCTTAGAGGTCTTCTCCAACCTTAATGATTTTTTGATTTCATGATTTTACCTGCACATGATGGCAACAATCAGGACTGAAGGTGTTTGTAATGGATTTCTTTCTTTATTTAAGCAAACAGGCTCTTATAGTCTGAACAGGACTAAAATAGCCAAAAAGGCTATTTGAGGAAGAGAGGAGGGAGTTGAACCAGATATCCTGACCTTGTAAGGGCCACACCACTTTGGCTGAGCTTTGATATTGATTTTCAAGGGCTTTTTCCCGAATCTTCAATTTCTAAAAAATGGTCACTACACAAAAGCAAGGATTACAGTTCTATTTTTCCTGACTTTCTGCTCTTAGTGACAAAAGAGCTGGGTGGATTGTTTTAAAGGTAATCCCTGAGCACTTATCTTTGGCCTCCAGATAGCACAGGCTGCTGCTGAGCAAGCAACCAGCTATGATGTGTAAACCATATTCATTAGGACTTCTGACAGGCTGCAGTTTAGCTCTGACCTTGTGATTAACAGGCATATGGAAAGGGTTTGTGTGCAGGTGAAGTTTTAATCTCCACCCAGGAGTTGTCTAAATAAATCCTATTAGAAAGAAGAGGATCTGAGCACATGGGTTTCACATGTGATTTTGACCATATCCCTATTAAATTCTTTGTGTGAATTCTGTCAAATCACAAGGCTGGTAAACTTTAAACAAAATAATGTGTCACACTACATTTCAGAAAAAAATTGGGTTGGGAGACTTTATTGTACTTTGAAATTGCTTAGATATAATTTTAGAAGGATCTAGGTATATTGAGGATTAATAATTCAAATCCTTCTTTCCTATATTTAACCTTCTTTACTACTGAATTTTTTAAAAAAATGTAGTAAAATGCACTGTCACCAATTGTGGGGCAAATGAAATTGCTACCATTGATGTGTATTTAGCCTCCAATAAAAGAGGATGGGTTTTTTGGGGGAGGGAACATGTAAGATGACACAGGAAATTTTACGAGTGAAAAATCAGTAAACTATCAGAGAAGTGCAGAATGCTGTTGCCTTTGTCCCAGGACATGATTAAGCTTCAAGGGTGTTTCAATTCCATAGCTAAGACCTCTTCCGATATCTACGTATTTGCCAGATATTTTTCCTATTAGTAACAGTAGCAGTTAGATACTAAGAAATCTGTTGTGTAATTACCCTATGACCTTAATTTTGAACAGTTAATTATGAAATATGGGCTTTTTTTTGTTTGTTTGTTTGGGGTTTTTTCCCCTGTATGTAATAAAGTGTTGTTATAATGGGTTTAATTATGTGAAAATGCATGTTGGCCTGCAATGTTACAAGAGGTTGCTATGTGCCAATAAATCATAATTAAATGTATTTAGTGTAATTGAAGGTGTCATTCACAATCCTGTTGCTTGTAAAAAAATGTTAATTGTTTCCTTAAATGGCAAGCCCTTCCAATTATAAGGAAAGTGAACCAAAATCTCAGTTTTGCTAACCAACAGCAATGTAATGTTTACAAAGAATATCAGTGTTTTATTCATGAGCAGTTATTTAATATGGTAAAATAACTGGTAATATTTGGAGTGTCTGGAGAGATTTGAATGTGAATTTTTTTTTGAGAAATATTCACTGTTTGCTGGTGGTTTTGGTGAAGTGTGAGGTGAGGGCAGTGACATCTGCTGAATCTTAGAGAAGAATCCCCAAAGAAAGCTTTGTGTCTTAACTGGGCAGCACAAAGCAGTTTAAATATGGACTACGTGAACTCCGCTCATTATGAGTTAAGGACTAGGACTCTTAGGGCTCAAATGTGTAATTTAGAAGTACGCAGTGAGTGCATGAGCGTAAGACTCTGGGATTATTTGGGTAAGTACCACACTCTTGTAGCTTAATTGAACCATTATTTTAAAAGGAATATTTTGTTTTGGGCTGTTTGTGTGACAGTCTGTGCTCACACATCTGCATTTAAATTAGGTTTTTGTATGTGCCGGTCCTACTTGAGGAAGCTTTTGGGGGAGAATTAACTTTTTTGTGTATTTGGAGAACATGTAGCATGTTGGTGCAATGAAGGACAATAGCCCCTGCATATCAGATTTTCATTTTCTGTGGAACTCACTATGCTATATTTCCTTCCCCCCGACCACCACTCCTGTGCACTTTTCTTAATCCCAAATGGCTTATTGTTAAAGTCAAAAGGAGGGGCTCAGTTCTGCTTTCATAACAGTGTCAGCAACTCTGATGGCATTGATTTAAGTTTAAAATTTGCAGACCTGAGTTAACAGAGGAGAAATACTGCATGTGGAAGTGTGCAGGAGAAAGAAAGAAAGAAAGATATGGAAGTTTGATGTTGTAACTTTTGGATTCTTTTGAGTCCAATTTACATATGAGGTAGAAGAAAGTTTTCCATGTGGAACACTGTCATTATTGAATTGAACTTGTAAAAGTAGAATTATCTTATTTATTTCTCCATTTGTGAGTCTCATTTCCTCCAGCCTTCACAATAGACAATTCTGGGAGACAGGGATTAGAAGCAGCTGCAGGCATTTGTGTGATCTGAAGGGCACAGTAGGAGTATAAAGAACTTAAATATCATTCATTTTCTTTTCCTTTGCTCCTTTTCTCCCCATGCCATTCCACATTGGAATCAATCAGTCATTCAGAGCCATGGACAATGACCCCCTACCTTTCACAGCTCATATCCAAAAACCCTTTGGCAAGGTCCAGACTTGGACTCCAGCTACCTCAGCACTGCTGGAAGTCACATTCTGCACTGTTGGACATTGGGATTCATGAATCGCAGGCTTGCACTGTACACAGAGTACCTTCAATCATTTGTCAGAAACATTGGCTGATCACTGTCTGAGCACTATATACTTCTACTTTTGTTTTAATGCCTTTTCAGTTTTCACAATGAGCCTGGGGAACCTCACTGGACTGAAGTTTCTTTCTGATTAAAATGTCTTGTCTTTAAATCCAGCTTTGTAGCAGGGATGCCAGCCTGAAGGGCACAGCATGGCCAGGGTACACTTCTGGTGATTGATACAACTTCACTTCCTTGATGATCATCCTGAATAAATTTCCTCAGTATTTTCAGACATGATGTAGATGCCCTTTACATCCATATAAATCTTCAGCCTGGAGAAAATTAGCCAAGTCCAGACATTGATCTTGTGAGGTAAATTGTACCTAGGCAGCAGGGGATCCACTGATAAACAGTGAAGCAATGCAAATAACTTACCAGCTTACTTTTAATCAATGCAGCTTCTCACAATGTATTATTCCAGCAATGGGTCTAAATCACTGTTCACTATAAGAGTTGTTTTCAAAACCTTTTAATCTAATTGGAAAATCTTCCTTTCTACTGGTAATAAACACTCACTAAACTGTCTGCACCTAATTGAGCTGTAGTAATTTATGTGAGCTCCCCACTGCTTTTTCTCCCTTTAATCAGACAGACTGCTTTACATCTTTAACTAATGAAACCTAAGACTTTGCCAAGAAGATTTGATCAAATGTCACTACCGAATAAATCTTCATTAACACTGACATGTCCCACAGCCTCTCCATGTCCCTTTTCATCATTAACTCAGAGCAACATCATCATAGAAAGGTGATGGCCACTACTTTATTTACATATATAATTAAGACATAGTCAACAATGTCACACCAAATAAGAACTTGAAAAGAAAATTTATTGTAGCTTTTTGTCAGGACATAATGATAGTAACTGCAGTGAAGCATTTTTTTCCTAGAAAGGAGATCTCAGCACTAGACATGTGCTAGAAATGCCACCAGCTGCCACGTACATTTCTAAAAGCCTTCCCTGTAGTAAAGCTGTTCAGATCTGTCCTTATCCTTGACAAATAAGATTTCCTGCCCACCTAGCAGTGCTTTGCAGAGGTTTTCAAGTCAGCTTAGGTAGTGAGAACTGTACAACTCCTTCCCACAGGAGTATCAGGTATCCACGTGTGTGGTACCTAGCACAAGCCCTTTGATGGTGTTGCTGGATATAACATAAGCAGCACCTGTCACCACTAAATGGAACAGTAAAAGATGGTGCTCCCATATCTGTGTGGGAGAGAGTGAGAGAATTTTCCAGTATAGGCCAATATTGACCAGAATTAAAGTTACAGGGGAAGAGAAGCAAACCACTAGTCTATGAGGCAAAACAAAACTGCTTTTTGGATTTTCCCTAATGGCATACATAACTTTTTTATGCATAAAAAACAGAGGTGCCAAAGGAAATGTTCAGAATACTAGCTGTAGGTATTTCAGTGTGCTCAGCATTAATTCCACATATAAAGTTGATTCTGTACTGTCTTTCACTGTAAAGTCAGGTGGATGAATGCTTTAGAAAGTCTTTGTGTTGCTCATCAAACATTTAGTAAGTAGTAAAAGACAAAAAAAAACCCAAACAAACAAACAAAACGTTGGGAATTTGAATGCTGGTACTTTAATGGGAATTGGAATGAGTGTTGAAGCATGAATTGGAAAATGCATGTTGAAATGGAGTTGGGGGCAGGGACCATGATGGCAAAGACATTAATAGCTAAATTTAATGGACAAAAAGGAGCAGTTCATAGTGGTCAGTGCTAAGGTCAGATAGGTTGAAAAAGAAGACAATTTTGACAGTGGAGTTTGTCAAAAGTCTTGTGTCTGGCAGACAACGGAGACAGGACAGACTGAACAGAGCCACAGCTGACCTGTCTTGGCATTTTCCTTGAAAAGCTTCCTGAGCTATGGTTTGGCAGACTGCATACATTGATTGAATATGTGTGTGTGTATACAGACATGTCTGTGCATGTGGGAGCATGTAGTGCGTCTGACTCTTTCACAAACACCATCTGTGAGTGTTCTTCTAAGAAACCCTCTGGTCCATTCTACAACCAATATTTTTTTAATGGCATGGAATGACAGCAATTGAGTCAAGGCGAGGAAACAGGAGACAGGACTAGGATGGATAAAATAAAACTTTTATACTTACTTTTTACACCATGTAAAGTACAGCAAACGAAAACTTGATATTTGAGAGAGATAGAGTGCATTTGGATTTTCTTTAGGCCTTTGTGTGCTGTTAGCAACTTTTAAAACTATTCATCCATTAATAATTTTTGTAAGGTTAATAATACTTTCCTGAATGTGTTTAACAATCATCGCCTGGCCTTCCATCTTACACAAACCACTTAAAATAAACGTCAGTCATAGATGATTTTGGAGCACAGCTGGAGCCTGAACAAAATTTTGTTCTTCAAGGGCAGACTTTAGCTAAAGATAGCTCTGCTCCCTTGCGTTCCTGAGGGGTTTATATTGGGTTGCTCCAGTACTTGAAGATAAAAGGGAAATTCATAGTAGATGATTCATATTATGTGAATTAGTTAGATTCTGTATTTCTCTGATCATGAGAAACAGTATCAGTTCTGTTGTACAAAAATACTCTGACTGTGGAAGGAACATTGTTTGAAAGGTGAAGATGGAAGTACAGTTGCTGAATACACTTGGAAAGATGGGAACAGGTGGAGATTTTAGAGATATCTGCTAAACTGTGGTTACACTGAATATCACAAATGTATCTGTATATTTCAGAAGGGCTTGGTATCTATCATAGAAATTCCAAAATTGGATGATTTTAATAAGGAAATAATTCTGTGGCAGATACAGTGTCTTGGTGTTATATTTTAGCCTAATATGTAGGATCTCTCATTGGCTGATGTTTCATGTTGGCAATAAAGGCTATGGGTGTGTCTTGTCATCAGTACCGAGAAGGAATAGCTACATGATCTGTCAAAGCAAAACTATTGCTTACAGAACTGCTGGGCTCTTCTGTAACAATTGTAGAAATCCTAAAGCTTTGGAAGGCCCATGACAGAAAAAAATCCATGGTATAGATATACACATGCTTCTTGTACTCAAATGTCTATCAGAGAGGACACACAACTTGGTGTAATAACTCATGTTGTTGCACTGTGTTACACCTAGTCTGCTTTAAGAAATGATATTAAGTTGCCTTTGGATGCCTGATATACACATGCCAGTAAAAAAAAAAAAAAAAAAAGTGTTTATGTACTTTCTGAGAAACAGGCATCACAACAGACATCACAGAATTTTATTCATACATAATTTATCTTTCTGGGCTATTATATCAGCATATCCAGCACATCCAATAAAAGAGTATGTGATCCATTTGGACCAATTGCCTGCCAGGCACTGATTTCTCTGTTTTCTTTTTTTACTGCTTTAGCCTAGTGAATGTGAAAAACTGCTCAACCTGAGTATGCACAGAAACAGCAGATAGGAGCATGTTTTACAACTTATGTTGTGCTATTGGAAACCTGAAACCTGTAGGTCAATGACACTGTTTTATTTCTTTTCCAATGATGGAAGAGAGAAAAAGATGAACTACAAGATGATCAAAAAGCATTTTCCCACTGCTGCTCCTTGATATACTATTCTCTGCAATATAAATGCTATAATAAATCATACTTTCTGTTTGTTACATGTCTTGGGGTCAGTGTTCAGCACACTCAGTGGAACTGGCATTTTTTTATTGTTCCAATGAAAGCCTGTGAATATGCTCCAGCAAGCTTATCTGATTGTTTGTTCTGCTCAGCTAAGCAAACCATGCAAGTGTGCCTAAACTAAATTACCTGCTGCAAGTCTATACTGGTGTCATTCCAGTAGAGACTCTTCCATCTGTTTCCTTTTATTCCCTTTCATGTGTCTTTTTCCCAGCCATTGTTCATTAAAAGACATTGAAAACAAAAATAGTCATAAAAAGACATACAGCTGCTTCTAGAAAGCATCTCTAATCTAAATTTAAATTCAAAGAATTATGTTTCCTGACCTAAAGTGAATTTATTAAAACAGGCAGTATTCTTGGTCTTCAAATTAATAGAATGAAAGATTTACTAATTTCAGACATAGGTATCTGTCAGATTTTTTTTCTAGCTTTTATGTAACTGGACATGAGATGCTACCAAAGCTACGGTTTTCTTCAAGAATAACTGTAGCAAAAAGTTGTCTACTTTAATTTGGTTTAAATCTCAATCACTAGAAATAAACTGTGGGTACATTTCTTGGAAATAAGAGCTGAATGATAGGACTGGGAAAGCTGGAAAGCAGGAGCAACTAATTTCAAAAAGCATTATACAGCTTGTAAGGACTTAAAATATTTTTCTTTCAAGTTTCTGAACTTATGCTAAATCTTTTGAGGGAGTGAATACGTGAAGGGATTCCTAACATGTCAGTGAGACTGAGCACTTAAAGAGCTTCAACTGAGCTGTCATCAGACAGCCCTCTTGAAGACCAGAGCTTTGAAAGAAGTATTCTGAAAAGTATGAAGGAACTATTCTCTTTGATAATGCATATCATCAACCCAACAACATACAGGTGGCTGAGCAAAAATTGGAAGAATGTTTTTGCAACCTTTTGCACACCTTAATGTTTCCTGTTGTTACCTTGATTATTCCTATCATGCTCTCAGCTCAACATTTTGTACTTTGCTTTCCATGATGGTCTGAAAAAAGGAAACTCAGTTTCAAAGAATTCAAGACTGAGTTCCCTGTTTCCCCAGGGAAAACAGACTCATTTGGTTAAGAGTTTTCCTTGCCAATGAATGTCTAAAACAAATTTTGCTGAATTCAGGATCAGAGTTATTTAAAAGCTTCCCTGAATTGCAAAAACACTAATGAAATCTGTGGATGAGATGGTACCTGCCTGGAGTCATAGCTGTGTCTGTCTGATTAGAATAAAACATGAAATTGTCATTTTTCGAGAAAAAATACAGGTACATGTGCACAGCCTGCACCTAAACAACTTGTGCTTTAACCCTAACTGGGAACTATGTACCAGACATCCACTCACTCACTAGCCCCCAACCTCCCTCCTGTCTCTGGTGTAATGGGGAGGAGAATTAGAAAAAGATTAAACCAATGGGTTGAGATAAGAACAGTTTAATAATTGAAATAAATTAAAATAGGGTAATAATAATGTAAAAGAGAGATGAATAAAACACAAGAAAAATAAGTGATGCACAATGCAGTTACTCACCACACTCTGAACGATGCCCAGCCTGTCCCTGAGCAGCGAACAGCAGCTCCCAGCCAGCTCCCCACAGTTTACAAACTGAACATGATTTCCTATGATATGAAATATTCCTTTGGTCAGTTTGGATCTGCTGTCCTGGCCGTGCTGTTTCTCAGCTGCCTGCACACCAGCTCACTGCCAGAGCAAGAGGAGCCTAAAAATCCTTGATTTAGAGAAAACACTACTAAAGCAACAGCTAAAATACTTCTGTTATTGTTACTATGCTCATACTAAACCTTAACCACAACACTGTACCAGCTACCAGGAATAAAATTAACTCTATCCCAGCTGAAACCAGGACACAACTGCATGAAGGTAATTTGCCTCTTAAGTGTTGGGTTTTTTTTTTTTTTTAAAAATTCACAACTTCTAGAATTGCAGGATTACTTCTTTTACACATGAATAGAATGAAAAATGAACTCAGTAATGTTATAATGTCAGATTTGAAGCGAAATTCATATCCTTAATATCTAACAAAAATATTTTCCTTTCCAAATAAATTTCTAGTAGGACTTTAGAAAAAATATAATGCTTGTCTTAACCAATGTTATGGTGCTCTGTTTTGCAAAATCAGAGATAACATTCAAAAATTTTCATACTCATAAGCTCTCATGGTCAATGTTTGCTTTGTTATAAAGCAGAGAGAGAAATTAACTAGTAAGTTTGGATCCAAGTCTGTACTGTTTTGGAGAGGTTGGTCATACCACTTGGGAATGGTTTGGTACAATATCAAGACAGATATTTGTTGTCAACATCTAAACCTGGGTAGCAAGTTATTTGTGTTGTACACAGAGCTTTGAGATCCATTTGAGGTAAGATAAAAACATCATAATCAGTAGTACCTTCAACATAAATTTTTGTATGGTAAAATTTGTATGGTTGAGTGACCTCTGAAAAAGTTAGGAGGTTGCTCTCAGTTCATGTATCAAAGCCCAACCACATTTTAAAAGCTCTTCCTAAATAAGCTCAAACTTTTAATAATGTCAAGTGTTCTCAGATAATAGGCTTTTTCAGAATATTTTTGACAACTGTATTTCATAGCTGAACAGATGATTAACAGGTTTCCTTCTCCACTGTTTTGATCTTTCTTATTTTATTACCTAATCCAAAGTCTACTGAAATTTATGGGTTCCTGCCCCTCAGAATAATGAGCTTTGTTCTGAGATTCTCATGAATGATGAAATCATAAATCCTTTTTTTTAAAGAACTTTTAAAATTTTTGAATTAAAATTTTTTACAGCTAGAATCACTAGTGTTTTAGAAGGGGCTTTGTATTATTTTCTGATATGTGTATTATTTTATGATGCTGTGCTCTATACTTACTGTCTTATCCCTAGTTCTTAAACTTCTGCAAAGAAGACACTTGTCATAGTGAATTTTATACTTTTTATTAGAATAGGAATAAGATATCTCTTTTTGCTTTTCTTTCCTCAGTAAAGTGAATATTATGCCCAAAACAATGTCATTAAGCTCCAAGTAGAAGATATGAGTAACTGTTTCACGTGTTTCACACTAATGTAATTACAGAGAGTAATAGGACATCTCCCTGCAAAATCTAGCTTTTTAAAATCAATCTTTCTTTTTTTCCTCTTAGATCAATTAACTGGAAAAATATTTACTGTACTATTTTAGAATTAAACTTATAAATACTGTTTGACATCTAAGATGAATTTTTGTTTCTATTTCGAAGCTGATTTATTTGCTTGTAATGTAGTTTTCTCCCTACTGCATCATATTCATATACTTCTGCTGCTGAAAGCCCCCCTGTAATTAGTAAGCATTAGCAATATCTTTCAGCAGGAGAAAGAAACCCAGCTGCCAACTTTTCAGCCAAGGTGTGTTTTCTGAGGAAACTTCATCTGCATAGGTAAATATGAAATCAAAATTTAAATTGAGTGAATGATTGAACAGAAGATAGAGTGATGATATGATTGACAGATATAAAAGCATTTTCATTGAGAAAATTATTGGTGTTTCATTTGCCAGAGAAAATTCATAATAAGCTGGAAATTACAGGTGAGCCAGTCTGATTGAGAGGTAGCACCTATCTCAGGGTGAGACACTGACTGCATAAACAAGGCATTCTCTGTCCTTGGTTTTTAGGTGAAGGCTCGAGGTGCAATATGTCTCAAATACCTTTATGTGTCTAAATAACAAACATCCTCCCTCTAGTTAATTGTCTTTGTGGTCAATGGGCAGAAACGGGCACTTCCAGCCAGTGATTCACCGTACAGATTATCCTTGAATGAGACACATCATGCCTCAGATGTGTATCTCTATGTGTCAAAATTTGGCTGAGATGAATCTTGCCCAAATGCCTTCTCTGAAATATAATTCAGTCATGCTCAAGTGACTACAGTCAGAGCTGGGCTGGTGGACAAATTCTCCATCCTATAACTGAGCCTCTAAGGCTACTACTGAATGAAGACCATTGTGCCCACATGATCTTAACCTCTGTGAGCTGCCAGAGCTTGAGATCCCATGCCCTAAACTGCTCCCTTCGCTTTTTTATAAAGTGAGTAAGAAAATCAGTATCTTTTGTATCTACAAGTCGAGACCTACCATACTTGTTGCTATTGATATCCTTGGTATATAGGTACACTTTAAAAGAAAAAGCTTAGTACCAAAGTAAATCATACGTATAATAAAAATTACATATGAGAACATAAATTTTAAACTGAAAAATTTTACTAGGTAAGTGGAAGGCTTCAATTTTTATGCTCCCACATTATATATCATTACAATTCTATCCAGTTGTTCATTCCTGAAACTTGGTTAAAGTGTTATATTTAAAAATTTATGGACTAGTTTTCATACAAATATATTATATCATTATCTGTGACTTAAAGGCAGACTATGGCAAAACGTAATCACTGTCATTTATGCCTTGGAAGTAAAAGGTCATACTATATTTATATTTGCTTGAGTTTATGGTATCATGAACACATGAATTTGATAAAAAGTGGTGCTATAATATTTTGTGAAAATCACAGCATACCCTGAAGCCAAATGTCAGTGATCCGCTCTTCTCTGGGAATTGCAAGAATTTGCAATCAGTTATAATTTTTCCCCCCAGGTCCCTCTGTGTCAATTTTGTTTTAGTTCCTGGGGGTATCTAGGTGTCATAAAGGGACAGACCTGTTTTAGTATTTACAAACTTCCCAAAGTACAGTAGTGGATGGGAATTCTTTTCCCCTACATAACAGGTACCTGAGTTGTAAAACATGGAGTGAAGGTGACATTTTTGTTCCATATGAATTCCCACAGCAAGTGAGCATAATGGATTCTGATCCACAGCTCAGATTAATAAAATGACAGCATGGGAAATGTACTGGCTTATCCTCCCATGTGTTGAGTTTCTGCCTTCTGACTTCTTTTTCCTCAGGGTTTTATATTTTTTCATGATGGTAGTTTTCTCTTTAGTTACTATTAGGCCACAAATAACTGCCTAGACATCTTACCTGCATGTTAATACAATAACAACAAGTCTACAACTTCTTACAGTAAATGTGGGTTAGGCAGTGGATCTCAACAGAACTGGGCCCTGGGTACTGAGTAGCTAAAGAGCACAAGATTGAGTGAATCCCACATTACAACCAGTGCTGAAGAGGATGCCCATAATGCAGAAAATAACTGGGCAGTCATATAAGGAACTCTTCTGTGGGGGCTCAGATTATTTGTAATTTGGTTAAGTGGTCTTTTCTGGACGAACTGCCAAAAAGGAAACCATACATTGGACATGTTGAACATGATCGTCTCATCTTTTGAAATGTTGAACAATTTTCAGCTGATTAGTTTTTATCTTGAACTGAATTCATGTTATAAAGTATGTCAAGGCAATTATCATTCCCTTGCTACTTTCTTCCCCCAACTTCAGCCTCAAGATATCCTCAACTAGTGATTCTCAGCTTTTGCATGAAATACTGAACTGTATCTCTCAGATAAAAATAGCAATCCTCTGTCATTTACCAGCTTGGGAGGTCTCCTGGCCAGACTTGCACAGACTGCTCTTCATGCCTGTGCTTTGAGTGTATTTCCTGCAGGAATGGCATCAGGACAGCCTCAGCACAGCTCCACTCGGCTGCTCTTAAGAAATGCTCTTACTGATAATGTGTGACGTGAATCAGAAACACACTGTCCTGCATAAGGACTGGCATGGATGGCCACCATCTCACTGGTCCTCTGCTCTAATCATCCCACTGAATCCTTCCTTTTCACTCTATCCTGGTTTCTTATTCCTTAGCACCAGAGGACAGACCAGCCACCCGCAGTCATAGGTTTGCCTTCTTGCCAGGAATCTGTAGGCACATGAACATGGCAGTCTTCTGGTGTCTTAAGACACAGTGACACACATACAGCCATAATTTTCTTTATCATGATCTTCCTTATCTTTATCAAAGTGACCACTGCCACTATCACCACCTCCCTGAATTTTGCCCTCTCTTAGCATTTCCCCTCTCTTTGTTCATAACTCCCTGCCACCAGTCATTCATGCTGCCACAGCATGAGCCTAAACCTTGACATCTTTGTTATTACAGATGATAACTAGCAACAGCACCAGCTGCAGAAAGCTATACATCCTTCACTGCTTTTGGACGCATACCCAAACAACAGGAAACAAGTTTTCCACTTCAGGAAAAACATGCAGCTGCATTCTTACTTGTGGGATCATTGCCAGGCTCCAGCCTGTGCTGCCTCTCAGTGCACTTTGCTCACAAGTTCAGGAGGTTGATACACACATGTAAACACAGACAATCCTTGCAGTATGAGTACACAAATAGCATTCCAGTGGTAGTGTAGGGAGGGTTCTGAAGTTTCATCCAAGCTGTTGCTAACCACAGAAGGCTGGTCCATAAACATTGCTGCCAAAGAGCTGCGTAGAAATACCATCTCAGTCCAACATCACATGTTGTGCTGGCTAAGTGGATGGCAAAATGCATGCCATGCAGAGCATGTGACTTCAACATCATGTCCCATGTAAACTTGCTTCATTTGCAACCAAACAGTAACCTTGCATTGGTCACATCCTGTATTAATCACAGAATAATAGAAACATACAATCATCAAGGTTGGACAAGACTTCCAAGGTCATCAAGTCCAACCTTTGAGTGAACACCACCATGCCAACAAAAGCATGGCACTGATGCCAGGTCCAATTCTTTCTTAAATGCTTCGAGGAATGGTAACTCCACCACCTCCCTGGGCAGCCTTTTCCAGTGCTTAACTACAGCTTCAGTAAAAAAAATTCTTCCTGATGTCCAGCCTGAACCTCCTCTTAGTGCAGCTTTAGATTATGTCTGCTTGTTGTGTTGTTAATTACCTGGGAAAACAGGCTGACTCCTGTCTTGCTGCAATACACCTTCCTTTTTTTCTGTTTGCTATCAAATCTGTGTAATACTTTTGATCATCTAACAGGAACTTAATGAACTTTATAGAATTAATGGGGGGAATATCCTGAGCTACTGTAAATTTTGATCATTCAGCTGAAGTGAAAAGTCTACTTTGTTTATCAGCATCTGATCTAAACCATTTTAAGATGCTGTATTTTCTTTAGAGGAAAACACATAGCACTGACCAGACTTATGAATGAGCTCTTCATGTAAGGATACTTTAAAGGGATATTATAAGAAAGCAAAGCCCTGTTCTTATTCTTTGTAATTATCCTTTTTTAAGTGTAAAATCTCAGGAATGGTGAAATTTTGCTATGACAGATATATTCATGAAAGCATGATTACTTAATGCACACTGCCATGGAGGGATTCCTCCTGTTATAGCAGATTATGGTGGTGTGAGTGTAATGAGAGGATGACTGATGTAGAAGAGGAATGGATATATCTTGGCCAGTAAGCTTTGGTTCTTTTAAAAAATTGTCAGCTGGGTTGACTTTTTGGTGAGTAATGGCTTCAGCGCCTTGGCTGGCTTCCTAAAACCATTCAGCAGGCATCCCTGGGAAGTGCCTCTTTAATCCAAGTCTTTTCTTTTCATCTACAAACTGCCTCGGGATAAGTCTCAGTTGGTTGTGGTTTGGGGGCCCTGGTAGAAGTGTTCAGTGTAGGGAGGCATTGTGCAAGACAGATGGCTCTTATTACAGATCTTTGCATTACAAATCGAGGGTAACCAATCACATGACAGGGGGTCTTGCTCTTGCTTTCTCCTTCCACGCAGGTGTCCTTCATATAAAGGTGGGATTTCAGGCTCTTTCCACAGCCAAAAGCACAGAAAAGTTGCAGGAAACGAGCTGCCCATTTGAAGTGTCTGTGATACTGTTTGACTCAGTATTTTGGTTATGAGCACAGGATAGTAGCTTATCCTGAAGGACTTTAAAAGAAAATGAAGCAAAGAAAACTTCTAAGAGAACAAAAACTCCACAGCTGTCCATCCATGCTGAGTTTGATCAATTCTTGACAGTAGTTTAACCAGGAGAAGAGATGTTATCTGCACTTTCTAACAAAGAGAGAAGCCTTATCACAATATACTGTATTTTTGGGCAATTGCATTTTATCCCAATTCCACAAGAGGGATTTTATGTGAAAATATGTGGAATGTTGTTTAGCAAACACCACTCCTATGGATGGCAGTACTTAGCAAGCAATTAATCATCTTTTATATAGTCTGTTTTACTCCATTTTATTGCATCTGCTTTTTTTTTTTTTTTTTTTTTTTTTTTTTTTTTTTTTTTTTTTTTTTGCTACTGGGTGTTTGATTAAAGTAAAAGAGACAAGATTAAGGTTTGGAGCCAGCGTGTCATGGTTCAGCTCATGACTGCGGAACTGCAACATGAAATATTGCTGATATCCTCAGAATCAATACATCCCTTGGATAACATAGCTTTCCAGATTTTAATCTAGTTGGACACAGTTTCACTGTCTCTCTGTCTCTTCTTGCTGGTACTGATCACAGCACATTTAGCTCCAGCAGATGGGAAATATGCTCACCACTTGTGGTTGATGCATGGTTATAAAACATTATGGAGGAAGGCTAGGAGGCATAATGATAAAAGACCAAATTGGGTTTTGGTCCTGTTTTCCTTTTGCTGCATGAACAAAACACATGGAATGACTTTTGAAGCAACATGTAGCTATTGCCAGGTATGTCTTACAGCTCAGGTGATACACTGGGAGCTGTCATAATGCATATATACACTATATACTGTATTCAGTCTTTTTTTTTTTTTTTGGTTGTTGTGAACATTTTTGATGCTCATTTGTATGCAAGTTCAAACCAGGACACCAGCTCCTGGCCCTTGCAACTTTAAAATATCTCAGAGATGAATTGAAATGTTACTTATTGGGCCTGTCTGTATCTGGTAATAATGACTGCATCAGAGGGTATCAAGTTCTCTCCTTCACACTATTAACTTTAAACCCTAGGCAGTATATGCAACAGCATAAGCTTTAGAAAGTCATTCTCCTGTTTTGCCAGTCCCCTAATTACTTCAACCTGCAGTAAAATGTCAGTCTACCTAATTATGTGGTTACTCCTCTCCTGAGTCCAATATAGCCTGCAGGTGTGCACAGTAATGTTGATAGCAGGTCTGACTGACCTAGCACCTTCCAGTTATTACACTGGCCTTTTGCAAAGTTGGCCAAACCTCTTGTGTCTTCAAGACACTGTTATTAATTTGAACTTCATCAGACAAGGCTAGATGGGAAACTTTAGCAGAGTACAGGGAATTGTGAGAGTAAGGCTGGAGAATCTTATCTAGACCTAGAATGTGTCCAATTAAATAGGTAAATCTTAAGCTTTTGGTCTTTTTCAAAATATCTTGGAAATCTGACTCTGAATTATCCATTTTTAATTAATTCTGTGGGTCCAATATATGAAAGAGAACATACTGCTTTGTTACTCCTCTATGGAGTCTTGTAGTATAATTGGCTATTATTCTCCTGTTCTTTTAGAGTTTTCTTTAAGAAACAAACAACCAAACAACAAAATGTGCTCCAAAAACAACAGTTCCACACTGTCCTCATTTACTGCATGTCAGTAATAAATAGAGAAGCTCCACTTAAACCAGCTAAAACTGCCAAAAATGCATCAGGCCCTAACAGGAGCCTAAGCTGCTCAGAATAGGTTTGAGATACCACTCTTTATACTGAATCAGATTAATAGGGAAGTGATGGCTCCAAATGTCTCTCCAGTTTTATATTTAGACAGTGAATTCCTTGGAGGCCCTATTCTGTATGGGATGAGGTGTGCTGTGTAGGTCCAATACCTGAGATAGATATCTATATCTATATATATATATATAGTTACTACTTCCTGCACAAACAGAAATTAGTTTGCATGCTGAAGAGCCTGTGGGAAGTGAGCACAGCTCAAGCCCACTGAATTGTTTGAGGATTCAAAAGTGCTACATTAAACTTGAAAGGATGGGAAAAATCTCTGTGCACTTCCTAATTTTGACCAGAAGAGGAAGTACCATCATGTGAAATACCATTCCTACAACAGTTTTCAGCTGACTGAGAGTACAATACAGATTGTCATGCAACTCTACATCCCCAAAATTTAGTGAAGCTTTGTGTAGAAAGCTTCTCAAGGCTTCAAAACAGGGATAATTTAATATATAAATTAATAAATGGACGCAACATGAAAAAGAAAAGAAGACCACAAACTAATAGCTGAAGGAGATCATGAAAGATAATAATTTTGTGTCCTTAGCAAAATCCTTTGTTGTGGGAGCCTGATCAGTTCAAGTGAGTATGCTTAATATTTAACACTTCAGTTACTTAATACTTAAAGTATTAAATTCAATACTTTAAATAATCAGGAAATCCGGTGTCCAGTACACAGAAAATGTCTATACAATTTTTTGATTTCTATAGGGACTTCTGAAATTCTCAGTCCTAATCAGTCAATTAATATCTAATATGTTACTCTTCTGGACTGCATCCAAAATATTTTGTTTATCTAAAAAATGCTATAATCCCTAGATTTTTAAACATAATATCATAAAACTCTGATTTTTTTTTTCTCATGGAAAAAAATATACCCTAAAGCATTTTTTTTATTATCAAGTCAGCATTTGATCAAACAGAGATTTTAGGGTGTTTTTGCCATATATTATTGTAGTCTCCTGTCCAATTTTTTGATCAGCTCTACTTACTTTGGAAAGGAAAAGAATGTGGGAAAACTACAAACATAAAATCAAAGGCTTTCTGGATATTAGTATTTCTTGTCTTGTACTGATAGTGCATCATGCAGCAGCATAATACTAGAAATTGTATAATAGGGTAATGCTTTGGGTAGCTCTAGGCAGAGATGTTTTATAAGAGGTGAATCCCACATGACAAGTGTAACCATTTCACTTTAAGCATATTTGGTGCATTTTAAATGAATAGCTACTTACTTAGGGAAAGGAACAATACATTATTTATTCTCTAACATGATACCACTGCCTGTGCAATGAAAACCTCCAACCAAATTGACAAGGGGAGCTGAAACTGTGGGCTCGGCATAGGGTAAGAGCATCATATTCATTACAAATTTAGATGGTAAGATAACACCTTCCCAATGAGAAAAGCTGCTGGAAAACCCTGGCCTTTATTAATGGGCCTCATGAGTCAATCTGCAGCAGTGATGTATCATCCTCATTTAAGGAAATGATGTGCTGTGAAAATGCATAATTTTAAAGAGCAAGAGTGTGGATTGAAACAAGTATACACCATAAGGAAGCTCAAATCTCTCATGATGTATGCTGATTTTTGGGTGGTCCCCATTTGCACGGCTGTTTAAGCAAGCACTCTAAATGGAAATGCACTTGACATTTTTGTCACTAGCTGTAATCAAACAGCATTAGAATTCAGCTGATCTCACAGAAGACGATTAAACAAATTTCTTGTTTGTTCCCGGTTCTTTCTAATGGGAAAATGGAGGGAAAAGACACACTGATGAAAATGATCCCAGATGGAAAATGGTGTCTTAAAAGGAGCCTGGAGAGGAATGACAGCTTCCTGCCCCTTTTCTTAAAGAAAGAATCCCATCACTCCATTATGCCCATAACCACAGGAGCCAGCTTTCCTTACGATTGTCAGGCACTCTTACAGAATGAACACTC
This sequence comes from Phylloscopus whistleri, assembly GCA_017589585.1. Classification (NCBI taxonomy): domain Eukaryota; kingdom Metazoa; phylum Chordata; class Aves; order Passeriformes; family Phylloscopidae; genus Phylloscopus; species Phylloscopus whistleri. The sequence continues at coordinate 44,285 of JADMLD010001152.1, read as the reverse complement.
AGTGAAAAGCCTTAGGATTTAGCCTTACTCTGACACTGTTGGGTGCTAGAGGAGGGAAAAGTAACCCCTCTGGTTTTTGAGTAGTTGTGTGCACGCTTTTCACACAGTGAGAATAAACTCTGCTACCTGGTAGCACAGCTGCTTGCTCTCTCAGACAATAATATTTTATTTGAAGCAGTGTGTCTTTCAGCATCTGTGAAACTTGTTACTGCAGTATATGAATAAATTTTATATCGAGTTCAGTATCCAGTATAAAACACCAACTGGTCTTCATAAACCCTCTGGACTTTCTAATGGTTTAAAATCCTGGCCTTGGGCTACAGCAGTGTTTGGGTCTCTTGTACAGTACTTTGGGAGATCAGTTTACTTTTCTGGGCATTCATTTACTTCAGTGAGTGCTTTTTCCTGTGGCTAATACCACTGGGATACCAGAGGATGAATGTCATCCTTGTTACACTGGGAAAGCAGTTTGACAGGAGGAGGTTTTGCAGGGTTTTCTGAAGGCAGAGTTGATGTGCAGCAAGTCTCCTCTGGGGCTGTGGCTGTAGCATTCCCGCAGCTGGCAACACTTGGCTCCCTGCTCCACTGCCACTGCAGCACAGTCATCTGCCTTGTCCCAGAGGGTGGCAGCTGTACTGGCAGCTTGTGGGGCAAAATTCAGTCCACAGCTTATAGAGACAGGCCTGGTCACTGTCGTGACATATAGGATCAAGATTTATTTCCAAATGGGTGGATGCTGGGAGCTGCATTTGTGTGTGTGTGTTTGGGGAGTTGGAGCAGGACTTTGACATGTGCACAGACATCAAACTCCAGAGAAGTTGGGCAATGGAAAACTTTAGTGGTAGCGGGGCAGCAGTGCTGCCCACGTGGGCCCCTGGCAGCATTTCCATTTCTCTGTTTCATCTAGAAATGCCTGAAAAATCACTAAGGTGCTCTGGCTGAACACCTTAGCTGGTTAACCATAAAGACCATTCGAGGGTTAGAAATGACTCTTCCACCTTCTGTCTCTGGAGCAGAGTTCTTACAGACCATTAGGAGATCTTTGAGGTAAGTAAATAAATCCCTGCCCCTGCCAAACATTCACTCAGAAAGAAAAGGGCTCTGTGACCAGGTGGATGGGTAGTTGGCACAGCTGATTTCAGTGCTTGCAGGGAGGGGAAAAGTGTTTTGGGAGGATAGTCCTTTTGAGCTACAGCCAGGAAACTGCTTCTCACAAAAATGACAAAGCAACTTGTTAGCTGGTCAGAGGTCTGCCAAGATTGGGGTATGTGAAGTTCAATTCTAGTCAGTGCTAGACAAAACCAGTTTCCTCTCACAAAGCAGATATCTTCATGAGAGATGTGCTCTCTGCTCCTCAGGCACAAAGTCATCTTGCTGCCTTGGCTGGTGGACTGTGCCTGGGGAGGTGAAGGACTCTAGGGTTGGAACTCTAAGCTGAAGGTGAGGACCAGCAGTCTTACTGAACAAAAGCTCTTGCTTACATACGTGCCAGGCTATTCCAGTTCAGTGGAAGCTCAGAGGCTGGAGATCGTGCCTTCCTCAAAGGCAAGCTGCCATCAGTCAAATTCCCTGCAGTGTTTTGCTGGGGTTACCACTCTGAGGTACCACAAACCACCTTGCAGTTCCCCAAAGGACTGGGTGAAAGCTATTTATTCCTGCCAGAAGTGCAGCTATAGCTTTCTGAACAACATTTGTATAACTATCCTAAATTCTTTTTTTAAATGCTATTTCTGCATACTACCCGATTACCAGCACTGGTTGCTTCATCAACCTGCAGTTGCTGGCTGATTTGGTTGGGACTAGTTTGTTTTCTAACAGTTCTCTCCAGTTCACAGAAAAATACCGTGTACTTTTATTTCTCTTTCTTCCCCAGCATTTTATTTTCTTATTGCTGTTCTTCAAAGACAAATGCGTATCTCATGGTAAATTATGAAAAGTCTATTATTCACCTCAGTTCCCAGAACAGCTCCAGGAGTGTCACTCTGTTCTCTCAGGATAGATATTATGTAGCAGTAATCGTTTGCATTTATATTTATATAGCGCTTGTCATCCCAGAAACTCTAAGCACTCAGCAAGCTTTGGCTAATTTTATATGTATTCATTGCAGCTCTAGAATTTATTTGCGAAGATCCTAGTCAAAAGTTCCACTGAAATTACTGAGTGTCACATGATCACAAGAGTCAGATCTGATTACAGTTTTGGGGGCCCTGATATCCAAATGTGTATATCTCCCATGTGAAGACAGTACTGAATATCTCATCAAAATTCATGTTGCTTTTGGGGAAACTGAATTCTAAATGTTCATTGAGCAAATCTCAACTTACACAGTGTCTTTAGAGGTACTAGGACCAGAATTTTCCATCTTTACTCTTCAGACAGTTTCTCCAGCTGCTTAATTCCTTTGTGATTTATTTGGGCAAGGCATTTAGAAAATCATGCATTTACTTAATCTGATCTCTGTACATTGTCCATGTTTGGAGGATCAGATCCTAGGTCCTTCTCCTATTCTTCTGATGGGATTGCACAGGTCTCAACTTCGTTGGGACTGAATGAATGTCTGTGATGACAGACAGTGGTTCTTTGTGGGTAATAGTAAAAAGCTTCCCGAAAAATTAGAAGTTCATGGGGCTGGGCAAGTTTGTGTTACATCCCCAGCAGAAAACAATCCTTCCATTAAAGCTGTTCAGGTTCAGACTGTGTGGGCTCTGTATTGATTAAAACAGATCTGATGGAGAAGCTTGCAGTGTATGCAATACTGATTTTGACTTGTCTGACTTCATTTTGTAAAGGAAGCGGCTGCTAAATGAAGTTGACATGAAAGAAAATGACTGTGTGTCTTATATCAAAAGTTTTAGCAGAGGCAGAGATCATTTCCATGTTGTCAGATGCCCAATAATAATCTGTTTATTGAGTATGATTGGTTTAAAGTTTATGTATATTTCAAAAATGCACTTAAGATAATATTTGAAAAAATTATACATTATGTCAGTGTTGACTGATCCATATTTCTCTGGTCAATTTAGTCCTATTATCACCCTGAGAAGAGGTGAGACATTTTCTTTATTTTATCATCTGTTTTTAATACTTGCTGTGTTCAAATATATTATCTGTCCTTACCTGCTCTGCACTTCTTTTTCATTACAAAACCATTTTTTCCAAAGTTTGGGTTTTTTTAAACTACTTTCTTGTCCAAGAAGTGCCACTTGATATAACATCTAACATAGAAGAGAACAATGTCTTTAGTAACAGCCCCTTTTCGGTCATGATAGAGGTGGGTAACTAGGCTGTACACCGTAACATGCAAAGTCTCTTGTGTTGCTTAGTGTGCCATGGAAGATTTGAGTTCCCTTGATGAGAGTGGGCTAAACTCCCTTTGACAGGGGGTAGTGGGGTGGTAACACCCATTTGGGAAGCTACCACAAAGAAACTGAGGCAAAGCAAATTCCTTCCATGTAGTACTATTTTGCATATCAAAGCTTTCAAAAATACTGCAAAAAGGCAAAGAACGCTCATAGGCAATTATGACAGCTGTTACAGCAGCCTCCCCTGTGAAACATCTTTAGAACTGAAAATAGATTAAAACTTTTCTTCCAGAATTCATTGTTTATTTCTTCTCCAAAGTGATTGACTACTTTTCCTAATTGAAACCCTATTCTTCTATGTAGACACACAATTTTTTTCCTCTCTTGTGGGCTGAAAATTTCAAGGAAGTATGGTTTTATTTAAGGGTGGGACAAAACCTCAGTTTGCATGCTTCAGTGCAGAATGCATTTGCATCCTAAATTAATTTGCATATTTGAAAACATACATGACAAAGTTGTCCATAACGCCTCGACATTATTTTTTTCTGAGTCTCAACTAGGACTAGATACAACAGTAATAAAATCTTTGGGGGTGAGTTTTTTCTGGCCTCTTTACTCAAAGCACAGTGCAGCACTCTCCCTTTCAGTAGCCCTGATAACTTTGCCTCTAGTGCTTCACTGAAGATGCAGCTGCAATTTTTTTTTTCAACAAGGTTTCTTGAACTTGAATGACACCTATCAAAGTTTTGAGAAATTTAATGATGATTAAAGTAAAAAAAAAAAAAGCTGTCCTTGAGGGTCGTCTGAGGAGAGAAGGATGTACTTGGCTGCCTACTGGGGACACCCGAGGGGGGAGGAAGAAGGAGAAAAAATGGTTTTGAAATCTATGTTCTACACCTTCACAGAGAAGTCTGAAGTGATTGGTAATCTTCATGGATGTGTAGTTGTGCTACATTATGCCCTTTCATTTAAGGCATTGCGAAAAAACATGACTTCATAATTTTTGGGTGGGAATTCCATGACTGTGTAAAGTCATTGTGAAGGGTAAGGTACACATAACCAGAGGGTGCTGGAAAACTCATGAATCTGTCCAGTTTAGATGACATGACGTGAATCTGTTGTGTTTAGATTGATAATGCTCTAAAAAAGCCAGCAGCATTAGCCTAGTTGCCACACACTGGAAGAATGTCTATAAAATCTTTGCCCTTGAAATTTCCTCTTGCCACCTGGCATAATTATGTAGTGATTGGAAGCTGATGCCATTCAATTGTTTAGACTCAAGGAATGGTAAAACTGTACTGGAGATGATTTGTTTCTCTAGTGGCTGAGGATTTTGATGAGGATGATAGGTAAATATATCCTGCTGTTGATTCTGTGAAACCTATTTCACAGGAAGGGTGGGTGTTGAACACCCAGGTGTCCTTTCTGGACCTCTTCTCTGTGCCATAGTCCTAGCAGGTCGTGTTAGAAAGGTCATAAGTCTCCTGTGAAGCAATTTTTCTGGTGTCATTCCCTCTATTGAGGGAACCCAAAATGGGACTGTTTGCAGAAGTGTTGAACTTGCAAAAAACTTTCCCAGATTGTTAGTGTTTGCCAACAAATCTGTCTTGTTTTTGTAATTTAGTAACAGCTGCTGTCTTCATTATCACTTCTCTTATTGCAGGCCTTTATCTGAGTGATACTGCATAACAATTTGCTCTACAGCTCTGTAAAATATCTGTGCAAAGCAGAGCTCTGGATGGTAGTAGTTCATGTCAATTTTAAAACAGAAATAGAACTTTTAATTAAAGCAGACTTACGAAGATTGTGGTACATACTAAATATCTACTAAAAGCATATTTTCTATTCAGGATAAATCACTGTTCTGTTGCCAGTGTTTGAAATATCCTGATAGAGGGTGCTGGTGCTTTATTTTAACATCCAAAAATGGGTCAGCTTTGCTTGCCTTTGTTTTTAAATCTCACCGTGTTTTTTGTGTTGATAATAAACCCTTAGGAAAAGGCTGGATTTTGTCCTTGTCTTGTAATGAAGTGTGTTAGGATCAAGTCCTGCACCGATGTCTTAAAAAATAAAGATCTGTTCTGAAGAGTTTGATTAGTTTGTATTTTCTGAGTGTAGCCAAATGCTGAAGTTAGTAGGAAGATAATAATCCTTCCTCATTCCAGTTCTCTCTTGCCTGTTTCCCCTCCATATTTTCCTATGGTAACTAAACCAGAGACCATACATCCTTTTGCTACAAGAAAAGAAAGAGTTTGATCAGAGACCTGCAGGTGGCTCCTGTGACCAGTCACTCCACAAGATATGAAGCCCCATAAAGACTTCTGGCACATGGTTTAAGACTGTGGATTGAACTCCCCACAAGGACCATTATGAACCAAAGCAACTTCTGTGCTGAGTAAAAAGTGCATGTTTTAACTTCTTTTTCCTAAGAGAACATATACAAGTCTGTGTATATGTCTAATTAAAGCAAACAAACAAACAAACAAACAAAAAGAAAGGGCAAAAACCCCCATAACACTACTGCACATACTCCTACACCTGAGGAGGGGATGAGGGCATGAACACAGGACAGATGTCAATTATGTCACTTCACAAACTACTGGAAAGCACTCAGTTGCTCCAGTGATGATGTGGACATTAGACCTTAATGGAAGAAAATTGAATAGAATATTGAAAGCCAGTCACATTTTTCCTGGGCCTAAAATATACCCAACCCATGAAAGTACACTCCTGAGGAAATGCACAAACCACCTACCAACAGCATGACAAAACAGCTTTTTCCACTCTCTTCCTAGGACTGAACATTTGCTTGTCACTGTCCCTGCTGCAATGAGTTTTGGCATAGATGCATCCACTGGGAAGTGTGATTATAAGGGTAACATGTCTCCTATCAGCTTGTATAATCTTGTTGATGTGCCCCACCAGAATGCATGTGAAGCTAGTTTATTTTCACACCTGAATCCCCTAAGGTCATAACAGCCTGCATTTAGACTGCAATGTGAGGAAGGGTATTAGGACTTGTGATTTGTAAGTGCAGGAATGCAAAGGCCTCTGCTGCTAGAGAGGATTTTTCATTAGTTGTTAGTAGCACTGTGTTGTGTCTTTGTTGTAAAAGACTGAGGACAAAGAGACCAATTGAACATAGAAGTGGTTGTGATGCCCTGTGGTACAGGTGATCAGCGTTATTATGAAATTACTATGTAGCATTATCTTGGAGCTGGTCATAAGTGAATAAAAATGTTAAAGGATTTTTCTCCAAGTGAAGCCTTTGAAAAATGTGGTTTCTGGCTGATCCAAAATTAATTGTTTGTTCCTGGACTGGTGACGGATTCCTGTTCATCTTAGCAGGGAACTACAGAACATTTTGCTCCTTAGGCTACAACCAGAAGATCAGTTTCTTCTCTCTTATCTATAATGTCAAAGATCTGGAATACTGGATACTTTGGCTTATCACTGGTGGTTAGGCAGTTCTAAACAGAACTCAATTTCCTCTGCCAAATGAAGTGGTGCAAAGTAATAACGGGTTTGGATGCAAAGACTAGTTCTGTGATAATTCATAATTTATATGAGCTGTTACAAATACTCCTGAACTGCAGAATCTAAGTGCAAGCTCCTTGACTGCATTGATAGGGTATTTGCTCATGTTTGATACTTTTGGGGAAACATTTTTAATCTGTATAACATCGTTAATTGTTTGGATTTAATTGCACTTCTGTTATCACATTTCAGCTAAGATGTCTCTTGTGCAGTTTTAGCATCTAAGCTGTTTAATGCAATATTCTGACTGTATTTTTAATAGGTACTTTTAAAAGCAAGAGATTATACTAGTCTCTACCTGCTCCAAAATTTCTTGTAAATGAACATCTCTTGCAGCTACTGATTAATGACAGCTACAGCCTCAACTAAATAAAAGTAATCCTGAAATTAGAAAGATAAATCCTAGCTTTAGAGAGTCTTAACGAGTGCAGCAAGATATAGAAACCATGGCCATAAGCTTTACAAAGGAAATCACTAATAGCATTCTTTTCTATATCTAAATAGTATGCGGAACTTCAGGAAATGTAAAACATGTAGCTCTGTAAAATTCAGATATGCTTCCAAAAGATGAATAAATGGCTCAAGTAAGAACCATTTTTAGACCATCAAAAGTACAAAGGTTTCTGTATTTTTTTTTTGGGGGGGGGGGGGGGGGGCGGGCTTTTCTCTTTTTTTTTTTTTTTTTTTAATAGCGAAACAAACCCTCAAATACTTTATCAGCAACACTTTCTGGTTTGAGAAATGGAAATTTTTCATAGACTTGGAACCACTGTCACCTCTTCAGATGCTTCGTGTTCCAAAAAAAGGTCATTTCAATAATTGCAAGTAGTGACTAGTGGCTATTATTGTCTTAATTCTTTTAGAAGTTGCTAGGATGTGCTTTTGTATGTGCTATTTACAATTCATCTGATCTGATTATAATGTGATAAGTGCTCCTCCAAAATGCATTGTGCAAACTCGTAAACTCCAGGAAAACCTTTTATGTAGGCACAGGCCATCTAACAAATAGCGCTGAGGCACTTCATATGCCAAATTCTCTTGCCAATGCACAACGAAGGGATAGAGATTAGCTCCTGTTTTTAATGTAGGTTTTAGACACAGGGAAGGATGTGGATTAATACAATGAAATCACACATTGACACACAGAATAGATGAAAATGAAATCACAAAAAATCTTTATTCCTTTCTCCTAGTGGATTCTGGCTTAGATTCAGGCAACTGGACAATGAAAGAGGAAACAGACTGCACATCTTGATTTTCCTCCAGCACTCAGGTACTGAGTCAACGAAATCTCCAACTGTAATATTGTGGACAATATTTATGCAAATGCTTGTATGTTTGTTTGGGGAATTAAAAGTAATCCAAAATATGCTTTTCAGTGACTTCACAGGGAGTATTAAAGCACCTTGGTGCTTTATTGGGTAGCACTAGGACACATTGAAATATCACCACCCAGACTGTGCAAACCAAAGACTTTATCTTCAGCAAAGCCAAAGGAAGGGATCGCATTCCCTGAGGTAGCCAATGTACCTCAGCTGGCTCAACAGTATTTGTTTGTGGTTGGAGCAAGGGGATTCACTGTCCTTGGATGGAAGTCTTTGTTATGGAGAGCTCTGCCAGATACACTGAGTACTTTAAATATCTGAACAGATGCTTCCTGGGAGGAAGGACTGCCACCAGTGTCAGTAAGCAATGTTATTCCTTAGCATATGAAATCTAGATTAAGCTATTGAGTTGTTGAATTTCCTAAAGTTTTGCTTTTTTACCTTTATCAGTTTAACTTCAGGGTAATGCCATTTCACCAAATATTGATAAAGCTGTGCTTCCTTATCCTTCTGCTCTTTTCTCTGTCAAACACCCGCATTCTCTCTTTTAAGACTCTCTTCAGGTCTCAGATTTTTCCATATTTCTGGAAATATTGCCCTTTATCATTACATATCCCTCACCCTTTGCACTTTTCAGGCCATCATTACTCACTTCAAAGACATTACTGAGTCCTGAGAAATGTATAATAGTCAGGAATTTTTAAAGAAGGAGAGGGAAGTAAGACCTTTGTCTGGCTCTCTGCTTTCTATTAACAATTACCCTTTGGTAATGAAGACTTCAAGGGAGCTTCATTAGGGTTTAAGAAGGGAACAGTGTGAAAGTTAATTACCTGGAGCCAAGATTCTGTATTTTCCCTTCAGCAGTCCAGTAGTATGCTTTAAAAGCAATCAATGGAGGGTTGTCTGGCAAACATTCAATCTTTCCTTGAAATGTTCAGTGTAATTAGACCCTCTCCTGTCTGTCATGAGAAGACAGATTGTTTGTGGACTGTTAACAGTTGAGTACTGTAGTATGTCTTCAACCTTTATCATAATTATATTACAAATATTCATGGAAACTTCCCAAAATGAGAAACGGGAACTTATTACTAAGCTAATTACTTGATAATGAATTGCTGTTTTTCATGGTGAAATACTCTATTTATTTTTTCCCCTTCATTTTTCCTAGGGCCCACAGTATTCACAATGCATATACAAAACCACTTGGAAGCTTTCTGTAAAGACTTATATATCCCATTTCGGTGGCTCATCTTTACTTTTAACTGGGGTGATGAACCACTGCACTAAGGAAAACAAAAGAGCTAGTCCAGCTCAAAATTAACTGGTTGAAGACACACAAAGTAGTCATTAGTTTCACAGAAGCTACTGTCAGCTGCTTATGCAAATAATAATTTTGGAGTTTTTCTTTGCTGATAATCTGTTGATGCTTTAAAGCCACTGTGCCTTTGTGTGTCGCTCTTGCCTGATAACTGTAAGTGATAACATGGTTGCTATGATGCAAAGGAACACTGTAGACTCAGCCCAGCAAGAATGAGAGCAGACATATATATATGTGGGTTGGAGATGGGGTAGAAGAGTTGATTTGGTTTTAGGGAATAATAATAAACACTTAATAATTTCTGGAGTGTTTTGGTGGTAATCCTTGTCACTTCAAGCCTTTGAAAAAGATAAAGAAATTTGACTCAGGCAGTTAATTGTGTTAACAGGAAAGTCAGGGGATGGATGAGTCAGTTTGTTTGTCATTTTTAAAGCAGTTACTGTTTTATAACATTCAGTCATTACAGAGTGCATGTGTGGGGGGAGTTAGAAGATTTTTAATGTAATTGTCTGACCGGGTTCAGAGTCAGCTACAGATTAAGTAAATTGTCTGTTAAAGAGGATATATAGCATGCTAAGAGAAAAATCTCTAGGCCATGCTGACCATGAAGTTTTGGTGAAGGTGCCAAACAAGAAAACTGAAATTTAGCTGCCTCCTTCTAAAGGAAGTAAGGCGAAGGGGGAGTACTTGATAATTACAGGTTTCAGTGAGGCTGCAGCTATTTATGCCAGCCTAGGGTCTAACTTAAAATACACAGGTGCATTGTGTGCAAACCTGTACACAGGTTTCATTCTGTGAAAGCATTAAACATGGAGTGATAGGAATGCCTTCCTATTTAGTACGCTGTGTCAAACAGACTGGGGAACAGGACTTAGTATGTTTGGTTTTTCATTACCTTCTGTGGTGCAGTCTTGGATGCTAAATTTCACACTGGTGGTGTGCACAACTTTATAGAATAGAACACAACATGCCAATTGCCTGCCTTAAAAAAGCTGCATGTCCTCCACATTGCCGCAAAGTAACTGATCTTATAATAATGTACCTACTTACTATTTATCTCTTGCCCCTGTGTGGAGCACACTTCTGATACGGTGGCTCTTCCCAGTTTGGATTAAGACCTATTTCACTGTTTACCTCCACTGGCTGTTCTACATCCAGTCCATCATGTTCTGTGTGTGCCAAGTACTGTTCAGACTAACCATGTTTAAGCTTTGTTGTATTGACATGCAATCTTTTTATTGCTTCTCCAGTCATGGCAACTTCTCTTTTCATAAAGCTTTCCACATAAATGTGCTCTCTTACCCTGTTCTCTGTCCTGTCCCCTTATGTTGTCCATGGCTTCTTCCCCGTTGTTCCCCTGAGTGGGCGGAGTTCCTTCATGAAAATATCTTTTGTTTTCTTCTCTGCTGCTTTTTGACCACTTATTTTCTATTATATTCTCCAGGGTTATGCTTGCTTTTTTTGTTTTCTGTCTGTCTAGTCTATATTGACTTTTTTTGAACATTAAAGATGCTTAAAAGCAGTTTGAGAAATATATTTAGAACTGTGCAGAACTCTTGGTTTCCTAAATGGTGTTGTCAGCTTTGTTTTCTGCACTCAAACAATTTCTATTCCCTGTGGAGGCTGGAAGCATGGGACTGCCTGTCTCTTTTTTTTTTTTCTTCTTCTTTTTTTTTTTTCCCAAATGTGACTTGCAAATTGATTAGATATTGCAGAGCAAATCATGCATGAGTATAAGGAGAAGCCTTGACAGATCCTCGTGCAAGGGGTGCACAAAATGATTGACACTACTCAGGGACACTCTACAGAGTCTATGGTAGTAAACTGAACACCTCCCACTCTCTATTTGGAGTCCTCAGCCAACTTCCATGTCATAATCTGCTTCAGCGTAGGATTTCTGTTGCTGGGATGTGGTGTTGGGGTCTATGTTGTTTTTCTGCGCTTTGCAGTGAATATGATCCAGAAGACCCAAAGTGGAAACAGTGCATTAACCATGAGAAGAGACAAAAGGTGTTAGAGCTGGCAGGAGAGGACAGTGACCCTCTGCTTGCAGCTCTGTGGCTGGCCTGCCAAAACTGCTGTTTCCCATGCCACTGACCTGCCTTTTGCTGTAACTCAAGGCAGCCTGCTGGTATTTCAAGTGTGTGTTTTATACCTGTTGAGACAGCATCTAGCAAATAGACAACAATAAAAAAGGAGAGATTCACAGATCTAAGCTATCTGCAAACTTTACCAGGAAAGGTTAAGAGTAATTTTGTATTTTAAAGAAAAATCTAGGGGATTAAGACTATATCCTTCATGAGAAAGCAGCCTAAGAAATTAACATTTACAAAGAAGAACAGGCACGATTGACCTTGGTATAAAACAAATTCCCCACACCAGGAGGGGAATCACACAAAGTACAAAGGCTGTCTCTGTGTGGTGGAGGACATGCCAGAGTCTCATTGCCAGGAGATATATATGCTGCATACCTTGCCTACATCACCGGGGAGTATCAGACAGACTGACCTATGCAGTTGGAAAAAACACAGGCAGAGTGTGTGACAGCTCCGTTGCCATTCCGGCTGCAGCAGTAGCTGGTGTGGGTCTGTTGCTCTGGGTCATACCAGCCATGTCAGCATGTGAGTGTGTTTTACAAAAGGTGCAACACTAAGCTGCACATAAACAGCCCAGACGCTTCAAACTGATTTTGTGAAGTAATCTGGATGACAGTGAGATTTTTAGATGCCGGTACAACGAAAGGGTGTAGACATTGTCCCTATTTGTTTTCAAAGGTTTGATCTTTTCATGAATAATATATTGTCATCTTCTCCATATTTTGCTCTGTTATGTGTACTCAAATTATCTGGGATGTTTCCTTTGCCTGTAAAAAATAGTGTGGCATTGAATAATGACTGATCTGCACAGGACTGCTGCCACAGCTTGTGCCCAGATTCTGCTTTGCTTGTCTGTAGTTATAATTGTGTGCTCCTTTTTACGTGTTGGTCTGCCTTTTTGGACAATTGCCACCCACTGACACCAAATAGGAACACTCAGACTGACCTGCCTTTTTACTAGGTGCCAAGGAAAAGGATAAGTGTAAGCTTACTTTGTAGCTCCAAGCAGGAACTGACGTGCACCACTGCATGTCCTCTTTTTCTTGAGTGACTGCTTGATGAAGGTCTTCCAACAGCATCAGCTTTTACAAGACTGGCTGGGTCTTGGAAAGAAAAATACTGGAGCTTAACAGAAAACGTTTAGGGCTTTATAAAATGGTGTGGATGACTCTGTTCAGGAGAAACATGTGAAATACTAGGATCACAAAGCATTGTTTAAAAAGGAACAGTGATTATGACAATAACTCTTTTGTACTTGAACTACTGTAGTATCTGTAGGCCAGATTAGGTTTGACAGCAGTGCCATATGAACAAATGTTTGTCTAGGGACTACTGTAAGGTATAAGTTCTTCTGATTACATATTTGATCTCCTCCACATCTATTTGTGAAGATTTTTAGGAAATATTTCCTTTGACTAAAACCTTCTACACCCTTCTGCCAAGAAGTCAATAAAAAAGCATTTGATGATCTATGTAGAATGACAATCACAGAGCACAAGTAAATTACAGAAGTATGATATCATTTTTCTCAGACTGAAGCAGGTGACATCAATTGCAGAAAAACTGAGCTACACAGAAGAATTTGGGTCTGAAGAAAATCTGTGGATTGGTCTGAGAAGGATTACTCATTTATTTCCTTAATCCTGGAAAGACAGATCGTGATTTTCAGAAGTCTCCAGGAAAGCCCATAACTACATTTATGGTAACTACGAGTGCTCATGTCCAAGGCATGATAATCACTCGGACATTTTGTGTCTCTCTAGCCCTAACTCTCAAAAAAAGTTTGTGGATTGTTGAGATTTCATAAATGCCAAAATAAATACCATAACAAACACCATAAACACCATAATAAATGCCATAAATACCAAAGTGACAGATAACAACTTGCATCCCTGTAGCAGTTCTACTGCTCTTTGCTGTGCTGTATCTTCCTCATTCCCAGTATTTCCAACTTCTTCATTTGTTTTCTGCCTCTCACCCAGATATCTGAACTCTGGTGCAGTTTCAAAGTTTAAAAAGCATCTGTGATTTTTGGAACTTGTGGAATGGTTTGAATATTTTAATGCTCTTTCTGCAGTTTCAAGTGTCAATAAAACTGTTATAGATTTTTAGAGGACAAATTTATCTTCATGAAAGATCTGCAGGCATTGGCAGCAAAGATAGCAAGTGAATTGGCTTATCCAAAATTAGCCAGATTTTATTTTGACATTTTAGATGCAACACATTAATACCAAGTACAGACATCCTAAGGTAGACTTCAAAAAAAATTTTGGCATGCAACAGAGTTTGGTCCATCAGTTGCAACTTATGATTCATATTGTCCTGTGATCACAGTATTCAGAAGCTTTCTGCATGATTGTATCTTAAGACCTGTGCTGTTTTTTTCTAAGCAGGACTTTCAGGATGTTATTGGAGTTGGCTTTGTTTTTTTTTTTTAATTTTCCTTGATAAGGTTACATCTGGTGGGAGAAAGTGTCTTCCTGTTGAAACCTCAAGATCAGCAAATTGCTTAATGATTATCAAGCAATTAATAACATGTAAACTTTTTTTTTTTTCTCCCGGTAAGAGTTAAAGTTTAACTTTCATTCTCTTTAAAATGGCCTACTCAAAAGCAAGGTGTGCTGACCACGTGATTGTCTCACATCTGTTACCAGCCTTCAGGGGTAAGTTCATAGCTTTTATTTAGAGCTCCTCACCAGCAAACAACATTTTTCATGGGGAAAGCATACAATCTCTAGGTAAAAGTTACCCTTTGAAAGTACATTTATGGGGCAGATTTTTTTCATGTGAAGTTAGGAGCTTGGTAAAATGGCTGAATTATCTAGTGGTTCCACTAGATAATTCACTAAAATGAAGCAACAAATATATTTCCACCCTGTATGTAAATTGATTGATGGATCTTTCCCTCCTGGGCACATCTGACTTGGAGATACAGATGGTTTTTCTCTATAACCTCCCATGTTTCTTGCTAGGCTGTAAATTCTTCAAGGAAAATCGTTGTTTTGTCTGTCTAGCTTCAGTTTATGATTGTTTTTGTTTCTAAAGGTGATGCCTGTTTTTTTTTTTTTTTTTAATATTGTGTTCCAAGGGTCTGAACATACCTAAGAGACATAATTAAAATATTTATCTACAGTATGCCTTGGTTTAGATTTACAAGCATTTTGCATGTAATGCACTACAAATGAAAAACATTTCTTGGATGCTCTGTCCCTTTTCTCATCTCCTTCATTCCTCCATTAGCAAGGAAAATTTGCATTCTGTACCTTAAGTATCTCTCGGGGCACCTTTGTAAGAAGCATCTTAAAGGTTACTCCTGGAACCTGGCTAAATGTTACCTGGTCTTTAGGGACAGTGACAAAGATTCCCATTCTTGTAGAGCTGGAATCTCTTACATTGTTTAAGTCTGGCAAACCTTATGATAATAAATACTTTACCGCTAATATTTCATTTTATGCTTAAAGTACACTTCTTCACCTGTGCTTTACAATCAAAATTAAACTTTAGCATCTTCTCATTAGTATCATAGGACTTCTGCGAACATCAGGTTTCAGGAAAAATTATTTAGGTTGGTCTGTGGATGAGTTTTCAAAATCAAAGGGGCTGAATGTCTCAGGAGCATGGTGTGGGACAGTGCACCTTTGGCTTCTTGTTTGAATCAGGAGCAGCTGAAATTTTCTAATTTTAAATGGTACCTCAAGTTACAAAGCAAAATTTAGAAACTTGCTGTTGTAGAACCAAGCCTTGATGGCAGGCAGTACTGCTGACCTTGATTGGAGGAGTGGTGATCTGCATCACCTGGGCAGGTACTTTCCAAAAGATATGTGGCAAGATGTATGAATTGAGGCCATCTGAGCTGAGCGCCCCAGAAGGCAGGATTCTACACCTGGAGAGGCTGGCTTGGTGAGTACCCGTGGGGTGAGCAGTGGTCTTGCTTGGCTAGGATATGTGCTGCAGGACTGCGTGTGTGTATTGCACATCCTCCAAGGAGACTGCAAGTGTTGCATGAGGACTCCTGCAGCCAATGCTATTTCTTTGGTAGTGTTTCAAATTTGGGTAGGGTTTTTAAAGAATGTAAACATGTGTTGTGCTCTACCATGTCAATTTCAGATTGGAATTGCTCTGAGTGGCCCTACCTTATAAAATGCTCTCTTTGTCTAATGGCTTTTATTCCTGGCTAGTTGAGAGATCTTAATTTACAATGTGTATTTCTATAAATAGTAGAAATTTTAAATTAAGGTACTCATGATTTTCTGAAGTTGCAAGTGCTAGCACTATATTTCTGGGTATGAAATTCTGCTGCTGATCAGATATTTAAGCATGTAAATGATGTCACATGTGTTTTATTTCAATGTCATGACAAAGAGGCATCACTAGCAAGAGAAAAAGATTTAAAAAGCAAGCCCAAATGCATCACAAATGCTAAAATAGTGTAACTTAAAGTATGCTTATTAGATTTATTACCTTAAAATTGACTTTTCAGTATGTCTGTGGGTAATTCTTGCGATTGTGTTGCCATAAGTAGGAAAATCATCCCATGATTTCCCACCTTATAAGTAGGATTTCTGAACTCATGTTGAGTCATTTTTGTCCTGAAATATGACTGTTTACCAGGGCTATTTAGCTGGATACCTGGATACATTTGGCTAGAGACCTTGACAATTGTTTGTTGTGTTCATATGTGTATAAATACCTCTGTATATAACTATGCTTTGAATTTTTTGTCAGTCTGGATAATTGTTTACATTAGCTGTAACCCCTGAACAACCACACCGGGTGTTTTCTTTTTAGAGATAAATACTGTTTATGTATAGATCCTCATTTCTCACCTTTTTTTTTCATGGGTGAGATATAAAATTTGTGGGGAAATAATAGAATTTGGGAATACTTGACCTAGATGACGAAAAAAGGCGGTGTATGACTGTGCATTCTGAAAGGATTTATGGTGTAACTGAATGGGACTTGAGAGAATTGGAGCATGCAGCTATTATTATTGTGCTCTTTTAGGTCCTTCTCAGAATCTTGACCATAACTAATTCTCATTAATGAGATGTAAGTAGACACCTTGACAGTAGACTTGAAATGTCAACTTTCTGTTTCCTAGGTAAAAAACTTAGGAGCCCTGAGTTGCCCCTCTGATTTTTTTGACTGGATAATCTATGTATCTTCATATACAGATGAGTTTTTCAGGAGTCTATCAGAGTTTGCTATGGCTTTGTTGAGAACAGAATAGTTTTTTCAGTCAGCTGTCTCCACCTGTGCATGTCCGATACCTTTGGAGCATGTCTGGCACACACAAATCTGTTTTCTGATGTGAAAAGAATATTTTACCAATACTCGATGCACAGGAAGGTGTTATGCATGAGCCTATTTGTCTGAAAATAAAGGACATTGGACAGAAAAAGAAGGTTGGGCCATTTGAATTTGTGTGCTCTCTTCAGAGTCAGTTCTGGATTTTTCACAACATGGAAGACCTTGCCTAGAGTTCAAATTGAATTGCACCAAAATGCAGTAAAAATGTAAATGAAAATTGCTACAGCTGTGGGAATCATGGAGTCAACCTGCTTCAACACAAATAATTTCAAAAGCGGAGTGCCAAATTCATCTCTGACACAAACTTTCTGAATATACATAAGATATCTCACATATTTCACTGGTAAAGCAAAGTAATTTAAATAAATCTAAGCTGTGTCAGAACTGCAGGTTTATAACATGAGAGGCTAAATAATTTAGGTCACTTTTTCCATCTGTATGGAAGTTGTATTTTTAATGATATCTCTATATTTTTCTTACTCTCATTTTCCTTGCTAATATTTTAGAAATACTTGAATGCTCAACAGGGAAATTATTTGTTGTAGTCTGTGAAATACTGTACATGTTTCAATGGAAATATGTTGAGTCTACAATAGCTTTTTTTTATTGCCTAGGAATTATGTAAGAAATATTTTAGGAAACTCTTGATGTATTGATTAAAATATAAATTTCACACACACAAGTTTTTTTATGCTATTTTTTTTCTTCTGGTTATACATGTCTGATATTTGCATTTGATCAAATGTTGTACAGAACTCTACATGAAAAGTTCTGGGGGAAATGTTTTAGATACATGAAAAGCCACAGAAGGCTTGGTCCAATATGAGATAGCAATCTTATTTCTAAATGGCTTTTGAGATATTTTCCTTTAATAGTAAAAAGGGAAGAAAATGTCTTAGAAGCATCTTGGAAAAATTTCTGGTGTTTTGAAGGTAAGCAATATTTATGGGACCTTGCTGAAACTCTCAGTTTGACTTTGCCCTGCTCTGGTGAACTGGTCCATCCAGAGGTTTAGTGTGATGGTTCATCCCCAAAAACGCCTGTGGTCCTGCCTTCCAATGTCTTCCAATCCTACATGCTGCATTCGCATTTAGCAATGGAGTGATTTCTCTGATCATTTTGTAACACTGGCAACACTTCCCTCTGGGGCAGAAAGCTTTTCCAGACTCCACTGCAAGAATCAGCTCTTCTTTCTTCATATCCCTGTAGAAAATTTCTGTGGAGCTCCGTTATAGGGATTTGAGTGCCTGTTATTTCAAAGGCATTGCAGCATTTAATTATGGTCTCCCAATCAATAAACTGAGAGGTTAGGTTTTTCTGTTTGTTTTCTCCCTTGAAAATTTTACACTTAAAATTCAATAGAATTCTTTGTATTTCTGTTTTATGGGTGCTGGATGTTTCCATAACAGTAATGAGGAGCAGCAGAGGATGGAACTCTGATGCCCCATCATTTTGAAAGCATGCTGGCTGCATGTCAACTGTTTTGATTTGCTTGTAGTCCTGAGCCTGTCCAAAGGCAATAATCCTTTACCAATTAGGTTTCATAGAGTTGAGATGAGAGTTTGTGGTCAGGTATATAAATTAAACTGATGGTGCCTGGTAAAGGTCAGAGTCATAGAAAGCTCAAGGGAATGTTGTTTATGGCACAAAAGCAGTTTAAATACTGTGATTTAGCTTAACAGCTATGATTCACAGAGGGTCATCAGAAGGAAAGATAAAGCAAATAGTGTTAAATTAAACGAGGTGTGACCATCTGTTTCAATAGTTGTGCAGAGAGTGGGATTAAGTTTACAGATACGTTGGTGTGACTGGCAAAGAGAGAATTTCAAATATGGCATTGGAAATTATGTTGGAGCTGCTGCAAAAAAAGAAAAAAATTGAGATAAAAAAGCTACTCACACAGTCAGTCTAATCAGAAATCCTGCTGCTTGAATCTTCTCTGATTTCCTTTTGAGAGTCACTGTTAGTAGTTTTATTCAAAGTGGGAGAGCAAAAGTGCCGTTGTGAACTCTGGTTTTGGGCCTACAACTGCATTTCTTCTTTTTAAACAGTTTGGTAAACCTGGTGTGGAAAGTTGTGCACTAGTTCGTTTTGTACAGCATTTGGCATTGTCCCTTCATAGCAGTACACATGTCAAGGAAAATAATCCTTTGATTGTAGCATATCACGGATCAGCATGTGAAAAAATACGGCAAGATGTGCCTTATTTCTTTTGATATATTTTGAGAATTAATGCAAATGGAGTAACTGCATACTTGTTATTTCCAAAAATGAACTACTTGGCATGAATATTACTACAAATGTACTACTTTAGTGAGTGGAAATGATCAAAAAAACCCACTGTTCTGGTGTTTGGTGCATTTGTTAATTTATACTCAGACCAGAATGCCATCTTGGGAAGATGCTCTATGTTGACCATGATTTTTACAAGGAGAGTAAGATTATTAACACTGACACCCCAATGTAACCACAAAAATACCCACCTGAAAAAATTAAAAGCAAATTGCACTCTGTAATTTCTTCTTACACCACTACTCGGCTCAAACATTGTTTTACAGGGATGTTTCCTCAATTCACAAGTTGTCCATGGGGATGATGAAGAGAGTGGAGAGTAGGAGACCATCCCAATCTTTAAAATGCCAATCCAATTGCAACTATAAACCCAATTCTCATTAGCCACTACCCCCATCTCATGAGTCCCAAGACTTACAATGCTCTTTAATGGCTGATGGGTGTGAGGGATTCCTCAATACTACAACTGTTGGATGTGGGCCCAGTATGTGTTGAAATTAGCCACAGAATTACACAGCAAGTCTTGAATTTAAATCCCGTGGAGGGGGATCCCCGACATGTTATGTACTAAAACACATCACTGTCTACACCAACTCTCAAGGGGATCTTCAGGTCCTGTAGTACAGCTGATTTCCTTTGCACACTGAAACAAATGTGAATGGGTTTGTTGAGGAGGTGTGTTCACATACTTCAAAGGCTATAAAATAGAGTTCTCTCTTGACCACATCCTCTTTTAGTTGGAAGAATTTTATAGGTAATGCTCCTGCCTTGCTGGGTGGTTCATAAACCATGAAAAATTAATCACTTGAAAGTGCTTCCTTTAACCTTCAGTGGAGGGGTGCTGCTATACCTAGAAAAAGAAAACAACACAAACTTCACTGCAAGTTACCCCTTAGAGATTAAAATTTAACTGCTTCAATTTGGTATCACTCAGGTGGAGTTTTAACTTCTATCCCATTAAGTGCTTGCTGCACTGCTCTTGTATCTTTCCCTGTTTTACAGGGGGGGTCCTCCTCCATTTAATTTCATGTCTGGAGGAAGTGAGGTTGTTTGTGAGAAGTCGACAAGCACCTCTGCTTGTGAATTAGGGAGTGCTTAAACTGGATTTCTTTTAGGGTTAAGATTACCATTCTTCTGCTTCTCACCCAGGTGCCATGAATGAAGCTTCTCATTTTGGCAAATAACATTTGCTCTGTTTACTCCAGTGATTTTAACTCTCCTGTCCGGGGAAGTGCACCCAGCTTCTTGGCATACCACTGCACTAATACTGAATGGATTTGAATCTCACCTGATTTATGGCCAGTCTTGGATATCTTGGCAGTTGTTTTAGTAGCAGTTTGCTGACCCTGGCAATAGTTTGTGGTTTCAGTTTAAATTAAGGGTTAGCATGCTACCTCCTCATCATCAGGTGTCAATACAAATGTTACATTTTGCTCTTTATTAGAATAACCTTGTTCACCATCTCTCAACTTCTCCACTGAACATGAAAGGTCTGAGTTACAAGACCTCTTTTCAGAGAACATGATATCCTGCAATTCTTCCTGTGAGATTCTCTCTCTGTCTCTCATGTGCACTACTTCATATTCTACCTGAAGATTTTGGACATGATCATGCTTGGCTGCAAGCAGTGCAAGACCTCATTTTCAGCTCAGCAGCAAGCAATGCCTCTGCCTGCAGCTTTTTTTCATTTTTCTCAATTTACTGAAAGTACAATTATTTCACCAAATCATGTAAAGATAGTATTATTTCATGTTCAGATTTTTTGAGTGACTGCTTATTTTCCCAATTTTTTGCCCATACTTTCTGGGAGTATGACAGCATGGAGGGAGGGGCATTTGACATTCCTTACTCTTTCCCTCCTGCTGACAGCACAGGCAGGGATCAGGCTTGAATTATAATGCCAGAGGTCTCTCCAAACATACAACTGTTCTTTGAATGAAGCCCCACTCTCTAACAAAGCAGTCTGTCATGACTGCATCCAGTGCTTTCTCCTGTCAGTGTTGTGACTTGGAGTTGGGTTTGGCTTCTGTTTCCTGCACTCAGAACTGCTGCAGCCAGCAGATATAAAGTCTTGGATTCATCCTCCCAGAGGTACAGGGAAAAGAGAGGAAAAACTGCTGTGTCAGTGCTCTGTACTACCAAGACAACTACCTGCAAGAAAAATGTCAATAAAGGTAGCGCCGTCTGGCCTAAAACTGCCACCTTTGTAGAGAAAGGGTTGGATAACCAGAAGCCCGCAATCTCAATAAATTACCTTTATTCTAGGGTGGCTTGTTGGTTTGAATGATCCTATTAACAGTGGGCACAAAAATCAACATTTAGGTGTGAGAACATTAAAGTGTTTATTCTCTTTTATTGTACAAAGATTGTGCTGGATAGAATAGCCAATTGTCCTTTGTCTTAGACCTAGGTTAGTAGAGGAAATTAAGCCCAAATTCCTTGACAGTGTAAGGAGGTGTTCAGGTCTTGTGGAGCAGAAGTGAGAGAGACTGAACTTTACTATCTTTGTAAACCTAATAATGAATTTGTGGGGGTGTGAGGCTGTGTGTGCAAACTTAGGGTGTCTGGGATTCTGTCATATATTCAGTTAGTGTTTCAGAGACCCAGAATTCTTTCAAACTTTATTTTGGAGGACAGAACATGCACACATTAGCCCATCTTCCACTTCTGGCTATGGAAGAGGAAAAAGATGAGAGCTTTATGTGGTCACTTCTACAGTTCTGTATTAGGTCTCCCTCTACAAACATAGCTCTTCTCTAATTCATAATTCGACCTGCCTGTGCTGAGTGATCTCAGAGGTGGGAGAAGTGGCCAAATATTTCGAGACTCCTTTTATACCACTTTTCATTTCAGAGTTATACCAAATACACTGAGTATTTCTTATGATCTGGATCAAGCTGTCTTTTCCAGATCCAGTAACTTGTTTTTAGTTTATGCAAATGTAACTTTTTTCAGTTGCCAGGGGAAATCCCTACCATAAATCAAAATTCTTTGATGGCAGAGCTTTCAAACTTATCTTTGAAAATACTAGGGGTTTGTTTATGTGTTTTTGTTTCCTGAGAGTGAGTTGATATTCCTTAAGGTGTAGAAGAAAGGCAAAAAACAATGGTTTTGCTTGGAAGCTGCAACCCACTCCTGGTTGCAGATGTGTTGCATTTTAGAAAGGACTTGTTTAACTGTAGGAAATGCTCCCTGTTCTTATCCCTTGGCAAAAACGGTTAAGAGCACTAGAGATATTAGAGGAGACATGGTTAATGAAAGAGCTTTAAGCCTAAAATTTATTAGCTGTCTAAATTTTTTTTAATCAATGGTTATTTTTTTTCATTAACTTTATTTCAAACTCTGAAGAGACCAGCCACAATGTATGTAAGGAAATGCAGTTAAAACCAAATTGCTTTGCACAGGGAAAAAGCCAAATCCTTGTTTTCCATTGATGACTTTTTTTTCCAATTTTCTAGTACAAGTTCTTATATAGGCTTTCTCATGTGGCTTCATAAACTAGTAACTTTTTAATGTATTTATTCAATTCAGTACTTCTAAAAACTTCATGATAGTTGCTACTTTCCTGTTTTTATAGAACTCCAACCACGGATACACACAAATTTCCAATTTCCCTTCTAACTGCTTTTGGAAGGTTAAATCCATTTTAATATTAGAAGAAAAGAAAGGTTAGCACTAGAACAAAATAAGTGAAAAAAAATTCCTCAGAAGGCACTATAGTAACATAAAACTATTTCAATGGTGTAGTTGTATGCAGTTTAGATGATGCTGTTACAGACTAGGGTATGAACATTCCATTCTGTCAGAGTTTCCTGGGAACCAGCAAAACTTCGTGTGCTAGAAATTCAGCATAGCCAGAACAACAGTGGGTATTTCTTTTTCTCAATATTATCCACTTCTTGATACCGGTCTCTAGCAGACATAGAATAATCATTAAATTAATACTATCTTTCAGTTTGATGCTCATTTCCTTGTGTCTTTAGCTCAGAAAACCGTATACGACGCATATTAACAAATATGTAAGTTATTTCTGCCTCTTCAGCAAGGGGATGAGATGCTGGTTTTGAGGAATGGAACAGAGACCTTTCTGTTTAGAAACAACCTGCTTACTTTTCCTCAGTATGTGAGATGCACTCTAAGGATAGAAAGAAAGGCAGGAGCCATCTCTGAAGCAGGAGAGCTGGGAAGTATTTTTAGCAGGAGCTAGATAAGGCTGATAAACTGATCAAAAATTCTGTTTTCTTGCTATGTTTAAAGGCCTTTCTATGGATCCCAGCTTGCAGGAGTTTGTAACACCTGTCTGACCAGGCTTGCTAAAGTGATAGTTTATTCCTACAATTTTTGCCTGTACAGGGTGAACAGTAGTCCTGGTATGAAATCGGCATTTTCTGTAGTATTGCTTAAACTGACCATCTGAAACAAGAATAGAGTAACTAGAAAAGAGGAAGAAAAAAAATGTGTCTTTCATCCTCCCTGTCTGTTCTTCCCAATCTTTTTGGATAAACAGTGCAAATTAATGACAGACCATAATATAGTGCATTATCAGGTTTTATTGTTTTCATTTGCTCTTCACTTAAATTTTGTCCATCCCAACCCTTTAAATAATGATTTTTCTGGTTTTAAAAGACTAACTTTTAAAACATTTTTACCTCTTTTTAAATGCTTCTTAACTATCATAATTCTTGGCTCTTTCCTGTGGACAGAGAAAGCTATGAGATAATGGAAAATGCTGTGGTTCCCTGTTATGTGATTCCAGGGTTTCATACTGCATACTGTTTTCCTTATTATTTTAAGGTATACACACACATGTATGTATGTACATAAAAGTTGTAGGAGCTGGCCTAATGGGGTAGAGAATTATGTTGCAAATTTAGATACTAGTGAATTATATCTCTAATTAGGAAGTAAGACCTACTGGGTATGGGTGAATGTACATCTAAAGTAACATACTGCACTTTAGTGTGATCTCTTTGTTTCAAAATAGTACAATGAGTATACACACAAATATATACAGAAAGCACATTTTATAATCAGAAAAGCTGGTTAAACTTTTTCTCCTCCATTTTCCTCTCTGTAAGAATAACACACATTAACTGCTTGGCATCATATTTCTCAGGCAGTTTCTACTTCCAGAAAATGATTTATTAACTAGGGTTCAGCTGCTTTTTGCTTTTGTTGCTGTTGACAAAAGACATGTTTAAGCATGTTAAATGGGTTTAATGCAGTGGACAAAAATGATGGCTAAGAGTAGCAGAACTTGCTGCCAACACATATTTTTTCTTTGTAACATTTATAAGGAATAGTTAATCTGACCTCAAAGAAAAGAAACATATGCTCCACCAGATAAGGTGCTAGAGATGAATGAATCTGTCTGCTATGGAGCATTTGTTGGAATAAGAGAGGGAATAAAATAAAAGTGGAGCATGAGGGAAGGAAGACTAAGACAGCCAAGTCCCAGAAGGAAAAAGTGAAGTAAATCTGGAAAGTGACAAAAATAGTGGTTGAAAGAAGAAAAGGTAGATTAATGAGAGAGAAGGTAAAGAATCAGGCCTATCAGCAGTCAGCTCTCACTTAATGGCTTCACTTCTCATTTTGTCCTAGGTACTAGTTCAGGACTGTGGCTTTCACAGGGTGGGTCTTCTAAACAATAAGGCTAAAACAAAGTAGTGCTTCTTAAGGAGAATAATTTTGTAATTGCTTAATATTAATAAACTGCTCTGTCTTCAGGATCTCCTGGCTCCAGTATTATATACATATGCATGTGCATTTTCTGAAGGGATTATCAATTTTCATTTCAGTCCAGTGCCAAATATACAGAAAAAGAGAAAAATTATCTGACTGGCTAGAAGCTTGACATAAAGTGTAGGGTTTTAAAAGGAAGGAAATTAAAAATAAGAGATGTATCAGCTGAAAAGAAAGAGGAGAAGATGAATCTGAAGCTCAAATCAGTGAGGCTGTGTAGAGGCGGCATTTCATATCCAGGCTGCTGACTTCAGTCTCCTTCAAAGGCAGTGGTAAAGATAAAGGAGTAAGATGATAGTGTTGATGGACCTGCTATCTAGATGTTTGCACCTGATCTGAATTTCAGCTTCTTTTAAGCAAATGGCTTAGAGATTTAAACTCTGTCATATATATTTTTGGTATGTCTCATTATCCCATGTATGCGACCAGGGGAAGTGGTGTTATTTGGCCTTAATATATGACCTAGATTTTGCCTTTTGTCTCTGCATTTTGACTGTTTTCACTCTTTCTGCTATTACTGTGAACTTTCAGTATTTTAATATGTTCTATTCTGATTGGTTATGTTTTCATATGGTAAATGTTTTTTTATCATTAGCTTATAAATATAATTTGTCGAGTCATTGAAAAATATCACAGCTACAGACTGAGTTTTGGTGATTGATCTTGTTAATAAATTCATTTGCAAAAATCATTACTCAAAAATAACTTAAAATTAATGTACAGCTGAAATGGAGCATGCAAACTTGCATTTGTAGTTCCTTTAAAAATCCTGCTGAATATTTGTATCTTCACCATGTTGTTCAGCTTCTGAGTGAAAGCTGTGGCCACACGTGATCCCTCAGTCACCTGCATAAGAAATATGAACATAACAGTGCGTGTAAGTGACTTTTGCTCTGTACAACACATGGTGCTGTCACTAAGAGAGGCAGTGCATGTTTCCTCAGAGTGAGGACAGCTCACTCCCTCCATAGCAGGGCTGACTCCTGGTGCACTGGGAAGGGACTTTGAAGTACTTCAACAGTGGTAGGAAGTAAACTAAATAAAATGGCTTTTTAGTCTACCTGTAAAGAGAGCTAGGTAAGTTCCATGAAATGGAATCAAGACCTTGCCTTTGAAACAGGCTAGTGAAGGTTTCCTGGACAAGAATCTGTTAGTGAAGACAAGAGAACTGCGTCATAACTGAAGCAGCCCACTCTGTCAGGCTGTGAGTTATCCGCAAATTACGGTCACTGTGATTTTAACAAAAAAAAAAATCAATTAAAGCAAAAGAGAAACAAGGCAATAAAAAGAATTTGTTGATATCAGCACTGAGCTTGGGTCAGTCCCTGAGGATAGTGCAGCCTGAGGCTAAGCCAGAATTAAATGTTTTCATGTTTAATAGATTTCCTCTTTCCTTGTTTTTCTACTAGAAATGCTGCCATGGTGCATATTGGCAGCTGTGACCGGACTGTGGTTAAACAAACTGACATTCAAGGAGGAGAAAAATTACTCTGGAAGGTAGATACAAGCAGTCAGAGTCACTGACAGGCAGATGTCACTATAAAACCTCTCACTCAATGATTGGCATCAGCAGCTAAACTGCTCAAAGCCAGTTGACAAGTGAGAGGGACTAGATAGCAATGTCCATCTGCCAGTACAGAGCAGCCTGGTCAGAGCAATTCCAACTGACTGCATGTTCCACACTGTGTAGGCAGGAAAAAAGGAGAGGGGTGTGCTAACACCAATGTTTAACTTTCACCTATTTTTAATGTAAAAATTAATGTTGGTAATTAAGACATTATCAAGATTAGGAAACTCTCATTGTTAAGGTTGGTACTTGAAATACTATGAATTTGAAGAAAAGACAATGTCACACAAATGCAAGTTCAGATTTGCAAATTCAAATTTGCGTTCAGCTATAAAAATAGCAGCAAATACTACAACGTGTAATGTGCCAGAACTTCAGGCTGATCTTATGTAACTAAAACTTCTTCTATTTGTGATTATTGGCAGGTATGATGCTTCTAAAATTGCAAATATATGCACCACATTGTGTCTGCAGACAATTACTCTGGCATCTCAATGACAGCATTTTTCTGTGTCAAAAAGCTTCTTGTTCAAAAACATGGTCTAAATTTAGTAAAATCTGTGTCAATATGTAAAATTTAGCTTAGCTCCAGCTGGAGTCAAAACTGATGTGAATGTTCCACTACTTGACTTTTCATTTATGTGGTTGTGTGGTGCCACAACATTTTTATATGTGACCAGTTGTTGCTGTTGGAGTTATGGGATAGTTGGAAATATGAAGAAGAAAATAAAAGCAGTAATTTGTTCTAAATTGACTTGGCACTGTTAGCTCGAAGTGTTTTGTGCTTTTTCTTTGCTAAATTGTCTATATAGACATCTCAGTTTTAAGTAGCGAGGAAAATCATGCACTTTAGGCAGAAGTGGCATTGGCTGAGGCACCATTAACTGAAGCTGCTGTGACTCCCAAATTCTGTAGTTACAGAGTCTGATTGTGGGAGGACACTTTTTTACACATTTTTTGAGGAAAATCATCTCGTTTTGTACAGCTTCTTCACCGTTTTGAAGTGAAGAAACAATAGGGTTGTCTCCAACATTGGGAGAGCTGCATCCTAAGTTCCCTCTGCTTTCCCAGGCAGCATTCATGTAATGCAGAAATTTATGAGAGTATACTTTTTTTCATAATTATGAATAGTCTTGAACTAAAAATATTTTATTGTTTTTAAGGGAAAGATAAAATAAACGTCTTGTCCCCTGCTTTCCCACTTTGGAAAGTTGGAAGATGCTTGATGCAAATGTCTTGGATCAGTCCTTGGGGACCTGAATCTTCCCTTTGAGGAGAGCCTGGGTTTCCTTGCACCGCTTTTCAGTAGGGGTAAAAGAGAGATGGATTTCTAAAACAGAGACCTGTTTGCCTTGCTGTGTCCCTTCCTTTACTATAGAAGGTCTGCCTAAACCTGTAGCAGATTTCAGTAGACACTGAGTTGTTCAATTGCGCTGATTTGTTCCCAGTCTGTGGGGCATTTTTTCCTCTATGTATCTTTGGTGTTTTGGCTTTTGTGGCAATAGGACCTTTATTAAAAACGAAACAAGCCTCTCCAACATGGGAACTCTGATGAGGAATACTTTTTCCAAAGCCTGTTCTCTTCCTCTCTCCCTCCTTTCTCCCTCCTCTCGGTTTCCCAGCTGGCAGACCTGGCATGGTGACATGTTGTGTCAGGTTGCATCAGTCATGTTGTCTTCTGTGACATTCTGGCTCAGAAGGAGATGTGACTGAGGAGAGGTGATAGTGTCATATCACAACTGAGGCCTCAGCTGGAGAAGTCTGAGCAATTTTCTCATCCATCATTAAAAGGGACATGGGATGGAGCAGCAGAGCTCTGCCTTACATCCCTTCCTTGCTCTCCAGTCCCTTTCACAGAGCATGTTTTGCCATGCTGCCCAAGTTAGCTTGGATCAAGAGTTGTTCTTTCTGAAGAAGTTTTGAAGGCATGTAAAAAGGAGTGCTATGACATCTGTACTGATGGCATAAATTTATCCATGGGCAGCTGTAGTTGCTGTGTGTCTGATGAACCTTGTCGGCATGTCCTCAGTACTGTCCTAACTAATCACAGCCATCACGTTGTGAGCCGTTCCTTGCGATCAGGGAAATGAATTAAAAAGCTCACAAGCTTCCCTCAGGCACTGTCAGAGGTCCCCAGCTCACTAATGCTGCTAAATAACAACAGGCAGCGCCTGCTTGTTCCTGCGTAAAAGGAGCAGCGGTACGTGTTGCAGAGCTGGAAAAGGGAATGTCTGAAACAATGATAGCCCTTGTTAACCTTCCAATTATGTCTTGAACAAATAGCAGAGATTCCCTCCCTGTCTGCAGTATCTCTTTGTGCTCACCTGCAGCAGCTGTAGGAAGGGCTTTCCCTACTGTGTGTCACACACACATTTTTTGTAAGTGGGTGTCAGTAAGGCTCTGAGCAAGACTGGGCAGGATAAGTTTCTCTGCTTAGATGAGTTCCACTTTTTCAGATGCATAGTTGCTTTTCAAACCATGTTTTTTTCTGCTGCTTCTCAGATTGACAGCAATACAGCGCTCATTGGTGAGCTGCCCATGTTGTAAAAAACATTATTCCTCAAATCACCTAATAAAGCTGGGGATTTTTTCCTAATATATGACTGGTAAATAAGGCGATTTTGAGAAAATGAAGGCAGCATACTGCTTGTTACTGCTAGGAGAAACTAGATGAATCATTATTTATCTATTTCTGAATCATGACCCTGGCTGAAAATTCTCACCACTCTCAATTCCAAACACAGCTACTTTTCCTTCTCTTTTTCACTCATTTGTTTTTGCCAGTAAAATAAAATGCTTCCCATTTTCTACCCCTTTCTTTGTTTTGATGCTTTTCTGGACCATGATTTTGGCTTTGGGGCTTATGTTTTTTCAGTATAAGATGTCTTAAATTTCTTTTTCCTCCTTTCACATACCTTTTTGTTTGACCATCTTGGAATAGGTTCTTCCTCTCTTGCAACCACTGTATCTTTCCTTAAATTAATTGCTCTTTTTCTGTCTCCAATTCTGCTTATTCAACTCTCCCCCCACTTTTCTTCCATCCTCACCAGTTATTGTTTATCTCTGTATTGTGGAAAGAATCAAGCTGTCTTTTTTTTGCCCATATTTTCCAAATACCTTCCCATTTTTGTTAAGAAAGTTAGTCTTCACTTCTGCCTCTCTGCCTTCGGTCCTACTGATTATCCACAGTCTGGAGAGAAAGAGACAGGTGTTTCCTAATGGAAACACTCGTCGAAGCTGGTGGATCTGTGTGTCACCCACTAAGCTGGCTAAACTGAGAGGGTGGATTTATTGAATTACGCTGTCAAATTACTACAGCAGGCTCAGCTGACAAAGACTTCATTGTTCAGAAGCTCTTCTAAACAGTACTTGCTGTGATGAGTGTTGCTGGTCTTCATGTTTTCTCTTAGACTAACCCTGGAATAGACTTCGGCATTGGCAGCTCTCCTGTAGGAATCTGCCTGGTATAAATAATGGGTTTGCTGTACCTCTATGGGCAAGCAAGCTGAAACAGGAGTGTTTGTCTTTCTTTGAAGAAAATGAAAGGAAAGGTCCATATGTTTTTGATGTCATCCCTTCCCTTAGTGTTGTTTTTCATTTTGCCAGGACTTTGAATTTTTTTTCCTGGGAAAATGTGCTTTGTGTCTTCCTGGGCACTGTGGAGCCTCGGGGCTTGCAGAAGGGAACATTGGAAGATATGTCAGCATTCTCCAGTGCTAGTTTTATTTTGCCCTGCTTTTTCATATCCTCACATATTCATGAGCCTGTTTTTCAGATACTGTTGAGAGCTGGATTGTCTTTGCCTTCTTCTCTGGGAAGTATAGCAGGAAGATGGGCAAGGATGGGGCATGAGGCAGGGCTGAGGCTTGTCGTGCAGGACATCTGGCTAGGCTGTACAGTAGGCGAGCAGGCTAGAGAGTGAGGGTCCGTACACAGGATATCAGTCTCTCTCTTCAGTCTGCAGCTTCTGTTTTCTGCTTGGCTGCACTCGCTGCCTTCCTACTGCCCCTCTGGGAATTGCCCTCTTATTACCGCAATTACAATCTGTACACATTTCATTAAACTAATATCGCTTTGCGCAGACTTTCTCCACCGAAGTGCACAGCTGGAGGCCCATTTCTTTTCCTTAGCTTAAACACTTTGACAGGTTAAGAAAGCTATTATGGCTGAATAACAGGTGTCGCAAAACAATGTGCATTTGATGTTTAAATGAGAGAGCTTCTTTATTGACTGCCTTTATTGCAGCAAAGACTCTCCTTTTTCAAGATGACTGGATTTTTATTGGTTTTACTGCTTTTTAAAGTGTATTCTGTTGTTTCAGAATAGGTCCAGAGTGACTGCCTGCCGTTATTTGTTATTCTGATGCTTTTGTTATTTGCATATTTTTGCTGCCTTATCCAGGTGTAGGATACTGGTGCTACATAGAAAGATTTTATTTTGTCTCTGTCTAATGCCAGTCCTAAGTGCTTCTTGTTCCTGGGCAGCTCCCAATGGAGCTATATGCCATTCTGCACCATTACTTTGCTTATTATTTCTAAGCAGACTTGATTCACACCCCACCTATGAACATAGCACCATCCAAATACATGTCTACATATTTAAAATATATATAGTAGTTTACATATTTAAGTTAAAGCCGGGCTTTAGAATGGTTTGCAGAGATTTTTAGAATGTTGCAAAAGACTCGGGCATACACTGGCCCAAGTAAATCCCATTTGTTTGGGAATCTCATTTGTTATTACTCTGTGGTGCTATGCAACATGATTAATAGAGTGTGTTCACAGATGATCTAAGAATAACATGGTCCCAAAAAAGGAGTGTGTGAGAATCAGATGTTCACTGCAGTATGTTGTTTAATTGAACACAACCAATACATTGTAACCAAAAGAAATATTTTAAAAGATAAAAAGAGGGAGGGAATTAAGGTTTTTAACGTTGGCATTAAAAATATAAGTACTATCTTAGAAAAATAAATTCATTCCTAAGTAATATCACTATCTTCCCTCTCCATGCCTCTCACCTGGTACTCAGGCTGAATTTTAGTAAAGCTTTCTGCAAAGCAGGAGGGGCATTTTCTTTCCTTCTCCCACAAGTAGATTTTGCCTAATGCAAACAGTTCTAAGAAGGTTGAGGGCAGAAGAAAATGTAACTATGTGTAACAGTAGGGTAAAGACATCGTGGCTCATCAGCTTTCTTTTTTGTCCTACCAAATATTTTGTACTCCAAAATTGTAAAAGAATAAATTAATAATGTGACATTTTAGCAGCCAAAAGTTCAGAGGAGATGAAGTCTTACATTGAAAATGAAGACAAAATCTGCTCAAGCTGGCTTCATTAATAAGGAATCTTTACCCTGTGTGTAACTCCTGCCACAGATCAGGCACTGATGCAAGGTCTGGCACACTGAGAAGGGAGAGAGAGCGTCTGTCTGTTTTGAGGGAACCGTGGGCAATACTGGGGAAATCTCACAGGAGGTCTTGCAGGCTGGGCTTGTTACACCATTTTTTCTTACATGACTGATGTGCATGAATTCTTACATGAATTATGTGCAACACCAAACTACAAGTAGAAGGAAAATTGTGTGCAGGTAAAGAAGGCAGGAAAGCAAGTAGCTTTCACCACCATGATATAGTTTTTCCAGTAGGCAATAAATTACTTCTGTGAACCTCTGGAAAATTACCTGTAATACAGGAATTAGCTGTTTCTCATTATTATGTTGCTATTTGGTATACTTAAATTTCTCACAATGCTGAAGAAAAGTGAAATGCTAATAGTTATATATTTTCTTTCTATAAATGACTCTGTCCTTAACTGAAGAAGTCTGTCAGGATGTTGTCAAGAGAAAATTGTGCTGTTTCTTTTGCTGCCTCTTTTCTTCTCCCATGTTTCCAAAGTCAGCCCATGAATATTAAGTTGCTGTTGCCAGCCTGCATGTTCCAAAGCTTGTATCTCAATGCATGTGTAGTTGTCTTCAGGACACCTAATATATAACCCAGTCCCTACAGTGCAGTGTATGGCAACAAAAAGGAAAATTTTTGGATATCTAGTGGAATTGTGCTCTATTTGGAGTAACTGAACACACTACAACTTATCTAGATTTATAATGGTGTTAGTGGGTGTCGGCTGTGTTTCTTGTTCTCTTCTTACTTGTAACAAAACCAAAACAATTTTTTTTCTAAGCTAGAGTCATATTTATGGTTTAGCTATCCCTGCTTTCTGAAAATACAACCACCCTCTGCAGTTATTGGTTGTTCCTTCCATTTATTTCATATTTGAAAGGGCAAGACTTGGGACCAAGGAACAATCAGGAGGCCAGTGAGATTCCAACTACTCCTTCCTCTCTCAACTTGTCTTGTTTGTGCAGTTCAACTTCAAGACAGTCAGGGTAGAGGCCAGAGGAAAGGGACATTGCTCTTCAATGGAGGGATGCTTTGATTCATGTGAGATGGAGAACTGGATGGAGGTGAGACAGTGAGAGTGGAGAAGGTGCCTGTAGGCTGATGGAGAGACAGCAATATAAGGGAAAGAGAGAAGGCAGGGCTTGTACGTGTGTTTGCTCTGCATGCAGCTAAGAGAAACTAGGGCAGAGTGACTGAAAATTAGGAGACAGGATCTGGTTATTAAAAAAGGCAAAGAAATAGAGCTAAAGTAGCAGCTAAAAAGAAAAAAATAGGGAGGGGAAGGATATGTTAATGTGTATGGGGAACAAAGGAGAGACAAAAGGAGAGGAATAGAACAAATTGAATGAAGGTAATGAATTACGAAAGGAATGTTGTTACTCTGCTTTCATTTGCATTTATTTCTCTCATGACTGACTGGAAAGAACGAATTACAGTAGAAGAGGTGATTGGAATGGTAGAAACAAAATGTGGATAAGAAAACCTACATACTGTAAAAGTACTTGTAAACAAAATAAAAAGAATCAAAGTGTCTCAGTAGGAGCTTGGGGAAGAGTTAACAGTGGGAAGGAAAAGAAATAGTAATGCCCAACTTGTAAAAAGTCTTTGTTTCTTTGTTTGTTTAATTTTAAACACTTACAGCACTATTTTTCACCAACTTCTCCCCTTTCCCATCAGCAGTTTTTGTTCTGCTACAGGTTTTGGAGATCTCTTGACCATTATGGCTTTTTCTCTTCAAAACACTTCCCAGCTTGGATTACAGCTACCTGCACTTCGAGGACATATCCAGCAGCTTCTAGGAAGTCTGGAAATTGCTCTTTTTGTGGACACGCATGTAACAGAACCTTTTCTGTTGTTTGCATACACTTATTCCCTTTTCTAACCATGTCACTCCCGTATGTCTCATCAGGTGCCTTTTGGCTTTAGCTGTTTTCTGTGAGACAGCGAGTTGTGTTCAGGCCATGCATACCTGCACCCCTGGCTCCTAAAGCGCTGTTTCCATGAGTTAGCTGCACCTGCAGGGGCCCACAGATACTGCCCTGTTTTTGGTTTGTTTTCTTTTCTGTCCTAGAGTGTTCCCTCAGTGACTTGGGAAGTTCTAGGGGTGGGTTGCTTGTCGTGTGGCTGACAGGATAACAGCAGCATGAGGGCAGGTGGGCTTCAGGCTACGCACGGTTGATGCAGGCAGGGGGTGGGTGCAATGAATCAAGAAACATTGCTGTGCCACGGGCCACAGCCTCAGAATTTCTTCTATCTGTACCTATGAGCAGCACCAGGCTATTTGCAGGTACAGGCAGAGGTAAACTCCAGGTAACACACACTGGGGATGAGGCTCTGTTTTTGAGCTGGCCCAGCTGATTTGGCAGCATGTAGTGTCATGTGTCCAGGCTGATCCATAAATTGTTAGAAGTAGCAGCAACCACATACAGGTGGTGTAACTCTGAACCCTGTATCCTGGTATAAATATGGTGCACAGCTGATGTATCGGAAAGAACAATCAGGCCTTGAACTCACAGAGCTGAGAAAAGGAAATCTACAGATTCATCAATGGGAATTTTTGTGTCAGTACCCAGTGATAGGTGTCCCCAGAAGTAGTGTTTTTTTGTCATTAGAATGCTGTCCAAAACAAGGATGTGCTGATGGCCTCAGCTGCTACCATGTAGGAATTAAATGACTTGGGATCTTTCATAATCACTCTAGTCAAGGCTTGGAAAAAAATTGTTGTCCATAAAAGGAATCTCCTATGGGCCTTCAACCTTAATAAGCTTGTTTATGAAATTATAAATTCATAAGCATCATAAAATTATAATGGAAAATAAGAAAAATACTGTTTAGAACTGTTTTTCACCTTGTTTGCAATTTTTTTCTGTAAAAGACGGAAAACATGGTTCTGTGGGGCTTTGGTAGGCATGTAGATCCCTCATATATCCTGTAGGCTCAGATCAAGATAACTGGGGGCAAGAGAAGTGCATACTGACTGAGAAGTTTGGTAAAGGGTTTATGAATTATTCACACTCTAATTTCAAAGAAAGTCGCATTTGCATACAGTTGGGGGCACAAGTTTATAACAGTTTCTTAAATAGTAGAAGATCAAGTACTGTGGAACACGTTTCTCAAATCAGGCTGCAAAATCTTTAATGGTGAATGAAATATATCAATACAGTGTGCTGACATGTTTAGTTTAATTTCTTAGAACACACTTACTATGCAAATGTTTTTTGCTGCTATTATAAGGGTATGTAGAGGCATGTCTTGGTGTACTTTTGTGTAGACAAGCAAAATCCATCTTCAGGGGCTTTTGAAGCTGATCTTGGGCATATTGCCTCTTTGTTTTACATGGGGTTTGCTGCTCAGAAGCTTTAAGGGAAGATTCTCTTAGATCACAGGTAGTTTGTATAAGTTTGGAAAATTCCTGCTCAAGAGCCTTTAAATTAAGCATGCTGGGAAATGAACAGTACCCAGAAGTGTAGTCACTGACTCTTATCTTCCTTTGTGAATCACCATCCCAGGAGTACATAGTGATTCTTTTGGATTCATTATTGTCTTCTGCCTCTGTCTGGTTTCAAAATGTGCATTATTCCACATACTAAGCATCCTCCTGGGTTAAAAGAGAAGAATCACTACTGACAGACAGAACACAAGAAAAAGTATTTTAAGCTTCAGGTAATAGTTCTGAAGAAGTTCTGGAGAACAGAAATTCTTTAAATTGTCTAAAATATTCACTGAGATAGAATTTAGGATTTTGGCTGTAGGTGATTGTCAGGAAGAAATAAAAGTACTATGAAAGTCACCTGCTTTTTTTGACACTATTTGACATTTATTAAAGGACAAGTGAGCTTTGTCATGAAAGTACAGAACTGTTATCAAGTTTCTGGTTCTTCTACAAACTTCCAGTAGAACTTTATAAATGGCTTTAATCTATTCTTTTTCTCCTTTATTAATCTCTGTTATCACACTGTAAAATGGGGAAAATGTTACTTCTGTGACACTTGCACACCTCTTTTGAGCTACAAACTTTTAAAATGGGCATTTTTCTTCAATTTGTTCATGTGATCCTTGTGGACTAGATAAAAGTTGGATATTTGCTTAGATTTGTTCAGTTAAGCAGACCAATGGCATCTTCTGAACACAATTAAATGCCAAAATGTGGCATTTCAAAAAAGGAATATATTACAGAAATCTGCAGTTTTAATACAAGTTTAAATAAGATTAGATGGGCCTATACATTAAAAAATGTGGAAAACACCAAGCTCTGCCTTTTATTATAGTGAGATTGAACACTCATGATGATAAATTACACACAATAAATTTGTCAGGAAATTAAAACATGGAATAGTGGGTACCAAAATGCTATCAGAATAATCTTCTGTCCAGTATGAACATTGGCACTAAGGAAAGGATACCTGTGATAATATATAATTTTAATTGGACTGTGTCATGACAGGCTGGCCAGATGCCAAAGAAAAAAGCCTAGGAAAATAATAATATTAAAGGAAGGCAAGGTAATTATTTATACATCTTCCTATTTCCTTTAAACTAGCTGACAGTTTTAAATCACTTTGAAATGTTTTCTGTTCTAGAAGTGGAGGGGAAGGGTTGGTTGTTTGTTTTGGGTTTTTTTGTTTGGTTGATTTTTTTATTGTCTTTTATGATCAGTACAGGGTCCTCTGATGAGGAGCTGAGTAAAAGCGGACAATGGGTGAGGTAGGAAAGGGCTGCTGTAGGATTTCCCTGCAAAATCTCCTGTTAAAACTTCAGTGTCAAGGGCAACTGTATGAAGGGATACACAAAATATTGATGCAAAGGCTTGAGTTAAAATCCCCTTGTGAAATCACAGTCTTAAGCCAACAGAACAACCCCCTGTGTAATTTCTTCTGGGCTCTGATGGTCTTTAGTGCATAGACAGAGGACCTGGGATATAAGCACCAGCCTCAGCTGTTATTTCAAATCTGCATGAGGAAGCCTCTGGGGCTGAGTCCCACACCTCAAGGACTAGGGAGCTAAAGCCCAAACTAATCTTGTAGGAAAGTTGTGAGAAAATTTTTCAGAGTTTTTCCATTTTTTCTATTGCCATGACAAAACCACAAATGACTTCCACTTTGTCTCTCCTTTGTAGGCTGTTCAGCCAACTTATAGATGAGACCCAAAATCCAACTGGTGCATCAAACCTGAGTTCAGAACAGATTTTTCTTCTGTTCTGCTTTGTGTGAGCTTGCATATCCCCTGATGCACATCACTTGGTCAGAAACCGCACAAGAACAAAGAAAAGTAATTTTGTCATCTTCTGCTTTCACAGAGTGTAAACTAATATCTTCAGCAAAAGCTGTGTCTGTGGTGTACTCTGTGAATATAATCACTTTATCAAATGCTCTGCACTGCAAAGTGCTGCAGCTCATATCCTGTTCACCAAAATGTGTACGCCTGTTGATTCCAAAGCTTATAGTTTCATTGTTTGTTATGTTGGCCCAGGATCAGGTTTCGTGTCTGTAAGATGAGCATAACTTATTTAAAAAGGAGCTCTGCTTTATCAGTTATTGGTGCGTGCTGTCTGTTGTTTCTGGTGAGGGTACTTGTTTCTGTTCCAGGCTAGGGGAGTGAACCCTTAAGTGAACCTTAATGTATTGGGACCTTGTTGAACTAAAATAAAAAATCCTGACCAAAACAGATGTACTGGACCATCCAGAAATGGATGTAATATGGTATAAAAAAGGTTTCTACCATGTGAGATATTTTCCAAAATAGAATGTGTCATTTTGGTAGTAATATTTTTCACTGATGCCCTTATTTTGTTTTGAGCCTCGACATTAGGCAAAAATAATTTGAGTCACTTGAAATATTGTACTACAATGAGGAGTAATTGAAACAAGGAAAGTTAAACAGCAGCAGCAATAGTAATAAAGCTTATTTTGTTGATGGAAACTCAAAAAAATCTACAGATACATTTCTGTGTTGATTAGCACCGTATCTTTTTTGAAATAGCATTAAGTAATTTGAGAATTTGACTCTAGGTCTTGAAAATATTTCTGTTACAGGGTCAGCTTCCTCCTTCAAAAGTGCATGCATTATGTGCATTATTTAGAAAAAAATCAGTGCTAAAGACAAGGGAAAAGAAATTAAAAGCATAGTTTTGGACTCCTGCAGATCATGGTATGGCCTGAGGTGGGGAGATGCACCACCCTACAGAGAGCAGAGACAGGAGGTGTGGGGTCTACTGTCATGTACTCTGGCAAAATGTATCCTTTTCTGTAAGAGTATCTAGTCTTTCTGATCAAGCTTCCACTGCTTGGGAGTGTCTTCTCTTGGCTCTTTATAAATTTCCTTCAGTGAGGGTGCCATCACCTCTCAGATCACTTGTGTCTCACAGTCAAACTCTGTATGATTATGTAGATGTGTATACATACATATACTTGTGTACCTATTTCAGTTTTTCAAAGTTGCATAAGGGGCTCTTTCCCCATTATGCTCATTTCTCCATGCCAGTCTCTAATCTTTGAGTTTCTGACAATCTTGTTCATTCTGTGTTGCCAGCCACATTTGTTTCTTACTTTTGACAGCAGTTTGTTGTGAAGGAGTAACTCCTTGAACATGGACACTGTTGACTCTCCTGTAACACTGGCAAGGTCATGCTTTGTGGTCTGACCTTTCCAAAAATTCAGGAGGAAAGAACAAATACAGCAGTCAGTCCAGTGGAAATCCAGAGAATCTGGAAAAGCTTATGGTGTACCTGTGCTCACCTGTAGCCTCTTCACATTTGTCTGTGGGTTGTGGGTTGGTTGTGAATACTGTGCTGTGGACAAACACTGGGGATGTGGCCCAGCATTTTACACTTGCACTCAATTCATCTAATTATGAATCACCTTGGCTTAATTTCAAAAGCTCTTTTAGAACAAAAAAGGTGTCTTTCACTTAATGTAGAACACCGCAAAAATCATCCTTAGAGTCATTTAGTGGAATGGGAAAAGCAAACCAGAGCTGCACAGCAGTGTTTGCTCTTGGTGAAGCAGGTGGGAGAGGTGCGGAGGGTGAAGTGTTCCCTGCGTCCCCCTCAAACAGCACGTGGCAGGTTACCTTCGGTGGCCAGGAGCTCTCTGCCACAGCAATTATTTTAAAATGATTGTTTCTCTCAGACCAAATACTGTGGCACAAGTGTAGGTCCCTTGTTGGTGCCACATTCAATTAAAAGGACACAGCTGAGGCACTCAGGGGGCCTGCAGTGCCCTGTCTGATTTCATCACTCAGCAGAGAGCAGCCTTGGGGCTGGCTCTGCTGCCAGGTGGCCCAAGCGCCTCGCCCAGCCGAGGGTGGCTTGGCAGGGTGATGATGTCTGTGCCAGGGCAGCGTATGGCAGTGAGGGGTGGCTCTGGTGGGGCTGGCAGGTGGCTGCAGTGTGGGGGTTGGGCCGGGTGTGGCTGGGGTGCGGTGAGCTCTGATTGCCGCGATGGGCGCGCAGATGTCATTTTGCACACTGCTGGTCACAGCGTGTGACAGACACACAGAGCTGTTGCACAGCCAGGCACGGCTTTAGGAAGGGGGGCAACAGCCTGAGGACTCGTCTGAAATTGGTTCTTCTGTGGAAAACCATGTGTTGAGGATGGTGCATGCATGGACATACAGGGAAAGAGCCATCTGACTTTCCTGCTAATTGTTTCTCATTTCTTGTCTTTGATTTAGTTGTTTAGTTTTGTTGGGGTTTTTTGCCCCTGCCAATTAGATCCCACTTACTCAAATCTCACTTCAGAAAGTGGTCATATGAACAAAATGCCTCCTGCTGATACACACAATGGGCTAACACTGGTGAGCTGAGCTCTCTCCTGTGATTACTTTTTCATAGTGGGGTAGAAAATTTGAAAGCAAATGGTTAACATCATGTCAAGTTAGGGGAGATTATGATGTCTAAGGTAGAGTGAACAAGACTCTTATCTTAGAAATTATCTTGTCAACAAACTGAAATTCAGACCAGAAGCAGATGCATGAGGAATTCTTTAAAAGTTTGTCATAAGGTGTGAAAGGAGAGGAAAAAACCTGATAGAAAACATTCACAGAATCACAGAACTGTTGATAAGAAGTACTTTCTTAGTTTCTTAAGGAGTTGAAAATTGTGTTTAGATGTGAATTTTTGGCTATACCTCAAGTTATTGGGTTGAATGGTATGAGTCCAATGACACCTATGGTTATTACACGGCAGATTTATTGGATTATCTCAGGAAAATCTTGCTTGGAAAGTTTTGGGGTTTTTTTCACACTGACAAAAAAAGCCCCAAGCCAAAACAAAAAAAACCCAAACTAACCCGAACAAGAAAAAAATCAAAAACTCCCCTAAGTGTAAAAATAAAACAAAAAATCACTGCTTTCTGAATTTAGCATAAAGAACAGGCCATTTCCAGAATAAAGAGAGATGTGCTTTTTTTTTTTTTTTTTTTTTTTTTTTTTTTTTTTTTTTGGAACTGTTGATTTACAATGATATCTGTGGTTACTCCTTGAAAGGTAAAATTAACACATTGCAATTTATTACCAGAGCTGCCAACTGAGATTTAGACTGTATTTCAGATGTCTAATCTGTGTCAGTAACTTGTCAATATTAACATCATTGGTGCTGATCTGATCTTTGTGCCTATCAAATGTGCATATTTTGTTGTCTTTACCTTACTTTTGAATACTCTTAGCTTTGATTGTCATCCTGTGAAATTGATACCTACAACGGAAAAGATTATGGAAGCATTTAAAAAACTATACAGTACCTGGAAAACCACATAAAATAAATATCCACAAAGGGACAATTCTTCAATATTAAGCCAGTGTTGAGCAGAATTTATTGTGTTAGTTTAAAATTATTTTAAATTAAATGAACTTGCGATTTCCCATGTATGTACAGTGTACAGTTAGAGCAGTGATACTTTTTTAAACTCTTGTTGCAAAATTACATAAGATAAAGTTTGCTGAGTTATTCTCCAAGAGAAAAAATCAGAAAATTCAACTTGCTTGGATATATTTTTTTTTGAAAAGATTTTTTAAAAATGTTTGATAACTTGAAAACAAAAGACATTTATTATTCATTAAAAAAAACGAACAACTTATAGGAGCCAGGTTAGCCCTTGACCCCAGCAGAGCTGCAAAATTAAAAGCATCTTTGGCCACAATGATTAAAAAGAAGGAATTCTAACTTAGGATAAAAATGAATCTATGTTTGAATCACTTCGTGTTCCGGAATCATTCTTGCGCTCTCTCTCTCTCTAGATGTCTTTTTGCTGTTTCCTACCACTTACTGCATTTCAAATGACGTGTTGGTTTCTCTCAACCTGTAAAAATGAGCAGTCCTGAAAGAGGAATATGAAAACAAATTCTTCTTTGGGCAAAAAGACTAAATGCAGTTATAGTGTGCTGAAGTCCTGTTTGAGGATTAGAGAATAGGCTTTGAATAAGTCATTTGCACAAGAAAATATTTCATTGGAAGTGGTGATGATACAGTACAGCACTGAGTCAAAACGAGAGCTTGGGTTTATTTGCCATTATGATATTCTTTAAACAGGAAAAATCTTTAATAGACTGACATTATTCATATTTTATTCTTCCAAATTATCCAGTTTAAGAGGTGGTTAACAGTGATGATGCAAAGCATTTCTGATGTGCAATTGACAGTGAGTTTCACTTAAGGACATATGACATTATGAATACTCTGAGTTTCACAATGTGGTGTTATCACTTCTGTGGAAAACACTGCCTGCTCTGCTTGCTTCTATGAGGAGCAGTGAAACCTCCCCCTTGGGGAATGTGACGCAAACATGGAGAAAGAAACAGAGGGGGAAAATCCAAACAAAACATCCCCAAACCCCAACAATCTTTTTCAGTGATTCTAATTTGGGAATGAGCATAAGCACACTTCATATTTTAACTGTTTGTGGTTATACTGATTGCCTATTATGGCTGCTTCACTAGTGTTTGCTGAAATGACTCAAAGGTGCAAACCCAAATCCCAGAGTCAACCATCCTTGACTCGTCCTTGAGACTGTGGAACCTGAAGCTCTGTGACTACTTCCCTTCCCATTGGTAGGATTGTGTCATTTGGGGGAAAACCAGAGGTGGACAAAATGCATCCTAGGACCAAAAAGTCCAATCTTAAGTGATACTGAATCTTCGCAACTTCCAGCAGAACCTGCAGTGCCTTCTCCAGTGTAGTCATTATTTTACGGCATCAGGCAGCAAATGTGGGTCTATTTGTGCTGTATACAATGAGAGCTTGTCCTTATGTGATAGGCACAAGGCTGCAGACTCTGATGTCTGCCTGCCCTCTATAAAGAAATCCCCTGTATTGGTCAGCAGTCAAAGAAAGAACAAATGGCAGGCTTCCAAAGTAGTGAAGTATTAAGAGAGCCCAAATAACACAAGTGAGTGCAACACAGAAGTTTTTTTATCTCTCTGCG
This sequence comes from Phylloscopus whistleri, assembly GCA_017589585.1. NCBI lineage: Eukaryota > Metazoa > Chordata > Aves > Passeriformes > Phylloscopidae > Phylloscopus > Phylloscopus whistleri. The sequence goes on along the minus strand of JADMLD010001152.1, from coordinate 1,980 downwards.
AAATGTCAAAATGATAGTTTCAGTTTTTCAGTGCTAAAAGTATTGAAGAAAATTCCTGCATCAGTTTTGTCTCCATTCTTTACAAGCTCAAGTGCTTCTCTCCACTTCCTGACTCAACATTCATCCATCCCACCTACACATGGTTCCCACATATCCACCTCTCCTGTTTACACATCATTCAGTGCTCTATTTTAACCCATCACATTAATAAGAAAAAGTATTAAAAAAACCCCAAACATATGTAGAGCTGAGGCATTTTAGATACCTCACACTACCTTACATGAATTTTTCATGCATTTTCAATGTTTTCTTCTCAGCTGTCAAGATGAGTTGTATGGGTTTATAGTACTCCCTGCTGTAGGGATGAAAATACTGTAGCTGGAGGAGTGGTAGGAGAGGAACTCCAGTTAGTAATCTGTGCTGTTGTCTTAGATTGAAGACAAATTAAATTCGTAAGAGATATTGATACTCTTTTTCTGTATGAGAGAGTTGAATGTAACACAGTGAAATGCACAGCCTGTATTACAATGATACCATATTCCAGCACTAAAATGCCAAGGAGTTTCCTCACACCAGTTTAAACACATGAAGAATTGAGAAATATAAAATTACAGTGGCATTTCCTCCCTCTGAGGAGGTAAGTAATAGCTCCCCCACAAAGAAAATTAATATATAATGTAAAAAAATAATGTGTAGTAGTTAGATGCACTAAGGAGAAATTTGGCTTTTTTAATTCCCTTTTTTTTTCTGGAGAAAATAATTCTTTAAATAGTGTGACTACTAAGAATAAATGGTAAAAACTCACCATAGAGGTTGGTAGAGTTTGATACCACACAGAAGGGGAGATTATGCAAAGTGCTTTATTTACTGCAACATATATTACTACCACATAGTAGAACAGACTGGCAAATGAAAAATTGATATTCTGACAGTTTCATGTACAGAAATACAAAATGGAGAATTTGGGCCCTTGCTGTCTTGTTTGAGGGAATGAGACATTCCAGGCACAAAACTTAGTACTTTCAGTTGTTGTACGATAGATAACCTATAGGCCTTCTCCCTATGTGGGCAAACACAGAGATGCCAATTTCTGAAGCAATGTAGCCATGCATACCCTGAGCAAAACACTGCAGGAAGCAAAGTGAGTACACAGTACCAAAGGCAGATTACTGTGAGCTCAGCCAATACAATACTGTATCTAGTCAAGACATAAATATTCAGGAAGTGGCAGAAATGATCAATATCGATGACCGGAAAACTACAGCAGGAAATTAAGATCAGGATGCAGCCAAGATGTTTACATTTTTTTTAATGTTTTGACAAAAAGTATTCTACTGGGAGCTAACATCTCATTTCCAATAAATCCCTTGGGATAAATCAGAAGTGTTAGCTCTGAAGGAGAAGGTATAGGAGGCAAAAGAAAAAATACAAGGAAGTTATCAAGAAAACTGAGATCAAAAGTGGAAGGAAAATTACATAGGATGTAATTATGAATAATACATGGTAATACAAATGTAAATTATAAGAAGCAAGAGGTAGATGAGAGAGAGACTGCAGGCACTGTGGGGCCATAAGGCTATAAGGAAACTTTTCACAGAAGATGTGACATTTATGTGAAACAATGACATCTTAGAGTCAATGTTCACTAGGCTGATTGGTAACGAAGCTTGGAGGCTTTGTGGTTTGAATCATAAACATGATTATATTTTCAACATGATCTGGATGTCTTATCCTTGGAGATGTTCAAGACTGTGCAGGACAGAGCCCTGAGCAGCCTGGTCTAGTGAAAGTCATCCCTGCCTATGGCAGAGTGGTTGGAATTCCGTGATTTTAAGGTCCCTTCCAACCCAAACTATTCTGACTGACTATGTTTTTATGTGGCTTGCTGGGTGTTGGGAAAATAAATTCATTGAACTGTAACAGTTTTACACGTTCAAGTATCAATTGATGAAAACACAGGACATCATGAAATTTACTGAA